>JAFBJR010000425.1:4473349-5080849 GCA_016785285.1 Brachirus orientalis
CCGCCCCCGCCCCCCCCCCCCCCCCCCATGCACATTTTACATGACCTGCCACTGTCTTACTCTTCTAGCAAATGCTCCATACAGCCCCTTCTCAAGCATGGATGTTTGGTATGCTTGACATGACTCCTGATGTGGGACATGTGTCGTGTATCTGCAAAGCAACGGCATCTGACAGCAATTGGTTTGGTTGTTTTATCTGAGATGAGGGGGTGGATGGTTCCCTGTCAGGAGAATTGGGTGACGCATCCAACCACCACCCCTCAACCCCTCGGCTCCACCATTACCACTGCTGCATGAAATCCCTTGTCAGCAGCTTTGTCAAATAATCTTTAGTTTGTATCCGAACATACAAATGCCGTAGATACAGAACGGCTTGAAGACACAAGTTCATTTATGGAGCAGTTGTTAACTTTGTTTTCCACATTGTAAATCCTTAGCCTTAGTTTACATCTCAGTATTGAAGCGTACAGAGAGGATTTAGTGTATTCTGCATGTCATAGGTATCTAAACAGGGATGTGATGGTTCCCATTTGTGGATATGCTGAAGTGTTGCTATTTTGGGGTAATACAGTTTGTGTTCTTTCAAATGTAGGCACTGATTTTACTAAGGATGTAGCCAATTACTCTTTTTAATTTTTTGATAAGTTGATTAGGTTTTTTTAATTAAGCGTGACAAAACCATTTTCAACATAAGTGATCTTCAGTTTTCAACTTTATAGACTTTTTATTAAAATGTACAGTATTTATGTCATGTTGTTCCCATGGCCCATAATGAATTTCCAGATTCAATAAAGGTTACCATTACAAGAGTTTCTGTCACCTATTTTGTCCAGAAATGGATTGTACCCTAATTTCATCATCATTTATCATGCATACAGTACATAAAGCCCCTTCCACCGATAATTTCAGTTCCATCAGTCTGAAAACGACAGACAGTCACAAACTTTGACTTTGAAACTTGAAAAAATATGGTGCACTGGAAAAGTAGAGTACTGTGCATAATCTCAGGGGACTGCCAGCTTTGTTGTTTTTATGTCTGTCTAATTCTGTGATCACTGGCAGTCTGGTCTTATATATTAGCAAGCTGTTATTGAGTTTAACTCATACAACATGTGTATGTAGAGTCATGTTCAAGCATGTCCTGAATAAACATGTCTTGAATATTTGTTGACATGAAATAGTAGGACGAACGATTTGTCAGTGGCATTCCTGGGGTTCCATTCCAGGAAGAAAACCACGGTCATGCTATAAGGATAAGTCACAAATAATACTTTAACCTATAGATGCAGTTTTTCTGAAATGTTTGTTATTTTGAAACAGCTCACATATATTTCTGGATGTGTTCCAATAAAAATGATCGAGAAATAATCATAATGTATGGTCATTATCACATTCCTAAAACAACACATTTAATGGTGGCCTAAGACTCTTGCATAGTACTGTATTTTAGCTGAATTGCATACGTTTAACAATGCCTTAATTACAGGATGCTGTAACAGTGACAGTTGGTAATGTACAGTATCATTTCATATATTTCATTAAAGGTTTGAGTGTTGCCATGTCATGCTGAGCTTTAGGTGGCATGTTTACTGCCAGGTTAATAAAGAATAGTGTAGAATTTGCACATCACACCATGAGTATCAAGACTTTGTTGAGTTCTTTTCCTATTTTTTTTGTACTGTCTGTCAGTAGGAATGTTTTTCCTTTGACATCTTGGTTTTATTTAAGCCTTTGATGCAGAGAAAACTGTCAGTACAGTACTGTACAGTCTATGTCGCTCTGGTCCTTGAGCTGTGTGTTATGAACAGTAGGCCAGGGAGTTGTGCTGGAGAGCAGAGAGAAGTGTTGCCTGTATTTATGACTCCGATGTTGCCTGAATACTGTTACACTCACACCTGAATACACTCAGCAGGCTTTTTACTTTAATGAGGGCCGGACAGGGCTACGGCACCCTGCTGCAGTGCACTAAGCTGTATGTTGAGCGAGTGGTGTGTGTGTTGATTTTTGAAAGCATGTGTGTTTTAATGAGTAATCAAGGCAACATGTTTTTGTCTGTATTTATGGCTCTTTTAGAATGTTGACATGTACATGGTCTTCGGCTAAGTAAGACGTCTGTGTCTGGTTGGGCCCATGTGGGTGTATAACCACTGTGTGTTTCTGTGCTTTCATACTTTTCTCTAAACTGAATCTGTTTTAATACACACACACACACACACACACACATACACTTTTACATGGGCGTGTGCATGCACACACACAGAGATACACACCTCTGTTGACAGGGTAAACTGTATAAAAAGCTTTTAAGGCAATTAATGGATTGAGCTGGAGTCTTTCTTCCCATTTGAACTGTTCATTAGTAGCTCCTCCACTCTCTCATATTACCATCACTCCAAGCTTGCATCAACACTTCTCACTTCTTGTGTGTGTGTGTTTGAGTCTGTGTGTGCTAGTCTATTTCCTCATGTGTGTTTTACACATCTCCTTGTTGTGGCAGAATTGTCGGAAAATAGATCGTTGCTGCCCTGCCATTCTGATGATGATGTAAATTTGTTTCAGTAAAAGAGTAAGAAGTCAGAATAAACTCCCCAAATTTCCCTGACGTTTTCTTATGATTATATATTTTTATCAAACCTTTAAGAAACACCAGCTTACCGTAGTAACAATTTTATTCAGACAGCAAGACCTCAAACTTTTCAGTGATTGAAGGGGAATGTTTGGTTGTGTAGGGCCAAAGAAAGATGACCAGAAGGGCCCTGGACCTGCACAGATTCAGATCTGCTGTGGACTTATAGGGACTACATACAAGACATGCAACCAAAGTTTAAATAGGTACTGTAGTCCAAGTTAAAAAATATTGGAAAGCATTGTCCGTTCTCCCCTCCTCCCCAAAGACTCAAGGTTGTGGAACCAATAATGGATAACCAAAAGATAGTTCTATGAGGATTTACACTTGTACCCCTTTTCCCCAACATAAATATAAATAGTATTTGAAGGCTATAAATTAGAATTAAATTATAAATAAACTTCTGTACAATCATTGACATAGTATTTCAATCTAACACATGGTTGTTTTATGACTTAAGACAATGCATGCCTTACATACAGCTCCTTTAAGGAAAATGCAACACTGGCAGTGATACTGATAGTGAATTATTCCTGACAACACTGTGAACAGGAGCCTTTGTACCTTCAGCAAGTGCCGTCCTGCTGTCAGTCAAAGGGGATGAAGAAAATATTCTGCCTATTTTATATGGGGAGTACAACAGTATGCCAGGACCAGTAGTCCTCATGTCAACAGTGAGGCAGAACCTCATTTCTGAGGAAGTGGTTATGTTTATGGCTAAAATTTTGGATTGTGGTGAGATTAAGTTTGGGGTTAAGGTTAGACATGAGAGTCAGTATAGAGTCCTTTTTGAGGGTTACAGCTTGGTTTTAGGGTAAGGCTGAGAAATGGTTTATGTTAGGGTTTAGGCTTAGGTGTTTAGTTGTGATGGTTAGTTTGGGTAAGGAACAAGGGAGTACATTATGTCTTTTAGTGTGCTCACTAAGAATGCTGTACAACAATGTGTGTGTGTGTGTGAGAGAGAGAGAGAGAGAGACAAGGAGTTAATTATGTGGAACAGCAGAGCATCACTAGCTTTTAAGAGGGGTGAACCAAGAACCGTACATTATAGATAAATGACACACATCGCCGACAAGTCACACACCCAAATACACACATAAATACAGTTGCTGACATACTTACAGTACCTGTGATACATTAGGCTCCCAAAGTCTCTCTCTGTTCCAAATGGGGCTGTCACAGGCCCTGTACACTACATTATTTAGCAGACAGACTGTTTGATCTTGTAAGCTAAAAATGATCTGGGTCCATCATTAATGCTGAATTTGCGTGGAAACAGGGCGTATTTCATTACTGTATTACTGTCACACAGAAACACACACACAACATACACTGTGACTGTGTTTATTATGATGATTATGTTTATTCTATGTAAAAGCCCCTAAATTAATCATTAGTTTTTAGTTCCTTGTTTATTCACTCACCATCTCTGCAGGATAAGTTAAGTTAATAAAACAGATTTTCTACTCAGGTGAGTCAGTGCTTTACCTGTGTTGATCATGATGTGTCACTTTATCTGTCTCTCCCTGCAGATTTCTTTTTTTTCCTCACATAAATCCCACAAATTTTAACAATTTTCTTTTCAAGTAGAGCTCATCAATACAAGGGTCACTTCAGCTTTGTGACGAGCTCATTGTCAGCAATGGAAGTTTTAGTTTTTGTTCTGGAAAAGGATAATAAACTGTCTTTATAATATCTGAACATTACCAGTCAGCAAAATTGGCAACATTGGCAATGCTAGTAAAGCATTTATCAGGTAGATAGCCAGATAGCCAGAAGAAATCATACTAGATTATACCATGGTCATCAGTCGTAATTCTGAGAAACCCCAAACTGCATGTTGTTGGACTGTGGAGGAAGAAGTAGTACCCAGAGAAAAAGCCACACTGAGACAGGGAATATTTGCACGCAGTAGGGCTAAGAACCTTTTTGTGCAAATCAGTGCAACAGAGTGTAAAGTTTACTGTTTGGATGCAGTTACTTGTTTTTGACTGGCATTGTCACCCTCAGGAAGGGTATATCCCTTAAGTTAAGTTAAGTTAAGTTAAGTTAAGTTAAGTTAAGTTAAGTTAAGTTAAGTTAAGTTAAGTTAAGTTAAGTTAAGTTAAGTTAAGACCTAAGATGCACTAAATGATTACTCTCTGTCATATTTTTCTCAACTGTCATAGCTTCCTGCTCCAGTTCAATAGTTGCTCACCCAGTTAGTGCAGACTGGGGACACATTGTTTTTTATGGAGACATATTATAATTTTATTGGGGTCAAGGATCAAGCACATATACTCTGGTCTTTGGCTGCAGATCAATAGGGTATAGAACACTCCAAGGAGCACAAATATTGAATAATGAATATGTGCAAATCTCAAGCTAGGCTCTCTCTCTCTCTCTCTCTCTCTCTCTCTCTCTCTCTCTCTCTCTCTCTCTCTCTCTCTCTCTCTCTCACTCTCTCAAACAAACATATATACATACATGCATTACATTATACATATAATCACATGTATATCATATTCTAATGGCACAGATACAAAAACATTGCCACATGCAGAGTCTAGCATAAATATACATATATGAGCATCACTGACTATTAGCTGCTATATTTACAGATCATTTCCCACTTCATGTACAAACAGTTAGAGACTTGAGGCTGACCTTTTTCTGTAAGAAGCCAGAGACCACTTCACATCAACATTTAATTTCTATTCCATTATTTAATTAATTTAATTAACTTCCATTATTTTGTACACCAAAGCTTTTTATCCTTAAAAAAAATCAGCTTTAGCGACTGATGAGATCATCCATCTGTGATGTAATGCTATGATGGAACTTTATTATAAAACACAAATGGAGAATGACTTAAAGGTGCTCTGTGCCCTATATGTTTAAGCATCACCGCAGCATTAATTGTGATACCCTCCTGCAGTCATTGCAAATAAATGAGGCCATGTACGTGATGATTAGTAGTCTGCATCTTTTCATTTTTCAGGACAATGCATAATGTTTTGATCATGATAATGATTTTTCCAAGGTAAAGAAAGGTTTTTACGTGCGATACACCACTGTTTTTCTATGTATCCGTAGCTTTAAACAGTATATAAAGAAAAAGAAGGTGAGCAGAGCTTTGCTATAGACTGCTATAGACTGTAATTGGTTTTGTTGAAATGCTCTTTACACTCTGTTGAAATGCTCTTTACACTCTGATAGCCATCAATAACTGAAGCTGTCTGAAAAATCTCTGTAGCTGTGACAACCAGTCTGAATGGACAGTTTGGCTGATGTATCTGTCACTAACTAACCTGCCTACCAGTTCCTTCTGAAATATTTAGTGTTTTGTTGCCTGTCACTGCAACCCTTACAGACTTCTAATACATCAGATTTTATTTGTCCCCTATAATTCCCCATAAAATCTCTACTTTATTCATTGATGACTATCTCAATGTGAGGAAGGTTTCAACAAGTAGTAATAATAATAATAAATATTACAGTTTCAGAAACAAATTATTCCCCAATTCCCATTGATCAACTGCATTATATCAGTGATCGACTTAAAGAGAGACAAAAGTAATAAATGCTAAATGTATCAAGATGTATGATCACAGAGAGCTTTGGGGATGTTGTTTTTTTTTTGCCTTGCTAGTTTCTGGCATGACATCAGAATTCATGCATGAGTGACACAGGAACAGGCTGAAAAAACTAGGGTAAAAGGTTTACCTTTTTCACCCTGGTTCTAAAGTCCCTTGTATATCTATTGATTGAATCTAAAGCAGAAATGTTTAAAATTAAGCAGCTGGGGACTGACTCTCAACTGAGTCACGTCCTTATTCTCTGCCACTGCAGAGGAAGTGGGCGCAATGAGATTATGTGATTCCATTCCAGCCTGTTCCATTCAAGCCTGAGATGATGGAAAACACATTTTAGGTGATAGATATGTGGCATTTATTTTCGATTCGAATATTCATATGAGGAAGGTAACAGTCACCATATCACTACAGATTGAATGTTATTGTCTGTTGCAACATTACGTTTCTTCAGTGGAGTGGCATTTAAATAACATGGCTCATGTATGTCATGATTTAGACTATGATTTACATCTGAAACAATCTTTCATGTCCTCCCAGAGGCACTGGGACTGTACTGAAGTACAGTGCAGGATATTAGGAACATTAAAACACATGAAATAGACAGAAGCAACAATAATGCACTCTAGATTTATTTTTATGTCTGTTTGGATTGCACGTCTTAGTGATACACTGACTTTTCCGACCTGGTCAAATGTAAAACAAACCCCACTCTTTCTTGCATTGTTAAGACCTTTTCTTTCCTGACTGTTCCAGCAAAACTTGACAGTTTTTTTCCCTTAATTAAAAATGTACACACCAACTAGCAGATGTAATCAAACTTTGTTAAGGCCTTAACTATTATCTCCAGTGACGGTTTTTATTGTTAAAACAGATATCATGTCATGAGCGATGAAGAGCAAGGCTTTATGTTAAAGTTCTCATATGGACCGACACACATAGCAGCAGGAGACAAAGAAAACTCTATCCTTTAATCCTTTACCATTAGCTGTAGCCTTTGCCCCATAGCAAGGACAAAATCAGTCTCCTCCTCTCTACCTTTCTACTTTTTATCAACATGATGCCATTGTGTGTGTGTTATATACTGTTCTTTTTTACTTAGTGAAAAAGGGGACTGACTTCTGAAGACCCTGTGGTGCGTCTGAAGTCCTCTGAGCTTCTGACCTCCTCACATCCAGAGCTGCTTGATGCATGATATGTCTTTGGATTCTCTCTCTCTCTCTCTCTCTCTCTCTCTCTCTCTCTCTCTTGCTCCCCCTGACTCTCCCTCTCTCTTTACCCCTTTGTTTCAGAACAAGACTGAAGCAGAGCATTGTAGAGGATATTTAATGCCCCTCATTCTCTGCTTATCTCTCACTCTCTCTTGCTGTCACCCATCTTAGTAAATCAGGGTGACATGACCGGTCCTGGGTTGCTATGGTGACAGTCCCAGTGGTACGTCTTCATTGGGGCTGTGCGTGTGTATATCTTTCTTCTCATGAGCATGAGTTGCCAAGTGGCAGTGTATATTTATGTGTGTTATTAAGCTGTGTATAGGCCTATATGAACCTGTATTTGTTACCTCGTTATTCCTTAAACACTGATGTTAGGCTTAGGTTTGGGCTGTCCAAATAAATGGTGTCCTAAGAAGAGAAGCTACACAAACTTGTGGGTGTCTTGTATTTGTTTAGGACTGTTTCTGACATTAATACTGACTAACTTGTCAGAACTAGTGGTCCTCGTGGAGAACAAAACCTGATCCAAATTGGACAAAACCTAATTTTTAAGGAATTGGTTGTGTAGGGCTAAGATTTTAATTGTGATTAGGTTAAGGTCATGGTTCTGCATTAAATAGTAAAGGTGAAGGTTACGGACAATGCTTTATTTAGGATGTCCAAATGAATGGAAGTCAGTGCAGTGTCTTTGAAGAATACCTGTGGATATACAGTGTGTGTGTGAGTGACTTTGCGTGTGTTTGTACCTCCTGCCAGCTGCTCCACCCCCAGAACACATACTGTACACTTCTCTTAAATAAGAGCCCTTTGCCATGGTGGAAGACTCAACGGGGCATAGTGGCAAACACACACACACGCAGAGAAGTGGTCAAGACTGGTTTTATATGTGTGTTTGGGCATGTATGATTAGATGAAGACCTGTGATTGTGATCATGGTGGTGCAGGTTGGTAAACAAGTAGCTAATCAGGCCTATGTGTCTAATTCACACCCTCCACCAGGCAGGGTTACTGACACCAACAGACCCTTTCTGTTCAATGGATGTTTTGTGGGGAAGAGAGAGAGAGAGAGAGAGGAGGAGGAACAGCAGGACAAGCAGGAGAAGCAAAAAGGATTTGCTTGAAGATTGGGGGCAACAGAGAGGAAGAGATGAAGTGGAACTTTTGAGAAACCTTGAAACCTAGGAAATATGAGCGAAGACGCAACAATGCATGCACTTTGATTCTGTTTTGTGTACTTCTGTGCATGACTTGTGTGTTCAGTTTATACTTGGATTTTACTGTATAAGCACAGGCCACATTCCCTTCCATTGACACTTCTTTGTCTGTGTCATTGCAAAAGGCTCCAGGAAAACAAGGAAAGACCAATGCGACTCAGACTTGGTAGAAAGATTACAGTGAATTCCCTGGTAATCACATTTGTCCAAAATTACTTTGTAATGTTAAGACAATTTTTTTTTTACTTATATAGAATAAGAGATCAAATCTTTGACTCCATAATCACTTTCCATCTCTCACACCTAAAGGATGAACTACTCCAAGCAATCTAATTTGTCTAAATCTTACCTGAAAACTGATTTTTTTTTCTTTGTGAATTATATTTAGTTTTGTCCAGTTATATTGTGGGTTTGAGCATACAATGTATTTTATTACATGTATCGAAACTCTCTTCATGTTCTAATTACCGAATATTGTCTAAAAAAGGGAAAAGCTGATGTCTGATGCTTAATAACACGATTAGTAGTTGCAGAAATCAAAGTGAATTGTAGAGAAATGTGTCTTTGTCTCTGTAATTCTATCCCTCATCCTGTGAAAAAGTTAATCCAGCAAACTAATTTTACTTCAAGTAATTTTCTGTATAAACAATTGAAAAACTAACTAAAATCTGAACAGAATTTAGAGAGAGGAGATGTTTTTTGTCAATAAATGATTTATTGACTAATTATCCTAAACATATCATGGCTGTTGCTGTTGCTGCCATTTGTGCCCTCAAATGAATGAATTTCTGGAACTACATAAGAATAGCACAACACGTGTATGACTTTAAAAGGCTGGAATCAATTTTCACAGTCAACTATCCAGGTTGTTCAGCTTTTGAAAATGTCATCTAATATCTATTTTTAAATTGAATGAGGGGTTATCATAGACAGATACATTTAAAGTGTTCTTAAATTGAAATTCTACTTGTTCTCTGTCTTATACTGTATGTTTTTCTACATCACACCCTCAGTCCCTCTTCTTTAATTTTTGTCGTTGTCTCATAGATTTACCATCACATTGTCCTGCTGTTCTTCAGGTTTTCCGTTATCTCTTCTCTTTTTCTTCCTGGTCTCTTTTAAACATCGCCTCTAATTTCTCTCTGACTCTCTTTCTCTCCCTCTCCCTCTCTCTCCTCTCCTCTGCTCTGTCATCTCCTCTCCTCCTCTTCCTTACACACCCGAGCACAGCAGAACACCGCGGATAGTTAATAATTCTCTAATTTCCGCTCTTCACGGCATGTAGAAGGTGTCGCAGATAACCTGATTTATCAGAAGGCTATTAGAATGTGAATCAGGGGTATTAAAGCAATGGACATTAACGTGCACATTGTTTAAACAACACCACGGGACTAATGGGTTTCAAAATGAATTTGTCAACACCGTTCCCCCTGAATATAATTAGTCAAATGAGAACGAAGCAGTGGAGGAGTCCAGAGGAGGAGTTGAGAAGTAGTTCAGCAGGCAGATGTATGAAGACACTGCAGCAGGGAGCCATGAGGAATTTAATAGATGGAGAAATGTACACCGCGATGATGTGTGTCGAAAGTCACTGATGGAGATGAATGGGATTACCAGTGGATATGTCAAATCCTGGGAGAAAAATCTCCTCCTATTTCCCTGAGGGCTCCTCATTCTGTGAAAAATAAACAACTTATTAGACATGCTGAATAATGCCAACTGTACATCACTGGAGTCATGCCATTAACTTCTATGTTGGTGCCAAAGCTTAGATTTTCAAACTTGAAAATGAATAATAGGTTTCAGCACATTTATCTGTGGCACTTGTGTAAAAAACTGTTTTCATCTGTTAGTTTATTATTGTTTTGTCTGTTGGAAGACTTAGGTCTGGTTATATATATTATATTTAGTTATAGTTGCCAAAGCTTTCATATACCTTATTTGTTTTTATGCAATAGAGTTCAATAATATTTCACAATATAAAAAGAGAATAATGTCCCATCCTGTTGCCTTCATGAGACATTTCTCTGTTTTTTTATTAACAGGTTACATTTAATTTATTTCCTCATACCACATTTTAGGTTCATTGTCTTTGGTGAATGTGCCTGGACTGAAATCCACTGATAGATTCTTATACTGAAGATCAACAGCTCTAAACCCACCCACAAGTGGTTGGTGTTGAGCACCGTTTACACCTCGAATTCTTAAAAACGTGGATTGTTATGCACTTTCCTTTTTAAATATGAACTAACAAGAGGACAAACTTGAGCTCTAATCTTTGTACCAATTCAGAAGAAATTATTTTGTATTTTCCTGCACTGGTGCCAGATCAGTGTTAGGGCTCACACTGCTTCACTTCCATGATCTTGTGTCTATGTAGGCGTGTGAAGCTGCTCAGATTTTCACCAGTTTTAAATAACAAGATCTTTCAAGTCAGAAAATGTTTGCAGATTTTTGATAATAAGCATTAGAAGTAACAACAGTGATGGAACAACTGAAAGCACCCTAAAAAGATTTTCTTAAATTGGAGATTTACATTGAAGAATGCCTTTTTCAGTTCTTTATGGACTTTACAGACCATGCACAAACGCACGGGCACACATAAACTTCCTTTGCCACCTCCAGCTTTGGCCAAGGGCCTGTCACAGGAGGGGAGCTGGTGGCGGGGCAGACAGAGCAGCATGGTGCAGCAAGGAGGGGTGAATGGGCGTTGCATGAATACTAATGTCCCACTTTAGAAAACAACCCTTTCTCCATCCTCTTATCCCTTGTGTCATTCTGTCTCACCATCATTTCCCTTCAGTCTCTTCCCTTCAGTCCACCTTATTGTTCTTGTACCCCCTCCTCCTCCCCAAATGCTAAAAACACACTACTGCAGCACTAATAAGAAATCACACACAGATGAGCAAAAACTAATAAATAAATAAACACTAGAAATAGCAGAGTGACATAACCTGTTATTGGGTGACACATCATGCATCAAGCCGTTGTGGCACCTACAAAAATACTAGGGAGGGTAGTTTTTCGTGCCCTTAAGTCTTTCCTCTTTTTGCCTTCTACTTTCTTCTTCCATCTTGTCTAATCTTAATCTTCATCTTGCCGTTATTTTTCCTCCCAATGCCAGCTTTTCCCTCAGCCATGCTGCCTCTCCATCCCTCTATCCAACTGTCCACCCTCCATCACTCATCCCCATGATCTTTCCCTTCTCAATTCCTGCACCAACATACACACACACACACATATCCTTGACAAAGCCAGCTAATTATGGGCAAGTGTCCACCTCAGCCCTCCTTAAATACTGAGCTGATTAATGAGACGTAGGTGGAGGACCAGGAAGTCTCACCCTCAGTGGGTGGTGAAACACCGCTGTCTCTCTCCATTTCACAGACACACACATGCACACCTTTCTTTTTTCTTTTTTCTTTTCGACGCTTACAAACAAATTATCAGGCATGTGCAGCTTCGTTACAGAAATATTAAGGTTTACATCATATTTCTCCTATGAGCTTTGCTCCTGCTGCATCTTCCAAATCCTGCATCAGCCTGTTGACTTTTGCTGTTTTTTTGTACAGTAACTCCTGCAGAGGAGAGCTAAGCAGCGAAGACCAGCTGTGGGGGCCCCAGGTATGGCGAGGGCCTCCTCTGAAGTAATGTCTGTTCATTTTCTCAGAGGCAGCTCAGGCACGACTCACCATCAGCTCAAAATGGCCTCCGACACATCTCTATGTCTGATTTCATGCGTGCGTTTGACCCTGAGGACCGGCGTGAACGCTGCAGGAGCAAGGAGATAGAGTGCAGCTGCTGTTGCTGAATGCTGACACACATGCAGAGCAGTGAACAAGCATACACACTCGTACAAACACACACACTTACACACACACACACACGTACAATCACAATCTAGACTGGGTCAGCCAGGTTCAAACCATTTGTATTCATGGAGGGTTTTGCATTGGCTCCGCCACCTACAGTGTTCCATCTAACTGTGGGACGTGGCTTTTTACTTTCACACTCAGAAGACCTTGGACTGTGTTGGAGTGTGTTTATGGCTGTATTTATGGCAGTATGGTGCTACCCGAATGAATACACCTGACTGAATGTATTTTTGTAAGTACTCAAGGGTGCAGTATTTTGATGCTCCAATTGACCCCTATGACACAGCAGCTTTGTGCATTCATGTGCTCATGCTGTGCACATGTCGGCGCTGAGCAGAATGCTCTCTCTGCTTCGGGGGAACATGCACAAGATGCACATAGTGTGTGAGTCAGAGTCAGACTCCTGAAGGTACAGTGTAACATTTAGCAGTCTATTGGTGAAATTGCATGCTGCAGCTGAAACTCCCTCACCTCACCCTTCACTTCCAAGTGTGTTGGAGAACCTATAAAGCCTTCAGTTAGCATCCAAACTTAAAAGATGTTTAGTTTGTCCTGTGTGGGCTTAAGTATAATTTTATTTTTTCTTCAATTTATGTCAAATGACCTAAATTTAATAGACAGGAAATGACATGACAGTCTAAAAACATGCTTTTCTCTGGTTAACAGTCAGGACATCAGTGTACAGTATATTTGTTTAAAGGACATTTTAATGTCAGGGTAACATTATACTTAGAGCTATCTACACAAGATCAGATCACTGAGGACAGATATTAACACCAGATCTGAATGTGGCCAAAAAAGTAGATTGAGGACCAACAACTTAATTTAAACAATGTTTAAAAGAAAAAAAGTAAAATGGATTTCACCTAAACACACTGAATTCTACTATTTTTAGAATACAAAATGTACTGCAGCAAAGTCACTAGCATTTATTTGTATTAATTTATAACATTTATATCATACAATTAATCAATATTGGATTTAAAGGCTGATGTCACATGTGCAGTGTTAGGGGTTCCCACACTTACATTAAAGAAACAAGAACATGTGTGAATGAGTTGAAACAAAGATGAACTCTTAATAAAACAGGCACCATAACCTCCTGCAGACCAGCAATTCTTTTCATATAGCAGTGAGCCACTACATTTATGTGCTGATGCTTAGAGAGTCTGAGAATTGGACATGAGAGGAAAAGACGTGCTGTAGCAGAAGATGTGGGCGGTTCTCCTGATTTTACTGCTGATGAAGTTCAAGACCTAAAAGCCAAACCACAGCAGCTTTTGGGATAAACAATATGTAATGCATATTTTAAAATTTAAATGACATTCATTTCCATATGATGACACTGTGTGGGATCATTGTGTGGCATCACTCAAATGATGATACTACACATACAGAACACAAAACCTTGCATGGTCTTGTTCAGTGTGCAAATCCAACTTGGCTCAGAAGAGGAGGAAGGTTGGCCACTGATCTTTTCCTCTCGTTCCCTCGAGATATTAAAAATGTATAAAGACAGCAACACAACTCTGTGAGTGTTGATGAAAAAAAAATCTCAGTACCAAGTGGTGCTACAGTTTTTACCTTTATTTTTTTTATACCACAATAGTTGTTACTGTTTTGCATCTATTTATTTGAAGTATACTTCAAAACAAAGTTAAAGAGGAGAGGTGCTGTTGAGGGCTTTTATGACCCAGACTTTTGAAACAATTGGCAGCAGTGAAGGAATTTTCTCTTCTTACGTTTTTTGAGAGAGCCTTGGGCATCTGTCTGATGGACTTAGAAAACAAGGATGCAGGTGACGGGCTCGGTAAATGGGAGTACAAAGGAAGGGATGAAAAGTAATATGATACTTACAAATTAAATGCTGGCACTAAGTTGATTTCTTGAATTTGCAGTCTTTTTTCACTAAGGTTTTTCAAATATATTTTTACTCTTTGTTTTCACTCACCTTTTGTCATTGAGCACATGTCTCTCTTGCGTCTTCCTAGAAGAAACAGTTTAGCGCGCATCGGCAACTATTCTACAGTAGTACATAGGGACTCAAAGCTGCAGTAGGCTGAATAGCTAGTTGAGTTTCATACACAGGTTATGAAAATAATTAGGTTTTAGATTGTGTCTTTATGTCCTGAGCTTCTTCCAGACATGCCATACATTACAGATGACTTGAAGCAGTCTCTGAAACTCTGAAACTTGAGTTTATTGCCCAACTTTCTTTTAGACTCTTTTTTCTTTTAATTTTAGGTGCCTTTGCAGTGTAGGAATTTGTTGCCCCTGCCGGAGTAGCAATCATTTTCTCAGTAGCATGGCACTCCAGATTTAGTTGTAAGGCTGTGAACAGAGAGCCCAGAGGAGCTGCACAAGTGCCACTCTCTCTCAAATAATTTAATTTACATTATGCTGGAAGGTAATTATGTAAATATAAAAAAAAAAAATTGCCACTGTACATGTAAGAGGCACGATCGTGGATGAAAGTGAGTGAACGTACAAATACAAAACAAACAACAGTAAGAGTAAATGAGAAAGTGGCTACGGGTGATGGACGCAGATGTGTGTTTAAAGTGCTGTCTGAGGAGATAATATTGGTTATGTAGAGGATGTTGCAGGTTGACCTGGCATGGCATGGCATGGCATGGCTCAGCATGGGGTGGCAGGCTTCAGTGAGGCTTCACTCACTCAGGGCTCCATCCTGCCTCGGCTAAACACAATCAGGCCTTAAAAGTGAAACCGACTTCAGGTTACCATGACAACATGGAAGCACTGCCTGCATGGGACAAAAGCTGGCAGGTCCTGGTGTGTATGGTGTGTATGGTGTGTTTGGTGTGTGTGTGTGTGTGCGTGTGTGTGTGATTGAAAGAGAAGGAGAGAGTGATGTGTGGTAGAGCAGGCCCTGCCCTCCTGGGGCCCTCATTCATTTGTCTCTTGCTGAGACAACAGGAGCCCTGATGCAGCAGGCAGAGGAGGAGGTGGTGGTGGTGGTGGTGGTGGTGGTGGTGGGTTGAGGGCAGTGGGAGGATGGCGAGGGGGCAAATGAAAGACAGGCAACTGATGTGGAAATAGTGGATAAAAATGATGCAGGGAGGTGAGAAGTA
This sequence comes from Brachirus orientalis, assembly GCA_016785285.1. Taxonomy (NCBI): domain Eukaryota; kingdom Metazoa; phylum Chordata; class Actinopteri; order Pleuronectiformes; family Soleidae; genus Brachirus; species Brachirus orientalis. Next base: position 4,488,943 of record JAFBJR010000425.1, read on the forward strand.
AGGCCTAGAACAAAATGGAAAAAAGTGGCAGAATTAAGTTAAATTGAAATTTGGGGACGTGACATTATTCTGTGCCCATTTACTTTTCTATCAGTCATGTATTAATATTTCAACACAGCAAAGGCTGGATCGTGACAAAAACTTGACTCCTTTATTTTTTTTGGCAAAGTAATTACACCTATTACTATGGCACTTAAAAGTCAAAAATGCAATAACCTGGCTCCTACACTCAAAATTCAAATGACATGAAACAGCAGTGCTACCACAGCCATGGTAAGAGAAAGAAACTGTGAGAAGTACTTAGACATGTCTGAATGCTTTTATGGCATCAAATCATTAGAAATGAGAAAAGGATCCACACACGCTCTTCAGCACTTTGTTGGCACATAAACTTGTGCGAGGGGTATTCATTGATTTTTCTGCTGGTTACAACCACAGTAAGACGTAACATTCTAGATGACACTCTCCCACACATTTTTGAGCATGATTTATCTGCCATCACATGGGTTGGGGACTTCGATGCTTGTTAACATCAGAGAAAACTGTTCTGTTGAAGCAGCACTTGTCTACTAATGGCTCCCATAACAGGTTATCCTCTACACCAGTGACTGTAGACAGTGATACATGGACAAGAAAAAATTTAAGATAACATTGTTCATCTACTTTATGGCAGTCACTCATCATATGAGCCTGTGAGCTTAATGCCAAAATCAGACCACATGTTTTTATAACAATTACAGCCTGATCTGACAGACATAGGATGTTGGTAACAAAAATGTATCCTTTTATACTGAGTTGTGTGTCATAGTAATTGACAATAAAGGACCTGTTTGAGAAAGCTCCCAACCTCCCAACAAAAAGTCTGGCATGTATGATTTTTGTGCTCTGCATGTGCAAAAGGAACAACATGGCGTAGAGTGTTGGTCCACCCTGTTCTCAACACAGCATGTAATTATACACACTGCTTTAGACACCATTGTTTGTTTATAGTGAACTTTCCCCTATGGTCCGATCGTCGTCTGGTCGACCCTCTCAGTCATCAACTCGGGTACCACTGTGTGGTCTGTCATGCCCCTCAGACAGGTCGTAGCCCACATTTATTGCTCTGTGATCACTTAATGTAACACAGTGACAGACCGAACAGACCAGTAAAAGACCAAAAGATTGTTTAGTCTGACCTTGGCATAAATATGAAATCAGATATTCTATAATAGCAATTGTACATAAAATATCCAATTTTATTTTTGCTTTTATGTTATCTTGCTGCAAAAACCCTTTTTTTACATCGGAATGGAAGCATATGTTGTTTCATTTAATTGTAATTTTACTCTTTTGTTGTTGTTTCACAGGTTTAGATTACACAAACAAAGACCTGAAGAGAAACTTTGTAAGTAATCTTAAACTTCATATTTTTAACAATAACACATTTTTACAAATAAAAACTGTGTCAAAGCCCTAAATTATCATTACTCCTGTCATCTCAGGTAGATTTCAGGGATGAGTCTAACGTAATATCTGATTCAATTGTTCTTTAGCAAAATTATATTAAGTCATCAGTGATATTTGGTACAAACTACTGGATGTTCACAAGAGGAAAAACATGGTATTGACCCTCTCTTAGACTGGTCACAATCTCTTTTACTGTAAAACCTTACATTAAGTGAGTCTCATAAAATTATGAAGCTGTTTTATTCTGTAGGGCTGCTATGACACTGGCTCACCATAAAGCATATGTGGGGTGGCAGTGCTGTTTGATTGTGCCTTGTCGTTTATAATCCTATAGGCTGTTTAAAGTCAACTTGTAGTTTGTCAGTGCAGATTGTCTGGCATGGTTTGGCATGGATAAGCCTGGCTGGAAAAAGGGGGGGGGGGGGGGGGGGGGAAAAAGAAGAGAGAAAGAGATGATTCTTGTTTAGTGTACTGCCAAGACAGCCTCACTCTGTTTTACCCATACACACTGACAAACATGTAATTGAACATGCCTTCTTTTATGACGCACACACATATACATACATACACACATTATGTTACATACACACACACACAGTGATTGCCATCACTCAGAGGAAATATGCTGACAGACTACTGTAAATGAAGTGCCAGTATCAAGAGTTTTTATTTTTTTAAATGTTCGTGTTGTGCCATTCACACGTTTGTTTTTAGAGTTACATCACCTGACTCTGCAATTTATTAGTTTTCTGCCTGACTTACTAACAGGAGGCCCTCGCCAGTTTAGATCTCTGTGCATCTTACGGACTTGCAGATGATCCTATGCCCATCAAGGACGAGGAGAACAGGTAATTGCTCTTGTCCTTTTGTGAGCAGACTAATTAATTTACACAAATCTAGCCTAGCATTAACAAAACACAAGGTTAACTGTAAGGAATATTCAGAAAGAAAGAAAAATTTAAATGTTATTATATTATTTTAAAATGTTAATACAATCATGAATGCATCTGTCTCACTTGTCATATGCATAAGTAAACTGAGCATCCACTGTTATTCTATAAGTTAAATTAGTTAAAATGTAAGACTGCACTCCTATAACTAGTTTTATCCCACAGTAAAGAGGAAATGTTTTGGAAATTGTCAAAAGTGATATATTCTATATAAATTCTATGTCTCTACTGTAGTAAATGTGCATCTGCCAGTCCTGAATTATTTCACCAGGGAACCAAAATGCTAGAGTGCCTAGACTTTTGTCATGTACAGAAAGTGTATTTGTGACATATTAAACAGACATAGATATAGAAATTGTGGTCACAGAAAAATTTCACAGTTTAATTTGTTGTAATCATACATAACAAAATACATAGCAAAAATATGCAAGAGGTCTATTTTGGCTGCTCTAATCTAATAATGTGGGTGTGTTAATGAAAAGATGTGAGATATTCTGTGATGCCGATATTCTGCATCAGTATGGTCCAGGCCAGACACATGGACAGAGATGCTTTGGGGAAGAATAATTGTTCGCCCTTTCTTTAATTATTTCTCACATCTGACTGCGATTCTGTATGAGTAGCTTTCTTTATTTGAGTGACGTTCATTGAAATATAAGCTTTGTCTTGTTGAGAGTGTAGTTCCAAGATGGGCGATGAGTGGTGACCTACTGTAAAATTTGTTACGTTAACTAGCCTCAGCCGCCAATATCTGCAACAAAACACGAACTAAATCATCCATCGATAAAAAGAAATACTTTTGTTATCTTTTTTTTCTGAAAACTAGGTAGGGTTTAGCCTATGTTAAATTAGTCCACCAAAGTTAACCCCCCTCATGGGGTCACTGTGTTATGTTGGGTCATCTTTGACCATCTTTGTATTTTCAGTGTTGGATGTGAATTGTTTTTTTTTTCATTCAGTTTCATTTCAGTCAAAAAGTAGGAATGTACTGTGTGAAATTGTCTGCCCAGGCTTAATTTGGGGGGGCATGCTTAGGTCAGCACCAAAGAACCAAATCTCACATGTGTCTCAGCATGTGGCTAACATCCTATTCCCTGTATATTTCAGTCATGGCACACGGTGTGCAGGAGAAGTTGCCATGGAGGCCAACAACTCCTACTGTGGTGTGGGCATTGCCTTCAATGCCAGGATTGGAGGTGAGGTAAACAATGTAGCCTTGCAGAGACAGTAGGAGGCACTGCATTGTGGGTGTAGTGCATGAGCCAAAACTATAAGATATATGATATGATACGAAATGGATTTATAATAATACAACAAATAATCATGTTTTAGCAGGAATAATATATTGGTTGTATTGTGCATTAAATTTTTGACATTCCATGGAAGAAGTAAAAACAATACAGGCAATGAGGAAAAAATAATCTTGAAAAAGTAGATTCTGTTTTTAGTGGTGTTTGTAACTTTGGTGAAAGATTTATTAATGCTCAAGATTTCCTATTGAGAAATCAAAGATTTCTAAAGGTAACATTATGTATGCCATACATCCCAAAATAATGAGGAATACATGTTACAGAAGAGAGTTCATCCACAGCATTCAGGTCTGAAGACCCAAATATCTATCTTACATATAGTACTCTGCACCAAAAGCTTTGTTGTGTGTGTCAAATTCTGGGATCATTTGCATTTGGATTGAAATGATGTGGCTGAAAGTTAGTCTTCTATATTAGCAAGCTGTCAGTGATTTTAACTCATGCCATATGTGTATGTAATGCTCAAGCATGTGTTGAATAAAACTGGCATAATAGACCCTTTTCACCTTTATATTTTTCTACATGAAATGGTAGGACAAACAGGTTTTGCCATTAACATTAATTAGGGTTTTACTCCAATTGTAAGAGAACCAGGGTCATGCTATTTTTCAAGTGTAAGTGTAGGTCACACTAAATACCTGAAAAATATATTATCTTAAAAAATGCATACATGTTTTCCATATTATATATGTGAAATATTTTTGCTGTGTGGTATCATAGCATTGCTAATAGAACTCATCAAATGGAGGTCTAAGACTTAACACAGTACCATAAAGCATGGACAGTAAAAAAAAAAAGGAATCCCTCAGTTGAACTCTGACACTTGAACTCTGCTCTGTGATCTTTCACCTTTAACCTCCCCTCATTTGTCAGACGCTGATGAGAGCCTCTTGTAGAAAAAGAAAAGAAATGAAAAAACAAACGGTTTGTGAAGCAAGACCATGAATCTCTTTCCACAGTTAGTCTTAATTTCACCTTGCTGAGTCTGTTTTATCTCGACTCATAAACAGAGTCTGGCACACAGTAGATGAAAGAGCACGACCCGAATGAAAGATGCATGTTGAACTACTGGGTGCTGTGGAGACCTGTGCTCACTTTCTTGACAGCGAGAGATACCCGAGTGGAGTTTTTAGCCATGTGCCTGCTTTTCAGTGTGCTTATGTTTTGAAATAGCCTTGTTAGATTTGTTCTTTGAATGCACATATAAGTAAAAAGTGATGAATCAGTGGAAAGAAGGCAAATCAAGCCTAGTGAATCAGCTTGATGCACTGTGAGCAGCTTATTTAATATAATTAAAAGAAGAGCAGGGTGTTGGATTTTGCATGCACATCTGCCATTAGCTATCCTCTGTTTCTGTTGGGAAGAAAGTTTTTTTTTTCACCTACACAGATGCCTTTTGTCAGATTTTCCTCCAAAATCAGACATGCACTAAAATCCCAAAAACTTTTAGTTAATTGTCCAGAGTGTGCTGAAGATGCTCTGGATGTTCTCCAGAGACTCTAATATCTGGATAATGATTGAGTAAGTTAATGTGAAAATGAAGCAGGAGAAACCCTGAATATTCCAATGGCTAGTGTCCCACCTCCTACGTGCTTAGATCATGGATCCTCACTGGTTATATCTTAAAATGGCTTTGTTGTAATTTTTTTTATTTACATCTCCCCATCTCCTTGTTACATGGTAAATTGTCTATTCTTATATAGCATTTTTTCTAGTCTCGGGATGTATACCTGGCTGGTCATGCCCGGATGCCACAGCTTAAATCCATGACTTCCTGGTTGGAAGATGACCTACTCTACCACTGAATACTGTGCATACTGTCATTGTGGCCATTATTCCCATCATGATAGTTTAGTTAATGCATTGCTCTCTTGGCTTCCTGGACTCAGGAATAAGAAAATAGCTCAACTTTCTCTCCCTGTGGTTATTCTGTCATCCACTGGTGCCAAAATAGTGCCTATAGGTCAACAGTGTATGTTGACCTATATGCTTCAGGCTTATAGCTCTCCAATATGTCTACATGAAAATAATTGAATGTTAGAAATGTGGCTGCTTTATCAATATGATCTAATAAGGCAAGGCAGTTTTATTTATTGTGCACTTCTTATTTACAAAGGCAGATTTACAGTACTGTACACAAATATCTCAAAACAACACAGGGACTGATTAGTAAGAAATTATTGCAAAGGAAAAAATGAAATTCATTTGCAAATTTTTAAAGAGACTGTAGAATTACAATTTTAAGACGATTACAAATGTTAAATCAAGTAAACGCAGTAAAAAAGGGAATAAAAATAGAGTGATGTAATACATTATTTAAAAAGAAAGCTCAAGAGTACAGTATATAAAATAAATCACTGAATTAAAATAACAAACAATATTTACAGTAAGTGTTTTTTAGTTTTTTTAGTTTTTATTTTAAATAAAAACACTCTCAAATAAAAATATTTTTAATCTAGATTAAAAAACTGCAATGGATGGAGTGTTTTTAAGACCCTCGTTAGATGTTTAGGTGTTGTAAAAACATTTGTAACTGTCATTTTAAAAATACATAATTTTTTTAGCACATTGATGTTATTATAAGCAGTGTAAATAGTGCATTATATTCAAGAGTAATGTTCATATATTTAGATTTAAGTAATCAAATGGTAGACCTTTTGCATTGTTTCATTTCAGTGAGTAAATGAAGCAATGGCCAACTGAAAAACAGACTCCTGTTGCCTGTGGTCATCACCACGATACAAAACATTTCATCACAACCTTTATTTGGAACTCTGAACTCTGAACCCTGAACTCTGATCTCTGATCTCTGTGACCGTTTCGATCCGTCCAGGTATCCATCTGTTGAACGGCTCTGTCACTGATGCCATGGAGGCCACAGCTCTGACCTTCAACATCCACTTCATCGACATCTATGTCTGCAGTTGGGGCCCGCGGGACGATGGGGCCGAGGTGGATGGGCCGCACAGCCTGACAGAGCAAGCCCTCCGGCTGGGAACTCGCAAGGCACATCTTTCATCTCTACGTTCACACTCGTGTCTTGTCAGAGACACAGCAGACACATGCTGTCTACACAGCTCAGATTGGAACAACATTGGATTATCTTTAATCTACTTTAATTTTATCATTATTAGTTCTGCCATAAGTCAGGAACTAAGCTGGAGAACACATTTTATTAAGTAATTTAATTTCCTGCTAGATTTTGGAAACTGAGACAAGGGCAGTAGTCTTCAGTGCACTGAGTAAGAGAGTAGCGGGAGAAGGAAGAGGCAGCAGAGAAGTACATATTTCCACTTATGAATGAGTGTGAATGGGAAGATGTAATGTAGCTGTTTAACTGATAATATTATACCATGGGTCACAAATCTACACTGCAAGTAATTATCATTAATGCTGAGTCCATGTGCAGAGTAGCTGCACTGTGGGACAGGCAGCACAAGTGGGGGATTGCTCAAACCTATTTCTTTTATTGTAAAGAAAATACCCTAACTTTAGGGCTTTGGGTCTAATTTTCTCACTGTGCACTCATGCAAAAAAATATCCTTGGTGTCTGTCTTACAAATTTTGTGGGTTTGCTTTGCACCACCTAATAGGCTCATTTATGTAATTTTGTGTTCCTTTAAGGGTGTTGAATTATTACTATTTATGGCACTAATGATTATTACCATGGAGCAAGGTTTCTTTGTTTTTGGCTTTTTATGTTAAAGTTCATACTTATGAGCTGAGAAGACACAAGTGTAGAGTTTTACCCTAATCACAAAGTTTCTGCCAGTCATTTACTCATTTATGTCATTCCACATTATGCTAATGTGTACTTTGTTTATATATTAAATCAACTGTGAGTGTGTGTGTGAAATGCTCTGCTAAAGCACTGGATATCATCTTTTTTTTTTTTTTCCCCATCATTTCGTTATTGTGTTTGTGTTTTAGGGTCGAGGTGGAAAGGGCAGCCTCTTTGTGTGGGCGGCAGGTAACGGTGGAATGCAGCAGGATCATTGTGGTGCAGACGGTTATGTCAACTCCATCTATACCATTGCCATTGGCGCTGTCACTCAAACAGGGAAGCCCGCCTACTATGGCGAGCCCTGCCCCGGGGTCATGGCTGTCACTCTAACTGGGGCGAATGTGGGAGGCTCACTGCCTTTGGTTAGTGTATGCCTGCAAATGAATCACAACAAAGATGATCATTAATGAGTGCAAATCTACTGTATACGTAGTGTGTGTGTGTGTTGGTGTGTGTGTTGGTGTGTGTGTGTCAGCAGCCCTGCTCTTTGACTTTTGTGAGCTGTTAGAAGCCTGTTAAAGAGCAGTCACCTGTGTGATATTTATATATCACACACACACACAGAGAACCAAACGAGTGTTAATTGGAGGTAAAGCATGGCTGTAGTGGCTGAGATAGAGGAAGAAGTTGAGGTGTTGAAGGGGGAAGTAACAAGGAAAAGCAAGGAAGAAACTACAGCTCCTGGGCAACAGGAAGGCCAATTTTATCAGTGTGATCTTACCTTAGTCTGCAGAGATGTCTGCCCTTTTCCACAAAACACCCTTTTTTTTTTTTATCTTCACTGATAAATTGTGTTGACATGTTCTAACGATAGTCAGAAAAGTAAAGGCTGCCAACAGAGTAACAGTAACAATACAGTGTTACAGCTCTTCTGACTTCATTTGCTGAATTATTTTCAATGAGTAACAGTAGTGATTTTTCAATGCAATTCCATTTTGTGATACAACATCTACACCCCTCTGTTTTTGGTTTGTGGGGTCTCCAGGTGACTGTGACCAACACTGGCGATGGCTGTGTCAAGCACTTTCCAGGAACATCCAGTGCTGCTCCAATCGCTGCAGGAATTCTGGCTCTTGTCTTAGAAGTAAAGTGAGTGTCTACCTGACAAACTGCACCACACACCACTGACACTACAGTAAAACAACAAATGTCTTGCTGATTCAGGTCCTAAAACACCATGTGTGGTTTGATTTTATTGACAGAGTTTTTGATTATGGAGTGGATCCAGTTTGTCCCACTGTTTTCTAAACCTTTCATGTGCAAACCCCTGTGTTGCTGTTCTCACTTTATCTCTCTTTACACTTTGTGTTTGTCATCTGTGCATAGCACAACAATGCCATCCAACTGTCACTACTGCCAACATGTGCTGATGCTGTAGTCAGGATTATGGGAACTCATTCCAGTTTTGTGCTGGAATGTAGTTTCAAGACATTAAGACATGTATAAAGTATGAAACCTGATGACTTTGTCAGTCCTTTGCTGTTTCTGTTAGCACCACCAGGAAGTCAGTGTTGTCACTTCACCGGTGAAAAATATCGTACTTGTGTCAGACAATTTTAATCACCAGCTGACTTTTCCATGCGGGCAAGATATTTATTCAAGCAACATAGAACAAAAAAAAGAAAGACTGTATACCTTGGTTTTAAAGCAAGGTATATTATCTATCTAAATATCTAATATTTAATATCATGTTTAGCTGGGTGTTAATAATCAGTGTTATAAACAACATCCACACACTGGTTCCATTAGACAGTACACTGACTGTGTGCTATAAAGACATCAGGTCCATTTAATGTTCATTTCAACTCATTTAGACGTTGGCGTTGCAATGTATGTGATGCAGTGTATGCGTGAAATCACCATTAGTCTGGCTTCGTTAGACTTTCGTTTTTTTGAAAAACCTTCAGTGTACAGCCCAGCGCCCTTCTTCTGTTCTATGCAGTTACACAAAGAAATTTCTGTTGCAAATCAAACTTGCTGATTTATTATTGTCTTTGCAGTTAATCTTATGATATATATATATTTTAATTTCTATACAAGACAATTAATAATGTAATTGTCTTGTATAGAAATTACCAATGAAAACACCAATCATCCATCATTTTCCCTGAACCCAGTCAGATTCAGTGTTTTACATTTTCACTTGTATAAAAGACTTTAAAAATACTGTTATGAAAATGTTCAAATGCATAGGGAGTTGACTAAATATTACTGTTCGAATTAAAATCCTTCATCCTCTGCCTCATGAGCTTTTTCTCACCTTGCCCCCTCATTTTCCCTCCTGTTTTTAAACCCCTCTTTTGATGGAAATCATTTTTCCTCCTACCATTTCTTTCTCTCTATGTCTGTCTAAATCTGCAGATATATCACCCTCGCTCTTTTTTTTCTTCCTCTCCCTCCTTTGTCTTGCCTGCCATTTCCCAAGCCCTCTTTTTCTTCATCCCTCTTAACTCGCCAGCTGTCGGTGTGGCCTCGGGCCTGGTGTTTTGTGGTGGTATCAGTGGCGTCTACGCCTCCTTCATGTTATGGATGGTACTAGAAGCTGGCTTTACTGCTCCAGCTGTCATGCCACAGCGTCTCAGTCTCAGTTGCTCGGCTGTAAAATGGAGCGCAGCTCCCCTGGGCAAGGCGACTCCCAGGACATTACTGTTAAAGGCTTTGTCGTGACCCACTGCTACTGACTAAACTATATATCACCTCTCTTGCTCAAACAGGCAGCATTCTGCTCACGTCTTTATGGAGCCGGGCTCTCTCTCCCTCTCTCTCCTCTCGCTCTCTCTGTATATCTTTCTGGGTCTCGCTCTCGCTCTTTGTCTGTTTCTCACACTTGTTCATTCTGTGTCTCACTCTTTCCCCCCACATTTCACACAAACTCACGCTGTCATATATTCTGCCACAGCGCAAAACTGGAGGTTTTTTTTTTTCTTTCTCTCTTATCCACATTTATCAGAAATAATCTGCATCCACATCTAGAAAATCCACAACCACCAAAACAGGAGGGCATATTTGCTTCACCATATTAAAATTTACATTATAAAGCAATGGTTTTCAACCTGGGGGACGTGGCACCTGAGAGATTTCCAGGACTCATTCGGGAGCTCATCAAATGAAGACATGGATAAGACCAAAGCAATTGTTGAAATGATTTATCTCCTTTTAACAGTTTCTTATTTTTGTTTTTAAATTATATATTAACTTTTTGGGCATTTAAAAATATGTCAATTCAAATAATAATTAATTAAGAATCAATATCTCCAAAATGATGGTCCATATCCTCTGTTTTTTAGTTAAGTCAGCAGGTCAGGTGTTTCACACATAGTTCTCATAATATCCTATAGAGTATATACTTAGATTCTTAAATTTTCCTCTAGCACCACACTTGTGTTCATGTGTTAATGATGATGAACTGTAACACCGTAGCAGCCAAACACCAGCCCACTATTAGCCTGCTAGCATGCTGACACAAAGACTTCACACTCTTAGGGGCAAATGTAATAACGTTTGAACCCATTTTAGACGTTGTTTTGTTTCGATGTGCGCCAGGAAACAGAACAGTGTGGACAGAAATACTGCATGCTTAAAACTGCAGATTGTCAGCTGTTGGAGTAATGCACAAAAAAATGGAAGGAAATGTATTGTGAGTGACTGATTACAAAATTGCCTGTATGTTTGCAAACTGCGGGCAAATACGCACGTCTGCTTTGCTGTGAAAGTCCTCTGTCTCTTCGCTGCATGTGTAGTCCAGGAACCTTGGTAGATTGAATATGGGAAACCTGTAGATGGCCGTAATCTATTCCTTTTCTGGTCGGTGGCTCCATTATGAATAAAAAGAGGCCCACTGAATTGCACTTTAATACCACCTGCTGCAAATTACAGTTGTAGGGCGGTGAAATGCAGTAATTAGGCGATTAGCTGCAGACGTGGTACATCCAATGTAAAATGATGATGCACTGAATGCTGTTTCTGTGACCTGACAAAATTTGCTGTTACACAACGCTTACAAACATATGTACATCTACCCCGAGCCTTGAGTCTCATATTCATACAATTTAGTGGCAGAATAAATCATGGGGAACATGGGGAAACGTGGCGAGGAGAGGAGAAGAGAGGATATACAACAAAATTCTGTGGCAGGAAATCAGAGGTATTATGGTACACATCTTAACTACAAGGCTTCCAGCATGCCCATTTTCTGTCATTTATAGTATAATATGAAGGTCTTCTGTTGGCAGCAGGTAAAATTACAACATACAGTGCTGACACAAAATAGCAGAGTGTCTAAATGGGCTCACCATGTGTTGATGTCTAAGTTATCCGAATGGTTCTCAGCGTTTTGCTGCCCTAACAGTGTCGGGGTGTCACTGCCTGTCTGTCTCTCCAAGGCTGTGTTGGCCTGTCTTTCTGTGTTTCCATCTGCCTCTATCCATCCTCCATGACGGCTGTCCAACAAACCGTCTGGGCAAATCAATTCCTCACTCATCCACTTTGTCAGTCTTTCTGTCAGAGAATGTTTGTTCACTTTATCACAATGTCAGCCCCTCTGTCACTTTATCTCTGTTTCGTCATTCCATCCACAAGCAGGTCTGTCCATTCCCTGGAACGGAACCTAACAGTTGATTTGATTTGTCCTTATTTTCTTGAATTTGTACTTTTCCTGCTAGCAGAAATTGTTTAAATGGATCAGATGAGTGATCACCGCAGTAGTGAACATGTATAATAATCTTGCTCCTTTAACCTGTTGGTCATCTTTGTCATTTAATGGTTTAGTGATAAAACATCAAAATAATTCAATTGTAATGCTCCATGTTGAATTATAACGGGTCACTTGCATTATTCAAAGGAAAATTATAATTTTAGTCAATACAGCTTGTTCATGGACTGTATGTACGTAATTTTAAATAATATCAAGTATGGAAAATATGCAGCATATATCTATCTTATCTGAGTTTTCTTCGAACGAAGTGTGATGTGAAAAGTTTCTGCTCTGTCTTACATTTTTCACACTTTTATAAGTCTCTAAATTTTCCTCTGACCTTTTTGGAACCCCAGAATTGTTCCTGTCTGTTTATAAATGCGTGTCTTTGCCCCATTAAAGCTATTAAGTCATATTCTGTGCCAGGACAAAAAGTAAATATTTCACATCACATATTATCTCCACCTTTGGGGATAATATGTTATAAACATTTGTGCACACATATAAATGTGCACAACTTACATGTATGCTTTCACTGTCGTGTAAGTGTCCACACATAAATCACAGACAGAGCCATAGACACTCAGACACACACACACGGTAATACACACAGTCAAATACAGACATCTATGTCCACGGTCTTATAGTCATGCATACACACATTCACAGCCATGTGTATGTGTACATACACGCACGAGCATGTGTGTGTGTGTTTGTGTGTACTCATTAGGTCCAGAAATCAGGGCCATGCTGGTGGAGTGTATTTAAAGGCAATTGCAGACATGCAGTTATTGGACTTGGCCTAATTGATAAACCCATTAGTTATACTTGTTCAGATAACATGGAAGGAATCACAGTCTGCTCACAGTTGCTCCAAATGGGTTCACTTAGGCTTAGAGTGGAGCACATTAAGAGAAGATTACAGAGGGATGTGCAGCGTCTAACCAATCCACGCCTCGCTGCTATGAGATTAATAGAGAAAAACTAAGGACAGAGATGAAGGAACATTGGACTCTGGAGGTGCACAGGCTGCAGGCACTCTTTATGTGTGTAATTGTACAGCAGTGGGTGCTGCGTTTGTCTATAATATCTGTTGTTCTGTATGTTTATTCATCTACACATGTTGTAAAAGACACAGTGGGTGGCTGGTCTTCACGTGTGTATACAATATATGTTTTGGTATCTGTGGAAGGTTTTGTGTGAGGGGATTGTTCCTGCTCTGTATATACAGCATAAAACCACAAATGTTGTTTTTTTCCTTCCTTTCAACTAAAGCTGTGTTATGGCTCTGCAGAAGATCTTAATGGGAAGTGTCCAAGTAGAAGCTGCGCCGTCTGGGACGAGACAGTGAGGTTTAAAGTGCTGCTTGTCTTGTACTAGCAAATTATACTCTGCTGACTAACAAGCTCAAATGTTGATGATTTTGTTTTTAAACGTGCTGAGAATCACTAAAGACAGTGAAAGTTAAAGCAAATGCCTCAGTCTTTTCTTCAGTTTGCAAGCATATTTATGGTTCATGATAAACTGTAGACTGTTTGAGGTGGGGCTGGTGATATTGTGTTAAATTGAAACTGTTCAAGCTAATAAATTCTACATATTTAATAATCATTTTCTTTATTTTTAGTTTTGTTTTTTGTATACATCTCTAAAAAATAATGGTAAGGTAATGTTGGGCTGTTCAGCTGTCAGGTTATACTGAATCCAGTATCTTTGTCATTTGTGGTATTTTGAAGTCGTTTTTGGAGAATTTTTGCTCCACGTTGAAGATATTACACTTACCAACTATTGTAATGATTGCCTTGATTACATGTTTCTTAAAAAATAGTGGGCATAATTTACAGAGTCCTGTCCCCCATTCTTCTCAAATGCCACATGCATCAAAACGTTGATGGATTTATGAGGGTGGATTAGCCATGTAAAGTAACACATGGAACACACTGACATCAGACAGTTCAGATATTAAAATCAGAAAGTGCTGTGCTGCATTTTACCCCCCCCCCCAAAAAAAAAAAAAAAACTATGCGTTTGCTGCACACCCTGAAACTCGTTCTGCTTGCTTGCACCAGATGTTTTTTTTAACTTTGCTTTTTATTTCCCTTTTTGATGAGATCAGTTTACCCAAAAATTTGAGACAATTTGCTTTAGACTTCAAACCATGTATTCCCTGTAGGGCATGGAAATGTGCCACAGGAGCATGATTATATTAATTTGGTGTCATTGAACACAGTAAGTACTAGTACAATGAAATTTAGTTTAGCATTTAAGCAGTGCAAACAGCTGTGCATAGAGATGAATAAAAATTAATTCATGTATAAGAAAATTATTGGGCTGTAAATGCGAGAAAGAATGCAAACACAATATTAATACAGTAAATACTCTATGGTAAATACAATGCTGTGGCTGGTGCTCTGGTCCCTACAGAATTAAATTTTTAATGGTAGTTTACAAGAGAGTCTTGAGTGTGACGCTTCTTATGGCTATGAGCTGACAGTGTTTTCCTTTGGGTCCCGATCTCTCTGTCTCTCTCTCTCATCACCCTTCCATCTTTCTGTCCCCTCAATTGCCCATCTCTCACATTCACTCCCCTGGGCTGCAGACTTTGTCCTTGCGCTACTTGACTCCTCCTTCTCCTCCTCATCCTCCTCCTCCTCTTCTTCTCTGCCTGGGCCCAGTGTGAGTGATAAATTATTCGTGCACCATGCTCTCTCTGTCTCTCTCTCTCATCACCCTTCCATCTTTCTGTCCCCTCGATTGCCCATCTCTCACATTCACTCCCCTGGGCTGCAGACTTTGTCCTTGCGCTACTTGACTCCTCCTTCTCCTCCTCATCCTCCTCCTCCTCTTCCTCTCTGCCTGGGCCCAGTGTGAGTGATAAATTATTCGTGCACCATGCTCTGAGGGCCCAGGGCTGCTCATTCCTGCACACAGAGGAGTAGCATTGATCCAGCCTGTGGTTCAACTTAATTGGAAACCCAGTTACACTAGCTGCAGACATACTCCCACACACACTCACACGCAAACACAGCGCTTTCACATAAGCAGGCATCCAAACGTGCACCTGCACATGCAATCCATACATGTGTAGGTGCGTGGTTATTACAGATGCCAATATAATTACACAACACACACACACACACAGACGCACACAGTCGCATTATTCATTCATGCATTAAGGTGTTAGAGAATTAACATCTGCCTCACTATCAGATTATGTATGTTTTATCATTTAGCATTGCACATATTCAAATGTTTGCACACTAAGCACACTTGCGATGCTGTATACCCACACTAAAACACACACACATTCCAACATTAAAGCGCAGATGACTATGACACACACGCAAGTTTGCATAGCGTTCCTGTTAAGGACACTGCTTTCCATTCCCTAAACAAAGCGTTACGCCAGCCTTAACTATAACCAGTTAATGCCTAACCCTAACCTTATTCTAACCACATTTAAAATTTTAGCCCTAAACATTTTCATAAATGAGGTTTTGTATCGTCAGGACCAAATTCTGGTCTTCATGAGGACTACTGGTCCTGACAACGTCAGTGTTTTGCCAGAAAGTGGTCCTAAAGAGAAAACAAATACAATAACACACACACACTTTATAGTCACTAAGTCTGCATTCTAAACAGCACTAAAGTGGAGTAACTGTCCACAGTGGAGCAATATGGAGGCCCAGGGTTATCGATTGGACTTGGACACTGACTATCATACAGCTAATAGATTACATCAGACACATTGGAGCAGCCCAGTCAATGAAGCCTGATCCTATTAACTGGGGATTTGTAAACAGTTGTGTGCTCACTGTGAAGGCTGCTGGGCTGCTTTGTGAGCCTTGACGAGGGGATGAAGGCTGTGAGGGTTTGGAGGAGGCTCATATATTGTTGCACTCTGCCCCTGCAGCCCAGATGTGTTTGTGTGCACACTCTGGACAAGAGGCTGTAATTTTGTCGTTTTAAAAGTGCTGCCACTTCTCTCTTCTGTTCATATTTTCACTGCTTATCCTTCAGCGGGAAACACTGACAGCTTTCTACCACTGGCCATTGTTACAGCTTTAAGTTCTAGTGTTATTCCATCATGCATGAGTTGAATATTGTTGTGTTGTGTTGTGTTGTGTTGTGTTGTGTTGTGTTGTGTTGTGTTTTTTCTTTTTTTTAATTTTATCTTTATGTGAGTACTGTTCTTGAGGTTTATCATATTGTTATTTATGAGGAGCTAATCAGTCCAACTATTTTCCAGAAACATTTTAGCTAAGGGCTGTTTCAGTCCAGCATTCCATTTAGTGGCACTGCTGTGATAAGGGGATAATAGTGAAACAAACTTTCACTTCTGAATTCACTCTACTGACAACACAAACCACTGTGATTTTGTAGAATCAGGCTTTTATCGCAGCTTACTTTGACTTGTAGGAATAAGGTGTAAGTAATAACATTAAGAATAGCGTTAACTGTAATTCGGCTCTGTTCACTTAAGCTTAATGGCATGTTTGAATTCAGTGGTTAGTGGTATGTTACAATACAATGTGAACAAGGCTAAATGAAAGGCAAAAAAGTGATCAATCTGCCGTGGCTGCTGTGAAGAAGAGGCAGTCAGTGAAACTTATGATATCAATATGTATCTTAAATAAATCACATTGTGCCCGAAGCTGAAATCTATCTCCTTTATATAAACTTATTCTGTGTCATATTATTTTTGTCATGTAAATAAATTAGAGAGGCATGGTTCTATGGTTTGAAAATGCTTTCCATTTTGTGATAGTGATAATAGTTCGTCAGAGATGCACAAAGCACATTCTAAATAATGTATATGTGACATAGTTTTTTTTCCCTAGCTCAAATAATGTGGCATGTCAAAAGTAATGAGGAATAAATAATCACAATAAATAATAAATTATTGCCCATATTTTTTTTTATTTGATCCCATAAAAATTGCTTTTCCAACAACAGGGGAAATACTTACTCACTGCCAGCATTGGTAGCACTGAGAAAAAAATTGTGCTACCTCCATGTGAATGACCTCACAAGTTACAGTCCTTCACCGCATAAGCAATATTTCTCTTCAGGCAGTTTGTGGTTTTTGTTATTATTTTTGTTGTTTTTAGATCCATTTTGTGGCCTAACCATATCCACACCCTTTGTAGGGGCAAAGAAAAGTGAAAACACTAACAGAGGAAGATATCAGTAAATTAGGTCTTCAGCCAGCAGTGTGTTTTTAAGACCAAAATGACTTTTCTAAAATACAGTATATACTATAGATCTGTGTCACGGACGAGGGGAGAGAAAAGCCCACAGTTCAATAATTAATTCTAAAGTTGAGGGTTTTGGAGAGCCGCTGATTGGGCTGTTTTTTTTTTATTCCGTTATGATACAAAGGAGGCCGTTTGAAGTAATTTGTCCCAGAGAGAGCGGCTTGGAATACCATGCATGCTTTGATTTAGCAAAGCAAATTTAATTTTGTTTGCTTTATGCAAACCAGTCGGGGCCGCAGGGCTTTCACTGATTCCACCAGAGGGGTGATGGTGGTGGTGGTGGTGGTGGTGGTACTGATGATAGAAGTGGGGGAGTGCACATAACAGAGTCACGCTGCTGCTGCTAATGTAAGATATAAAGCGCACACTCATACCCACAGACATGAGCAGTGAGCAGCAACAGTTCAAAAGTACAAAGCCTATCCCCTACACACACTCCAATCCCTTTGAAATCAAAGCTTAAAATAATTGTTTGTGTGTTGTGTTTTGCTTCATTCTATCTGTCTATTATTAGTTTTACTTGTATTATTCCAATCATGTTGTTTTCTGCCAGCTCTCACTGCTTGCTGGGGATTTGTTTTACGCTGCTAATGAAAGCACCTTTCCTCACTTTTTGTTCTGCTTCATTCTTTCTTTCCTCCTTTTTTTAACCAACCAGTGAATGGACATCTGTTCATGTCTGTGCCTGATATTAACACCAAACAGTTAATGAAGAGGCAACTACTTTTTTTGTTCACATCTTTGTGCAGATATTTGCTTTTAAATAAAGTCTATGAAGATACTGTGTATAGACACAGGATAAATTGCAGTGTTGTCATTAGTGAGAGGGGGAATTAGGTGTATCTGTGTGGTTTGAGATATATATATATATATATATATATATATATATATATAAAATTACCTTTGTTTCCTCTCCTGTAGTGTAGAAAAGTCAATGTACAGATGTTGAGGCACAAATTGGAGACAGTGAATGGGTGGCCAAGCGATTTCCTTAAACTCTATTGAAGTCATTTTCTTAGGGAACAATAATGAGTGGATAAAGCAGAAAAACCCAATTTCCTTTATCCTTTTTATATCCAGTAAAAGCCCTCGTTGACGACCCTTTGGTCTTTTGTTACAGAAAACTGTGCTAATATCCTCCAGCTCTGTGTGCAGTTTAAAGGTCTTAATTGGATTCCATTAGTATATTGCTTGACATGACACTTGAGTCCGCTCTATTAGAATTCCCTTGCCTGGGATTTAAAAGAAGACTTTTTCCTACATTTGACTCTCTAGGCTCTTTTGTTAAATTCTCAAATATTCTTTGTTGGATTCCCCTTTTTTTTTAGTGACACCACTATTAAATCCTTAAGCTTGACTTGAACAGCTTTTATGTCTAGAGAACCTGCTGTAAAATGAAAGGCAGTGACTCATCTCAGCCGTTTATGTATCAATAAACCTCAGCATTAATACAGTATAAGCTTCACATGCGTGGCTGATAGAATATGCTGTAAGCCCCATAAAACACTGCTCCATCCTTTTTCTACACAAGATGGGAGCTTGTGTCAAGATCCCCGCAGGATTCTTTTCAGAGTACTACACAGAGTTGAAGTGTTTCCACTGTGGTTTCATTTGGTGTAGAACAGGGGTCGAAGGAAGGATGTGTTTGATGATATTCTGTTTTATGTCTCTTGCCCCAGCCCCAAGCTGACGTGGAGGGATGTTCAGCATTTGATCGCCAAGACAGCAAAGATTCCCAACCCCAAAGAACCAGGGTGGAGCATAAATGCTGGAGGATACCATGTTCATCATAGGTACTGTGACTGTGACACTCACAGGACTTTATTTTAACAAGATCATGTTTGTTCATCAGTCAATTGACAAATACATCTTTTTACTTGTTGTCATGACCGTTTTGTTGTGTCTCTTGTAACTTTTGGTGAGATTTTGTGGTTAATATTATTTTATCTGTCTTTGGCCTATGCGAACAGAAATATCAAACAATATCAGACATGACTGAGGGAGCTTTGTGTGTATTTACCTGCAGCACAGTGCAGGCGGGGACAAGAAGTGCTCATCCTGTCAAACTGCTGAATGAGCACGAGCAATAGAATCCCCTTCTAAAAACTTCTGCTTTGTTGTGCAGTGTAGGAATGTTGCTGGGGAAAATGAGCTCCAACTACCGCTGTACCGAGTAACACACAGAGAGTGGTGTGGAGTTGTTAGGCTTATTCAGCATTGGGTGAACAAATTTGACACAATGGTTTGAATGTAAAGGGCATTTATTTAAATTTAAGTTACGCACTGCAGCTTTCAAGCCATTAATGACACACTTTGTTGAATATTGTCACTCACCTTCTTGATTAAAGTTAGTCAAAGTGAGAAGGCTGATGTCACCATTATTACTTTGAGGCTACCGGGAAGGCCCTGTGGAGTTTACTGCTCCCATTCATGAAACAGTGAGCGTCATGACCCACTGTAAAGCCATGAAGCCAGAATCTCCCTTTTGACTTTGTGCAAAACTGAGCTACCCAGATGGTTATACACAATATAAAAGTGGAATTGCACTCTATAACAGTTTAATTTCATTGAGTAGTATATTTATATGGCAAATTGGTAATTACAAGGAATTGCACCCTATAGTATTACTTTTAAATGTTGCTTGCATCGTGTATTGCTATTATGCTGTAGTATTCTGATGTTAGAAAGGTCAATGCCACATTGGTCAGTAGTAAAAGCTGTGGAAAAGTTACTTAAGTAATACCTTATTATTTATCTGAATACTTTTACTACTATTTTCTAGGTAAGAATGTTTTACTATATCAGCATATTTTCCAATCCAATCCAACTTTATAATAAAGCACTGTTTCAGCACAACAACAGCTGAAACAAGGTGCTGTACATCAGAGATAAATAAAATATTGAAAAATACTACATAAAAGACCTAAAAGCAAACAACAAAATAGACAAAACAATAGAATACTGTAGAAAGTATACATATATACTTATACATATATACATATATATATACACATATACATACACAAGCACTCTCTCTCACACATACAGTACATACATATATAAATAACACAAATATATGGGGATACTGTGTTTGTGGTTATGCAAAGTCTAATCACAGTAATTATCCCTATATGGTTTCTAAATAAGGTGATTTAAGGTAACTCAAATATACACGTTCAAACTAGGTGATTGTTTATCTTTTGCACCACTGTAACACAAAGCTGTTAAATTTTCTTGGTTAAGTGTTCTTACAGCAAAATAAGCTCAAATTAACTGTGAGTCATATATGAATAAAGCTGCAGGAAACAGGTGCTACATATAACAAGTTTACACAGGTAAACAGTCTGTGATGATCAGCCACCGTCTACGTATTCACTGCTCTCATTTCCACCTTCACACGTACACAGATCTACTAGGCGCACGCACACACGCACACACACACACACTCTTCTCATATAAAGTGCTTCAACCAGAAAAAGCAGCAGTCTGTTTTATGACAGTTGAGACAGGTGATCTTGTCCAGGGAGGAGTGTCATTGTAATCCTCTAATGTTATTATCACACCCACGGTGTGTCTGAGTGTCTGTACCTGCTCTGATTTATACACAGTGAGGCTGGAGGAAATGGTGCTGCTCCTCACTCTCACTGTATGAAGCACGAGTCTGAGAGAGAGAGAGAGAGAGAGAGAGAGACTCGCACTCCTCCAGACATCGTATAAACGCTTTTACAATGCTTTTACAATGCTTTTACAATGTCAGCTGAACGATGACATATTGGTAATCAGTCACAGCGTTTGTGAGGTTTTACCACTGCTCTCTGTCTCACTCACCTCGAAATTTCCTCTCTTCATCCTGGCTCTGACTCTGTGTCCTCACTTCTTTCTTTGAAGTTTCTCCTCCCGTCCTTTCTCACCCCTTCTTTTCCACCTTCTCACTATTACTTCCTTCTCGCTGCCTTCCCATGTCTCTCTTCCATCCCCTCTTTCGCAGCATGCCACATCATAAAATAGATTGTAATTACTGTGTTGCTGTGAGAAGAATGGATTAATTAAAATATAATGATGCCGATCACACCAGCGGGTGTCTGTTGAAATCTGTCCATTTAGGGGCTGTGGCAGAGGACTTGTAATGCCCTGATCACACTGCAGTGGCCACGCTAATTATGAAGAACGGTTTATTGCAAGGGCGAGGACGGATGAACTAGACAAAGCAATAAGCACAGGGTCACTTACTATCAGTGAGGTTGTTACAAAACATTAAAGATTAGATATGATATCTGTAATGAGAGGATCCATGTTTAAGCAAATTGGAGATAATAGTTGCTCAGTGAACAAGACACAAACAATGTTTGTCTGTGTGTGCATGATAATGACACGTCACCAAACAGGCAGACAGATCCAAGAATGACTAGTAAAAAGAAAAGTTGTCTTTTTTTTTTTTTTTTGTAGTTTGAGGTTTTATTTTTTTCAAATGATGGTTTAAAAAGTCAATTTTTCTTAACTCTGTTGCCACTAAGATGAGTTAATGGTCTTGCATGTTGGTCCATTTCTGAGTAAGGTCCACTGGCATATGGTAGGAGATAAGTTAAAGGATTTTGGCAGTTTATTTGGAACAAAATAAGGAAAAAAGAATGTGTGAATGTGCATTATCCCTATAATTTTGTTAAAAAAAAGGTGTGCCACCTTTCATTTCTGCTTGAATTCAAACTTAAGACTAATTAAAAGATAAAATTTAAGTTCTACTCAGCAGCATATCTTAGTTTACTGAAGTAAAAGCAACAAGAACAAGCCTTTGTTCTTGTTCATGCGGAGTTGTTTAATCCGTAGCAGTTTGTCAAACGTTAACTAACCTGAGATTTTGTTTTGTTCTGTACATATTTAAACTTACTTTACAGTCACCACATTATTCTACAATACTGGACATGTTTTATTCCAAACAACACAAATAATACAATAAAGTAACATAATTATTCCACAAGTTGTACACAAGTTGCTCAATTGGCAGATTAATAAATTAAATAAATATAAGAATAACAAAACAACAGTAAAATACATAAACCTGAATTTTCCCACCGTTCTAATTCAATTTTATCAAGTCAGAAACTATTTTGTCTTTTTTGCCACATACCAACAATAGGTTAACTAATCACTTAGGAAGTGTCTGTGGAGGTTAGAGTTTTTTAGTGAATGTATAAAAATTAGCTTACATAAATATTTACTGGTCTATCCAGGAACACGGTTTTGTACTTTGTATGTTTTGGTATTTATGTGACATGATGAAATAGTCTCTGTTCCACTAAAGGAAAAACAAAGTTGAATGTAAGATGTAAAAAATGTAAAGCATGTGCAGATTGACAGGTGGTTGAAGTATAATAGCAGCGACTGGAGGTCTCAGTGAAAGATGAGGAAAAGTGAAAATGCTTTATAGATCTGGGCTGAGTTGTATCCATGCGCATGTGTATATATATATATATATATATATATATATATATATATATGTGTTTATGTGGGAGTGTGTCTTTGGAGATTTAAGAGCTTGTTTGGTGGGTGGAAGGGCTCGCCTACATCCCAGAGTTCCCATCTGTTTGACCTCTCTATATAGACTGGGAGCTTTAGAAGACTCTGATGTTGGGTGCGACCCCTCCCTCCTCCCCTCCACCCTCTGCTCCTAGCACCATGACAACAATAAACATGTCAGCCACCACACGCCGGAGCAATCTGCAATCAGATTTACTGTGCATGAAATATGGTGGTGCTTTTATTGGCGCAAAGACTTGTCACTCATAATTTATAGGCTGTTGCAAGCACCGGCTGTGATGTCAGCGAGCTCCCGGCACCCTCAGGGAATCAGAAGGAAGAGAGAGTGAAATTAATAGGGGTGAGGAGTAGTAGTTGGGTGGGGGATAAAGATATGAGGACAGAAAGTGTGTTTGTGTGTGCGTGTGTGTGTGGGGGGGGGGGGGGGGGGGGGGTTAGGGAGAAGTCACGATTAGGGAGAAAAGGCACTGGAGATGGGTGAAAAAAGTTGGGGGAAAAAAACCACATTCATCCTATTCCTCCATGTGGTGAGTTTATCAGGTTGAGGGAGTGAAAGTGTCAGTTTTTTTTCCAGCGCTTGTACAAATGGATCTCCCTCTTTTCTCCTCTTCTCTCCTTCCTCTCCTCTACTCTCCTCTCCTGCGGCATTGCTCTGCATCCTTTGAACGCTGACTCCTATTGATCACATGGTCGACAGAGGGAGAGAGGGAAAAAAAAAATTAATCTGCGATTCACATCTCCAATTGAAGCCTCTCTGACCCAGAAATAGAAAGTGAAGACTGTGGTGTTAGCACCTTAGCAGCGGAGGGATGACGAACAAAGCAGAAGCAGAATGTCCAAACAGGCTTAATTTCATTTAATCTCCTCTGATAGCGTAGGTGAAACTACAGTAATTATCCTGTGGGAGATTTAGATATAACAGTTGTGGAATAGATCAAGGAAACTGTGCCCTCGCTGTGAAGACAAAGTGAATATCAAGGAGAATGCATGAGTGGTGGAAAAAAACTGGTATGGCATTAAAAAATGAGATAAGATTCAGTCCCTCTTTTGAAAAATGATCCACCATTCACAGAGAACTATTAGAATGTTTACATTTGCAGCATTTTGTTCCATATCAAAATAATTAATTGCCTCCATTTTCAAATTAAAAGTACATTACAACACAATTAAGGATGCAAATGAGACTGTGCCTGTCGTGAGGAGCCAGGAGAAGTGAAAGAGTGACTTTGTTGATGTATGAGGGTTTGCGTGTTTTTTGTGTATTAGGTGTGTTGCAGTGGATCATTGTGCATGCATGCGTTATGTGTGTGTTTGAACGCAACAAAAATGTGTCCTGCTGTTGTTATTGAAAAGATAGACTAAGTGTTGCAGTGCTGAAATTACATCAGTGTGGGGAAATAAATCAGAGCTCTGCAGTAATAAACAACAGAGTAATTAGGTCATTTTCCCTCTGTAACTGATCGACCAGAGGAGCTGATACTCTGTTATTCCTATTGTGTTAAAGGGCTTCTGGTAAGAAAAAAAAAAAAAAAATTAGCCAACATAAACACAACACATGCTCTTACACATATATTTCTCTTCCAGAGGATCTGACCTCCAACAAGCCTGTTCCATGAACGATGTCTACATCGCTCTAGAAACCAGGCATAGTAAAACATAATTTTGTCATAACCTTCCCTCTTTGGAGGGAAAACAGATATAAAAGTATATAGCCTGTGGTTTACTGCAAGTCCCCCTCACCCAGCCTGGCAGCAGCACGCAGGGCTGATGAATGCCGGGCGTCGGCCGACTTTTAATTGCTCGTAAATTTTTGATCCAGGAAAGCCGCCGCGTTCTCCTTGTCCCCAAGCGACATGGGTGACTCAAGAGGGAATAAAGAGAATCTCAGTGAGGAGCACAGAGAAGAAAGGATACAGAGAGATGCTAAGATACAGAGATACGTCATCAGGTGCCCCATAGCATATACAAGACAATGTGTGAGAAATATAGTCTTATCAGAATGGTCCTGTCATCATGATTCACCTCTCATGTGATGGATGTCCCTCTCTGAGGACATACACATCAGCAATAAACAATAGCACTTTTCATGATGTGATCTAATATAATCTAAATACCAATAGCAAATAACATAATCATTTTTCATTTATGTAGCCAAAGATATTTATGTTCACAATGGAAACACAGCAATTTAATCCTAATTTTTCTCAGCAACTGAGTGGAGGTACAACACTTTTTATGTCTAGCAGCACAAATACCATTTCTTAGTTGTAATGGACATAGTATTCAAAGTGAAAATCACCAAAATTAATATTTTCGCTGTTGCATGCACCAATATGACCACATCAACACAACAAACTTATTTTTTTAGCTTCTTTGCATGTAAACCCTATATATTCAAACCTGTATGATTTAATAAAATATCATTAAAACTGGCAAAGTCTGGGGCTGATAACAGAATAAACTAGGTTTTATGTCTAAAAGCAAAGTAAACAATTAGTCAGTTACTTTTATTTTTACCAAACATAGTCTGATCACAGCTTTCCAAAAGTCATTATATTTATTTATTTGTTTTTGTTTTTTTATTTTTGGGTAATATTTTTGGGTTTGACAGATGTTGTGTTTTATCCTGAACAATTAAAAATGTTTGTGTTTTAAATTTTTGGTCAAAACCTTCTACAATCTAACCCCTTCAAAAGAATCATCAGCACATTCATTCTAATTAACAGTTAATAAATAATTACTTTACTAACACAACAACAAAGTAACTATCATCTTTGAAGAATGTTGCAGATAATAGAGCTAAAACTCAACCCAGTACATATTTTAGGCATGGATAACACTTCGTTATCCATGCCCAATGGGTCGGTTGTTTTTGGTCCAGCATTATCGATTGTCAGGTTGTCATGTCTCCAGCCTGTGTGTGTTTCCTGTCCCGAAAAATAACAGTAAGCAGTTGTCAGCCTAGTTAAACCATAACTTATATATAGATTCTGAGAGTCAACTATTGGTTCCCGAAGGCAGGAGAGGGTCTAACTCTTCACACTACTAAACCACAAGTTGAACAACTAACCAACTAGGCTTTCTTAGGTTTTGCTCAGACTGCCAAAAGCAAATCACATTTATCCCCATCAAGATTTTTGTCTACATTGTTTTTAAAAGTCATTAACAAAAAATATGATTTTTTTTTATGACTTTAACCTACGGTAGAGGTCGGTTTGAAATGTTATTTAAATCAGATTTCTACTGAACTGATCTCTGGCTGCTCAAATCAGATTTCAGATTCAGTTTTAATGCACCAGACGTCATCAGTGTCGAAACTGGGGACAGAAGTGCCACGTCCCTCACTGCATGAGGAAGCTGACTGTGACTACAACAAAAAAGATTACAATATATGCTAGTTTCTTCTGCCCAAGCTCTGCACAGCACTGTGACAGGGCAATTGTTTGGAGGGCGAAATAATGCACTTTGATTTGTCCTGCATCTGTGTTTGAAAGACCCGCACCAAAAATGGGCACATTTTCGTTGTGACCAAAGTAAACCATGCGCACATAGGTTGGTTATGTCTGTACACACAAATATGATTAGATCACTTGAAATTAATAATATAGACAGTCTGCTTGAAAAAAAATCAGATTTGCCCACAGCCTGAACATAGCCTTATAGTGCATCGTGACCTTGGAAGCAGCATCAAATAATGGAATTCTTATTATTATTCTGTGAAGGGCATAAGATAAAGAGCGTAGCTAAGAGCTATAGACATTTTAAAAAAAAAAAAAAAAAAAAAAAGAAAACTTCACTTTTGCTCTATTATTCCTGTGAAGATCCAATGTATCTAATGTCCATGTCAAGCACTTCCTGTGTCAGTGGGACCGAGACACCTCTTTCTTAAAGGAAACACTAACAGGATGATAAAGTGAGCTCCAATCGCCCACATTTGCATATGCAGCTCTTTTTTTCCCCTCTTTTTCTGTGGAACAGTCCTTATTGACAGCGCTTGTACTGCGCTGACAGTAATGGAGATAAGATTGAAAAATGGGGTTTAAAAACTGTCTCTGTAGACTCGTGACTGTTGCCAAGTCTAACAGATGCTCATCTGATCAATTTCTTACCCTGTTTGTCTCCCTTCTGTGATGAAAGTAAGAGCAGATAAATATAGGTTTATCCCACCATTTGCTTGTACATTGCAGCAAGGTCTGACATCCTGCCCAAGATTTTGATTATTTCCTCCTTTTGTGTCTGTCTGTGTCTATTTATTTTATTTATTTTTTCTCATCTTTCTTTCCATTTTCTTTCTTCTCTTGCTGTTTGTGTTGATCCAGTCCCATTTTGTGGTTCTTGGCTCACCAGGTTTGGCCTGTTGTGACCCCAGCCTCCCTCCTCACTTCCTCAAATCAAGACACACATTGATCATCTTCAGGTCATACTCAGGGCCAACGGTCAGAGTTTAAAAGAAGCTGGTCAGGATCCTCTGCCCCCCCTTGTTCATGTTTTAGTAGAGACATTTAGTGACAGAGCTTTACAGACATATTGTTAGTACAAGAAATTACTCTATTTGTGTTTGATATGATACCAATATCACAACCTTGTGCTTCTTCTGATTCTGATACAGTCTACAGTCTACATAACCTAATGGTGACAGTGATTTTGGCCTGTATCCAACTGATACCGATAATGAATATTGTATAATCCATCCTTAGTAAGTACTTGTGCATAGATTACATAATATTTTTTTTTTTTAATCATAAAACTATTTTAATATATTATTTTTTTCAATGAGCAATAATATACAAGGAATACAAAAGAGGTGTTTTTAGATTTTTATCACTGGCTTTACTATATCTTTGTTTTTATTCATAGTAATTGTAATCTACAGTATCTATATTTTATTTGTAGTTACTGCACACACAGCTTTTGATCAATAAGATTACAGATAAGATTATGTTTTGTTTTTTTTGTTTTTGGTACATTCTATGGCTTATACCTGGGTATTTACTTAAAATTCAGAAGTACAGATAGAAAATGCACAGATGGCATCACATGATATGATGTTTGATGCAGTTGGTCTGCATTTCCCAGATCTCAAACCCAGCAATAAAGGCCGGAGAGGTTGCACCATATTAAAGTAGAAACATAACATGATAATTATCAATGATTTATTGGTTATAGATCCAACTTACATATCAGCAAGAAAACCAAACAATGTGTTAGACTAAAGGTAACAAGAAAGAGGGACAGCACAAGAACCAACAGCAAAATAAGAAAACAAATAACACAAACAATAAAACAAAAACAACAAGAACAAAACAGTAGAACAATATTGGCAACCTAGAACAGACTATGCCTAAAAAAAACAAAAAAAACACAAAAATAAATTATTAAATACGTATAATGATCCAGATTTTCTTTCCTTGATGTCACTGTTCCAGTGTTTCACTAATAACCACAAAGTCTGGCTGCACACTGACCGAAACATAGACGCAGAGCTCACTTTTAGTGGGTACAAAGGGAGTGAGATGGGTGAGTCTGATCAACCCCAGTAGTGTCAACCCAATTACTCATTCTCTTAAAGGGCTATTAAAACATAATTGCCCGGTGATTTACATCCAAGTTAACGTGTCCCCAAGATAATTTATTATTTTCCATAAGCCCTTTCTTTTGTGTACTGACTGAATGAGTGTAGAGTGGGAAAAAGAGGCAGACTGTAATTTCCTGAGTCATGAAGAAAGGCATGTTGGCAGCCCTGTGTAATTGTTTAAACCCCACTGTCAAACACCTTCTAGTCACCCCCTTTTAATCCTTGTTATCGCTCTCATTAGTCCAGGGTCAGGGTTCAGCTAGTCCCCCTCCCCCCCCCCCGAAACACAAACCCAGTCCTGGATGAGGGAACTGGTTGGGTGGAGTGGAGGTGGAAAGATTTGTAAATCAACACTGCTTTACTCACATTTTTATTTCTCAAATAAAGTTGCCTCATTATATATATATTATTATTTATTTCATAACTTTAAAGAATATCAATGAATGTCTGTTGCATTCAAACCACTGACACTGTGACTCTCTCTCAGTATAGCAGAGCTTTGCATTTACATAATGTACATATATATTAACTACATATTTTAAGTAGAATCAGGTAATGAGGTAACAGAGTCAGAGGAAAGCTTTAATGTCAGTTTGTCAGGCTGGTCCTGGGACAGCAAGCGTTTTTAAATACATTTATAAAAATACAAACCATACATACATACTACATTATCTGGACTAAGTTTCACTTGTGCCAATAAAATTGGGATATATATATATATATTTATATATATAGATAAAATCCAGACGTACAGAACAGAGCAGAATGTTTCAAGTGATACCAAAACCCATAAATTCAGTGATCAACCAGCTGTTTTTGTAGCACATCACCAGGACAAATTTAACTCTCTATATGTTATCTCTAGTAAACCTGCATTCTCTGTCAGGATGGGAATTTCTTACTCAAATATCCATTAAAACTACTGAGGCAATTTAGGTGCAGCATGTTTGTTTTTACCTAATCACTAATCACTCTTCGAAAATCCAGCACCACAAAAGCTTGTGTCAGGTTGTTGCAGCACTGTCCAGTGACTTTCTTACCACAAACCCAAACAGAGAACAGGTGATTTGACAAAGTGATAAGGGAGATGATTGAGGAGGACCCATTCACAGGACAACAGGGAGTCTGGTGGTGCAGCTGTGAGCTGACAGGACTGTCAACACACTTTATATAGAGCCGAGTCTGTGTGATTACACGTGAAACTATGCAATAGTCTGTGTGGGATCGTGTTTGGATGTTTAGAATGTGTTAATTTAAGCTGTGAGAGAATCTTTCGAATCTTGTTTTTAATTTTCATAGACGTAATTACAACACTGATGCTGATGTACAGTATAACTACCAGATGCATTGTTTTTAGTGTGTATCACAAAATGCTAATGTCCAACAGCAGTCTATGGGAGACTTTCTTTATCATTTATAACATCTCATGTCTATGCAGATGTGTGTGGCTTGTGGTGTTTGTGGCATGTGTTTCATTAGTGGTGGAGCTGCATGGGCCTCTCGGCAGTTTTTTGTGCAGTACCACAGCTAGTCAGGTGCAGGAAGAAGGTGGGAAGCTCCCAATCACTCAACTTGGACTCTGCCTCCCTCTCCATATGGTCACAGAATTCCTGCGCTGCTTCTCCAGACCTGTGCCAGTGTGAAAAGCAGTTGTATGGAATGTATAGGAATTAAGTAACCCATCATTTAGCACAAACACGCAATTAAAGAGCTGCAGCCATCCCTTGCGTTATAGATGTCATATGAATCATGACTATATAAATCAACATAATGGATGCGTGACATTTTCGGATTCTCTCTTTAAAAACAAGAAAATGGCAGACACGCACTCCGTGTCTAACATTTGCGATGCTTCCTTTGCTTACATACACAAAAAGGAAGTATAGTTTTTCAGCTTGACAAATTAAAAGCCATAGAGGGGCGTGGAATAATCTGTACATGCACCGACTACATTTACATATGTATTATGTACTAATAAGTAATTATACATATTTTTGCAAGTTCACACAGTGTGCTAGAGTCTTCTTGCTAGTGGATGTGCAGTCGTGATGATTGTGTCTTTAATCGTGCATCTCTAATCATATTTGTGGCGAAAGTTGAGGTTACACCAAACTATTTTTTGACTTCATATTGATATTTATGAATGCTTCACACTATATAACTTTTTTAAAAAAAAGCTTTATGTCTGTGGTCACAGAATGCAAATTTATTTTTGCATCCATGGTGGGCCTAATTTTTCTGACATCTTTGTTACTTTGTCATCTTTCTGACATATGATGGGGGTCTATATAACCTTTAGGTTCTCTCTATCCCTTTATGGAGATATTTAGGATTTATTTTTAACTATATTTAATGTTGACCTCAACCTTGACAGATCAACCAAAAAAGTCTCACTGCTTTCATCATAACATGGGAATAATCTCACCAGGTTTGGTGAAAGTCCGTCCATGCTGTGCTACGTTATTTTGTCTACTATAAGCCATGTATGCACGCGCACACACGGACAGTTGAAAACAATACCCTGATTGCAGAGCACTGTCAATGAATGGTAATTGTTGGTTGATATAACATCTCTTGTTCACACTGGCTCTGAAGTGATCTCTTCTCCTTAACCACAGAATCTTCAGATATTATTCTGTGATGAAGGGAAATTTATACCAAGAGTAAACATTCTTTTCTGTGAATCAGAATTGTGCCACAGTGAAAAGACTGTGGAGAGGTGAGAGGTAACTTTATACTTTGAAATATTTACAGACAGCTGAACAATCATATTAGTTTTGTATTGGAATCATTTTAAAGTTCCTGTCAAAAAGTTGAAAAATATACCTAGTTTCTTTTGCAGTATTATGGAATTTTTAACAAAATACTGACCCTGCAACACTGTTTACTCAAAGAGGCAGCGTCGTACTTGTCCCTGCACTGCTTCCTACTTTGTGTCTATCTATTCAGATAGGTCATATCAATATGTCCACAAAGCTAAGCTAGAGTGGGCTACAGTGTTAATATCCCACAACAATTATTAATCCAACTAAATGTTCCTAGCTGTTGTCAAGCCACTAAGTACAAAATGGTGAATTGCAGACACAAAAAGAGATAATTGCCACTCATACTGGAAATTTGGCAAGCGGCTTCCCCACGAGACCAGGATGAAATGGTGCTTCAACCCCCGAAACTGTCATTCTTAATGAAATGGTAATTACAAACCCAGTGGAACAGCTGAGGGGGCTGCCGGGGCCCACAGAGCCCAACTACCACAATAAACCTGCTACAACAACCTGCAGAGGCAAGGAAGGGAGGGAGAGAGGGAGGATGAGATAAGAGGTGGAGGAGAAGTCGAGAAAGACGATATAAAGACTGTTGTTCAGGTAGGCACTAACACCAGGAATCGGAGATTTATTTCAAATGTGAAATGTAATACACACTCCAGGCTGAAGTGTGCTGTTCACTGGGACCCTCATCAATAATGCTGGCTGTGTGCAAGGCAGGAGGGGAGGTTGGTTAAAAGCACCCACACATCCTGGGTAATTGATTGCTTTGTAAGTGAACGTGTCTTTAACCTTTGGGAGGTCAAACCCAGTCGGACACCATCAGTCCTGCCTGGAGTTGAACCGCTTCCAGCCGTTTGTCTTCCGCTGCTCCCTTGTCTCAGGGCCGATTTGTCAAGCATGCAATGTTTTGGGTGTTTAGATTACAGGCAAGATGGGAAAACAAAGGCAAAATGCCACCCCAAACAAAAGGCATGAGCCTGGATCTCCCACTGATCTGCAGGCCTGGCAGGAGGCCAGCTACCTGGGGTGCTGAAACTGAAAGAGGGGATGGAGGGGAGGGGCCATTTTGCTGAAACAGAGCCACAATGAAGCCCCCCGAAAGCCACAGCCACTGTGGAGCTTGAACCAGAGCCAGAATGGAGACTGAACAGGAGCCAACGTGAGAATTGAACAACAGCCAGGACAGTGACATGAGATAGAGCCAGAATAGCGCCTTGAGACGCAGCCAAAATGGCAGCCAGAAACTCAGGGGATAGGAGAGCGCTTAGGGCAGCTAACTGTTTTCTTCATGGCAATACACCTCATCACTGGAGATTTTTAAGTGTCCCTTTGCCACCCTCCCAGGTACTTAGGCCTGTCTGTCTGTCAGGCTGTTACAGAGGGACTAAAGATGATTTATCTCATAGATTATCAGGGCCAGTAGCTCCACCGTCACTCATTTGATGCCCTGAAAAGACAGGTCAGAAACACCTTCTAGCATGCACAGTCTGACACATTTATTTCTTACAGGAAAGCAGCCATTTATAGCTGACCTGCGCCTTTTGACACTTTGACAGTCAAACAACCATCTAATTAAAGTGGACATGCAGACCATGTCAGTGGTTGTTTGTTTGTTTTTTTAAACCACATCTGATATTTATCACCATAAAGTAAAAGCAGATTGTTCTTGCATAGTTGTGGCACTGTGCTTTTGTAGAGTGTGTGAGAGAGAGAGAGTGTGAAAGCACACACAAAGTGCTGCGTGTGCCTGCCAATTCCATCTGCTGTTCTGTTACCATAGACGTGATGTACCTGCCACTGTCTTTCTCAGCTGAGGTGTCTCTGTGTGTGTGCGTGCGTGCATGTGTGTGTTGTATTCTCCCATACTGTTGTTAGATTTGACAACCACTAACATGGGCTTGTGGTGAAAAAGGTTGGGGAATACTCTCAAATTCCATATCCCAGCCAGAGTTTGACAAACTGTCTGGAACTGTGGAAAAGCTACTCTCTTATCCTTACTCACACTCTTCACCTCTCTCCTTGCCACCCAAGCTTCAGGACTGACACCAGAACAATCCTTTCTTGGATACTTGATTCAATGTGCATGTAGTAAAAACAGAAAAATAAAATTATCAAATGAAAATATCAAGAAAAATTTACATTTTGCAAAGGGAGCTCGTTTAATCTTGTGTTAGTGTCCAGTGCAGAAATGCAAAGAAAAACCTGAAAGAAAACCAGTTTGGATTATCATTATCATTATCATCAGACTAAAACATTAATTAGATCTCAGATGGGGGGTGCAAGTGGATTTGGCATTTCGGTTTGAAGTGCAGTTCGGCTAGGGGAACTTCCTGTGTGGGGACAGCCTGTTGAGGTTGTACATTCCTCATGATCCATTTTCATCGTGGATTGGCTCCAGGTCCTCTTGCAGCCCTTGAGAGAGAAAAGGTGGTTCTGACAATCCACATTATATATGATTGAAAAAGTATACTGAAAATATATTTTAGTATACCAAAGAAAATATTTTGCATGTTTAAGGAAGGGGCCTTAGTCAGTCCTTTCTGTGTCAGAAAAATACACACACATCTTTCCCTTTGCCTTGTATAACTGGCCTTATGACTCCGTCCCAGACAGAATAATCATTTATCCAGTTCTTTTCTTTTTCTATTGCTGAGACAATTTATACATGTGTTTTAGAGGGGAGGAGAAAGAGTGTATGTGCGTGTTGGTGTTAATTTACAACTGAGGTCCTCAGAAGTTAGATCTCTATGGCCCAGTTGTTTTTTAACCATGACATGATTTGTTTATCCGCAAATATGGTTCCATATCTGAACTTTTAGAAATATGGCTAAACTGACAATATTCCTCTCCTTTGAAAGCCTGAATTGCTACAATATTTCTTTTGCGTTGGTGTGGATGTTGTCTGCGTGTAAAATGTTGTTGTGCTGGCTGAACGAGCCGAGTGGGTGTTTGTGTGACATACACCGACTCACCCTGAGGGACAGGGGAAGTGGAGTGCTGCACCTCCTGCAGGGGGTGCCATGTCTCCCAGCAGGAGGGTGCAGCAGGCAAACAGAGGGGTGCCAGTACAGCTCCCCACCCAAACCTCAACACACACTGACATGTACATAGTTCTACTCCACCATAGCATACTGTGCAACAAGATTGGCTGGGTAGGGACCTAGTGCTCTTCCAAACCTCCACTAATGCATAATTCATGTACAAGTAGCACTCTTGATATTTTGCTAAAAGCAGGTGAAATTTCAGAA
This sequence comes from Brachirus orientalis, assembly GCA_016785285.1. NCBI lineage: Eukaryota > Metazoa > Chordata > Actinopteri > Pleuronectiformes > Soleidae > Brachirus > Brachirus orientalis. The sequence goes on from JAFBJR010000425.1 coordinate 4,523,510, forward strand.
TAAAGTTGCATAGCAGTGCTCATACTCATCCTACAGTCTTCCATATTGAGGGTCATATACACTGCCACCAGGAGTTGACAATGAGTAGTTGTGAGACTGCTTTTTTCGTCTGTGTGCTTCATTTGAAACAATAGTGCCACGTGACATGAAATTCATGTATCCATCTCTGTAATCCAGGCATGATAATGCAATCACTGTCATCATTTTTAATACTATCTGTGGAAAACACAACTATTAAATTAGATGTAGCTTCCATGATGATGGAATCAGGTGCCAGATGTTATACCATTTACTAAACACATGGAAACAGACTTTGTTTTTGACTGTTGCATTTCTGTTTGCTATGTCACATTTAGTGACATGGCATCAAAGGTGTCCCTTTGAAGATGCAAACAAAGGCTCCTGGTTCGGTATTTGCTTTGTCCAGAGTGAAAGGAAAAGCACTTTGGACCGTTTGCCAAGCTTGTAGTGCTGCCTCACCCATCCTCATGCTCTCTCCCTTCCTCTCTCTTTCCCTACAAGGGCAGAAACATCTGAAAGGACTGTACCTTGGTGTGTGTCCAACAAAGGCTCTCTACTGAATTTCATCCTCTTTTGAATTTGTGTTTGAATAACACAAGAGCTACAAATCAAAATAAGTTGGACACAGAGAGTGAGGTCATAGGATGTAGATCATTGTGGCTTCCAGAGAAGTCTCCTTGAGGACGGGAAGGGTGGCTGCTACTTTGACTGATGGCTGTAGAGACTGAGCGAGCCGTTTGGTGCCCATTCTCCTGAGACTAAGTCTATGCCTGTGCCAAACCCCTCATTCCCCCCCTGCAATATATTTCATTAAACTTTTAACTCTTTGTGAGGTAATTCACTTGTGAGGTAATTCACCTAATACACTTCTACAAATTATATCCTAAACCATTTTCTCCATGAAAACATTAAAAACAGAGAAATGGATGAATCTATGTAACATCCAACAAAGCTGAGCAGCATGGTGCAGCATTTCACGGTTACAGCCATGCAGGTCCCAGTGGCACCGATATAATTAAGACCTCATCTTAATTACCTAATAAGCTTAATTAGTAACATTTCTGAGCAGCAGATTTGGCTGCAAGAGTGATGGAAATCAGACCAATGTTAAGTCTATTTGTTATTTCATTTAAATCTGAATGTTAATGAAATTACTGTATCATGATATAACACAAACAAACCACACTGGGATTGACCATAAGGCTAATGCTGCTTTCCATTCTGATAAACGTTCAATTAAGTAGTACAAAAGGAGGACACATAAAAATTGTTGAAAACAAAATTAAATATGTTTGTTGGCTTCCTCTGTTGTCAAGCATTTATTGTAGCCACTCTTTGTTAATTTTATTCAATACATGGCTAGGTGCGATGGTGAGAAGCATTAAACTGACCAAGGGTCTGTTTTGTTGTTGTCTGAGGTAACTAACTAAGGCAAGCCCACCAATCACGCAGTGGAGCTTCTGCATTCTTGGCCACTTAATTAGAAGTTGTTGATACCACAGAAGGTGTCACCAACCTTTTCAGGCACTGAACAGATGGTGTCCCCTCTTTTTGAGGTCCTGCCAGTGCCCACTTTGTGGCTCCTGGGAAAATGACCTAACTCACAGGCAGCTGCTTAGTGCGGCTTGAGTGATTCTTTACAGCCACTTCTATTTGATGGGACTTAGCAGGACATACCACTGCAAACAAGGGGTGAGGCCACCGCGCTTAGGTCCCATGATAGCTCTAAAAATATGTTTTAGTTGCACCTTTACAGTTGTTAAATGGCAAAAACAAAGTAAAGACCTCAAGCTTGGAGATCTGATGCATCAGTGCTAGAATAGTTTTTGTGCACCTTCCACTGCTGCTGGCAGATGGTGTGAATATCAACAGAGAAAGGACCTGGGAAGGCCTGCAGAACAAAAAGTGAAAAGGGTTCCTCGACAGTTACAAAGAGGCCCCATGGATAGATGGGGGGTTTGAGTTGGGGTGGCCTTTATCATAATGGATAAAGAGAAGGAGGGAGGAAGAGTTTGCAAGGGCATTTGCTGTCGAGGAGTTAGAGTGGATGGAAAAAAAAAATGTGAGGGCCACACTTTTGATATGTGTGGAGGCGATGGGTTGGGGGTTTAGCATGCTTCGTGCTGCGTGGACAGAAGATGTCCTGTCACTCTGCAGTCAACTTGGCTCAACCTCCCTCCAACCACGCAGGAGGTGGAGAAAGAACAAGTTGAAAATTGGATGACTGTGTTTTCTGACTAATTGCTTGATATGCATTACACTGTGTGGGTTTCATCTTCAAGACGTTTTAATCTTAAACATTTTCTGCAGCAATTTCAACAGGCTGTCACATTCTTTTGAAAAAAAAAGGAACAAATCCTGTAATTAAACTGTTCAGAAATGTAATCAACCACTGCAGCAGTGACATGTCTTCCAGTTTTGTTCTGGATACATTCCTATTTGACTTAGGGCTGGGCGATATGGCCTATAACCATTATTGTGTTATGTACCATTCATACACAATATATAGTGCTATTTTGTAATATCCTCTACATCACTATATAAATGTTAAATTGACATCTTGGTTGCACAACACTGCATTTTGCATGCAAAAAGGGGAAAATGACAGTCATATTTTATACAGCAGACTATTTATTTTGAACCAGGAAGCTTAACCCATGCATTCTTAAAAAAAATAAATAATGACATACCATGTTCAAATTTAAAACAACATAAAAGTGCCAACAACAATCACTGAGGTGCATGAGGAGAGAGGGATGTGAGACTGTACACGATATTAACAAATAATATATCACACATGGCCCATGCCGCGATATATTGAGTATATTCAATGTATCGCCCACCCCTAATTTGACTCTTGGTGAATGTAGCAATGTGCTCCAAATTTCTACTCTGTTGATTAGATGGCTGAAAAGCTCAGGAGTCTCCTTGAAAAGTGCTTCAGCAGGGGACATGAAATCAGTCATTTTCATCATGTTGAGACTTGACTACACTTGTTTCCTGCAGCTTTCTCTATCAGATATATGTCTGTCTGAGTGTGTGGCCATGGAGCTCAGGCTAGCCTGATCAATCTGTGGGAGCTATGGCATTTAATAGGTGCACATCTCTCACTAAGGGGTACAAGGTTCCTCTGCTTTAAATCTTCACTGCTTTTACAAACACCTTGAATAACCTTGAACTTCAGGAGCACACATAAACCCCACACACCTGGCTGCCTAATGCTATTATGCTGAGCCCCACATGCTAAAAGTCATTGGTGGTGATAGTGGCTGATTAGATTGTGTCCATTGATCGTGCCGTTAGGACGAGGACGGTGTGGGCTGCAGCTCCCGCCTCTCCTCATGCACACTGACAGTCTGAGACAGCGGAGATGGAGCCCCATGCAGGGCAGCAGATTGAGTTATTGATCATCAGTCTCTGTTCTCCTATCTATGTCTCTCTCTGCTGCAAGAGAGAGACTCCGTCACTAGGCTAATGAATTTCACTTATTGCAAATTAACGGCATAAGGTTTGTATGGTAATAATGGAAGAAATTTGTCACCCCCTATGGATTCCTAAAAGGAGGAGGGATGAAGGTTATTACAGCCTTCTTACTCGGTCTAAAAATGTGATTTGAACAGACGTGCGAAAGTGTGCGAAAATGAAACATTTGAGGAGCGAATTAAAGAGAGACATATGAGGACTATGATTTCGGCGTCACTGAAGAAGCAGAGAACAGTTCTGATGCAAGGCATTTAGTTTCGATAGAGGGGAGTTAAAAGGAGAATGCAAAGAGGAAACAAAGTGTTAATAGCAGGCAACTCAGTTGAAGAGAGAGGGCAAAGTGGAAAGATGAGAGCGTATGAATCCATGAGTTTGTAAAGAAATTGTGTGGAGGAATAAAGTGGACAGAGTAAGACAGGCAGTGGTCAGACAGTCACCAGGCTGCGATGCCTGTGCCTGAGGGGCAGCCATTGTGTTCCCAGCTAGCTGGTAAAGAATGAATAATGAGGCTCGATTACAGTCTGTGAGATGGCACTATGTACAGGATCAATTCTCTAGGCAATTACAGGCAGCACAAACAGCAGCCCTCAGCCTTGGTGTGGACAGTGCATGGAGTGATTGTGTCAGAGAACAGTGTCATCCTCATCAATGACTTGTTGCCTCCTTGTGCTGGAGTCATTAGCCCTTAGTCTACTCCTTCTGCACATTCAGCCGCATTCACATGCATGTGAGGATATAAGTGCAGCCGCTTCCTGTATGTCATATACATGAACATGGACTGTAAAAGTGTGTAATAGAATGCATTCTATTGTTTCCTGACTTTCCAGGTATGGCTTTGGATTGTTGGATGCTGCGTTGATGGTTCAGCAGGCTGGACACTTCAACATTGTTCCTCCACAGAGGAAGTGCACCCAAGAAGCCAAACTTAATCCCACCAGGTAAGAAAAAGTCAGTTGTCTTTCTTTTGCTGCTGCTTTCTCTTTACTCTACACACTTTTACTTTTATCTATGCTTTGTTTGTAGTTTATAACTGTGTAATAATTCTATGAGAAAGAGGTTTGTCTATTGTTTGACTTTTGTCTGACAGAGGTGATGCATTTTCATTGGCTAGGATCCTTTCTTCAGGAGGTGGAGTCAGCCTGAACATCCAGTCAGAGGCTTGCAGAGGGGGCACTAATGAGATCAATACTCTCGAGCATGTTCAGGTTGGGCTAAAGTTTATCAACAAAATCACTTGGCTCACTGGCTTTAAAATGAAAATTTGTTTTTTTTGTTTGCAATATTTTTTTGGTATCCATTCTGAATTATTCATATGTAAGGAAGAGTTTAAAGGCTTAAGTGTATTAGGCTGTGAGGATGCATATTGCTACAAGAGGAATCTTCACGTCATGTGGTAGAATCAGGTAACATTACAATGTGAAGTTACTGTAGGGACATGGTAGCAATCAGCATAATGAAACCTGACCATTTCTGAGTTTCAGGTGATTATCCATGTAACAGTGCTTTGTTTTTCGCTCATCACTAACTCTCTCTGTCATGTTAGATCCAGTCCTCCCATTCAGTCAGCTCACCCCCCCCCCCCACTCACCTGCAGCTAATCAGTTCCCCTGTATTTATACCAGTCCACTTTCACCTTGCCTCTGCCAGATTGTTTTGTGTTGCTTTGCCAAACTTTTCTGCACTGTACGTTGTGATTGCGTGCTCGATCTGACCTGTTTTTTTTTTAGTATTGAACTCTGGATTCTTGCCTGCCGAATTTTGTTTTGTTTGCCTCGTCTGGCTGATTACCTGGTATTTTTGACCCTGCTTGTCTGACCAAGTAAACTGAACGCTGGTTTGAAGTGATTCCTGTCTCTTGTGCTTTTGGGTTCTTACCTGCCAGCCTGCCTAACAGTAAATGTAATATTCAAAATTATTTAGTTATTTATTTATTTATTATGGTTTATTTTTATAGGGACAGCTACAATAACTGTTGCTTTCAGTTGTCCAATGCTTGCACCATAGTGTGTCTAGCAGATGTTAATTTGCAACACTTTTATGACACAAACTGACAGAGGGTGATAATATAAAAGTAAACCAATTATAAATCATACAACAAAAAACACATTACATTTCACATTACAAGGACTAGACTTGCATGCAGGTTTGTTACTGAATCAACCAGGATTTGTGAAGTTAGAAGCTGATTTCACAGGACCAGGTAGCTAATTCTAAGATATAGCTCCTTTTACAGAAAAAGCTGTCTGAGTTTACGGTTTCCGCTCTGTAGTCTCTGCATGTGTTTAAAAAGAGGTGGAGTAGCGAAGGCGTTTAAACATTTACAAACAAGCTTAATCAGCAAAATGATTATAGCTCAAGATCTTGACAGTATTTAGTTAAAATGTGACAATGATGACTCTTTAAGTACATATATAATTATTAATATAAAATTATGTTTCAACCAATAGTTCCTCCCATACTGGTCTCATATCATTTTCAAAAATATGCTTATTTGCCCTCTTGTGAGAAGGGGGTGTCTGCAGTACCAGAGACAGTAATTTCAGGCGGCCGTAGTTTCAGGGGGCTACGGTTTTTCTTAACAGCGCCACCAGTTGGATACCACGGAACATAGTACTTGAATTCTCATGGCTCCAGCTAGACTGGGTTGACGACAAGACTCCGAATGTGAGTATAACACAGAATTTGAAGTTAATTAGGACAATGTTTTTTTTATCGTTTTAATTCAAAAGAGCCACCCCAGCTAGAAAAATTTGGTTCTGGGAACATTCTGAGAATGTTACAATGTAATGTTCTAGCAGCGTTTTTAGCGGGACGTTTTTGTTTAGTTCCCAGAATGGTTTTCTTAAAGGTAAAATAACATTCTTAAAATGTTATGACGTTGTTACAACATTATGCCCTTGTAGGATTATGTTCTCACAAACATTCTGAAAAACTTGTGAAAACTTTCTTGAAATGTTTAGTGACTATATTGTAAAATATGCCCTAACATTCTTATAACATTGTCAGTTGGTTTTTGTTCCCAGATGTTTTTTTTCCTTTTTCCAATAGAATGAGGTGCTTTATAAGCATGACAAAAATGTTTTTGCACAACATTTCAAACAAAGAAGAGGCAGAAAACCTAAATTTGTGTTCAGCTGACTGTAGGGCTTATTATGCAGAATATGCCTCTATTGGATTGTGACCATTTTGAGTATCACCTCACCATAATGACAATTATTGATTTGGTTTTTTTTTTACTATTGGAGATCCAATTTAACAATTTAAAAAAATTAGACTTGTAATTTTATCAAGTAAATGGCATAGTGCTGTAATGAATCTCAACAAATACCTCAATACCTGTCATCTCTATATGACAACTGTAATTCCTGTACATTTTTAACTACTTACACTTAATGTAGATGGCAGTCTGTGTTGTCTGTTCAGAGTAATTATGCATTTCAGTTCTGCAGTAATTCCTAAGCATTTCACTATGTAACTTGCATTGTTCTTGTTTTGTGCTGTTTTTTTTAAAGGCATGGACAGAGGTTTGCTTTCGGAACAGATGAGGCAACAGACTCCAGGGTTAGACGAAGTCAGAAGTCAATAACATGTCCACCAGTGTTTTTTCTTTTTTATTTAATCTTTTTTTTTTCTTTTATTCTGTCTCCAGAAAACAAAACTGTAGAATGCCTGGGCTCATCACTGGATGCATCACTGTGGAAAACCTTGTTGATTTGTTTGTTTCAGTTCTACTCAGTTTGTTCCTGTGTTTTTTGTTATTGTAAAAATACAACAAATGCGTGAACAGTGGGATTTATAAAGTCATTATTTTATATAAAATAAAAACAGTTTGCCTTACTCAAACTGTAAACATATCTAGTTGAGATCAAGTAATTGGAAATGTCATAGCCGATACTTTTTACCTGAAAATGAGCTAATTATGCTTGTTACAAAAAACTGGCCAAATTCATTAATTTATTTATTTGTATTTGCTTGAAATAAAGCTTTAAAGTATAAAGTAAGTAGTAAAGTAACAGAGTATTTGGCTGCTAACCTTCAAAATTAAATAGTTTATAGGCTAATGATGGTGATTGGGTGGAATAATGCAAAAAAAAAAAAAAAAAAAAAGGATACAAAAGGAAACGTGTCCCCCTGAAACTATGGCCGCATGAAATTTTACTACCTGGTCATTAGGTGGAGCTGTTAAGAAAAAAATGTAGCTGCCTGAAACTACAATGGCCTGAAACTATGGCCAGAAATTACCAAGATCCACATAAGAAGCGGTTTTGCGTGGCTTAACATAAAGAGTGGAAACTGAGGGAAAGCAGCTAGTGTAGCTTCATTGGAAAGCCCAAAAGTTTCTTGGTTGAGAGAGATGATTTTCCAGCAGCTAACAGGTTGATTTTGTTGCCTTCGATGGTGCCAGTCTGTCTATTCTCCCTTACCTTCAGTCGCTAAAAAAATATACCTAGAAGAAAAGGCAGTTTTCACTTTGTGGGTCAGTTGTGAATCTCATGTAATAGCCTTTGTTTCTCATCCATGTTCCTTGTTGTCCTGGACAACATAGAAACCATAAGGGAATTGAAACTTAATTTCTGCCAACAGACTGCGGAGGCTTGAAGATGTTTTCACGTTTCTGTGTCGTGAGTTTTGTCCGGGAATAAGAAGAGTCCAAGAAAGAGGATTCCACTGTGATGTGTACTCCAGCAGCTCCTGTCATGTGCAGGAAAAAAAAAGGCAAAAATGTGTTTTCTTGAGTGCGGAACGTAGGCATGCAAATGTGTTTATGTTTGACTGTGTCAGCAGGCGTACATGGCGTGCCGTATGTGTTAATTTACGTGCAGATTTGAGTGTGAGTTATCTACGTTTGTAAGTGTGTGTACTTGTGAAATAGCAGGAGGGGAGCAAGAGAGAGAGAGAGAGAGAAAGGGATAGAGAGAGTCAGCATGTAAATTGAAAAGGCTTCATCTTTGCGGCTCTGCTCCCTGGCAGAAAGCGTGGGTCAGACCATCGCTGCGAGGTGTGATTGATGGATGTGTTGCCTTGGTAACACGCCGTAAACAGGAGCAGGCTGTCAGTCTTTTTGCAGCTTGGCAGCTCTCTCTGCGATGTGCCATTGTCACACCAGATGTGCTGCTTGTGATGAACAGGGACAGGGAGAGTGTTTACTGGGGGGAATGGGGTGGGTTTTGGGGGTGGGGCGGGGTAGATTGAGGGGTACATATGCTTATTTGAATCATTTAGATAATATTCCCCTCAGCCTTTTTTTGTCAGAGCGTTTCTTCTTCCACTCACTGTTTGTCTTTGTCTTCATATTCTGGTGGCCATGGACAGGTCGTTGCCTCATCCGTCTTGTGGTAAACCCTGCAGCCACTCTGGTTTTATTTGGATTTAAACGTGGGGAAATAACACAAGTTAGCATCGCACTGCCACATTTCCAGAGTTAAATATATCATATGTTTATCCGCGTGTTGCGTGTCTCATCTCAGATACGAATATTGAGACCAGCAATCTCATAGTTTTAAAGGAATAGTCTGACATTTTCAAAAATGTCAAACCCTTTTGCTGAGTGTTAGATGAGAGGAGTGATTGCACTCTCCTGTCTTTATGGTAAATGTAAACCTGCTGCCAGCTGGTTAGCTTAGCTTAGCACAAAGACTGCAAATAGTTAAATCCTTCTTCTCATTGACTTTTTTTTATCATTGTAATATTGTTTGGGTTATTGCTTATCCATCATATCTTACAAAGTTGTTTGTAAATCAGAAAATGTTGCTTAGAATTTCATTTTCAAACAGACAAGAATCATTTGCCAGTTTCTTTGGTTGAAAATATGCACTGCTATCAGTACTTAAGGTAAAAAAAAAATTAAAATCCATTTGTTTCAAAGCTACTCAGATTGTGCATAATTTTTTGTGTCAATAGTGATTTATGGATTTATTTTATCCTATTGTTACACATAAACATGTTTTTATGGATTTATTTTATCTTTTTGTTATACACAAACATGTTACACAAAAGGGGGGGGGGGGTTCATTCAAAATGATGTTGAATTCTTCTAACCTCTTCTTTTGCTTGTGTGTATTTGCATAATAAGATATTGTCTGTGCTTGCACTGTGTTGGTTTGCTGATTTTTATTAATCACAGTGCTCTGAATAAGACTTTCAGATTTCCATCCTGTTTATCTTACTATATATTGTATTGGTATTGGTTTCTTTAGGATTTGCAATGACTGATCCAAAACTTTCCTCGGCTTTTAGCCAGAATAAAGTTAAATCTGTCATTCACAATAAATAGCCACAGTTTTACCAACAAGCTGCAAGATGGCCTGGGTTATGTTTGGAAGAAGCATGTTTTCATTGTTCTGTTTCTGTGCACCCACTTCCTCCCTGTTGTGTCCTCCAATGTCATCCATCCATTGATCTCCTTCTTTACACCTTCCTCTCTGTTTGCCACCTGTCTCTCACCAGGTGAGGGTAAGCGTCAGCGCTGTGTGTCGAGGAGACCTTTCCATAAGCCTGAAGTCTCCCGGCAGCACAGTATCACTGCTGTTGGACACACGACCCAATGATGCCTCCACTGCTGGCCTGTCAAACTGGACCCTGATGACTGTGCACTGCTGGGGAGAGCAGCCGCGAGGCCTGTGGACCCTCCAGGTGAAACACATTTAAGCTGTTGCCATCTGCTTTTGGTAGTTTGACGTTTCTAGCCCGAGTAGTAACAAATAGCTGCCCCCAGCTGCTTTTATGCTTGATGCAAAGCACATTTTAGCACACTAACATAGCAAACAAATACAAAGTTACAGCCAACCATTGACAAATTTGATTTTAAATAGAAAAAAATTGCAGCCCAACAAAACCTTCCATCACCACTTTATTTGTTACAAACAATGAAGTGTTCCATGAAAAGATCCCTGGCTAATCACAAAAGATAAGCTCCAATGTGGATGTAAGATTCTGTCTATTTTATGGTTATTTTCAGCTTAATTACAAAACAGAAGATTTGGTTTGCTAGCTACCTGAGATGTCTTTGTCCGGCAAGTGTGTCTTCCCTGGAAAAACATAAAAAGCTGCTCTTCCACTACATTTTAAATTCCTAAAGATGAAGAAATGAAGTACAGGAGAAGAACAGAATAGACGGTGAGAGGGAACTGTAGCTAAACCGGTGCTGTGTTTGTGTACATGTCGTTTAACCGCGCCTGTGAAAATGTCACTTCTCTCCATGTTTGTTGGACAGGAGGTCTGATACAGGAGCATTTACATTCCATACAAACACTGATGAACTGTGCCGCTCACCTAAGTGTGTGTGTGCATGTTCTCTGGAGGAAAGTCTTCACTAATTTTTCCAAACTCATCTGGAGGCCCTACTTTACATGGCTTCTTATTTATATATAGATAGAGCAATAATTTGTTCTGCTTCACATTATCCTCTTCCTGTAGCTGTGGTGTATAGAAGTTCAAAAATAGGCCAGCACTGCTCAGCTCAGCTTGGTTCAGTTAATTTTGCCATAGCAATATGAATCATCCACTACTTTCATCTGTGAGCTTCAGCCAAGCATGGCAATCTTCATTTTCCTCCCCACACTCTTCCCTTCCTGATTTTTTTTTTTCCTCTCATAAATGTGCTGATGTTTGATAGGGAGGAAAGAGCTAAAATGGAAGGGGAAATTAAGACTGGAAGGTTAAGTAACCTTGGCCGGGTTTGACAGACACAATACTGCCGACGTCTGATTAGAATCCCTACTCGCAGACAGTAGTGTGCTGAGGTCATTTACTGTATATGTCTGGGTGGTAGCTGTAGAGGTGGAGGGGCGGGGTCTCATTGTGTTTGTGTGCATAAATATATGTGTGCAAATAGGCGTCAGCCCTTGTAAACAGTTGGAGTTTTATAGAGAAAAAGCTGTGAAGATGAAAGACACGCACCACCACCCCCCCCACCCCCCGTCCTCTATCACCTTGCTCTTCCTGCAAACACACACACACACACACACACGCTCACATGTACACTGTAGCTCTCCCTCTCTCTGTGTCTCTCCCACGTCCTCGTGCAGATTTACTGTCCCCTCTGTGACCAATTACCAGGACCCAGTATGTCACATGAGACGTGGAGGAAAGACCGTGAAGCTGAGCCGCATAACAGCGGTGCTGCTCATTATCTGAGGGCCGAGACGAGTCACAGTGATGCTCGCAACACGAATTAGAGCTAGGCCACAGACGTGCTGCGTGCCTTCGCACACCACTAATCAGCATATACATACAAACACTGATTAATTTACAGTAACACTGGTTGTCGACTTTACCATAAATTAGAGAGATGTATACAAACAGATGTAGTGTAACAAAGGTTGAAGTTAACATGAAATTTGAAGACATTTAAAGGTGAAATAATGTTTAAAAAAAAGTTTCAGGGTTTTTTTTTTAAGTGTATACTGTTTAATATCCCCCCAAAAAAGAATTACAATCAGAATTGCCGCTGACAAGCAGCCATTCCAATTAAATCTTGATGAGGTGTATAGACCGAAACAGAGGACAAGAAAAGAGACACAGAGGACAAACAGAGGACTAAAAGAAAATACAGTTGTAGGGTAGAAAGTAAAGAGTAAACTATAAAACTGAGGCCCAGTGAAGAGACTTTAACTGGACTATCTGCAGGATCAGTGTTTAAAACCTCAAGGGCAGCAGAGGAGGGGGAGGAGGAGAAAGGTCTGTGGAGAGTCTATATTGATTTGTCATGATGACAATTGTCAAAAAGCACTGTGGTGCTGGTGAAATAAAAGCAGGACTGAAGTGAAAAGGAAGAGAGTGTTATGGCTCGAGGCTCGGCTGACCTTCCAGCGCTGTGAAGGAGACGAGACTGCAGGGCTAGAATGACTCTTTAACTCTCTCTGGCTCTCTCTCTCTCTCTCTCTCTCTCCCCCTCTCATATCTCCTCTCCCCTGTGCTCACTCTCCCACCATCTGTGGTGCCTCAGCTCAGCTCAGTGCTGTTACTGTTGATCAGAGACAATATTGCAGGCAGTATTGCACAGTATAAACACCCAGCAAACAGCAGTGTGTTGCATAAACCAGATTTGATTTGGGACCAATAATATGTAAGCATTAATATCCGTGTTAAAAACAGCACCAACCAGTATTGATAGTGAGCAAAGAAAACATGGCATATATCACTTAATTTAGTCTGTAGCTCTCTCTATCTCTTGTTTTTATGTCAGTCTTTTTACTTCCTCTCACTAAGGTGTAACGTGCCTCATTTTGACGTTCATACTACTATGTAGTTATCGGGCCCCCCCAAAAAAAGAGAGTTTTGGAAACTGTATATTCTTTATCTAAACAGTCACAGCTTTACTACCGCCAGTGGCTGCATTTCTAACACTTTCTTCAGTTGCACTTCCACTGTGCCATCATTACAAGCAAAGAAATACCTGAACTTAATTGTTACTACTGCTGTTCCTTATATTTTTTTTTTCAACATGAAAATGTATTAATATGGAAGTGCTAAAATCATAACGTTTAATAGAAATTTGAAGGATATGACAGTTTATATGTGTTTAAATATACTGTACAGAAGGTTTACATTTCTTCTGTGATATCTTCCACAGTACTTTGAAAAGAGACATGTTTTATCATTTGTGGTCTTCTGTAAATATTCAGAGTCAGCGTATCTTTGAACTCTGAATTTTCATCACTTCTTGAATTACCTTCTACAAGTTTCTACAAGAGTAAACAGATGTCGGTTAGCGTGTTTGGAGATCATCTAGAGAAACAGTGACACATTTTCAGGTTTTTATTTTGTTTTAATTTTATGTTTGTTTTTTTTTTCTACACCGTAAATTAATAATTTAGACGAGTGTGTATTCTTATCTAATTAAGGAAATAGTCTTTTAATTGATAACTTATGTGTTTCTACTACATACAGTACAGATGTGAGTGCATGGGGACTAATTTTTTATTAAACGAGCAAAGAGGCATTGAAATATAAAGAAACATCACTCACCTCTAGTCTAAATCCCACCTGGCTTCATGCAGCCATGTCCACAGGGAGTTTGTGTGTGTGTATGTTTGTGTGTGGCAGGTTGACAGCCGTCTTTGAGCAGAGACATCTCTGATTCCCAGTGGACGCAAAGGCTCAAGATGACGGTGACTTGTGGAGCTGTAGAAATATAAAAGCACTATTTAGCCTGCAGCACTGTGGTTGCACACACACAAAACACAGAGATCCACCCTTGTTGGCCATGACTGACAGATCACATATTTACCATCATCATCCCCAGTGCTTCATCAGGAGCAACTGTTCTTTTCCTCTTGTCTCCCCTACAGATTACACAAACACACACATAGTCACTAACCGAAAACACTACAACCAGCAGATAATTTGAGCACCGTGGAGTCTCTGCTGTGCATGAAAAACATTACTTCGGTTCTCAATGGGGAGATGGAAAAAAAGACCTGAAATGTTCAAATATATTTCCGCTTAAGTCAAGTCAAGTTAATTTTATTTATATAGCCCAACATCACAAACACAGTCACGAGGAGCTTCACAGTCTGTAGAGCAAGTGACACCCTCTATCCTTAGACCCTCACACTGAGTGAGGAAAACTCCACAAAAAAACCCTTGTAGAGTGAAAAAATGGGAGAAACCTCAGGAAGACCCATAGAGTAGGGGTCCCTCTTCCAGGACAGACATACGTGCAGTAGGTATCGCATGTACCTAGACAAGTTCAGCAGATTACAAACAAAACATCAAATATTACAGAGAGAGGAAAGATAAGAAGATCAGGATGATGATGATCATCCTTTCATTCAGGGTGTGACATGTGCTGTCACCATCTGGGGTTGGTTCCAGCTCCTCATGTGACCCTCAGAAAAGGACAAGCCATTGGTGAAGGGTGGATGTTAGCAGTAATGAGTAGCTATATAATACATGGTAATGTTATAATTGTAATATTTGAGCTCTGGTGTTGAAGCTCTCGAATCAGGGATACCGGTGAAAAAAGAACAAAGAGGAAGAGCACAAACTAGGGGAGGGAGAGAAAACAATGTTATTGTCATGATAAAAGTATGAATGCTGAGAAGAGGAGGGAGGGAGAGGGAGAAGGAGAGAGAAAGAGAGGCAGACAGTGAGAGACAGACATAAACAGAGATATGGCAGAGTGAGAGAGCTCGCTGCATAATGGCTGTTCCCCCAGCAGTCTGGACCAATGGCAGCATAACTAAGCAATGGTTCAGAGTTGACTTGAACCAGCACTAACTATAAGCTTTATTAAAAAGGGAAAGATTTCAGTTTAACTTTAAATGGAGGGACAGTGTCTGCCTCCCGGACCCACAGTGGGAGCTGGTTCCACAGGAGAGGAGCTTGGTAGCTGAAAGCTCTCATTGCTCCCATTCTACTCTTAGAGACTCTAGGTAGGTAAAGTAGGCCGTGGTTGTGCAGTGGTTTATTTGGGTGGTAAGGATTAATCATGTCTTTTAGATAAGATGGGACCTGATCTCTGAGTGCTTTATATATGAAGAGGAGAATTTTAAATTTCATTCTAGATTTAACAGGGAGTTGGTGTAAAGAGCTCAGCACTGGAGTGATGTGCTCTCTTTACATAGTTCCCATCATCAGTACCCACACTGCAACTGAAGAATCTTTAGAGACTTTAGCTTGTGTTTTGTAATAATGCTGCCTAAGGCAAGCATTATAAGGTAAAAAGAATTGATTCAAGAACCGAACCTTGTGGAACTCCAGTAGGTAAAGAAAATCCATCATTAACATGAACAAACTGGTATCTCTCTGAGAAGTAAGGTTCCACTAACATCCTCCAGCCTCTGTAATAAAATGTTATGGTCAACAGTGTCGAGTGCAGCACAGAAGGTTGTTGGTGACTTTCGATAGCGTTGTTTCTGTGCTGTGGTGTTTTCCAAACCCTGATTGAAAGTCCTCAAACAGATCATTGCTGAGCAGATAATCACATAATTGTTTGCTACAGCTTTTTCAAGGATTTTAAAGATAAATGGAAGGTTAGATATCGGATGATAATTAGCAAGAACATGCCAAGAGTAAGTTTTTTTGAGTAGGAGTTTAATTATGGTATCTTTAAAAGAGTGCGGTACATAGCCTGTACGTAGAGGGAGATATATTTCATACAATATGGGATTGTTAATTAACAGTAAAACTTCCTGGAAACATTGTGGTGGGAATGGGGTCGAGGAGACAAGTTGAGCTCAAACAGATCTATGGGTAAGAAATTATCTAAAGGACAGTGTGGTGAGACAGACGGTTGCAAAAACAACAGATCTGTATTATTAGTTGGCAGGATTTTTTCTATAATGGTTGTTATTGAAAGTGAAAAAAGTTAGTGAAAAAGTCATGAAGTCGTCACTACCTAGAGTTAGTGGGGTGCTTGGTTCAACAGTGCTATGACTCTGTGTCGGCCTGGCTACAGTGCTGAAGAGAAATCTATGATTGTTCTTGTTTTCCTCTATCGAAGATGAATAATAGGATGTTCTGGTATTATGGAGAGCTTTCTTGTATTTTATCAGACTATTCTTCCAGGCTAAGAAGGACTCCTTCTGATTGGTAGAGCGCCACTTCTTTTCTAACTTACGTGTAGTTTGTTTTAAAGCATGTAATGTGCAGTTATACCACGGGGCTAACCTTCTCTGACTCACTTCCTTCCTTTTCAGAGGGGCAATAGAATCTAGTGTTGCATGTAGTGAAACTGCTGTACTATTGACAAGATCATCAATTTGAGTGGGAGTTAAGTTTGGATAGATACCCTTGCTTATATTGACACTCTGCGGTGATGTCAGTGCCAGTGGAGCTCTGTTCCAATAATTGTTATTGCTACATCCATTGTTAATAATTATATAAAAATTAAATGTGATTACAGAATGGTTAGAGAGTTGAGGGTTATGGGGTAAAAAACTAAATTCTCAACATTTATGCCATAAGTCAGCAGAACGTCGAGGATGTGGTTAAAACTGAGTGGGTTTATTAATGTGTTGGATAAATCCAGTTTAGTTCACTACAGACGTATATAAGCAGAGCCAAGACTGTCACTTTCAATATCAACATAAATTTTGAAATCACCCATAATAATTACTTTATCTGTACTAAGTACTGATTAAGGGAGGAAGTCAGAGAACTCGTGCAAAATTCTGAGTAAGGGCCAGGTGGATGGCAGACAGTTATAACCCTTGTATTAAAATAGTTTATCTCATCAAAAAAAATTAAACAAAATTAAATGAAATAAAGTTAAATGGTCTGAATATATCTCTATTCCATGGTAGTCATATTTTATTTTACATTATTTTGTTTTTGATGACATATTTAAGTGTTCCTGTGTGGAATCATTTCAAAACACCATGTAATAGAATAGAATAGAATAGAATGCAGTAGTCCACTCTGAACACATCGCACAATGTACACCCACACTTAAATGACACATATGGTCAAAACAGTGAATGTTTCCAGTTTATATCGACATAAAATATCAGCTATTGACAGCAGCTGTGTTTAAGACATGGTATCTGTGTCATAGCGAACAAAATCCACACAAATAAACAAAATTAATAATTCCGAAGATGCAATGAAGAATCAATAGAATACCAGATTACACTTTTTATGTATTAGTACTTTTGCAGGCTTTATACATATAATAGTGAAATACATATTTTTAACACATTTCTGATCATTTATTCCATTAACTGGTTATTCCATTCTTAGACTTGTATTATGGTGCAGGTACAGTGGGTGTTGATGCCGGTGTTTAAAGTACACTAACTAATGACTCAGTAACTGTAGAAATAATGTTATCGCTTTAAATGTGTGGGAGTGGAATAGTGAAAATTAAAAACAATGTAGATCGTTCTGTCTCGTTTTAACTGGTGATGTTTTTATTCATGAAATAAGCTGTATTACTTTAAATGGTAATACATATTATCATATGATTTGCTTTTGTAACAGAGAAGGGTGAATGTCTGGTAAATAAGGAAATAAATAACACTATAGACTTTACTTTAACAGAGTCTAACTAACTAATATCATCAGGTTTGGCAGGCGTACTGTCAAAGCATCTATAACACTGGAAACAAATTCACATGCACATTCACACAAATGTGCACTCTTTCCCACAAACATGTACACTTACACACTCTGGCCCAAGGTGGATTTCTAGAGGTGCATATATTTGCATATATCTGCATGTTTAATGAGTTATGGGAGATCAAGCGATCTGAGCGGCCCTTTGTGGGTTTTTCTCTCTGTGTGTCTGTGTCTGTGTGTGGAGGTGGGTTGGGGTGGGTCTCCGTGTAAATTTCACCCGCTGTGTGTTGGCACCCATCACAGATGGTCGGGGGGCGAGGGCACCCTGTGGGCACAGGGTACCTATTTTTGAGACTGGGAGGCATTGAAGGTGTGACTCTGTTTGTGCGTGCGAGAGTGTGTACACTGTACGTATTTGTGTGTGTGTGTGTGTGTCATTTACTATGTACACATTTCATTACATCTTTATGTATGTGATAGTTTTTATGATTATTGCAGAATGTTGTGTGTGGATGTATAACATGTTCATTTAAGCCCAAGTTTCACCTCTGGAAATGCAGTTCACTACACCAGTGTGCATGTGCACAATGTGTGTGCGTGTGTGTGTATTTGTTTCCTCTTTAGGACTCTTTCTGGCATAAAAACTGACCTTGTCAAGACCAGTAGTCCTCATGGAGACCAAAAACCTGGTCCTAATGAGGCAGAACCTAATTTCTGAAGAACTGGTTAAGTTTAGGGCTGAGATCTGAATTGTAGTTAGGTTAAAATTGGGGTTTGGCATTAACTGGTTAAGGTTAAGGCTTTGGTTAGTCCAAATTAAAAGTCAATTCAGAGTGTCTAAAAAGAAAGGTAGTTGTGTGTTTTTGTGCATGCATGTGTGTGTTTGTTCAGTTGTTTATATTCTGTCTTGCGTGCACTGCATGTGCATGTCTCCCAGCATGCAGTGCAGCTGTGATGGCCCTGTTTTGGATGATTGATGTGTTAGCGGGAGCAGCGAGGAGCTCAGGTTGGGCCACAGCCTCAGTCTGACACACTGCTGCTTCCCTGCTGCTTTACATATGTAGACACAGCAAGACGACTCCTCCCCTCCCATCTGACACTGCCTCCCTCTCTCTCCAAACACAGCCAACACGCTCTCGTTCCTTTTGGGTTTTATTTTGAATCCCCTCTTAATTCCACAGCTCTAAAGCATGCTCTAATAGTCTTAATAAAAATTAATCTATTAAGTCTAGGAATAAATTGGTTGAGCTTTTGTCTTACCTACAAATAATTGAAAAGCACTAACTGTTTTACACATGTGAGCTGCAGCCATTTTCACCTCAGACATTCTGACAATCACACCAGGAAAAACGCAGGTGGAAATATTTCCATGTAACAGTGTCTGTGTTCTGCTTTTGTGCTCATTTTTTAGGCTCACTCACTCACTCACTCACTGACATTGCTTACTCAGCCGCTGAAAATACAGCCGCTGTTAACTTTACCCTTGTGACACCATGCCTGAACAGATGCCACGGCAAAGTCTAGCGTACTTAAAAAATAAATAAATAAAAAATTAAAAGTATTTTTTAAAAAATGGTGCTTTTTTTTCTTTTTGTCAGTCCAGGAATCAATAACATTTTAATCACAAATCATAATCATTTCCTCCGATACGCTCACATGCAAGTACATTTTTAAAAGATCTCCAAGCATTTTCATTCACATAAACAAGTGACATTTCACCTTCTTTGGGTAATTCATTCATACACTTGAGGACAAAATTATTAGCCCCCGCGTGGAAATGTCATTGTTTTATAAGTATCTCCCACATGCTGTTAAATTTTTAACACAGCTTTTTCAAACACCCTTATTTTATTTTGGATGCTTCCATTATTTGACTTTGCACACAGAAATTAAATCATTCCACAAAATCCAAAAAACTACCAGGGTCAGGGTTAAAATTCCCATTTGTGTCTTTTTGTCTTTTGACTAAGATAAATGGAGACTTACAGAGCAGTATCTTAATGTCGTCTGTGCAGTTGTTAACATTTGTTTTAGATTAGAAAGTTACTGCAGTACCTTCTGTTCCACATTTCTTTTCATCTCACTGTACCTATCATACTGTGCCCCCCCGGTCTGTCTCTTTCCCGGCCCTCTTCTGTATTACCCTCTCTCTCTCTGAACTCCTGTCTTTTCTTGGGCTCACCATCAATCGCTTGTTCTCCCTCTCCTTTCCCTGACACTCAGTTGTTTCCATATCCTTCCATCTTTCCCATATCACTAATCCTCCCACTTCTCTCTCTTTGTTTCTCTGTAGTTTCTCTGGATTTGAAATCCTCTCCCTCTCCCCTCTGTTGCTCTGCTTCTGCTAATCCTTTCACTTTCTTTGTCTCTCTTTTGTCTAAAGAATCAGCTTAATTTTTCCTTTCTTAGGCCCTGTTTTTCTGTGCTTGAAGTTCTCACAATTTCATGAAGTCACGCATTAGTTTTATAATGTCAGTAGTGTTATAATTGGTTTATGTCTTTTTGAATTTTGGTCATACATAGGAAACTAGCTGACTATTTATAGGATAATAAAGAGCGCTCATGCCTGACACCATCTAAAATTATGATAACAGCACTTTGTTTATTTTTAAAATGATATTGTAATTGAATGGCAATCAAAAACAGTACTTGTAGATTTCAATGGTCCCTGTGTGTGGAGAGTCACTTTATGTTAAAAGAAAATATCTCCAACTTAAGTAAAAACAAACAGGTGCCTCCAAAAATGCTTGACTCATGAAGTTCGCCAGTGACAGTGGGGTCGCAGCTCCGAGGAGAGCCATGTAGACTCTGTAGAAGGGCATGCTGAGAGGCTGGAGAACATGAGAGGCATATCGATCCACCTGTAGCATCCAGCTGTTTGTTTACCAACAACAAATCAATGCAGTGCTTGGCTGGGGGCCGCCTCTGCTCCGCTCACTGCACTCACACATATACCCTCACACGCAAACGTACACAGATTCCTGACCTCTTCACTTTATTGTTTTGCAGCTTTAAATATCAAATGGAGATACTTTCTTTGATTAGCTATTGATCTTGGGTTAGCCTTAATTCAAAATCAAAAACTGAAATCTCTTATTTACAAAAATATTCATATTCCCCTTTGCTCTGGTACTTGAACTTGTGGTCAAACATATCCTGAGATTCATTTGTCCTTTAGATATACCAATAATTTGAGTGTACTCTGCATATGGCAATCAAAAGTACCATTCCCACCGATCAAAAAACATTTTAATCCTGCATTTAAACAGTTTTTTTTTCATCTGCGAGAATGTGTTTGATCGACATTCACTCCCAGGTCAAATAACAAGAACCTGGAGTTTTATCAGCCTCATCTTCGATTGGCATCAGTGGCAACATAAGACCTGGGTGAACAGGATCATTTGCATTTGCACTGGCATAGCCATTAGTTTTCATGTTTGTAGTGATCCTTGTTTTTAAAAACTTGGGACGGTGCTCAACATTGTTTATTTAATCAATTGGATCACCTAAATAAGTGATTTTAAAAAAGACCGGGGTAAAAGTCGCAAAATAGTATTCACCGTAACATTAGCACTGAGAGCTATGGATAAGTTTTTCTTTTTTTTTCTTTTTGTCACTCATTTTGTTTATGGCACATCTGTGACAACACAATTTACACATGGGCGATGCAAGGTAAAACAACCACTTGCCATGGGTATGGTGCTAATTGCAAATTTTTGAAGTGGCTTCACTCTGGTTTAAAATTAGTTTGTTTAAATACTGCTAGTTGTAGTGTAAATTATAGGCTAAGGTCAACATAATATAGTTTAGAGTCCCAGAGTTAAGTGCTCCATGGGATGAGGAATTGATCAGGGAAATGATACAAAATCATTACATCTGCCAGAAAGGTTATATTTTTGGTGTTGTTAGTATGTCCGTCAGCTTGCAGGATTACTCAAAAACCTACAAGAACCCGTTAACTTTTGGTTCAAATCTGATCAAGGGGGTGGGTTTTAGGAAATTTTAGGAATATGTGCTCTAAATTCGAAAGCTTTGATATGGAAAAACAGAAGCCCTAATAATTATAAATAATTATAAATTACATGAAGTTTGGAACCAAGTAATCTATGTCTAGAGAGTTGGCCATTCAGCCAAACTGAGTACAAGGGGAACAGGAGCAGTGGTCAAACCCAACAGTCACTCTAAAAGAGCTTCACATGTCCTTTGCAGAGATTGGAGAACGTGTGTCACAAGGACAACCATCAGTCAAGCTGTTATGCTGACGTGGCCTTGAAAGTCACTCGAATAAAAGACATATTGCAGCTCACCCAATGTTTGCATATAAAAGGCTGATAACATGAGAGAAAAGTTTCCTTGGGCAAATCAAACAAAAATGGAACCCCATGGGCGGAAGTCCAAGCTCTGTGTCTGGCAAACAGAGGCACTGATCATCACCTGGGAAATTCTGTCCTTACAGTGAATGACTGTGGCAGGATCCAGCTGTGGGTTGCTTTTCGGTGGCAGGGACAGGGAAACTGGACATAATTAAGAGAAGGATGAATACAAACACAGAGAAGTCCCTGTAGAAATCCTGCTCCAGGGAGCATATGACCTTAGACTGTGACAACACATGACCTTTCAGCAGGACAAAGACTCGGACCATACAGCCACAACAATGCTGGAGCGGCATCAGGATTCATTCCTGAAATGTTAGGCCCGGCCAAAGCCCAGACTTAAACCCCAAATGAGACCTGATGGCAGTTCACAGATGTTTCACATCCAATGTCAAAATAGTTTAATGCAGCTGCAAATAATACTGTTGTATTTACACAGTGTGTAAAAAGTGGAGTCCTATTAAGATCTACAATGCAGGCCAATACTTGCCATTTTTAATAAGTGGCCAATATTTACAAATGATGCATTTTTGCTCAGAAATATCATTTTGTTTTTGCATATATCGCCTCTTCCTTACCGCTTACACTTAACATCACTTCACTTCCATTTCTTCAGAGCTCTTCACAGGTTAAGGACACCTCTTGTACCTTCCCAAGAAGACAGGGTTGGTTTTTATCTTAGCAACAGAGCTTATAAAAGCCAGGTGGTTGTTTTAATAGACTGTTTTAGTGAACAACACTGAATGTCTTGTCAGTCAACGGCAATTTCTCTTTATTTACTGATTTATCATGTTAAATTTTGGAAGCTTTCCATGTGATTCACTCCATGATGCCCTTGGTAATGTGTTTATGTGTTATTTGTAGGTGACTGACCATAAAGGCACAGTGAGGAGCTGTGTGAGGCCGACTGAAGAGGAGGCAGCCGGAGCCTTGCTCAGTGTTACACTCATCCTCTATGGCACCTACCACCCACACAGGACCATGCATGGTAAGTGTCATCCACTTGCAAAACTTTGAACTCACAAACTAGTGAGCACGGAGGCAGTTTTTATTATTTATTTTTTTAGAGGTTGAAGACACTTGCACTTATTGTACTTATGATAAACATCCACCGAAAGCCAAGTTAGAGTTCAGAGAATGAAAGGAGGCGTAAATGTAATATGTTGTACCAAAAATAAAGAGTATAATCTTATAATTTTATGTACCAGTAGAGAATGACTGTAGAAGGCAAAAACTTCCCAATCCATCCCGCCATCTCTTCCTCTTTGGCTAAGGCAGTGGAGTCAGAGGAAGTCAATCAGGCCACTGACCACAGGGACTGTGATGTATAATTACAGTGTGACTTCTGGCTGGCCCTCCTCAATCCCGCCCCTCCTCCACAGAGTGCGTCAGCTCCCCCAGTGCCCACAATCGCTAAACACACACACACACCTCGTTAACCACAGCGGCATGAAGCCACAGCACCTTCCTCCCTGTTGGGGGCTTTAGGGTTGTTAGAACCACCGAGGCATGCTGGGAGAGAGACACTGAACCAGACTTCCCCATTGCTCTCTGTCAACAGGAGTTCCCACCGGTCATGGAGTTCCTCGAATTTAATGAACTTTTGAAAGATAACCAAGACAAGTTAGGGAGCCTAACAAATGCGATGGTAAAGTTAGGACATTTTAGTGATTGGCTTTGAAAACATCAAACTTTATCACATCTTCCATGCCTTTAGATCCAAATTTATTTAAAAGTTAAAGAGAAGAACATTTTTAGGACAACAAAAAAACTGTCCAGTTTCATTTTGTAAACCTGAAAACCTTCCACCACAGAGCCACAGTGGGAACACGCTCCCACTTCCGTGTGTGTGTGTGTGTGTGTGCTCTCCTCTCTCTCTCTGTCAAGATGCTGATCTCTCTGTTGAGAAATCAATGAGCCCCCCCCCCCCTCCTCCTCCTCCTCCTTCTCTCCCTCTCTCCATCCATCCATGTATCTCTCTGTATGCTCCTGGATGTAACCCAAGTTCAGACTGCTAGTCAATCTGTTGTCTGCACACACACACACACTCACTCACTCACTCACACGGGGTATCATTCACAGGTTCTTACATTGATGCTGCTCCTCAGTCTTGTCAGCAATGACATCGTCCGGTTGTAATTCACCGCACTATGCTTTGAACTTCACCCACAGTTGTGACATGTTGGTTACTTGCAGAGTTTGCAGAGCAAAGTTTGGAAATGACATGATATCTTATTGGGACAAGAGGATCAAGTTAGTATGTTTTAATGCTAGTGAGTTAGTTGCTGGAGAAAACCAGAACTGCCCAAATTAAAACTTATTAAGAAATATAGGTGTTCTGGAAGCAAGAGGTGACAGGTTTTGTACTGCTAATCACAAATTACATGTTGATTTGTAAGACTATGCTGGCTTTTATATGAGAATAGTTCGTTCTGTACCGGGCTATTGCATTATACTTTATTTGATATACAAATACGAGAGTGGTTTCTTCTAACTGCTTAAGAAAATTAATTAGGAGAGAGCTTGTGGATGTCATACTTTGTGTCTGGTTAGTCAGGAAAACTCACAGTCTCTGTCCAAAGATTTAGTTTTACTTAAGGGACCTCCACTTTTTACTGGAGAGAGCCTAAAGATTTCTGTCCTCCTCCAAGTCTACCTTTTAATTATTATAGACCACACACATCCCAATGGGAGGAGAAATTACCAAGCAAATAACGTAAACCGATTTTCTGTGACCCCGTGTCCTCCACACTTCTGTAAATCACTGGAGTAAAGAAGAAATACAATTGCCACTTTATAAGGTACATTTAGCCACAAACTAATGCTGTCTAAAACAATAGCCTGCGATAAATCCTACCTCCATGCACTACAAACTCCAAAATGACCATAAAGTTAAATCAACACAACAAAAAGTGAACATAACAACCTTCATAAAATTCGGATTTATTGCAGGCCTGCTGTAGTAGACTGCATTTGTTTTGGTTACTGGTAAACAAACTGGCAACTTAGTGCATCTGCTTAATTAACTGAAACTAAATTAAACTGATTTCTAAGCTTGAATCACAAATATTTATGCCATCCAGACAAGAGACTAGCAAAGACAAGGCTACAAACATAGGGTTGACTATTGGCAAATATTAGTCTCATTCCTAGTAACCTTAAATATCATACATGCTAAGGCATCTTGGTATTTTGTACAGTGGCAGCAAAATCACGATTTAAATGTGTTATGATGTCATTACTTGTCAAGAAAGTGTGTAGTTCCACAAAATTGCTTACATTGCCATCTTTATTCACTTATATATAATAAGTGAATAAGTATATAATAATACAACATAATAACTTCAAAGTACTAGGGACATTTAGTTGCTTTTAGGGAAAAAGTAAAACAGCAATCCTCTTAATTTACTCTCTGCCAACATCCTTAAAGTTTGCTTCATGCCATTCACCTTGAAGTCACCTCATGCCGAGTCTTATACTCGTGATGTGAAGCTCCAGCAGATCCAACCTGAATATCTTTTGTGACGATGCAGCCTCATCTGTGCACACGTTTGTCTGCCTCCGTATGTTCACGCTGTCCATGTGTGTTTGTTTGGTGGCTGTTCGGCAAGTGACAGTAAATTGCTGTGATTATGTGGCTGTAATTGAACAGAGATGGTTAAATTGAGTTGTTGTGTCCTGATGTTTCTCTGTAGTTGCAGGAGTTGCAGCACTGACAGGTGCCTCGTCTCACCTCACTGAAAATTTTACATATACCATCACATGGGCTTTGTTGTGTGTGTTTTCCCTTTTTTTCCATGTTTCTTTGTGTTTTGACTTGATGGTGTTTGTTTGGCTGAGGCATGTGTGTGGGTTTTCACTGTTTCAGCAGTTAGAGGGAAGCGATGGGGTTTGTTTGATGCACCTTCTCTGACAGGTTATATACACATAATGTTTACAGTGATGTATAGTTAATAACTTCTCTTTCAAAATTAGGATCAAAAAAGCTTTAATGATCCCCACAGAGAAACTGTACAACACAGAATTGTATCAAGAAATACATGTGTAAAAAAGTAAAAACTAAATAATAATAATAACATTTTAAAAAGTTAAAAAAAAATTGTGCAGAGGACTAAAAATGGTAACTCATGGAGTAGATGTCTGCAGCTACTGTGTAAACAACCACTAAGATGGTGCGTGAGAACTACCTGTGTTTGTGTGTCCATCTGTCTGCAGAAGTGTGTATGTGCTGCAGGTGTACATGCATATGTGTGTGTGTTGGTATATTTGAAGTGTGTATCTCAGGGTTATGTGAATGTGAGGAACTATCTGTGCATGCAGTTTTGTGTGTGTTTTATTTATGTTAGTCTGTGTACAAACAGTGCCTCTCTTTTTCTCTGTGTGTGTGTGTGCACGTGTGCATATATGTGTATGAGAGAGAGAGAGAGACTTAATCTGATCTGCCTCCTGGGCTCTATGGCCCAAATCAAATGGTAGGAAACATCAATTTCACCATCCCTCACCTCCTCATCCTCCCCTCTTGTACAGTTTCTCCTCTCTTCTTTCTCTCCTCCTCTCCAGCTCCTCTCCTCCTTCTCTCCTCCCTTCCTCTGTGTATTGCTCTCTGTGGAGGTGTGATTACATTCCTCCTCTCAGCACCAGTGATCAGAGTTTTCAGTGTGTGTATATGCTTGTGTGTATCTGTGTGCGTTTGGTGTCTGGTTGGTGATCTGAGTAGCCTGGCGCTGGGTATTGTGTGGCGCAATTCACGGGCGATGTCTCCAGTTGAATGCCTCCATTCACAATTACAGCCTCTCCATTAGCTGCAGCCCTCTCTGCCTTGTTGTTGTCTTTTCTTCCTCTCTGCAAAAAAAAGCAATTAAAGAGGGACAAAAACAAGCTAGAGCATAAGCAGTGTACCTGGAAAAAGAAAGAAACCGCAATAGAGGGGCTGTGGAAGTGTGAGACATTGATTCTTCAGTTGGGGTTCACACACTACACAGGTGGATTTATTTGAAGACTGATGCATGACTGTAGTCTTAAAGAGACTCACACTACTCAAATGTAAGACAGGTAGAACATAGTAGAAATGCTCTTCTTTCGGGACCAAATTAAGGATTAAACATTTGCTCATGATTTATGGCTTAGATTTATAGTTCATTAATTTTTTCCACACACATTACTTAAAGGGGGAACAGGAGCGGGTTCAATTTCAATGTGTTTTTTCCCCAAAAATATAAAAATAATACTGAATAATGAAAATGGTTATATCCCACACTAAATACTGCCTTCATATTGATTTTGCTAAAGCAACCATGAATAAGATTGAACTGTTTTGTTGAACTCTACCGTTGTAAGTAATACTGTAATGCAAGCATGGCATGATTTGCTTGTTAACACAGCTACTATTTCCCCAAAAAAGTGACAGGCAATGCGTCACAACTCTTTAACTCTGTGTTAAACTCACCAGAATCGTGGTTGAAAGGCCAATAAAGAAAAGTTCGCCTCTTTATTTTTTGTTTTCACACATTTTACACTGCTTCACAATAAAAGCCACATCATGTTTCGCTATTTGAATGTTTCTAATGTCAACTATTTCCATTAGCATAGTAACAAAGTAACAAGTAATGACCACGAAAACCCACTATGAAGAGAGTTCATTTCGAAATGGCAAATAAGAATAAATAAACACTGTATGATGTAGAAAATGATATTCTACTCTTTTTTTTAATTTCCATATCTTACTCCAGCCTACTTTATGCACTCAAAGTCCTGATGCAAATGTTATCCTTTATAGCATTAAAAAAAAATCACTTGACATTTAGATTAAAACACAGAGGCAAACAGTGCTAAAAACATTCAATCAAAAGTTCTGTTTTTTTCTGGCTTTTTTTTCTGACATCAGAGAGATCATTGCAGAGCATTGTGTCAATGGGGTCACGTCACCTTGTTCCTCAAGTGTACCAGAGGGACCGCTCTCGTCCTCTGGGTCTGATTCAGTGGGTCTACCAACTGGAGAGAGACAGGAAGGTGCGGGCTGCTGATATCACTGTTTCCCGACCCCAGGTACAGCACTGTACACAGAAACTGAACACACGTTTCACACATCACACACTCTGTGATTTACTATTCCAATAAATCACTGGCACGACCTAATTTCCTATGGATTTCAATTTCCCTTTGGACATATCTGCATTGATCAACTTCAGGTAAGGATGTGCCATGCGTCACTCACTGTGACACTGAAGAATGGCTTGCAGATCTATGCAATGTGTGTGTATGTGTGTATCTCTGGGTGTGTGCATCGGGACACGAAGGAAGGATTTGTGCAGATGCAGCATTTCTGTTGAACACTGTCATCACCATCATGGCTTTAGGATACAAATCCTCGAGTTTGAGTAATAACATCTGAAAATGTCAGACTCATACAGACACAGATAGTCATCAGACAGTTGAGCCAAGACCTGAGATATTGTTATTCTGATCATATCTGCTCAGACACTGAGTCTAGGTCTGAATATAAGGCACAATTAAATGTAGGTTGTGATCTATCTACAGGAAAAAAAGAAAAAAGAGTAGGGTATGATTCCCTTTTAAAATTAAAGAGCATTTTGTGATCCATGTAATCATCTTCCACCTCAGACTCTGAATTCCTTTTTTAGAATCTGAATTTTTCCTCTCACAATGTCTGAGGCCTTGTGACTGTGTCCTTTATGCTGCGTTATCAGGCCAATTGTAGCTCTGACAAAATTGTGCTGCATGCAGGACGACAGGTAAAGCTCTGTTTGTGTGCATGTTGCTGCCCGACATGCCCTTGCAGGGGAACATGGTCCCCGGGCCTGTAGATGAGTTTTGTAGATGGGTTTTGAGCCGGTGTTAGGAGGCAGAAACGAGGCCTGACAGCGTCTTTACCCAGAGTTCCTCCCCTAGAGGCAGAGCTGAATGGATCGTAGAAGCTAGGAGGAGAAATAAATTGGAGAAAAGGATAAATCGATGCTTGGCGGAGAGGCAAACAGACCTTCCAAGCCCCGGCCCAGACACACACACACACACACGTACCATAGCGTGGCTTTTTTCCTTGGGCTGTATTGGATTGGTATGCAGAGCTGGGGAGAGAGACGCTCAGAAAAGACTTGGCCTACAAATGATGTCCTTTGTTTGATCCATTAGGTTGGGGGGTTGGTTGGTGGGTGGATGGGGAGGGCCGTCCCACGGAGATAGTGGAAGGGCTGGGAAACAAACATCTCTGTCTGTGTCTTTTTCTCTCTCTCTCTCTCTCACACACACCAACAGCGTCTCATCTAAGGGAGGAGAAAGAGATCAGCTACAGGAAAAGCTCGTTATCATCTGTTTCTGTTGATGAGTTAAAGGGAGGGAAAGGATATACTGTGGGTTTGGTCGTGCGCATTGTATCTGTCTGAAGCTTTCAGTCAGAGGGAAATCTCTAATGTTTTCTTTTTTTTTTTACCAAGTACCACCTGAGAAAATATTGAACTCTCAAAGTAACACCATTATCACCAAAGTTTAAATATAGTGGCGTAAATAGGCCGAACAAAGTCAGCTACAGACTTTTCACAGGAGGTAGATTTATTAGAGACAATTTGGTCTCTCATCATCCTCCTCTTCCTCACATATACGTCAGACACTGGTATAGTGAGATTAGATTAAGATGGAGTAAGAGATATTTTCCTTGTTCCTTATTTGTTTCATTTTCTGTGCACTCCAGTCAAAAAATCCTCAGCTGTGCTCCGATCACATACCCTGGTATATACAGTAGCACAGTATTTCTGATTTTCCTCAGTGTACCACAGGTGGCACATGTATCACAGTTTGAGAACCATGATATTAGTTGATTTCAGCATACAGGAACTCACTGAGCCTGGCACAAAATAATATAACATTTACAAGTAAACCATTTTTTCCCTAGTGGAGAAAGGTGCACTGCTGCTGCAACAGGCTCGAATCTCAGCAAACTTCTAAATCAAATCTAAATTCGTATTTATGGTTTTTGCTCCATCACAAGAGAGTTGCACTGTTCTCAACTCTTTGCCAGCAACAGCATAGTATGTTGCCGTATATTTTGGCTTGGGAGTTCTCTTTTCACTCCAATGTCTTTGTATAGTTTTGTCGTTCATAGCGTACGCCCTGCTGTGCTTCTATTTTCATGAATGCTGTGAGAAATAATTTAAAGTGTTGTGTACGCTGCCGTCTGTTGCAGCGCTCCCACTTCCTCGTGCCTTGTAAATACTGTACCACTGAAACCCCTGCTGTAAGCTGCCAGCTCAGGATTCCTCGCAGATCTGGGATGTCAATGGAAGACTTGAGCTGAGTTCAAGTCAGAACTAGGGTCTGAATGTTGTTTCTGCGGACAGAGAGAGTTTTTGATTGATTTTGAATTCAGCTGTTTGTCCTGCTCTTTTTCTGTAAAGAAAAGCTGAGATAAATCTGTTTTCTCAGAACAGCTCATGTTCTGTCTCCTCTGAGTCAGTGGTTTCTCTTTTTTCCACTCATGACATCCATAAGGAGGAGGAGGAAATGGTGTCAAAAGAGTCACAACCCCTGCTGCTGGTGGTGTGAAATTCAACAGACGGAGGATCTTGCGAAGTCTTAACACAAAGTAATAATGAACCACAACAACTCCAAACAAATTCATTTTTAGAGAGCAATTTTAAGGACTAATTTGCAGATTTGTCCAATAAATGTCAGTATCTTTGAAAGGAGTGAGTGTTTTTTGTGGTTCTGGAGGAGCTGCCTGAGGGAAAATCAGATTTGAGATGGAGACTGCAATAGGAATGACATGACTTTGGACTCTGGGAAACTTGAGTGGATACTCTATGCATTTTATCTCATTTTATAAGTAAACTAAATGATTAACCTAAAGATAGATTCACTAAGTCTTTCATCCTGGTCTTTATCCTCAAAAACAGGACGATTGTTTTGCTTCCTACCATATATTTGCATTTAAAACTGAACAGGTTGTGTCCCTCATTTGACAAAGACAATAGCAACCTCATGTTAGCCAACCACACAACCTACATCCTTATAGGCTGCATCAGGTCTCGAGAGTTGAGTCAAGTTTCCAAATGTAAAAACATTTCCACAGCACAAGGATGAAAACTCACTTTGTGGTTTAATTTTACCGTGATACTTCACGCTTTGTATGGTTACACAAATAAGATGCCATTCAG
Organism: Brachirus orientalis; assembly: GCA_016785285.1. Classification (NCBI taxonomy): domain Eukaryota; kingdom Metazoa; phylum Chordata; class Actinopteri; order Pleuronectiformes; family Soleidae; genus Brachirus; species Brachirus orientalis. Next base: position 4,554,558 of record JAFBJR010000425.1, read on the forward strand.
AACCAAAATGCCAGTGTTGTCGCTTTTACGTCCAAAAAAAAACAATGGTTAAAGACTATTTTGGAGAATAATTCACATGATGATATGCGAGTATTCATTATTCCCAGCTTCTTAGTTGTGAGTTTTTGCTGCTTTTTTATGTGGTAGTAAACCAAGTGACCAAGGTAATTTAAAGATTTCCTTGATTAGTTGATAAATGAGTTTATTGTGAAAATATGTAGCAGAATGTCATATTTGGAAATTGCCATATCCCTGGTCTCTTTTCTGTATGTATTTCACATTAGTTTGTAAAGGTGGAGCTGAATGGCATGACTGAAGAGAAGTCCTCCCTGAAACCTGCTCTCGTCAACAAGCTTCAGGAGACAAAGACCCTCCCAGATGACATGAAGGGGGAGATCAGGCATTTACCTTCACAGATTCTCCAGGATGTTTGGGGTGCAGCTGTCAGACACTTCAGATCCAGGAGATGGCAGGAGAAGGGACAAGGCTGAAGGCAGAGGAGTGAAGAAAGAAATATAAGTCATGGTTAAATAGAGACCATTATTTCTTCATAGTGCAGCATCCCAATTGATCATGAATCAACCTTGTGTACTGTATTTTGACTGTGTGGTCTCACCTCAGTGTCAACAGTGATCATTTATTCTGGATTACTAACTTCTGCCAGCCACAGAAACAAACATAATCGTATAAATCCTGCCCCAAAAACAAATAGTCCCTGGAGCAGTTCTCAGCTCTCATCTGTATTCTTCATTTGCTTCCCTAAGTTGCAAAGGTTAGTGAAAGATATGTTTGTCTTTTTCCACCTCAGTGAAGGGTGAATTTGGCTCAGTGCAATAAGAAATGGATTGCCCATTTATTAAAGAGGCTGTGTCACTCCTCATTGAGTTGGACAAATAACAAATGAATTTCTAGATGCCTAATTTCTCTCTGTTCTTCACTGAATTTCAGATAATGTTGAAATACTAATGGCAGCCATATGGGGTCCCTCAGCTTTTTATCAAATTATTAAAAATGTGCCTCTGCAGAGATTCCACAGGAAAGTATCTCCCTTTTTCTGCATGCTTCCTTTATAATCACAGCACCATATACAAACCAAGTGAGGTGTTTGACAGACATTCATTTAATAAAAACACCAGAAACCTAAACAAGCACTGAAAACATTCACTTTGATGCCATTTTGGAATCAGCTGGAAACTTTTTTCACAGTACATCTCAGTATGAAGCCAAGACTAATGTTGCCTTTTTCCTCAGTCAACTGTAGGTCTGTAGTTAGTGGCGTTTTGTAAAGTAGCAGTAGTGTATTGACAGGGAAGTATTGATGTTTCAATTAGAGCAGCGTTACATAGTGCTGCAGCATGGTAACATGGTGCGTCTCCTGCCATCTGCTCTGCCTCTACGTCTGATGAACGAGGCACGTGGGGCTAATCGAGCTGCACATGAGCGATGGGACCACGAGATCTGTCTCTCTCTCTCTCACACAGACACATACTTATCCTATACTCACGTACTTATGCAGAAAAATTGGGGGTAGGACAAGGGAGAATTCCTCAGCCAACAGAAAGCTTGAGATTCTTCCCCTTCTCCCTTCACATGTGACTAACTAAAAATCATCCAAAATGCAAAAAAAAAAGAGAGGAGAGAGAGAGAGAGAGAGAGAGAGAGAGAAGGCAATGGTGTCTGCCAGGATTTCTCGTGCTGGGACAGTTTGAAATAACAGTGTACATTATGCCTGGCATTTCTGCCTGCCAACCCACATGAATCAAAGACCTCATTGTGTGGATTACCTCTTTAATCTGTTGATGCCATTAAGTAGTATTGCAGGTTAAATTGTGCCAGTTTTTTCTCTACTCTTATTGGGGAGGAGTAGCGTTGGGTTGGTAATCTGCTTTAAACACTTTCTGGGGGAAGGAAACATGCTGAAACCCAGCCAAGAGAACTCGGCTATCATGAAGAGCTTTGTTTTAACATGGCACATGGAGGGGACTGGTGTGCTGGGGCAAACAGGAACATGTAAGGAACGGGTAAGTCAACTACACACCTAAAGCCACTTGTTGCAATATATGACCGCATTAATAATGATAGAGGAAAAGGAAAGTGATATTGCTAAAGCAGTCCCACAGTGACATCTATCACACAGGTTCCTCGTTGCTCTTGTCTCTTTGGAGGAGTTAAACCAAAGCTGTACTATGTTGCTGCTTTAGCTCATACACTTTAGAGGTGAACCCAGAGAGAGAGAGAGAGAGAGACAGAAAGACAGAGGGACAGGGACAGAAAGAGAGGTAATCCTCCCTTTTTTCTGCTCCCTGGGGTGGTCTCTTCATCCAGGGCCTCAAAGAGGGACAGAATACACCTCTCTGTTATAATGGAGGGAAACCACAGGGGCTGTAGTGATGGGGGGTGGTGGGTGCAGCTTTAAGCAGGCCTTTGAGTGGCCTAATTGCATTGGAATACAGCAGTGTGAGAGAGCTGGCTCAGATCAACGCGGGCTGCTGGAGGGGTGAGTGCCCGCACCTCAACATCCACACTCAGCAAAAGAGCCTCAGTACAATGCACACAATTAATGCTCTCCCTCTCGTTAACTCTCTCCCCACTTTTTGTCCTCTCCTACCTTTCTCTCATTCTCCTCCTTCTCGCCTCACATCTCCCCCCCCCCAGTATGTCGTCACTCACCCACTGTATACAGCCTGTCAATCTCCCTCTCTCTTTGATGCACACAACAATTACAGTAAAGATGAAAAGCGTGGGTAGGCTCTCCTTATGTAAGACTTGAGCAAGGATTTTTGATACCTGCGCAGCTAATCTCAAACAAAGCACTTAAAAAGTATTGAGTGCCTTTCATCTATTGAGTCTACATTCATAAAGCAGCAGGAAATCCCTTGAAAATGTGTTTTTATATATAAATTTAAGGACACTGGTTCAGTGCGACTTAACATTGTAGGTCTGAGCCAAACAAGTCAAAATTGATGCAGGTGGTAGCTGCAAAGCAAATAGTTATCCATTCAGTCATCATTGTTCCCTGAGGATGAGAGTGTAATACACCATTAATGGTCCAACAGTGATGTTTTGCGTCTTCATAGCATTAAATGCTTTAGTTTTTAAGCGCTTATTGTACTTAGAGTTGTAAATCACATGTTGTAGAGGTATTCGGTAAAAGCCTATACATTAGAGTTAAAACATTTAATCTATTATTAAATGTCAGACATGTCCGATTCCAGCTTCTCATATATGAACATTTGCTGGTTTTATGATTGTAAACTGTGGTAAAAGGTGAACGGTGCTTGGGCTTTGGATTGCTGTGTAGAGGTAAGAAAAAAAAGATTCAAAATGTCATCTTGGGCTTAGTTTGGTGTTGGTACACATATTAGATTTTTTGGTAGGAAGGAAGACAACAAAAACTGAATACATTAAAGAATTCCAACGGCTGGCTTCAAAACTTGGAGTTTTTGGAAAGCAAGGAAGCTTTCTGTAGCCTCCATGTCTGTCTGTGCATATTCATGATTCTGCCCATACTTGTTTCAAACACCCAAGTGAAATGAGGGGTAAAAAGTAAACTACATTCCTACTATTTCCAGAGTAATGGGCAGATTAACAGATGATGGAAATAGTGGTCAATTCCTGTAAGTGTGATTATATATGGACTACAGCTCTGTCATACTGGTTGAAACCACATTAGTGTCTCTTCAGCAGACAGTGGACAGTTAATTAAATGGTCAGACACACAGACAAATCCCAGTGTGGATCCAACTGTCCCTGCATTTAAATGGGACTCAGTGAACTATGTGTGTGTGTGCGTATGCGTGTGGACCAATCAATGATTTTAAAAACATATCATATTTAACCATCCGCTCCTTTGATTTTCTTCATTACACAAGCCGTGTCTTAATAAAACCTAATTATTTCCGCTTGCAAGACGCTTTCTGGTGAGAAATTGGCAGAGGGATGTGAGCTGATGTATAGGGAGACAGTCGCCTAATTAGAGCGTTAGAAATTGAATCTTTACAGCACACGGGTCATATAATTATCCTACTGTTAATTTAACGCTTACATTCTCTGCTGTTGATTTTTATTCCCTTAAATGTAGTTTGGCAGCGGCCCTCTGTGTTCAGCTCTGGGTTTTTACAGTAGGAGAGGAGGCAACGTGACCCCCAACTCTGGCCCCTCCGAGTGACTGAATAACTGAGGACCCTGCTGTCCAAATAACAAGGCTCACATCATTTATGCATTGTTAAGCCATGTAATTGAAACAAGTCATAGTTTGCATATTACACCATTAAAATAATGTGCTTTGCGTTTCTTCCAACACGACTATTTAAGCCTGTGTGGGGATGTGGTAATTCCTTGAATTACCACCTAATTACCACAATGTTCTTTTGATTTGGCCGATTTCAGTGTTACGCCACAATAATGTTCAGTATTACCAGGATGAATTACTAAGCCGTGCCTGGAAACTTTTCCGCCGATGACTTAAATCTTGGCGCTTTCATGTGCTGCCAGTGCAGCTGTATTCACATCCATAAAGGATTATTAGTTTCTGAAATGAGATCCATTTAAGGCCCAATCAGTGATACTTAATTGAAGAGCTGGAGTTATACATGGAATATGAGCATTTTGTGTGATTCTTTGGGCCTGGTTTTTGTCACTGTTTACAGATATCAACAACAATATAAAACATTGTTGGTTTATAAATACTGTTTGCTGTTAGTCCTCACAGTAAAGCATGTGCATGTTCATTACAAATCTATCTTTTTTATGGTTGTGGGAGGGTGGTTAACTATGTTTGGGTTACACAATGTGCCCTTAAAGGGTGAATGTAACCAACTGTGAATTTAATGTATAACTTGATGGCTGTTCACTCAGAGATAATTGCATTTCATTCACTAAAGCAGCAAGAACATGAGAAAAGCTGTAACTTAAAGCAGGATGTGAAGTCAAAATCCAATGCAGTCATGTAAAGCAGAGAATAGAGAACATTTTGTAATTAGCACTTGCCCTTTGTTACATGTCCGTATATTGTTCACAGACCTCAGTCTATACACATGACACACGTCCTAGTGTGAACTTCATGAATACATTAGCATTGCTAATAATGAGTTGTACACATCCACAGTGAGTCTGTAGCTCTATTTGTTTTTTTCTGTGCAGTTTTAATGTATGTAGTGGAAATATTTCCTGAATAATAGTTTTTTTTCAATCATTGGTCCATTTTATTAAAGAAAATGTTTAATTGCAATTGCAGTTATTTGCATATGTAGAAGTTATACATTAAAGCTATTGGGGAAGTGTCTTCATTGATTTATAAGTTTCATTTGTGGCCAGTATATATATTACTTACAAAACGTGCTTTTACACACTGTTTGGAATTATTAATATTCACAATTAAGGTTTTGCTTTGGAAAGTTTTTAGAAAGTTGGCATTTAAAGGTATGTTTCTCATTTTTTTTCTTACATATTCTGTTTTATCTCAGTTGAGTGTGAGGAGCAGCTTTGAGGACAGATGTCACCCCTCTCATCTTTTTCCAGTTTCTCTGGCCCTTTCTTGCTCTCACTGGCCCTGTGCTCTGTACTCCTCCCTCCTTCTTCCCTGCAAAGTCTTTGTCCCTGCAGCAGAGAGCCTCTCTAAATAGAGGCCTTTAGATAGTCCAGGATTGGGGTGGGGGGTTTGGGTCAGGAGGGTGGGCTCTGGTGTGCTAGCTGTTGTTTCATTTACCTCTCCCTATGGCAACCAGCAGTGGTCGGCCAGGAATGTCCCCTCTCTGGACAAAGTCCTGGTCCATGAAGCTGACACCAGGGGACAGCAGCAGGGATGGAACGGAAACCTCCTCTACTAACTCTAGACTAGAGGCCTAAATCTAGACCTAGTCCTTCTCTTTGCATGTGTCTGTTCTCACTTTAGCAGAAGGATGAGAGGTTTTTTCACATTTAGTCTCTAAAATAGCTGAATATATACAAGCAGAAAATAATTTTAAAATCTCTTTGAGATGTTAATAAAATCTTGGATGGATCTCAGTGCTGCCTCACCACACTCTGTTCCCCCATATCCTTTAAACTTAATCCTTGAAACTATTTACATTTTTTTTAGACTAAATTGTTCCTTTTTTTATGTTGTAAAAAAAAGTCAGTCAATATTGAATCTAGGGAGACTCATTTTCTCCTACTGAGAAAGACTTGTAAAATTTACTTTACAACCATAAACACACAAGTTGATTTGTTTTTATTTTATGGACTGTTAAAATGTAAAATGTTTACAAGCTGACACTTTTACTGTCTTTCTTAAGCGTTTAAGGAAGCGAATATAATTGATTTAGAAACATATGCACTCAACGGAAAATAATAGACTTCAGCATAAATATAAAAATATCTCCATTTAGACAAACAACAAAAGTTAAACATCAAGCTGAGGGCAGATCTGGTGCACGTTCAGCACAGAGCTGTATGTCAACAAATGACAACATTGTCAATTTCAGCCTGCATTTAATCTAATTTATTATGTTTTTATTATGGAGAGAAATATAATCGATTTTAATTGTTCCCCTTCTACACATACACATCATATCATCAAATACATCTCAGAAACATGGTAAAGTTAAGGCTATGAGACAACGTATTTAATTTTCCCAAAACCAGCTTGGACAAATCTGATTTGATCCTTTTCTTATTTTGTCTCATTTGTGTGCCTAAAATGTGTAATTTCTCTTAACTTGGGAGTAATGGCTGGCTAATAGAGAATACTATAAGAATCAAGTGCTATATCTGTAATTTCTGTAGCACTCACACGTAAACACGCAACTCAGCATAAATAACGCAGACATATTCATATGCATAAACACTCAAAGACCATCATCAGAAATGTTGCAACACTGCAGAACCAAAAGTTAATAACTGTAGTTTTAGAGTTACAAAAAAGTACCAGATCTTTGTAAAATCAAGCTTTTTGTTTTAGTAAAAAAAATAAACATTTTCATATTAGAATTATAAAAATTATGCGCATTTATGTTAAATAAAGCGAGCAAATAAACAATTAGTACTCAAGTCAGAGGAGATCCCGCTCTCCTGGACTTTCTGTAAATTCTTTACCTACAGCTTGATGATGATTCAAAGTAAAACTACTGTATCTTACAGTTGCACCGCTGATGCCGCTGATCCGTCGCTCCATGCTGCACTCCGGCTCTCCGCTTCCACGGGAGCTTCAACTCGCACCTCTCCGACAAAGAGAGTAGTGTTTGTTGAGACTTTCCCGCAGCCAATCACCGCGCCGTTGCTCTTGGTAACCACGTCCATCATCTGTTGAGGTCCAATCAGCGGTGGGGGCGGGGCAGGGTCCAGGTGCGCCTCGGCGTACACTTGGCAGAGCGCCTGGAAGCCGCCTGTGGGCAGGAGAGGCTCTGTCAAATGCGAGGTTTCTTTAATAAGAGCGACCAGTCCGGCTCTGAGAGTCATGGCGACCGCAGCGTCTAACCACTACAGCATCCTCACCTCCAGCGCATCCATCGTGCACTCGGAGCCCGGCAGCATGCAGCAGGCTACAGCGTACCGGGACGCGCAGAGCCTGTTGCAGAGCGACTACCCGCTGCAGAGCAACAGCCACACGCTCAGCCACGCGCACCAGTGGATCACGGCGCTGTCCCACGGAGAGGGAGCCCCGTGGTCCTCCAGCCCGCTCGGCGCAGAGCAGGACATCAAACCCGCGGTGCAGAGCGCTCGGGACGAGATGCACAACTCCAGCAGCAACTTACAGCACCAGTCGCGGGCGCCGCACCTGGTGCATCAGACGCACGGGAACCACCACGACAACCGGGCGTGGAGAACCACCACCGCGGCGCACATACCGAGCATGGCGACGACGAACGGCCAAAGCCTTATTTACTCCCAGCCGGGCTTCAGCGTCAACGGGCTGATCCCGAGCAGTGGGCAGGGGATGCACCACCACAACCTAAGAGACAGTCATGACGAGCACCACAGCCCGCACCTCAGCGACCACGGCCACCCTCAGTCTCAGCATCAGCACCAGCACCGACCGCAGAGCCACCACGACCACTCGGACGAGGATACGCCGACCTCGGACGACCTGGAGCAGTTCGCCAAGCAGTTCAAACAGCGGAGGATCAAGCTGGGCTTCACGCAGGCGGACGTGGGACTCGCCCTGGGGACCCTGTACGGAAATGTGTTTTCCCAAACCACCATATGCAGGTTTGAGGCCCTGCAGCTCAGCTTCAAAAACATGTGCAAGCTGAAGCCTCTGTTGAACAAGTGGCTGGAGGAGGCGGACTCCACCTCGGGCAGCCCGACCAGTCTGGACAAAATCGCTGCGCAGGGGAGGAAAAGGAAAAAACGGACTTCAATCGAAGTAAGCGTAAAGGGAGCTTTGGAGAGCCATTTTTTGAAGTGCCCTAAGCCGGCAGCGTCGGAAATAATCTCCTTGGCGGACACTCTGCACCTGGAGAAAGAAGTGGTGAGGGTTTGGTTTTGTAACAGGAGACAGAAGGAGAAGCGTATGACGCCTCCTGGAGGAACACTGCCGGGGAGCGAGGACGTGTACGGGGACACGCCGCCGCACCACGGGGTCCAGACCCCAGTCCAATGAACTCTGCTGGACTGGACCGCTCCTCCAGGACTTGTTTATCCTTTTTATGTATCCCCCAAGGTTATATATAAATCACTGGACTATGAGACAATATAGAGGGTGTTTTATGTATAATAGATCGCAGCGAGTGCTTAAACAATATCTGCAGTGAATTTGTGAGACATCCTGGGAGAAGGAGTGAGTGAGGGGAGGACAGGACATTTCTCCTCCTCTCCCACAGCTGCAGAAACAGAAGCCTGTGCTGTTTTCTCCGAGGATACACACTGTATGTCCAACACTGTGACTACACTCGACACAGTCTCGAGGTGTAGCCCCTACTGTGTATTGAAATCATACTTGACGAAAACATAAAAGAGGGAGGGGGGTGTTTTCTCTGAATGGTCTCCATTTGCCACTTTTTTAAGGAAAGGGTGGAAAAAAAACAAACCCAACACATCTTTTGTTTTTTGTTTTTTTTCCTTGTGCGTAAAAGCAAAGACAGAGGCGTTTTAGTTTTGTAGCTCTAAATTGTGCGTCCAACAGTGGGTGGGTTAGTGGGTGCACCCACGGATGGCTCAGTGGAGGTCAGGGGGGCTGCGTTTAATGGAGTAAACTGGAGACCACTAAAGGCTGCAGCTCGAATCCAGTGGAGTCCAGCTGAGGCTGAGCATCGCCCGAGTTCCATCTGTCAGCCAGGCTGAACAGAGGCGCGCTGCTGGAAGCTGCAGGCCATTCAGCTCTTAATTTATTCTGGGAGGATTTAGTCATGAACACACACTAGTATTATTATTATTATTATTATTATTATTATTATTATTATTATTATTATTATTATTATTATTACTACTACTACTACACGTGCAGCTCACTGGCTGAAATCCTCATTATAAACTGGCCTGGCTGCAGTGATGAGGTAAATTCCAAATGTATGACCTCTGTCCTATTAGTCAAACAGAAGAAGCAAAAAGTCAAAAAAAAATGTTGTTTTTTTTTTGTTTTTTGTTTTTTTTTTGAGAACACCAGCGTTAAGTATGAACAATATTCATCCCCTCAGAGAATATAAGGCTCCGTGGCGATTGATTGGATTATATGGCACTTTTCCACAACAGAATGGGCTATAGATATATAGATATCTACAGACACACAGTTTATGTCAGCAGTTCTCAGAACATTTAGATCCACTTTTGTAAATATTGTATAACTTTCAGAAGTGATGGCTTCATATCCCCCTTTTCTTTCCTCACTGGGGCACTTTTTTGGATTCGGTGTTTTCAAAACAGAGGGGGGGGGGTTTGTTTGTTTTTTTAGATTCCAGTTTTTATTCATAGCCTACCAACTGCCTTGTATTTGTGTGCTATTTAATGTTTCTCATTGTGTCGCCGAAATAATGTACATTTTACGTTTTTGTCTACGTATTTTTTTCCTCAAAAAAGTACGTAAATCAGTCAAATAATTTTCACTATTTAATTTTTTTTTTTTCCCCGAAGAAATCTGCTTTTGCCATTTTATGTCCGTTGTTAAATCACATTAGATCGTGCTTCCAATCAAATTCTGATGCTTTGACGGCTGGATTCTAATGAATCGGTTTCACTGTTGTGGAGCACAAATGAGCCAGACCTTTTAAAGGATAAAAACAGCGAAATTACCATCAGGATTACTGGATTTAAAAAGAATATGAAAACATATAATAATAATAATAATAATAATAATAATAATAATAATAATTATTATTATTATTATTATTATTATTATTATTATTATTATTATTAAGTTTTTGGTGACATAAAAATGCCGTGTATGATCAAAATTATTATAATTATTATTATTCATTGTTATTTTTTGTAAACACGTTGCCATGCATTTAATTTCAGCCATTTTGTCTTTGTACGTTTAAGTTGCTTTATTGTGGGGTGGGGGGGTTTATTCGTAGTATTTTTCTCGTTTTATTTTATTTTTGTTTCGTTATTGAGATTGTAATTTATTCTACAATGTTTTTAATAGACACAGAGAGCGAGATATATATATGAAATGACAGTGACAGTGTTTTGTAGAGGAGAAGGGAGACAAATGCTTTACGTTTTATTTTCAGCGGGATTGCCACAGCCTGGACCGTCACAGTTAAATGCATATTTTTCATCTCAGTAGCTTGTTTTGTTTAATGCAAATACAGAGATCCGTGGATTATTATTTTTTTTAATATAAACTATCCTCTCTTATCACGTGGAAATAGCTTTTTTCTCCTCCTCCCTCCCGCAGAAACGATCATGGCACTGAAATGTGTTTTCTTTGGTAGCTTTAATGAATCGACCCAAGTCACAAATCACTGGAAATTCAAGTTGTGGGACGTAGACGTGTAGCAATCCGACGCTGTTTTCTTGTTTTGTTTTTAATTGCTTGGTAAATCCTTTTCTTTTATTTTGAAGGTATAAGAGATGTGTTGTTGTTTGGGGGGCGGGTATAGGCTATGTCATATTCACTGGATGAATTTGGGGTGAATTTAAAGCAGAGGAGTAAAAATGCCTGTAGGTGTTTCATCACTTGACACATGAACAACGGACTTGCACATTTTTAAATAATGGGGTTGATATTAAACAGCTTTTTTCCAACGTTGAGGTTAAATGTATTTTTTTTTCTTTTGCACACTAGTTTAAATTCTGTCACTGTCTGCTCGGCAGCTGCGGTGTTAAAAAAATATCTGCCTCTTGCTTTGAGCTCATTCGTCTGCGTGGAATTAATGGTGGAGAGAAAATCAGGCTTGATGAATGGAAGATCATGAGCCGATGATGTGTTGTTTCTGCCTCAGGCTGCTTTTAAATTGACAGGCTATGGATTGCAAAAAAAAAAAAAAAAAAAAAAAAATCCACTGCTTCTTTCCAGGGTTAAATTAGGGATTGCTAAAGTAGGGAGTGAGGACTTATAACAGGACATGGTAAGACTGAATGAGGCCCAACATGCTAATAATTTTGGTTTCACTCTTATTTTTATACAGAGGTTTCACTTCCTCTGCACAGAAAAATAAAACAGTACAGTGGCAAACCTTATCCACGTACCTATTCATCTGTTCATATCCATAATCTATACAGATGTTTAATAGGCTCACTCAAAATTTTCTATTAAAAAATATTGTCTAAAACATTCCTGCATTAGTAATGATCATGAAATTAGAAAATGAGAAATGTGTACAATTGGCGGTTAAAAAACAGCTGTTACCCTGGCAGAGGGCAAAAGTGTCACCATGGGGTCAATCTGTGCACCATGACTCACAACAACACAACCATATGGGAGTAATTGAAAATATACAATAGTAGCATTTTAAATAGACAGAGATGAGAGGTTTGTTTTACTTGTCTATATTCTTGCTCTAGGTTTTTTTATTTTTGTTTTCATTAACTTTAGAAGGTAAACATCTTCACTGTTGTGGACACTGTTGTTGGAATGGAATGAAAAGTTTTTAAACAAAACCTAATATAATGTTCAATTTAGTCCTTCATATACTTTCATCATAACAGAATAAATTTGGATTAATAGATAAAAGAAACTCTTCAAAGGAGGGGAAAAAATGCTGCTGTTATATTTCTATAGGGACTCACTGTTTAAAGCGACAGTAATATTGACAGTGGTGACCTCAGTGGCGTTCTTCCTTTCCCATGGTGTTTAATTTCTCCATAATATTCCCACAGGAGGGTGTGGTGTGATATTTATGAGCATCTTTCCAAGTTCTATTTTAGTTGGTCATATTTTTAAGCTGATAGCTGTAATTCACAGCTGCTATTTTCTCTCTGCCTCCTCTTAAAACTACAAAAAAGTGTAAACGTGTATTTCCCTCTGGGGCTGTCATATATATATATATATATTAATTGCACTTCGTCTCCATTTCACTCATCAAGCCACAGCCAGTCCCTGTTCTGATGTGTGAAAAATGATGGTGGTGAAGAAGAAGCAGAGTAGAGTGAGATTTAGCCACATGAGTAGGATCAATTGAATAATCAATAGCTGATCGCTCATTGATAACCAATTAAACTGATCACAAACAGAAGAAACCAAAGGGTGCTCTTCTACTTCAGGAGTAATGTAAGTAATGTTTCTGTTTCAGCAGTAATGAAACAAAAACCAAAGAAGGGGAAGAGGACAAGGAACAGAACAGACTCCTATTGGCTAATGCATTAAATTAGTTTCTGTCAGGACTTTGTGTTTAAATACAGATGGTTTTCAGACAATTTTTGGACTTCCTTCTTGTAAAATATGCTATTGTTTCTTATTTTGAAATCAATCTTGGTTGTAGAATTTCAGTTACACCTGACATTAACAACGTCTCTGTTCTGGTCACTGCTTCATGGTGTCCACTGTCCAGAAGTCCTGTGTGTGTGTGGGGGGGGGGAGGTAGGGGGATGGCCACTGTGTTTAATTGACCTCTACATAAACTGGTGTTCCTCCTCTCTAATGCACTAGCTTCTCCAAGTTACAACAGGTCCAGAAGTCCTGTGTGTGTGGGGGGGGGGAGGTGGGGGGATGGCCACTGTGTTTAATTGACCTCTACATAAACTGGTGTTCCTCCTCTCTAATGCACTAGCTTCTCCAAGTTACAACAGCATCATTTCCACATGCTCTTTTGTTTCTGATGCAGGTGGAAACCAAACAATGACCTACTCTGCATCATCTTTGACGTTTGACCTGGCATTTGGATGCCTGGCACAGAATGGCCCCCTAACATAAAGACTTCTGATCTCTGTGGAGTCCAGTAATATTAATAAAATAAAATCACTTAAAATAAAAAGTGTGACCTCATGCCCTTCACCTTCTCTCTGGCAGGTGCAATTAATAGGATGCTGTGTTAATTCCACTGCATCTTATTTAGGTGAAATGAAAAGTCCCACCAGTTTCCTATAGAAGAAAAAAAAAGAAATCCTCCTCTGTTGTGTTGCTGACTGAGCTGAGGAGAAACACAGAGGGAGATGGTGCTCTAGCGCCATCTAGTGACATCATTTAGACCCAAGGGTGAATGTTACAGCTGTCCAGTTATTTTTGAGTCTCCAGAGCTGGGTCAGAATCAAACAATTTATTGAAACTTACTGCATGTTAGACCTTTAGCTTCAAAAGTGGAGAAAACATGTTAAAGTACAGTTTCTGAGTTTTACTTCAGGTGAATTATTATCGTCATCGTCATAATTATTATTATTATTATTATTCATAGCCTGTAGAGGCCTTCACAACAGTGTTAGCTGGTAAAGTAACGTCCTGGGATATTAAAAGTATAATAAAAGACAACAATGGTCTTTTTTCACTAAAATCACACAAGCTCACACAGCTACACAGCTGACAGCTCATAGCACCTAGAGGAGGTTATAGGGAATGGTCACTTCCTGCCATTTTCTTGCCAAATCTAGTACCTAATCAGTTCAAATAACAATAAATAATCCAAAATAATATCAAATAATCTAGTACATGCAAGTCAAACTACACTTTCAAAAATTTCAAATAATATCTTTCTTTTAAAATGGAAAAGTAATTGTTCATTTGTCTTCTTAAATGGAGAAAATAAAAAAATTAACGGAAGGATTTTAGAATAATATGAATAACTACAGTGAATAATGAACTACAGGTTATAGAAACTTTTTGCAAATATGTTCCGCTGACGGAATACATTAGAGTTGCTTAGGTTTTTGTCTGTTTATATTTATTTATTTTTAAAAGGTTAAAAACATATTATTAACATGAGCACATGAGTCTATTATGTAAATGTGCCAGATTAGGTAGGTAGGTAGAGCCAAGGCGATTTCTTTTGGAACTAACAGATATTTGATACAAAATGTGTTGTGTAGCACAAACAAACAAGCAAAAACAAACACCCTTGTGCTTGTTGCTTGTCTTTGTTTGACATTATTGTGTGACTGTATACTGTTAAAACAAGCAGTTTTGTCCCCTGTTCAGACATGATATAGCCTGAATTTTTTTTTTTATTCAGCTGCTTCACTGTTTAAGTTGGAAGTTACACCAAAAGGTAAATACTGTATTTTGCTGTGGAAAAGCAGCACATGAAGAAGATCATCTTCAAATCATATTTAATCAATACTGACAATATATTCAGCACAGGACCAATAAAAATACACCTGGAGCAAGAGTGCAGTGTAGATGATCACTGTCATCCCGGTACAGACCTTTATCTAAGCAGCCTCACAGATCTGTGCTCATTGTTTTAAGGTGCCCACACAAAAACACCAAATGCTAAATGTGAAAGGACACATGAGCCTCCAAGGCCTGTTCAGGCAAGTTGGCAGCATTGTGCAGGGTGTCATCTCCAACTACCTGAAATGTCTTTTTTATCAGGTTATCAGGATGAGGCCTACAGTATCAATTTCCCCCGTCTTCTCCTCAGATCGCTGTAACAGGCATCATGGGTAAGTAAATCCCATTCTAATTGTTTTTCCTGCTACTGATTGACATATAATATATATATATATATATATATATATATATATGTATATATATATATATATACATATATATATATACACACACACACACACACACACACGCGCGCACACACACACACACACACACATATACTGTATATACTGCTGGCATTAGAGTGTACTTCCTGGTGTCAAGACACGGTTAAACAAGCATTACTGACTTAATACTTTTAGTTCTGTCACTTAAATATTCTGTTTGTAATGAGCAGATTCACTAAAAGGTGAAACATGACAAATTAAAGTGTAATTACAACAGCAACAGAGAGAGAGAGAAGCAACATTAACATCTACAATAATCCTAATCTCATCACATAATGTCAGTTAACACCATCTACAGCTACATAATGCTTCAGAAGGATTTCCTAGAGTGCGACTCACTTTGAAAATGAATGTTTTTGTTTTGATCTTCATCTGTCAAGCATCACGTCCATCTCTGGACTGTGTGGAGACAAATCAGTCTTCGGTATCAATCACTTCAGTCTGTCTTTCGGTCTCACACTATTTGACCCCCAACCCCCCCAAAAAGTGTTCAGATAACAGTGATACAAGCTCACAGCCTCAACATAATTCCACAGTTTAACATTGCTGTTCCTCAGTCTCACTCAGATGCATCGCAGCTAATTACACTTTGCACACTTAAGTACACAAAGGCGTGTGTGCGTTCATTTGTAAACAAGTTATTGTTTAATTATAACTTCACATGAACTCTGCAGATCAGTGGGGCGAAACGTGTCTCCCCTTCAGCGCATAATTATTCAAGCTATAATTGCTCGGCCTGTTTGTGAAACACATCTCTCACATCTCTCAGCAAGGCCGTCTTGTACGCAGCGTCTGTGCCGGCTCGTCTTTGAGAAGGCCCCAGGGCCACTGAGTGGCTCTGAGAGAGCAAACAGTTTGAGCTGAACAGTGAACAATGAACATTCATTTACGATACTTAGTTCAGATTTAAGGTTGTCTTTTGAGCTTTTTGGGGGGATTATACTGAAACCCATAGTCAGCAAAGGGAACTAAAATTGAAGCAGTTCAATTTGTTTATGAAGACACTATGAGAAAAGTTTGAAAGCTTAAAAAAAAAAAACACAGTAATTTGAGTCTGTTATGTCACACTGCTATGGATAAAATTCATCATAATTATTCAAAACTTTATTAACACAGACATTTGTGGCATGTAGTCCACGGCTTATGGAAAAAAAGGATTAAAATGGAAAACACCTGTCATCCCAGGATGTTCAAAGTCTAACTTTGTTCTATTCCAAACAAAACAAAGGCCGAATTTGTTGAGAGTCAGTTTCAATCATTAAGAAGAATCTCCGAAGTGCCTTTAAATGGTCTGAGTCACAGTTTGCTTTAAGGGACTCAAATCCTTATGTTTCTGAACCTAAGGATCAAGACACCTGAAAGGTTTATTAAAGGGAATTTATTTTCCTTGTAAAATATAAAATAAAAGTACTTCACCTTTCTTTGCTCCTGAAACTAATTCCAAAAAAATCACCTGAGAGGACTTAGCTTTATTTTAAGGCAAAAAAGTAATCCTCATCACCATGAATAGATATATGATTTAAATATGTGCAAACCTGCACATAATTCAAAACTGAAATTTAAATATTGGTTAAAGCCAGGTTCAAATTTACTTTTCTTTTCAGTATTGGTGTATAAATAAAAACCCCCTTTATATTAAAAACTACTGAAAACAATCAATGAAAATGAGCAAAATCACTATCTCCTTGTTTATTGTGGAATGTGTTCTTTGAACAAGCGTGACAGAAGACAAAGTTCTTGCCATCAGGAGTCAAAGAGGTTTAAACCTCTTTTGTTCTTGAAGACATTTCTGAAAGATGAATCTTTTGCCTTTAAAGAGAGAAAACTAGCCCAGCAATGACTCACCCAAGCAAGAAACTATGTGTTTTATGACATCTGGTCTTAATTTAGAGAAACACAAGCACTGCATCTGCCGCCAACATCAAATCAAAGTCACAAAATTGTCAATAATTTTCACAGTGTTTCTAGGAATAAAAAGCTATACAAATCAGGCTTTGAATTACATTCTGAACTGAAACTTGGAAAAAAATCCTCAAAATAGAGACAGGAATAAAAGAGCACAGTTCAGTGAACATTACAGGTTTTGCTGAAATGGTGATTTCAGTATTGGTGTATAAATAAAAACCCCCTTTATATTAAAAACTACTGAAAACAATCAATGAAAATGAGCAAAATCACTATCTCCTTGTTTATTGTGGAATGTGTTCTTTGAACAAGCGTGACAGAAGACAAAGTTCTTGCCATCAGGAGTCAAAGAGGTTTAAACCTCTTTTGTTCTTGAAGACATTTCTGAAAGATGAATCTTTTGCCTTTAAAGAGAGAAAACTAGCCCAGCAATGACTCACCCAAGCAAGAAACTATGTGTTTTATGACATCTGGTCTTAATTTAGAGAAACACAAGCACTGCATCTGCCGCCAACATCAAATCAAAGTCACAAAATTGTCTCACACAATGTGTTCACTTGTTGACAGTAATTACAGCAACACTGTGTACAAAATGAAATCAGTTATCCCCTTGGATTTGGACATGGCGAAAGAAACATCCCATCTCTGCTGCCTAAAAAAGCTACATGTGGATTATAGTATTTAGATGGATTTAACAAACTCAGTGCTGACATTCTCCCTGTCCTTGAAAACAGAGAGAAAATAACAAGCTGTAGACACAGCAGCACAGGCTCTGACAAGGACGTCTTCATTATTTTAGTCTAAGAAACTAGAGAAGGAACACCAAGCCACATAATGATGGTATCAAAGCGAGGCCTCCCCGAGGCAGGTGTGAGGCCTGTCGAGTCCCAGCCAGAGGAGGCAGACCACGGCACTCACTGCAGAGGTGCCGTCACCCTGGTGGTCTGAAGATAGACAGATAAAGAAAGAAAACATGAGGCAACCCTGTGCCAGCAGCCTCATCCTCCCCTTCTTAGGGATTTAAAGCTCCAGTATGTAACTTCTGTCACCAGAACACTAGCAGCATCGTTACCTTAACCCACTAGCTCCTTATTCCAACTATTCTCTTTCCGCATTCATTTTGGCTCATCTCACTGTGGTGAGATAATGCACTCATGTTTCAGCGAGCCAGGGTTAATTCCTTAACATAAAGTTTGTGGATGTCTCGCGATCCCTATTTACGAGTGTAGCTATTACGCTTCTGCCTTCAGGTGCGACACTGAAGGCAACACTCTGTGCAGCGTGGGTCAACGTCGCCACAGACAGTGCTTGAAGTGGGCCGGTACTGTCCAATACACCGTACCAGCACTTTTTAAATGTACTATTTTAAGTAGTGGCACTTCCTGGAACTTCCCACATGATGCCTGTACTCTGGTTATCTGTCCGTTTCATTATTATGACCCAAAATAATCTTTTTTTAATGGCGCACTATTTGATGTTCACCTGTTCTTGTGAGAGTCTAGTGTTTGTTTCTAATGTCTGGAGTTTTTATTTTCTATTGTTAAACAAGAACAATATGAGGCAGAAGAAGGAGCCAACAGAAGGAGAAGAACAACAATGCCTATTATAGGTGTTCTATTCACTGACTTCTTGCTGTATTTGTGTTGTGGAGGACAGCACAATAATGGGACACCAAATAAAACACTGTGCTTGGAGTTTAAATCACTGTTGTAAATGTTAATATACAAGTTAATGTAAATATACAAGTTGTCAAAATGTGAAACACAAGCCCAGTTTTTATTTTAATATAGACTGAATCTTTAAAAGGTGACATAGAATGGTCTTTTTGAACCAAAAATTGAGATTACTGATGTCTACTTAGATAAACTAAATAATATTTATGGTCAAAAACCTCATAGCCTCTTTAGATTAAGCCAGTGTATTGCTTATCTCTGACAGCATTTGAACAGGCGCTCGTTTCGGAGCTAATGCCCGCCCCCCAGAACACTGAGTCTCTTGCGTTTGGCCAGCTACCAAGCGCATTCGCGTCGTTTTGGGTGCCTGCGTTGTTTAATTTACATGTAAAATAAATCATTTTAGTATAAGCTGTTCCCTACGCACACGGTTTCTCACAGCTCATGTAGCGGTTCACTTTTAAAACAGCGAGCCGTGACAAACAGAAAGCACACACGCGAGCACACACGATCTCTGCCTTCCGCAGTCAGTAGTTAGCATACGTGCTAACCCGAGACACTCGCGAGCGGACACGAAAATACACGCATTTTCACACAAGTCGTGCAGCGATTCGCTTGTAAACAGCGTCACATGGAGCTGAGACAAACACTAACTCACTCACTCATTTTCTACCGTTACCGAGACAATCAGAAAAGGCAAACACACACACTGCCTTTCAAATGAGGCTGCAATTAGCCGTTGTTAGCTGTTGCTATTCAAGACAAGAAGCAGTCAAGCCACAAAGACATTATTACTTCATTTGGAAATACTTACATTGCCTTCAGGAAATCCATTACGGATTGTTGGAGCTGCTCCTTACTGATGAAGTAGAGCCGATGAGTCCCGCGTTGTATTGCCCAAAGTTTGTATAACTGTTAACTTCGAAGTGGCTGCTACAAACAAACGGAAGCTTAGCAGGGATATTACTATCAAAAATGAAAGAGTATACGAAGCGCCTGGTGTTGTTTTTGACAACCAGCAACAGAGCAACAATGAACTGAACCTTTTCTTCTGAGACATGCTGCTCTCAACAGATACAACAGTTGTAATGGCGGAAGCGATTCAGCTTCTTCTTCAGGTTAAATGTTCACGCCCATGACCGGGAGTAGTTGTTGGGGGGCAAAATGTGCTAGTTACATAACTAAACTTGACTTTTCAAAACCTTGCTTGAGCACAGATAAACAGAGAAGCCATTTTTTCAAAAGTGTCTGAAGTGTTTATTTTGACACTTTAGTGATGTTTAGATATGGGAGGGACAGGGACACACCAAATCAGAAATTTGATATTCCAGTGTCTGTGAAGATTCTCAGTCATCCAGGTCATGGTATCCAAAGTGTAGTTAAAAAAAAAAAAAAAAAAGAAGGCAACTGGACTTAGTTGAATTTCTTGAAGACGTTTCACCTCTCATCCAAGAGGCTTCTTCAGTTCTGTTTGACTGGTGGAGAGTCTGGGACTGATATTCCAGTATATGTCCCTTTTAAATAGATGTGAACATTACTAAAATCTTATGGTATCATTTACTTACTGAAGATTTTCATAATTTAGTGTTTAATGATTTAAAAAATACCGACAAACATACATGCATCATGTGGATATGGGGAATAATGGCACTTATAATATTTCCCACTTTAACGACTGGCCACAGACATGAAAACAAAATAGTTATACTGAGGAACAGCGAGAGAATATTATGGAGCTGATAGGCTTTAAGAGTATTGTATAAACTCATTTACCAGTAGTCTGAAAGTAACGGACATTTGTTTATATTTTAAAAGTACACACTGCAGCTTTAATGTTGGATTCATAATTCAGGAACAATACCATCCATATTCCCCCTGCAGATTCATCAAGTTGCGTCTGTTAAGCTCCTGAAAGACAAATAAAAAGCAGAACTAATTGCTGTGGATCCCCTCTGAATATATCAGCCTCATACAGAAGCGTGACAAGAAGAAATCAAGTCACAGCGCAGAGCGGAAAGCCTCCGTGAATCACGATTGCATCCGTACTCATGCACACAGCAGCGGCAGTTGCGCTGGTGTTGGAGGTTGAGGAATAATCATTGGGGAGGCAGACCAAATTAATACTTCAGCTGAGGCCGCCTCGTTCTCCATCATTAGGGCACATTACAGGGCTACAATATACATCATTAAATCAGGCATAAACAATTCATTAAAAGGCCGTTAGGAAGACAAACTAATGTCACTTCTCCCTGTTGTATTAATAAACTGTAAAACAGCACAGGGTTAAGGACATAAAGGATAATTCCACCACATCTATTCAGTCACTCATCCTGACTAAAAGCTTGCACTTGATGTTGTGGATTCAGTAGATGAGTCTACTTTTGTCCCAGTCACAGTGAACACAAGTTTATTGAAGAAAACATCCCCCAACACTATTGACATAATTCTCATTTAAACAATGTACAGTTTTGTACTGGCCCTATGACTATATAGTATTATGTAAACGGTTGGGCCAAAAAACAATGTTATTAGACTTTGTGTTTTTGATAATTTCATGTAATTTTGTTTGTATTTGGCAATTTTAATGCAATAGCTTTAGTTTTAATTTGTTAACAGTCAAGGTGAACTTTTCACTGAATCTGCTGAATAACAACAAATGGTGAAGTAATGGATTTGTAAACAACTAATTGTGTTTTTAACATGATCTGCAGAGAAATATGTGAATTAAAGCA
Source organism: Brachirus orientalis (assembly GCA_016785285.1). Taxonomy (NCBI): domain Eukaryota; kingdom Metazoa; phylum Chordata; class Actinopteri; order Pleuronectiformes; family Soleidae; genus Brachirus; species Brachirus orientalis. Next base: position 4,575,937 of record JAFBJR010000425.1, read on the forward strand.
GCCACAAAGCTACACTCATCAGTTTATTTCAAATCTGGTGAGAATCAAGCACCAGTGTCATCATGACAGAGGCACAACGTTTTCACACAACAGTGGCTTTCAGAGTCCAGCAAGGGGAGCGTTACTGCATGCCCAACCAGTGGCTCAAAGGCCTGACCGCACATCCAGACAGGAAGAAAACAAACATTCATGACAAAAGCAGGGATGTCCCAATAAATCAAGGTGGCAAACAAATACATAAACATAAAAGTAATCATTTTAAAATATACTAGAAACCACTACCTAGTTTTGTGTGGGCCAGGAAAATATAATATACTAAGCCTTACCAGGTTTTAGTCATCCAACTGCACTAAAAATTATTTTCAGCTTTCCACTCACAGCAGTAGCCAACATTATAGATGCACGCATAGAAGTTAAAGTTTTAGCCCAACTGTTCTGTGTAAAACACAACCAATTATGAATACAAATGTAAAAATAATCAGGTAATAATAATTTCCTCATGTCAATTTAAATGATACAGTCGAATATTTGTACGGGGGGGTTGTTGAAGCATCATATCTGTTGAATTTTTTTTTTTTTCTTATATTCATCTTCAATAATCAGACAGCAAGCTGCAATCACAAAACCATAACCTGGGAATAAAACTCAAATATCAACTATTTCTGCAACAATCCTGCCTGCAACCGCATTAAGTTCATTTGGAGAAATTGTAAATTCTTTAACATTAATTTAATATTTTTCCCCCACTGTGCTAGCACTAACTCACCCTGTGATTCCATTCTTGGTGTCAACTTAGGCTAAATCTGCACCATTATTTGGAGGCTACAAATGTTGCTCTATCCTCTGTGCTAAACCAGAAAAGACCCACTGAATGCAACAATATGAAATCATTTTTTCTCATTTGACTAAATAACAGTTTGTAATATGATAAAGAATTTAAATAGCATTTTCATGACACATCAGTCGATATAAATACATAATAGTTTGCATATTAACATGGCTGATATACAACATTTATGGCATATTAACCGGTCACATACAGTAGTGGGGCCAGGTTTCTGTGTATTACTTTGGTTGAAGAGAGTAACAGCAACGTACTTCACTACAATCTATACCACATGGACATCACACCACATTCAAACTGGAGTATAAGGCACAAATATAAACTAGTAGTATGTGCTTGAAAGAAAACTTCAAGTTTCCTTTCCTTTTTTTAAAAATAAAACAAAACAAAAAAGCTGTTCAACCACTTGTGCCACGTTGCAGCTGTGGCTTTATACATTACAAAAATTAAATTAGGAACAGAAACATTATTTTCAGAATCACACAATTACTGCAGCATTCAACACCTAATGAGCTTTAATGTATCCATTGTCCCAGTCACTTCAGTGCTAAATGATCATTTGTGTCATGTGCTTGTTGGTCAAGGGCAACAAACATAGCAGGAAAACTCAAAGTTGACTATGCGGTGTTACTGTCTTTAGATAAGGTCTGCTGTGCTGGTTCCTGGAATAAAATATACGATTAAAAAAATGGAAACCAGATGAATATAACCCCTGAGATTCAGGACAAATACAGAGATCACAGAGTATTTACACTGTGTCATTTTAACATACTGTCCTCAGCTTCATTCACAGTTTTCTTTTCCATCCAACACAAAAGTAGGTGGCTGTCGTCAACCAACAGTTACAGTCAGCTTAAAATGAAAAGCCTTATGGAACCAGTAACATCATTTAGCTTTTTGGACAAAACTGTTGTCTCCACATCTTATAACCCCAAACCTCACTCACTCATTTTCTACCGCTTTATCCACTAGGGGTCGCGGGGGGCGCTGGTGCCTAACTCCAGCTGACATAGGGCGAGAGGCAGGGTACACCCTGGACAGGTCGCCAGTCCATCACAGGGCATAACCCCAAACCTAATAAAATTAAATAAATATACACAATTATCAATCACTGAAAAGGCTGCTGCAACAACCTGACCTGAATTTTTTCAGATGAAGTATCTCACAAAAAAAAAAAATATGAATCACAACATTTACAATAAAGGTTAGACTTAAACAGAAATAAACCTGGGGTAAATTACGTCTGGTGAAAAAATAAACAAAAGCCTCCAGTTCAGTTACAATAGTATTTTTAAACTTTAGGACCCAGGTTTTAGGGTCTGACTGATTAACAGAGCTTAAAATGTTGGGAATCCTTCAAATATTAAGAGAGAATGTTAGAACCAGTAACCATGACATAACTTTTATGCAATGCAAGTACTTATTATATTGGTCTCTGTCAAAGCATATCCATTTTAAAAAGTGCTGATTTTTCCAACTGATAGGCTCAGACCGTTATCTATTTTCTTATCTTATTAACATCCTTTTTTTGTTTACCAGAAACTCTTTTTCACTTAAATGGCACCAAATTTAAACATCTAATCCTCTAATCTTCTTCTTTGTTGTTGTTGTCAACCATTTTCAAAACTGGTTCCTTCTTCACCTTCCTTTGCAGACCTAAGTGGACATGTGTGTTTACTGTTTACTGTTGGTGCAGTGCTGCTGGGATCATTTGGACCAGAGAGACAGTCAAAATGCTGTTTCTGGATAAACAAGAAGTGATTAGACTCTTGAGCACAAAGTTTTCTGGTACAATAGGGATAAATATTTTGATAATGTTATCAGATGCTATGAACAAATAACTATCTAAGCCTAAGTCAGTGGCAAAGACTAGCACTTTTGGTGGTGATACTTTAATACAGACTGCAGAAAAATGACCACTCATATTAAAAATGAAAACCATTCCATCTTTTTAAATTTGTTGCATCAGACCCATCTGTTTGATAGATTAGTCCTGTAATGATTAGACAACTGATCCATTTTCCAACTTTGAAACAAATACAGTGAATCTGTTTGATGGTGCACATAATGTTTCAGTCATTTTTACAAAAGCAAAGCAAGATCTTTAACACTTGCCTGTTTCAGCTTCTTCCATGAGGATTATCTGATTTCCTCTGATTTATACCACAGCAAATTGTTTTATATCGGTTTTTAAGTCTGCTCAACTATTCTTTGTCACTCCTTTTTTTCAAAAATGTCTCAGTGTGTTTGCCATTTATTTGATGCCTGGGGTGTTTTTTTCCACCTCACCTTTTACATATGTCTAAATATACTGAAAGGTTGTTCTTGTTTGGTTTTTCACAGGTTCCAACATGTTTCTAGGTTAAAAAACATGTTAGTGTGTCTTAGGTTCAGGCACAATTGATGTTGTGCTGTGGCTTTTTTCATTTATTTGTATGAGTCAGCAGTCAGACTGCAGCAACAAATAATGAGTGAATACTTGCATTAATGGTAGGAGTTGGCATAATTCTCACAATACAGTGTGCGAAATAAGGCTGCATTCACTCTTAGGGTTCACCCTACATTCTCAATTTTCAAAATATCTCAGAACACAAGTATGAATTTTGTAATTGTGTAATAAAACTGCCATCTGAATGACACTCTGAATGACATGTCTGCAGCACATTCCATCAGGCCCTGAATTACCAGATTATACTTGTATGTGACAACCACATAAAAGATATTTTCCTAGTGTATACAGATATGGTTCAAAACATTTTTGACCTATTATGTTGGACTCACATGGTGGGCAACAGAGAACTGCTCAAAAATGTTGGATTGTTTGTGTTTCTTGCATCCAGTAGGAAGCCAATTTTTGCAGTTTTGATTCTTGGCAATATATTAGTGATTAGTATTCTGAGAAGTTCCAGCGTCTTTACTGCCATGACCCTCATTTCAAGTGTTGGGAAAAAAATAAAAAAATAAAATCTGTCAATCTCTTATTTTTTTAACTAAGATCTGTGTTTGTTACATCCAGCCTGTTCATCTGAGCTTTTAGTCCAATTGCTTTGTTTACTGACCACTAAAAAGGACTTGTCTGTGCAGGTAGGTTTTTCAAACCCCTCTACGACCACACGTGACTCGAATTCACTTTGGGGCAGTGTTTGCTGGTGAGCACCTCCCTACTTTTACTTCCTCTGAACGGCGCCGGGGTCACTGAGTGAAACTCTTCTTGATTGCAACATTGGGGAAGAGGCCACCAAGCTCCTGGACAGCCCGCATGTCTATTTGGGAGCAGAAGGAGACGTCCAGGAGGAGAAGTAAAGGGCACGACTGGAGGAGCTTCTTCAGAGAGACAGCATTCACCAACCGTGTACCTGTCCAAAACATATGATTTACTTTCAAGAATTTTAATCACAGTAGACTTTTTTAAATCAGCTGGTATGAATAATTATCATAATAAATGTCAGAACTCTAGTCAAACAAAAAAGTTACATTATATTAACATATACCGATCTTCACTTGTTACACTGATATTGAAGAAATTATGTATGTATGTATATTATTATTGAGTTATTACTTTTCATCACACTGAATAACATATCATACTACTGTGGTGTCACACTCATAAACATATGCAAATAAAACTATAGTGTTATAGCACAGGAGTTACTACAGTTGCAACTTTACATGCTGTGCAATATTTTATTTATATGCATATGAAGTAGTAGATGGGTTAGAAATCTGCAGTTAACTGAGGGGTGTCTTGGACATTGTGTGTTTAACAGGGAGACATGCTTCCATATTTCATAGCTAGATATTCGTGAGAAAGGTTTAAATTGGTTCATACCAACATGTACCTCTCAAACTGAATTGTTTATTCACACAGGGCTTTAACTGTAAGAAAATTATCACAGGGAATTGTACAACAAAGAATGGTAAAACATATGAATTAAAACTTAATTGAAAAAAATTAATTAAAGGCAAAAATTATCATTTCTATGAACACATGTAAACACAACATACTAAAAGCTATATTTAAACAAAGCACCCATGAGCATAATTCATAAAGAATTAATAAATAACAAACATCAGTGAAGGAATTTCCACACATACTATGTATGAGGAGAAAGGAACTTACCCAGAATGTCCAAATGCTGCAGTGACGGGCAGTTGGCGGCCAACTCCTCTATGTCAGAATCGCAGACAGTGCGGTTAGCAGTGAGGAAGAGCTTGCGCAGGCGTGGCAGGCTGCGAGCAAGGTGCTGGAAACACCCGGTGCTGCTCTGCAGTGTTGGGCACCAGCCCAGGTCTAACTCCTCTAACATTCTGAACAGCCACAGAACAAACAAAAGAACATGTGTGGAACAATCAGTAGAATCCAAGATGCTCTCCTTTGGCACTATGGTCTGCAACATTTGATTGTTGTTGCCCTTAGTGATCTCTACACTATATTAATATTTGTAGCACAAATTGCTTTTCTTCTGCTGAGCACAAATCAGCAGAGGGACACTGCTGTTAAGGCACAGAGGAAAAAGAGGCAAATATAGTTGAAAATACTATTCAATCCTTACTGATAAGAAGGAGGTAAACTAAATCAAAGAAAACATCAGCACTTCCGACCTGCAGCCAGAGACAAGCTCAGTGAGGCCTCGTTCTGTCAGGTTTCTGCAGCGCCACAAGTCCAGTGAGCAAAGTGAGCGACAGCGAGCAGCCAGCATACTAGCCACGACGTCATAGTCCTCAATCTGAAGGAGAGACAGGAAGCTTTCAACATCAATTTACATCCACTCAAGTGTGAGCTGTGTGTGTTTCTCCAGGTATATACTGTATGTGTCTCTCCAGTGTTTGCAGTGGCCAATGCTGGAAATGGTGGAAAGGGCCCTACAAAACACTTATTGTTTTATTATTTATATTACCATTTTTGTTATTATTTGCATTATTCAAACATTTCAACTACTGCTAGAAATAAATAAATACATGTATTTCATGTATATACCACATTTGAAATCACAAAGTGCAGACCAAGACTGTAATATTAAAATAACATCACTCAAGGCTTCCACTGAAATATCAGATGGCCAAATAACTTCCAGTCAGCTGTCTTTGAGGGGAAACATAGATTTTGTAAGTAACGATAGTGACTAAAAGGTTCTGATATCTGATGAATTGAAAAATTAAATTCCAGCACTATGAGGGGAAAACAGCAGAGCACTGCTGTATGCTTGTGTGCACAGCTTCCACTAAATTCTATAATTCATCAATAAATACTCCTGATAACTGCAGAAACTAACTAGAACATCTCTGCATCTTTGACTGCTGGTAATTGAAAAACAGGAAGTGACCTAGTATATAGTCAATTAAAATATCACGATATTGATAAAATCAAGGTTGCAAACTAAATCGAATTGAAATGAAAGTCTTGGTGAAGAGCGATTTTTCTTTAGCAACGATTTAAACATGTCTATAATCTGAGCAGCTCTGATATGAAAGGGGCCATCACTGCTTTATTACTGTACATTTACATACATTTGAGTCAGAATATATGATTTATAAATGCTTACTCCAGTATGTGTTTAATGATGACTGAATTCTTGTGTGTTTGTGCCTGGAAGAGTCCACGACAGAAGAAAAAGAGACAATGAGAAGGAATGAAGTCACAAATGTGTCAGTATTTTCCGAACCTTCTGCCTCGTGTTTTCAGAACAAACATTTGAAATGTTGCAATAACAAAAAGCTGATTATATGCACTAGATGGTATGAAGAACATAACCCCACTTCCTCAAAAAAAGAAAACAGAGAATATTATCATCATAATCAGTGTCAACATCAAAAAAGAAAATGATATGGTCTTTCAAGAACTGATTTGTGTTTGCGGGACTGTTATTGTTCTTTGGTGTCAGGTAATGTTGGCCATATTTCATTCTTTCATCCAAAGATGAAAGTAAATGTAATTTTACAGACAAACAGGTAGTGCAGGCAGCTCACCTACAAAAATAACAGCATGCACAACATTCGTCAGTAAGCAATGGATAGATATTATAACAACTGTGGTTGAAGGAGTTTCTGTCATTATGTATTTACCTTCAATTACTGATGAGTCTTAAGAAAAATACCAGTTCCTCTCACACTTTCTTATTCACTACATCCTAATTTGCATTCATTTGAAGGGAAACTCAGTTAATTACATGGTGTGTGGTTGAGTTGTTGTGTCATACTCCCAATGAAAAAGTGGAGGAGTGACTCAGTAACCAGTATGTTTCAGGTTAATTTTCTTCTCTTCTTTTAGAATAACTTTCAACAAATTAATTAAAAGGTACTAGATTGATGATATGGAGATTGATTGAACATATCTGTAACACCCCGATACATTAATAAATTGCAACAGGACTGATTTATTAATCTACTAATCTATAATGCTGTATTTTCATTGAATACAGAATTATAACATTAGAAAAAATGCTAACATTAAAAAAGGTTGAGCAGATATCCCCACAAACATATTGGTTTTAGTACAAGTTAAACAGTTTTTACATAAAATGCCAGCAGGCAGTTTTTATAGAGCAAAAACCAAATACAGGCAGCTCTTTCCCCTGTTTCCACAAGCCACTGGCTGTGGACTTGACAGGTGCTTCTCATCTAATCTCGCCATCACAGAAAACAACAGTATATGTATTTGATAAAATGTTTTATTCCTTTAAGTGTTTGTGAATGAAAACTCACTGTAGCAGAACAAACTAAGGACTCACCCACACACAGCTCCCTAAGTTGAGGTGTCTCAGCTCTATGCAGAAAGTCAGGATGCTCAGAATTGCTGTTTGCTGGAGAAACATGGAGGATGGAAGTCAGTTATTTATACTTTTACAAAGTATTATTCATTTCAACTGTATGCTAGGAGATTAAAGTTTAAATTTCCCCACTGTGGGATTAATTAAGGATTATCTTATCTGATCTTAGTAATCAGAACATTACAGATAAAACAGCAATGAAGATCAAAATCGTTAAAGGTTCCTCTTAAGTGATTTCTTGTCTACTGCCTAGCACATTCAAGCAGCACTTACAGTACAGTACATGTCCTGTATGAAAGGGAATTTAATATGTTTTCTCACAGAGTCACTCTCTCTGCAGCTAGGATGGAGATATGGGACTTCAACACTGCAACTGCCAACATATGAACCTCAGTGGCAGGAGAAAGAGTCAGACATGAAAGGAAAAACCTCTTGGGTGTGTATGTCTCTGTCGCTGGCATCTTTATAAACACCTCTCTGCAGCGAGCTGGCCATTTAATTAGAACAGTCATGGGGTAGTGACAACTGAGATGTCAGGGCTTAAAACAGACACACAGCTCACTCTTGTCTGTCTGCGTGGGTATAAACAACTTGCAACATGTTGCCTGGCTCCACCACAGAAACTCGACTCTACTTCTTGCCCATAACACTGCTCTGAAAAATGACAAACCCTGGAAAAAACGCTGAGGTAGAAAACCAAAACACACGACAGACAAGCTTGAACCTGAACACATGTAGAGTTGATGCAAACCACAAAAACAGAGAAAACATGGACCATCATATAAGCAGCTTGTAGTGATCACCATCCCTCCATCAAGACAGAGTTTCTTAAAGTTTCTTTAAAGTGAAGTTTAATTTTTCCTGAGGAGTTCATGAGGATAAGAGATGATCAAACAAGGCACATGTGAGTGGACACCATTGTGACTGACAGATACAGTATCATCCAATAGATACCTGATTGAGAGTGATGCCTCTGAACTTCAGGTTGCAAAAACCATTAACATGGTGCCAGCCAAATTGTGATACTGGAGGTTTCAAAATGGGGGTTCAGATTCTTATGGGCCACATCACCACTCTATTATAACTTACTGGTAAAATAGTAATATAAGAATTGAATTACACAAAACCTGAGCTTGGCTGAGCACTCGACTCTTGACAGCCTCTCTACAAAAAGGGGACACAAGCCAATTTTACTGATGAATTAATAAAGAAGACCAGCAACAAATTGTGCTACATTATTTGGCATAGGAATAGATAAATTAACATCTTGTCACCTGGTATTTAGTAGAGAGTTGGAGTGAGTGATTGGGGGTTTCTGGTGAACTTGACCAATTTACATCTGAGTTGCATCTCAAGAAGGAGATTCAGCTCAGCTAGCCCCCTAAAAATCTCAAGTTTGATTATGGATTCCCAGATACACAGAGTGACTATGCCTACCTCTATCTTAGTCCGGTAGAGTACAAGGCGGCGGAGGCTGGTTAGTTTAGAGATGTGAGTGAAAGCCTGTGGGTGCAGGCGGTCGCAGGACGACAGGTTGAGCTCTTGCAGCTCAGGACAAGTCTGGGAGATGACTTCCAGGCAGGCCTCAGTCAGGAAATGGCAGCATGACAACTCAAGACAAACCAAGTTGTGACCACAAGCCTTCATGAAACTGGGGGTAAAGATGGAGAGAAATGAGTGGTAGGATTAAAAAACAGCTACATAAATCCTTATCAACCTCCTGGTCGTCCACCTCTTATTTTAGATAATATAGCAAAAACCTTTTTTGTGGCATTAATTAATTTATTTTTCATAAATGCAGAAAAAAATGCATTTTGCTAGTTTTACAAGGTCATTCACAGTTTCTTCAGTGGACTACCGACTGACCTGCTGAAGCCAGTCAGGGAGAGAGCGCCACGGTTGCCAGTCCAGGACAGGTTGAGCCTCTGGAGCAGGGTGCAGCGGCTCTGCAGGTGTCCCAAGGAGGCGTCACTCAGCCGGGCCCAGTAAGGCTGCAGACTCAGCTGGGTGTACTGCAGTGGGTCACAGCAGTGTTGGTATAGCAGCTTACAGCTCTGGGCCAGACGGCAGAGGTCCGGCAGGGTCAGGTGGCTCAGTATCAGCTGGATGAGCTGCAGACAGAGCAAGGGAAGAAAGGTTAAAAGAGGAGAGGGGAAAGGAAACGGTAAGATTTGGGAGGGAGGGGGTGTAAGGCAGAAAGCAAAGCATTAACATATTACATTAAAGAAAAGTAGGACCTTGTAGAGAGCAAATAACGATACAGAGGTAAAGTAGAGAATGTTAATTGTGCCCCCTCTGGCAAGCAGATATAAATGGTAGTTATCTGGGACACAAAGCACTGATAACAAAATGAGTGGCAAGGTGAGCCAGCTTGTTTTGCACTTTGTTTGTGTGCCTCACAAAGAGAGAGAATGAGAATGCATACATATGTGTGTTGCAGTGTATTAACAATACACAATGTTCCAAGAGATATCAGCTGACAGATAATAGCTATATTGTGTTTCTGAAACAAACACATGACGGTTGTGAAGACTGCTGTTAATGACTGCGGTTTGGAGGTAAGATAAGAGAAGGAATATGAACAGCACTGCCGGTGTTTTGAAGCTCTCCTCAGACAACATGATGCGTCTGTATGGCATGAAAATGACTCTGTGACCATGAGGGGATATGAGATCAAGTGTCACAATGGGTCCAGGCTATGATGATCATGTGTTTGTGTGGAATACTGTTCAGTGAAGTACACAGTGAACATTGTGTTGAGCAACCTACTCCAACTGATTTTAGAGGTTATTATGAGGTAGGATCTAAATCTGCAACTTGCAATTTACACTAATGATTCATAAAACTGTATCTGTGTATCACAATATTATTAAGATTCAATGAATCATGCTTGATTGTTCAATAGGAAACATTTTCCAACAATCAGAAAATCCAATGGCAGAGCTTTTATTGATGGTTTTAATGTCCTCACATTTCAACATAGTCAGACAAGTCACAATTAGCATCTAGGTCATAGCCTCGTAATGAAATTCTACTACAGCACCGAGTGTCTCTCCTGCCGGAGCTGCTGCTATTGGAGTCAGATGGACACCGAAATGAGATAAGCCTACATGAAGTGAGGTACCATGCCCTGCCCTAAGTTTAAGGTTCGGTCATTTTTAAGACAAGAATTAGTTGTAAATTTCACAGCCCTGCTCAGTGGGCAGCCTTGACAAAAGTAGGAACAAAGCCATCTAACAATTACCCAAGGAAGTGGAATTCATTGCAAACAGACCACAATATATTTAGCATATGTAAATGTGCTTAAATACTTTAACACTTTTTTTAATTTCAGTATGCTAAAAATCTTGATCAGTGGAAAATGCAAGTTACTTTAGATCAAGCTAAGATACAAACAACTTTTGTGTGGTCTGGTCTGACATATAAAAATGTTTCTACAAGGACATGTTGCTGTTTTCAGAAAGTGAAACAAGTTTTTTGAGCTTACTATTAGTTGGGTATTCAAATGGGTCTATCATACTAATAACAGATTAATAAATAGAAATGATACACTGAATGAATAAGAATTTGGTCACAGGTATTTTGTCTGTATCAACATCCCAATCACAATTTACAATAACATGAAAAGTGCAGGTTCTTCCTCCCAGTGATTGAATGTACAGATAACTCCGACTGTCATTACCTCATATGGCAGCTTGTCAAAGTAGCCATTTTCTGTCCTCTGGCACTTGCCATCACTGCCTTGCCTGAAAGCACCACCCACATCAGACAGCTCCTCCTCACTGTCACTGACATCATTAATGTCAATGACGTGGAGCTTATAAAGGGCCGGCAAGGGCCGGTGTTTCACCCCGTGGAGAATAACAGCATCCAGCTCAGTGTAGTAATCCAGCAAAGAGCTGTTGACCTCCAGACGAAGCAGGTTGGTAGGGAAGCTGATAAGTTTAATGCTGGGAGAAAACTGGCGTGCCTGTGGTGTCAGCGCTTTTGTAGGCTCCCCTGACCACAGCACCTCCCACCTGGACAGGAGAAATATCAATTGTACCATAAATCTACAAAACAACTCCTAAATCTTTGATTGATTGAAGGGTGAGTGAAATCAAGCTTGACATGGAGGATATCAAGTGCCAACCACTTTGGAAATTGGCCCATAACAGAGATGATTTGTGGGTATCAGTCTCTTTGTAGTACAGCACAGTGCATTCATGAAATAAATTAATTTTTTATATTTTAACAGTAATATTCCAACACTTTTAACAAATGTCACCTTTACTAATCCATTAGAATAACATACTATTTAGCTTATCTTTATCTGCTGAATGTAAGATTTTCTAAGATTAATTGTATGCTTCATACACCAAGGGTCACCATTGGTGACCATTATAAAATAAAAAACAAGTCATGTTGAATTATGCTATAACTCATTTAGAGCTTCACAGATTGCTTGTCTTATGAACAGCTGCTAGGCAGAAGTGGAATAGCTTGATCCTGCTTCAAGGAAACATACAGAATGTTATTTACATGAGAACAGATTTTTATATTCAGTGATTTTATTTACAGTAATGTTACAAATTCATTCATTCATTGTTTTAGTTGGTTTGAAGGGGCAGTAAGCTAATTTAACACATAGCACAAGACCATCACAAGTGAATGCTAACTTTTTACAAAAGACGATGCAATAACTTGTAATTTTTGTACAAACTTTCCAGCACTATAATGTGCATAAGTGTGTGTGAGTGTGCAAAGCATACCTTTAAATAAGACAGTTTCAGTAAAGGTTAAAAACTTTTGTGAAAACTGCACAATTGGCTTTTAAGGCCAAATTTCTTCTCAAGAACATTTGTGAATGATGCCAATTATTTATAGAAAACCTTCATAACAAAGTAAGTGTTTATAAAAAAAGGTAAATCATTAAGAAAACCCAAAGTTAGCACTAATTAACATAATATTTTAAGTTATGATGGTTTTCCACAACAGATAGCTGTTGTTACCTGACATCAGTGGGTGGGTTCTGGGAGAAGGGGTTGTGAGAGCAGGCCAATATCTGGACAATGGCTCCTGGGTAATAAGTCTCAAGCACCTCCACTGCTGTTGGATAGACTGGCTCCTCGAAGCCCAGCTCAATATAATCCTGGCTGTGAAAGTCTTTTGGGGTGCGGCGGAAAGGTGGTGGAGTACTGGCACATTGTTCCCACCATTTTCCATAAGTTCTGAATACAGCTGCCTGGGTGAAGTCACCTGAGCTGGGGTAGACATTAGGTACTCCAGCCAGGTTCCACATGGTGTAGGACATACTGTTCTCACTACCATAGTGGGAGCTGAAGTCCAGAACCTCTTTTGCATACTGTTCCACTTCCACACTGACCGGCAGCACTGCCCGCTGGCCAGACTCCACGGCACGTCGACTGGTCAGAGCCTCGCCTCGAGTCCCACTCCTGGAGCGTCGCCGCAGACAAATATAATAAAACATGCTCAAGATGGTTAACATAGGGAACTCTGGGCCTGATGGAGGAAAAGGGGAGAAACTAAGGCTTTGAGAGGCAGAGAATCCACCAAGTGGAAGAACACTGGCTCAGGGGCTGGTGGTGTCCAAAGTGCAGGCTAGTGCCATGGCTGAAACCTGAAACTTAGGTAGAGACAGACATGAACAAGCATGAGAGCAGCAAGACAACAGGTATGAAACACTGAAGTACAACTCCTGATTATTCCTGAAATAAAATACAGTATAATTCATTATGCTTATCTCTCCTACAAAATAACAATTAAAAAGAAAGAAAAAAAGTTAAGTGATGCATGTTAAGTAAACTGTGCCAATTCTAAATGGAAGTTCACATCCACATGGATAATACAAGGTCCATGTGTACTTTGACCATTCACAGTACAGGACAGCTTTCAGGCTACATTCAAAATGTTATCTTTTAGTTGTAATAAGAAGGACAAAAAGCTCATTGACTGAATTAGTAGGCAAGTAAATAAGAGGTGTAGCTTTGAATGCTTACTGACACCATTCATGGGGTGCTGCCATAACCATAGTACTGTATTACTTAGCTAATTTACACATGTTTAGATCTGATAATGTACAACTGACAATAGTATAGTACAGTATATTACAGTACAGTACAGTACAGTACAGTGTAGTATAGTATTACCAATACTTAAATACATGTTGACAACACTATTGTTGCAACAGCCACCCTGACACACAAATGTACTCTAGTAGCTCTGCATATAACTAAATTAAACGTTTGCTCTTAAGGCATGATAACAAAAAGCAGGCAGCAAGTTGACATCAACACATGTTTAGCAGGTCTAAATGGAAATAACAAAAACATCATGCAGCTCTTGTCTACAAACACCTTCCTTCCAGGCCTCAGTGATTGGTTGCCAGTAGGCTTGGTCCTTTGAGTTAGTTACACACATGATGACAAGTGGCTTTTTTATTGACATGACTGACCTGCAGGACACCCGTCAACTGTAAGTCTGAGATCTGAAAACATGTTTTAAAAACTTGCCAAACTGGTTGAAACAGTAGGTTTGAGCAGTACACATCCATATAATGTTTAAATATTGCACAAACTCACTTTTCAGATAAAACCTAGTGACTTTTTGCCTCTGTTAATTTGTTTTCTTGGCAAAATAATTTTAGGCAGGCCAAGTTATGGCAGGGCAATAATTCAATGTCAATATACATTGTGATATAATTGAGGAATGCAATTATTTACAGATTATTACATTTATCGCCAACGATTTTTGATCATGGATTTTCTTTATAATAAAAACAAATTCTAAAATGTAAATATTTTCTGGTTTCTTTACTCCATATAACAATGAAATATTTAAAACTGAATAGTTTTGACTTGTGGACAAAACAGGACATGCTGTATCCCCATTTCGAGGTTTTCAACATTTTATGGACCAAACAGCATAGGGTGGCAACTAAGGATTATTTTCATAATTGATTAATCTGTCAATAATTTTCTTGATTAACTGTGTTGTCTGTAAAATATCAGAAAATGTAAAAAAAATGTTGATTGGTGTTTACCAAACCTGGAAATGATGATGTTCTCAAATGTCTTGTTTTATCCACAAATCAATTTATTAGATGGAGCAAAGAAACCAGAAAATTTAAGAAGCTGAAGAAACAGAAAACCTAATTATTAAAAAAAAAACACACACACATCAGTTATGATAATAATCCTTAGTTGCCACCACAATTTTCATCAATATCAATTAGGGTTCAAACAATTACTATATATAACAAATAAATAATTAAAACTGAATCAGACATTTGAGAACATTATCATTCTAGGTTTGCGAAAAACTAATCAATATTTTTTTTGACATTTTATGGAACAAATGATTACTGATTAATAGAAAAAATACGAACACATGAACCGATTATAAAAATAATTGTTGTTGCAGCCCAATATAGTAAATGTCCAGTACATATTGACATAATATTCATAAAATGCAATGGTATAACAAATATAGTCACGTTGGATGTGTATACATATAGAGATTTTATTTTTTGTTTATCGTTGTCTGCTCATAAGAATAACAGATTGGCTACAACTTTCCAGAAGAAGTATAACTCACCAAAGGAAATAATAAAATTATCAACATCGGCAAATTTCATAACATGTCATCATAATAAAGGTTCGATAATAAGCAAGTGGTTTCTTCAACATTCGTCCAGGAGTAAATCCTAAATTTGATTGATTTGATTTGATAATTCTTTTGATCGTATTGCTCAGAGCACTGGAAAGTAAAGTCAAAGTTATGATTATAAGGTAGTTTGTTTGTTAAGCTCTGTCAATGCTAACTTAGCATTGAAACCTTGACTAGCTCCAAATGAAGTTACATTCGTAAACCGTTGATGTAATCTGCAACGAGTAGTTGCTTTTTCGAAAACCACAACTCGAACATAAGAAAAATATATGTACACTAATAAAACGTACTGGTATATTAAATTTATGCCAACATGGGCAGCTGTCATCCTCGTACTGTTGGTGTTTATGGAGCTGCTATGCGTTAGCGGGCTAGCTAGGCTAATGACAAGCTAAGCTGTCTTGATGGTACTCTTAGCTGACTTAACAAACATATATACAAGTTACACCCGTGGAAATATATAAAACTTACGGTATCAGCAGATTAATATATCCGTCCATGAGGAGCATTGTTCTTCTTCTTCTTCCCGTTACCGGGATATTATCAACGACCAAACGTCATACCTGCCATTTACCCTTTGATGCATTCAGGGACAATCGGACAATGGATAAACGCAATGACCTATATATTGTATTTAAGAAACGAACAACTACAACAAAAGAAATACCCTTTATTTAATCAATTTATCAAAGTTTCTTTCAAAAAATTGTCTGAATCACACATTTTTAGATATAAATATGTGATTTTTGAGATAGTTACGTAGGGACAAGGAAAGCACCATTACTTCCGTGACACAAAAGATCAATTTCCGGTGAGCGGTAGCGAATGCATATGCTGTAGAATGGACGTTAGTGATGGTTATTTGTTTTATTATTTATGAACTACAGGTTCAGCAATCCCACTGAATACTGATAAAAGCACAAAGGAAGAGCAGTGTTCTTTCACTACATACTGCAAATACTGTTGTGAAGTCTTTCAGTTTTCATTTAAAATATTGGTATCAGCCAACTGCAATACTACACTCACAGAATATTCCTGTCAATCTAATCCATAATTTGTCATTTTACAGTTATCACATCCCCTTTAATTGGGATTTACTTCAGGCCTCAAGGCAGTAAAAGACCAACTTTGAGATATTGGAGATATTGAACATCCCTAAATTTGAGGACATGTTGCTATTGATATGAAGTTTTCAAAAACACTGACAGACACAAGCTTATATTTGTTGGTTATTTATCTCTCTTTTTAAATCCCTTACTCAAACACAAACACACACTTATGCCTGCCTTTGTACTCAGATTTAAGTTGCCTCTCCATGAGTTATTGCTACACACACACACACGATATAATAGAATTCAGACCTTAACTGATGTTGTGTTTACCAGATTTACAATTGGTCACAATCCAGCTTTAGTTAGCAGACATCCATGAAGTGGGAAAGGAGGGGATAATTCCCTTTGACTGGGTGAGCCTTTAATCTCATTCTCGCAGTGGTAATTTTTGGCCAATAGTAGAACGTCGATAGGTCACTCTAAAGAGTATGTATACTGTATGCCTTTAGTTTCAAGGGGCTTCAATTCGCTTTTAGCTGTCATAGTGTTTTTCAAACTAGCTCTACACTGTTTAATAACCTGAAGTCAAATGATGCATCAAACATTCCTTCTTATCTGAATGTGCAATGAGCCTGTTGGACACACTTCATAGTACTTCCCTTAGGTCACTGAGCATGCATAAAGGAGGAATCACTTTTACATAGACATCGGTGTCTCATTTTGACTGTGTAGATTCTGCTGCGTTTCTGGAAGCTTAATTATTATGGTTTAAGAATGTGTCATACTAGTTTCTCATCACTTTGTCATGAATGATCACTGAAACAAACCAATGCTGCCGAGACAGTAACACATCAGCAAATCAGAGAAAATAATAAAGAATAATGTACAACACACACATACACACACACACAGAGAGAGAGAGGTTCCTGCAACTATCCTTTTACGGACTTGCACTGACTTCTGTTCATGACCACCTAAACCATTTTAGTTCAGATGCCACATACAGTATAGCACAATTGAATCTTAAGTGGGCCAGACCATTAAAATAATAGCATAAAAACCTTTAAAGAACAATAACTGCAAATGTTTCCCTTTGTTTTACAATTAATGAAGTATCTTTTCACAAAACATATTATGAACAACCTGAAAAAAATTATTATGCTTAGGTTTACCATTTACACATGTGCATTACAACCTACAGATCACAGTTGATCTACAAAGGCACAAAACAATGAGGTATCTGGAACTGAAAAATATAGTATTTGACATATTTGATTAGATTCTAATCACAATGTGAAACTTTCACAAATTCATCCTGCAGGCCGGATTGGACCCTCTGGTGGGCCGGTTCTGGCCCGTGGGCCCCTGGCCTAAACAAAGTGCAATCCCTAAATTTAACCATCAAGCCTAATCCCCAACATCATCCTAATCACAATTCAAATCTCAGCCCTGAACTTAACCATTTTCTCAGAAATTAGGCTCTGCCTCATTGTGACTAGGCTTTAGTCTCCATGAAGTCTACTGGTCCTGACAAGGTCAGTGTTTTCACAAGAAAGGATCCCAGAGAGGGAACAAATACAAGTACATACACACACACACACACACACACAGAGAGAGAGAGAGAGAGAGAGAGAGAGAGAGAGAAAGAGGGATGGAGACAGATTTGGAGTTAACAAGATAGAATGATGTGAATAGGTGGCTATTGGGCATGTTCTGTGATTGACAGGCTGGTCCGCTGTCAGCTCCTCCAGGCAAGCATCAGCGAGCAGCAGTCCTGCTACTGTCAGAGCTCTGTTCTGGTCCACTGTGCCACACACACACACGCACGTGACCGAACACACACAAATGTAAATGGGGGTGGACACACATAAGCATATGCGTAAATACATGTGTGCATACAAAATATTTCTCTTTGACTCCCACACACACATTTTTGCACTCACACACTGCGTCCCATGCCCCAGCTGTCAAAAGCCAGTTAAATAACGAGTCTGCTGCCCTTCTTCTTCTTCTTCTTCTTCTTCTTCTTCTTCTTCTTCTTCTTCTTCTTCTTTTTGCATAGAGGCAGAGGGATTGGTAATTGCTTGTATAGAACAGTATGTGTGCCCTCCTTGCAGCTGGTGCATAGACAGGCTGTCTCCCATGGAGCCTGGAGAATATACATGCCTGCTCATCTCTGATTAGATGGAGACAGTGATCGGCAGCTTTACTCTACAGCTTACCTCCTATTTAATGCACTTCCACTTACAGCCGGACATTGTAAGCCATTGTCCTAGCTTATGCACTGGGGGACTGAGCATTCAAGACTTGTAAAAGCTTGTGATTTATAAATGGATTTTCACAGTAAGGCATAATTTACCTCAGACAATCATGTGGTCACTGCCATTTCAAACATGACAACCAGGTGGCAGGAAATTTATTATTCACATACATTTAAATATATCTGACAGTCTGACATGTTTTATGCATTTAGGCATGTCAGTAGTGCAAAACCCGTTTTGTCAGTTGAAATTTTAAAGAACAGGAGCTGAGAGGGCTGCGAAGGATTGACAACATACAGCAGAGTTGGCACATGTGGGTCAGGTAAAGATTTACTTTAGTGTTAATCAGTCAGCAGAGGTGATAGAACACAGACATGAAAGTGCAACGGTGAACAAGTAAAGTGTTTTGAATAAAGTGTATAATGTATTGCATTGTATACTGCATATATACACATCATGGGAATGGCCAAGAGTTTTCATTTACACGCAGCAAGAGCTTTATTAAATTGTGACTGTTGCCTATACAACTCTGACTATAGATAGAAAAGACAGAAATGCTCCTCTGCATATCTTGATTGTAATGAGAGGTTATTTGAGTTTCTGTAGCCTCTCTATAATTTTGAACCAGTCTGGGAATTTTCCTGTGACCCGTGGCATCATTTTTGTCGCAAAATTGCTGCTCCCTGAATATGTTCTTTTGTGGGCCATATGCTATTAACCCCAGAGATGGTTGAGAGTTGAAATCCCGGTGGAAGATTAAGATTAAAGAGATTAAAGAGATTTATTATTAAAAAAAAAACAATTTTATGATGCACATAAAATACACACAAGATAGAATAAAAATATGAAATAGAAAAAGATAAAGAATAAAAAACAAGCGTGTCTGGCACCAGTAACGGCACCACATTCAAAGTCACTTAAATCACCTCTGCTCCCCAGTGTGATGCCAGTTTGAACTTGCACTTGCCTAAATGCCATTGAGTGGTTGAACAGGTGTCCCAAAAAGAGATTGGTGAATATAGATTCATGATTTACACTACTGGTGTATTTCATCTCATGGCATATGAATGTTTATGTTTATAGTATGTACTGTATATCTGCTTGATTTTTTTCCTCTGTGTAAATGATATCTGACATTCTATTTCCAGAAGCTTATAATGTCATTTAATAAAACATTTTGAATTTTCAAAATATCTCCAGCTTTTTACTCTTGGTGGAAGAATCTGCAAATATAATTACTGCTGTAAGAAACCCCAGTCAGAGATAGCAGAGACAAGCTGTTATCTGGTATTGTTTTCCAATCTGTGTCCTCCAACTGAACTTCACCAACTGACAGTTTAATTGGTTTCATGGAGTCGGATGTGAAGCGGAGTCATGACCTTGATCTGCTCACCTGATAATGTTTTTTTTTTCTTTTATTATAATTTTTTTTTTTTTTTAACCAACTATTGATGCAAATATGCACACGCATTTGTTTGTGTGTGTGTGTGTGTATGAGGAGGTAAACAGATAGAGATTTCCTCATTTTATTGTGTGTTTAGCGGCTGATTAGAGGCCTAATTAAATACAGTGTTGGTGAGTTCGGAAGCAAACAGAGGAGACGCTGACCCTGTGACTTCTAACGCACCTCAGGGAACGTCACAGCATCTGAACAAAGAGAGTCGATGCACACAGGCTGATAGAGAACATGCATTCAGAGACTTTGAACAAACAAGCATTATCAGACCTTTATCAAGAGAGCCTGTCTTCAATTCACCCTTCACCTTGTATGATACATATTAATAAGGGGGCAGAGGGAAATTAAACTAAACTAAACATTAGTTCATGGTAATACTGGCATAACTTCAGACCAGTGGGAATGAAAAAGCTTGTAGTTATGGAAGAATACTACTTTCCCTCAGGACCAGGTGCATATCTCGACCTGTGTTGGGCATAATGAGATTTCCACTAGTAAGTGTTTAACACCTTAAGTGCTACAAAAATTCACAAAAATCCTGCAAAAATCTTGTAAATAAAATATAAAGGTGTTTTAATTTAAGTATCTGTAATCTGTAAGATGCACATGTGCACCTTTATAGTAAATAAGCAAAACTTGACAAAAAAAAAACCAAAGGAAATATTTAAAGGTTCAGTGTGTAGCATCGAGAGTACATATTGCAACAAACTGAAATATATCACCACACCCTATCCTTCTAAACATTGGGGAAGATAGATAAGATGAATAAACATACTTTACTGATCCTGAAATATATTTTATATTTTATAGTATTTTTGTTATCTCTAGAGAGTAAGTTTGCATACTTAATGGAATAAAATTAAAGAATTGCTCTTAGCCACACTCAGGGTTCCCCCGCAGCCATTCATATTATCATTATCATAAACAGTTGTGGTGTGAGCCTCTTTATGGACAGGTGTATATTGTGCATTTGGTAGAGAACAGCAGAGAACAACTTCAAAAACCAAAGAACTGAGTCGAATGACACATGGTTAGAATTATGTTCACACAAACATCAGGCTTTTTTTTTTTTTTTTTTTTGATATACCCAGTATGCTGATTTTTAATCTCTAGTATGGGACAAACTTCAAAAATGCTGGCCCCCATATTTCACATAATACAACTCTTTGGCTCTTTCATTATACAGCAAACCTGTAGGTAGATTATATTTAAAAAAAAAAAAAAAAAGTATTCTCTTGGTCCAGACCTTGAATCTAAAGTGTCTGAACCTTGTTTTTTTTTTTTTCTGAATGTTTATCAAGCTTATTTTTCATTCAGTGTCCTGAATGAGAGTGGCTGTTTTTATTTCATTGTATGAACATATATTAACAATAAAGGCAATTCTGCTTCATAGGCTTCCCTACTGTATGCAAGAAGAAATGGCTTCTTACACAAAGTTGTGTGTGAAAATGAACCTTATTCTTCTCCCTTTAACTTTACATTTTCCTGAGGAGCTTATTGTTCAAATCGCTACTTTTGGATCCACTTCAGTATAACACAGTGCTGTCATTTATTAAGCGTAAAACAGCACGCCATGTACTGGGACATGGACACTGTGTGATTGACAGCCAGTAACCTTTGATAGGTGGTTGTTTGCTGGTGTAGGTGAAGTGGATGAGCTTTCATTTAGGCCCCCCACTGGTTTTTCAAATGTTCTTCTGTTTTAAAAAAACAAAACAAAAACAATGACCTGTGAACTGTGACCTGTGTCTGTAAGGATGCCATGACGATGCAGCCCATATCCATTCAAGTCCAACAAATGGTGTGTACATTTGCAGTTTTTTGTGCCCATTTGTGCAAAGTATGAATATAGTATTAATAATAGTGTGAAATTCTAGCAGTGGTACTCAATAATTAGATTTTTTTTTACCTATGGCACACCTGATTCACATTAGTTACTGAAGTCAAAGAGAACAAAAATGTAGTAAAAAAAATATATAGACATACAGTACATCTCATCAAAGTATTATTTTAACAGGGGATAATTATGTGCATACAGAATGAGAAGTGGAGGCAAGAATACTCAAGTAACTGTGGTTACAAAATGTATCTGCATATCTTTGTTTTTTGTGTGATGTCACTGATAATATCAGTATTCTCAGCCAAGGTAGAAAACAGTTTAAAATGATCCAAAATATCACTGCCATGGCCAAATCTTTGATTTACATTAAGCTCATGCTCCTCTAGAGGCTCATGAAGACTATTTCACATACAACACCACTCTCCATCACCCCCCCCCCCCCCCCCCCCCCCCCCCCCCCCCCCCCCCCCCCACAACCACTGCTTCTCCAACCTCACTTTTTATTCCCCAACCCTCTCATCCCCTCTCCACCCCATTGGTGCTAACAATACCCTTCTCACTGCACCGCCCCACTTTCAACAGGCTTCTGTGGAATTTATTCAAATATTTTGACATTTTGCCTCCCCTCACTTCCCGAGCAGAAATGATTTGTGACAGCTGGAGATGGTCTCGGCCGGAGGAGCTTCCTCCAACACCCTAGCTTCCTTTTTTTTTTTTCATCATCCCGCTTTGTAGCGAGCCTGATTTTTCTCCTTCAACTCCGTCTTTTCTTTCCCCTTTTCTTTTATTCACTGCTGTTCCTCCTGTCAACTGGGACAGACCTTGAAAAGCCCTCTCCTCTTTTTTTCATGTGACTCCACAGTGTGATAGACAAACTGGGTGATATTCCTCTATTTGTTGACATTTTTGTTTGCTGTCTTTTTTTTCCATGCCTTTTACTCAGTGCTCACCTGCTGATTGAGCCTGTGCTGACACCAGGTATTGGCAGCACAGAGGGTATAAGCCTCCGTGGAAATGTCTTTCATCTGATTCCTACAGTGGCTACCGGCAAACAAAATTATTCATTTTAAAATCGTTAGAAGGTCTGAATATTGAGAAAGTGATCATGTTAGATGATCTCCAGCAAGCGGTGTACATAAAGTAAAATTTGTGACATATGAATCGCCAGCATTTTCAAGGTGCCTTATTTTCCCACATGCAATTCAATAGGCGATAAACTGGTAGAGCATCAAAATGAGGAAACAATGCGCCAAGAGATGCAGCCTGTGACAGCAGTGTTCAGACTAGTGCACAGTGCACTGACAACAAAGACTCCATTTGAATAATGCTGCTCATTAGTTGGAGGACAGGGCCTTTTTCTGTTGGCGCCTGTCCCTGGTCACTTTGCACCGCTACGATAGACAAACACACAAACACACACACACACACACACACATACTCAACACCAAGGTTGTCATCCATCACCACACTGAGAGAAAGGTACAAGACACCCAAGACAAATGCGTCTTTCATTTTTTATTTCCACTGCGATGATTAGACATTTTCCTCTGTGATGCATCACAGCATCCGCACACAGAGAATAAAGGTGTTGCCGGCTTTCAGAGGCTGTACACAGTGTCGTCTGAAAAGAGCTATGGAAGAAAAAATATCTGAAAAACCAGAAAACCTAAGCTGCAGGAAATCTTTTATCAAATCTAGTATCAGCACGCTAAACTATAATCAACACGTGGACTCAGTGACCAGACACCAAAATACTCAGTCACTACAATATGGGACGCAAACAGGAGGTTTCTTGTAGGGTTCAGCTGCACACTCTAACTATGTCCGTCTCTCCTGTCACTCTATGGCAGAGGGTTATATGAAAAGATTAATATGTCTGTATGTTGATTATAAAGCTACTTTGCAGGAAGCAATTAGCTCAGCTTAGCCTATAAACAGACAACAGAAAGTCTAGTTCTGTCTGGTCATACTAACATAAAATCCCACCAGCACTTCAACACAATGATCATGCTGTTTTTACTCGTAAGGGGAGGAGACATTCTTAGCCAACACTAGTTAAATAAATGAAAATAAACCAGCCAAGAAATAGTAATGTAAATAAACTTTGGTATCTCCTTTTTTTTAATATACCTTTTTTACACCTTTGGATGGAGCAAAAATAAGTGTTTCCTCCATCAGCAAACACCTGGCAACACAGCAAGTAAACTGATAAACTTCCACACCATTCATCATACTATTTAAAACATTCAACCACTATATTCAGCAACTCAGTATCAGGACAATCCATCCATACAATATGCATGAGACAGAAATTGCTTCAGAAGTTTAATCAATCTAAGGCTAATCTATAATCCAACAAAAAAAAAAATAAAAGCTAAATAATCATAAAAAGTAGCAGGACATTGTGATTGTTTGAATAGATCTGAGGAAAATCCAATTGTGGCTCCACAAAAAGGACAGAATCAATCATCTGCCAAAGACAGCCAGAGCTAATAAGTGTGTAACATTATAGAAAAGAAAATTAGTTCATAGCTATCATCCTCTTGATGAAGAGGCAATCAAAATCAAAGTGAATCATTCTGCAAGGGGGACAATGTTTTGGAATTCAAACGGGCAATGCTTCAATATGACAAATCAACCGGTATGGTGCATGTTGATTGATTCCATCCATGAAAACCTAATAGATTTAGCCCTCTGTGAATTTGGCTCTCATTAACCTCGCAGCATTTTCACATGAGAATGTATTGGAGCCATTTTATCCACCACTCAAAGGCAATTCACTGGGTGATAAATCCTTTGGCTTATCTGGCTGCAGGTGACAGCACAGCAGAGCAGTGCGGCTGACTGAGGCACAAACACACTGAAACACACACAAGAAATGCAAGCACGCACGCACGCACGCACTAACTGCCACTCCACAAAAGCGCGTACACAAACACACACAATTTCTTGAAGAGGTCGCCATGGTGACCCACGAGCGGAAAAAACTTGTGATCCAACCGGAACTGCAGACATGCTCTTCAACCTGAGCAACCAGCCACAACAGAAAAGCCTTCCTCTCAGCTCCCAGAAAAAAGAAGAGGAAGAAGGAGAGGGAGGAGTGAAAAAAAATCTGAATTCAATTACACAGTCAAAACCCACTCCCTGCCCTGCGGGAGTGATATCAGCACCATTTAAAAGTCTGATTACTCACAAAACCAATAACATTTTGACTCCTTGGTAATGGACCAGTAGATTAGAAAATTTAGATTACATTTAACTGCCTGTAGATTCTCATTAAAACGCCACCAACTAGTTAGAAACAATAGGTAATTAAGAGTGTAATGAAGCGCAGTAGCGTTAGCACATGTGGGCTCTTCGATGCTCTGGTGGGACCAAGCCTTACTTTGCACTTATCCTGCAGCAAAGCCATACCAGCGCCTCATTTGGGCAATACGACATATTTAATTAGATTAATGAATTTCAGTGGTGTCTCTGCGGGTTTGGTTGTGCTCCTTGCGGTGACAATATAACAACAGATTATATATTAGGGGAGGCCTGCGAGCAGGCCGGTACAGGCTGGTCCCTTGACAGAAGTGCGATGCGTGACAGTTTGGGTGGAACAAACCTGTTTCAGGTTTACTCCTGCTAAATTGTCAAATGCAAATAATCATAAGCAAATGCACTGCATGAATAAACACAAATTGTTATTCAAAACTCTAGATTTGATTTAGCAAAGTTAGGCCTATTGAATTAAAGATGACTGATTGTAACACAGGGGGAAAACAAATGGACACGAGAAAGCCTAGAGTGATAAATGGGTTAGTGGCCGTGTTTGGCTTTGAGCTAGACATTGTGGCTCTGGCCGGCCACATGTAAATTCTTCAACACAATGTCAAACTAAAGGAAATGAAGTGTTTCTCAGAGACTGATGTAAACAAGTGTGAAATGGCTGCAGACTGTAAAGGTCCCCTGTGATGGTCATACTAATAAGGTTTTGAAATTTTGCAAAACAAAAAGAGAATAAACAGAAAAGCAGCTGGGCCAGTTTCACAGTAAACATAATATATACTGCATTAGGACAAACAGGAAAAACTGACACTGTTTACAATTGTTCAGATCAAGTGTCCTGTTTGACATCGACCCAGCATGAAACCGAGGCAGCTAATTGGAATTCAGCCATTGTCCATTATAATCTTTACACCTGTGCTGAGTAAATGAAAGGCCTATAGGCAGAAATGAATAGAAATATATTTTCTTTCATTAATAAGCTTTAATGTAACCATGATAAATGAGAAAAGGGTGAGTTTTACAGGCTGTGAAAAAAGCATCTGAAATAATTTGCAGAAAAAATGGAGATTAGGAATAAGTTTTATTACATGAAAGTAGCATCACTGGAATTTAATTTATTTTAACTTTTCAAAACTGTCATTTTAAAAATAACTATCTTAGTTTAGGCTTCATGTTTGATCTCAAGTGTTGTTTAATGGCATAATAACCTTTTTTTTCCACAATTAAAAGCTTCAATTGTTAAAATTTAAGGTTAAATCATACTTCAGCTTTGTTACGGGTTTATGGCTACAGCCTTTATTTTGGTGTAAAATTTTCTAGTGCCTTTGAATGTAACTCATGTATCTTTGACTTCTTTTAACTTGGTTCGGGTTTAGTCTATTCAGAGTTTGGTGTGAGTACATGATTCACATTTTCCCAGACCCTCACTGTGTCTGTAAAATCATCATGCCTACCATCAGGTCTATTTTGCAGTATTACACTGCCCCCTATCGGGATGGATGCTGACTTCAGTGGGTTTTCTCTAAATGTGTATTTCATCCATATAGAGCCTCCTTAACTGTTTTCTGCAGATTTACTTTTTGAAAGAGAGAGAGTCATATTTTGTTGAGATGAGCTTTAGCGTAAACTCTAAATGCGTGATTATTATAACTGTTGTAACTAGCACCGATTTCAGGAACAGGGACAGATGTTGCACTTTCTATGTATATACACACAGTCTGTATGTGAGTCACAATGGGAATATGTCTAAAAAAAAACACACACACACTGCGTGTACACACAAAGACACACATGCACACCACCAACCTGGCAGTGTTTGTGCTTGTAAACACTTAAATAAATGAGCCAGATTCAAACTTGAGTCATGGAGGAGGAGGAGGAGGAGGAGGAGGAGGACGCAGACAGAAGAAGAGCAGATGGCCCAGTGCAGATAGACTGAGAGACTAGGAAGCGAGAAGTATTCTCTGAAGGACAAGGTCTTCTATTGTTGTAGCTGCGAGGGCCGCTCTGTCAAAAATGGCATAGCAGGGGTCCCCGAAGAGCCAAGGTCTTATGGTGGCAGTGTCAAACCCCCCCCCCCCCCCCCCCCCCCCCCCCCCCCCGCCCCCCCCCCTTCCCCCCCCCAGTCCTCATCCCCAGCCCTGCCCTATTGTCATTCCTGCTTTTTAATTTCTCAAACGCAATCAAGTGTGACACAAACTGTTTACCTAGCGTGTCTGCCACAACCAGGAAGAGAAAGAGAGCGGATGAAAAAACCAACACACAAGCCAGGATCTCAGCACAAAATAATCCTCCATAATACCAGAGAGTTTAAAGAAGCTTTGCCAACACTCAACACCCCCATCCTCCAAACTTCTTTTTTCCTCTTATGAAAAAAGGAGGGGGGGGGGGAAAAAGGGGGGGGGGGGGGTGATAAAGAGAAAGGGGGTGAACCACATCAGAAGAAAGCTGTTGAATTTGCCCCTCAGTCTCATTTGGGATTGCTAATTATTGTTTTTAGAGCACAACAATTGGGGTATTAGGGCATAAGCGGCTGCAGATAACATCCAGAGGAAGACAAGGGGAGGAAAAGGGGAGGGAAGAGGAGCACAGGGGAGAAAGATAATGGGCTGACAGAAGGTAAGCTATGATAGGGTCTGGTCCATGGTGGTGTCTCTGTCTCCATGGTACAACACACCACAGTGTCAGGAGACTCAAAGACTCGCTCATTCTCAGAGGACTTTGAAAAGTCAAGGGAACTTGACAATGAGAACTTTAAAAAATTAGACAGTATATGGATATAGTAAGATCGGAACATGCCAGACACACACACACCCAATGTAAATGTGACAAAGGGTTGAGGCTAAAATGTTGATAATTTAATGTGAAAAAAGACATTTCCCTCACTCATCATTCATAGAGTTGCCAGAACACTACCTATTCAAAGCCAACTAGAAGACAGAAAAAGTTAGCAACTCAGGAAACACGTACCTATTCACTTTGGGATTTAGGCAGAACAAAAACACCTTTCTGACTTTTCTGGAAATAAATCACAGCAGCACATATTTATGGAAATACCCATTAAAACGGATGTCTTATATTTGCCTTGACCAACAAAGCAATACTTTTAGCTGTCTGGACAGACAAAAGTCAAAAGTTGTTAAATGATGACATATAGACATGCATTTCACCAAATGGACAACATGCAGGTGGTCATTGTGACAGATGTCACAGATGTGTGTATTTTCAACATAGCAATTAATTTATGTCATATTTTTTAAAGATAAGACCAACTGGCAGCGTTTGCAAAGAACATCAGTTGCCCAAGTATTGATCCAAGTGGAACACCATGCCAGACCTCAGGAGCAGGTATATATCTTCATTACTGATTTACTGGATCTGTAATATATTTTTATAACAAATTAATGACTGAAAACTATCATCTCTAATGTCATTCCAGCTGTCCCAGAAAATGATTTTTCCCCCCTGTGGACTCATCAAAGATTGTATAATAAACAAAACTACACAGGATAGGTATGTACTACAACACAGGTAATGTGATAAGTCCACTGGGGGGAAAAAAAACTATCTGGAGAGACTGCGCGCACACACACACACACACACACACACACACACACACACACACACACACACACACACACACACTTTATTCTGTGAATAAACAGGCCAGCCAAAGTCATCTGGAAGTGTTCACGTGCCAATGAATAAATAAAGCTGTAATTAGTAATGAAAACAGCGCCACCTGTTGGTGTCTCACCCCTGTGAACTCAGACCATTATGGGGAACTGTGGGAAACACCTGAGCCTGCAGACTGTGTGGTAAATGGTTGGCAAACATGCATGGTGTGTATGTGTGTGTGTGTGTGTGTGTGTGTGAGAGGGAAAGAGAGAGCGAGAGACAGAAAGGGGAGGGGTTTCATTTGGACCATCCCTTTAACCATGTGCGTTTCACGACTTCCATTTATAAAAGAGGTTTACTGAGCATATGTGTTGGTATTATGCATGTGCGTGTGTGTATGTATGTGTTCTTCTGTACGTGCATGTTTATGTGCTGGGTCCAACTGTGTGTGTCCCGGGACCCACCTGGCGGTGCTGTGTATATTCTGGGGCTCGAGCAGCTGGCCTGGAGGTTGGTGAGGGTGTTTCATGGTGGGGAGGGTCCTCTACAGCCCCTGTCCCACCAGACCCAGACAGTGGGAGGCAGATGGACAGGCCACAGCCAATGCCAGAGAGCCAGGGGGGCCATGGGGCCGAGGAAAAGGGCCAGCCAAGACTGACTGAGTTCACACGCACGCAGAGAGGAAAAACATGCTAAAATACACATGCAGCAAAAAAAAAAAAAAAAAAAAAGGTGAAACATTTGCCTTTTTACAGCAGTCAAAGAGTGGATGGAAGCAAACAGAATTCAAATGATTAGCTCAGTACAAGATAATAATAGTTATAGTTATAGTTATTGTCTTATAAAAAATGAAACATATTGAAGTTAAATATATATCTTCAACAACAATGTTTTCAAGGCTTAAACTTAAGAATTTTGTGTATAATTTGCAGGTGTAATCTATTTTTCATACATATCTCTTGGAAGTGGATGGTTTAACTATTTAAACAATATAAAGTGTTACATATACACAGCAGTAAAAATCTTGCCATGATTTACATTGTGAATTGGGATGAATGGTTTGCCATTTTAAAAAACTGGGTCCAATATTATATCATAAGTTTGGGAAACATTGCTCCACAGAGCCACAGCACAAAGGGCTTGAGCCAAAGACAGCAAACACACACACACATGCTATGTCTGATGTTTATTGTTGTCTCAATGTCTTAATGCCATGGCCACAGTCCACCAGTGGATAGTTGTTGACAGCTGGTCCAAAACTGTGGTAGGTATAAGGTGTAAATGTTTTCTTCAAATATAGCAAATGAATGGCATTATTAAAGAATGATAGAGAGAGCAGGTGTGTTGAATCAGAAAGCAAAATGGAACGGCAAACACTTCATTGCTGGTCAGGCTGCACTACTGTACGTGCATTCACGTATGACACACACTAATGCTCTGTGAAGTGTTACAAAGAAACTTTCTGCAGCTGATTTGGAAAGTATGATAACTACAGCCGTTTTAAACACACTCAGTGTTGTTTGAAGGGAATATGTCTGTGTGTGTGTTTGTGTGAGTGGCACTGACACTGAGTTTAATGTGAACTTGCTCTATAGGTGTTGGTGTGGGAGGTAGCCACCGGCTCCAGTCGTCCAGAGAGTCACAGATGCTCCACTGTTTGTGTGTTGACTTTCTGTAATTTGTTTGCTCTAATTTGTTTTGCCTTGCCAAGGGAGTTCCGATTTTAATTTTGCTCTGTGTGTGTTTTCCCCTCTTTGTGGATCGCTGATCTGTTAAGCAGAGAGAGAGAGAGAGAGAGAGAGAGAGAGAGAGAGAGAGAGAGAGAGAGAGAGAGAGAGAGAGAGACAGTGTGGAGGGTGGGCTGTTCACAGAGCCAAATTAAAAAAGGAGCAGTGCAGATTGTTTAAAGCTCTGGCAGCTCCTTCAGGCCCAGAGGCCTCGCTCGCAGCCTGCACCTGCTCCAGCCCCCACGGGATCCTGGTTCCTGATCCATGGACCTCACTTCTCCTCCCTGTGCCCCCAGCCCAGCCTCCTCATCCTCTCCCTTTCCTTCTTACTTTTGTTTTTCCTATCTCCTCCGCATCCACTTCACACATTTTCCCTTCTCTTTTGTGGTGTCCGTCTTCTTTCCTTCACCACTAGTTGAATAAATCACAACTTCCAAAAAAGAGAAAAAAACAAATTAAAGGCTATATAAAAAGACGGGCAGGCCAGTCATTTTGTAATTAATTTTAACAATGCTTTTAGGAAGCCTAACAAAACCCTCTGCTCTCCTTTTTCCCTCTCCCCGGTGACTTCTCTCTATCCTTCCACTCCTCAGTCATAGCCTATTCACCTCTTCTCTCTTCTCCACCACCTGCTCTCTTCCTTATTCCCCCTTTCCCTCTTGCTCCTGGTTACTGCCCTGGATCAAGTTTTTCCACCAGCCCCCCTGAACTTTTTCTGTGCCCACTCTCCCCTCTTTTCCTGTTGAGCCTCCAGCAGCAGCAGCAGGCTGAGTCTTAATCAGTCCTCTTTGCACCTGGATGATTTTTACTGACTTTAAAAAAAAGCACACACAACCATACACACAAAACATACGGTCAGAGATGTGACCTCATAACCCAGTAAAAGACAGCGTGCAGATCAACAAAACTGAATCACAATATCAACATTGTTAACTAAAGATAAGGATAAAGATGACTAACGAGTGTGTGTCTAAAATTGTCACAGCTATTCTTTATTGAAATTATCCAGCCACCCCAGTTTCTATGACTGCAAACCCACAGGGTTTATCAGTCAGCTCTACATACAGTACGGTACACCTTAACACATGTACAATGTTTATATTACCCCAGCGGTAACACTATGACATGTGTCCACTAACAACAATTCCAGATTTAATATGGCTTGAATAAAGTCATTCGAATGTCAATGATGCCCAGGCTGGGTGAGGCGACTGTTGATCATGATCCAGGTGTGGGAAGATCTGTACACGGACAGAAGGACGACATGGTGGAAGTTGGTTTTGCCTGGAGTTTCAATTCTAAAGGGTCAGTTCACATATGTTGCAAAACACCTCCTCAGTTTTACTGTGTAGCGCACAGCCGTGCAGACAGTTTGGATCTTATAAGTATTTGTACATTTCACAACCAGTCTCAGTATCTCTATCCCATGAGAAAATCAAACCATCTGGGAAGTCATGTGCAGAAGCATTCTGGACTTGATACCAAAGTAAGAAAAGTGGTAAAGCTCTTTCTCCTACCTTTGGAAAATGGAGGTCCATTACACTTTCGCAAAAACCACCAATAGTGTATGCTGAGTTTTTAAAATGTCAATATTCAGCACTGTAAGCATTTCAGATAAAAATCCATTCACCTCTATTGCCTTAGGATGGAAGCATAATCTCGGGGAAATAAAACTTAAACATTTCCATGGTTCATTGTTTTTGTAACTTAGGTGAACTGATCCTTTACTTATTGCACCACAAACATTTTATAGCCACTATACTCTATCACCATTATGAGCACTTTACACTTCGCTTAGCATGACACGCACAACTGACACATTTTTTTTCCATTCAGTGATGCTCACCTCTCTTTGATTTGGTTTTCATGACCATCTCAGTTTTGTCATACACACACACTATAAAGACACAATCACTATCAGCATCCTGCTCTACTGATAAAAAAAAAGAAGGTTTTCCAATCTTTTGGCCGATTCCGATTACCACTAGTGCAAAATTAACATCTCTTTGAGAGGAATAAGAAAACAAATGTTAACAAAATATGTATTCATATATGACACATACGATCATGAAAGTATATTCCAACAAAATTGCTTGCTGAATTTTCTGAGTTTTGAGCCTGAGCACTAAGGCTAATTTTTGCTGTGCTCAGTCACAGTATGTGTGCATGCACACACACACACACACACACACACACACACACACAGAGAGAGAAACTGTTCTCCTATAAATGAAGAATTTTAAAGTTTAGACGTGAAGGAGAAGTATTTTGCCTAGTTAAATATGCTGCAGGTCCTTGGTATGGGACAGCCTTGATGATACAGGGTGGATGTTATTTGGAAGACTGCTGCCTCCATCTAGTGGTCAAATAGAAAAACTACAGCTCTTAAATACTAAGATCAATGTGCAAACAAATAATTAAGAGATGGAAAGAAATGAGACTGATAACCAGGAAATCAAACAGGCACAAATTCTGCTAATCTTTCCTCGTGACTCAGTCAACCTACGAGTGATCTGATGGAGACGCGTCCTTTTTTTGATACAGATTCTTCCCAAATACAGCCACTTTTAGGGGATAAGATAAAGGATGTCTTTGGGGCACAACGTGATATGTGGTGTTAACTGTAATCCCTCCTCAGCAAATGGATAGACAATCACCAAAACACAAAGCTGCTCATTTTGGTCACATGACTGATCTCCACCTGTCTGTTAGGGTCAGAGTGTTTGATCAGTTGCAGCATTTCATGGCAAAGTGAAGCGCCAACTGTTGTTTAGTCTCTGTTCCCTGACGTTCCATGAGACATTTTCCATTGTGTTAACCTTTCTCATCAGATTATGCACTTTAGGGTGAGACAAATAAGGCAAAGAGAAACTGCCGCAGGGACAGTTCTGACGGTACAGGAGGGGACAAACTATACAGTGGCATGTGCATCATGAGCTTAAGTTTGTATGATCTGCATATAAATGCCTAGTTTGTCTCTGGACAGGCTGTTCAACCAGGTTTATAAAGCGAAACTGATTGTTCCGGTCTCCTGCCAGTCTCTAACTTGAGGGCAATCGCAGCACATTCTTAGGTCAAACCTCTAGGTCTGGCATTAAGTCCTCCTTCAGCTGAATGTCGTTGTCAGAGCCCGTGCCTACATCCGAGTCAAACAGTGAGTGGTTGGACTCAGGGGAGTGTGAGGCCGAGTGGCTACTGGCGTCGCTGTCGTCCAAAGTGTCAGTCCTGGAGAAGAGACCAAAGTCCAGCAGGCCTGTAGGCGACCCACCTCCACCACCACTGCTCTCACTGTCTCCATCGTAATAAATATCCTCCACCTCCACAAACCACTCGGGCCAGAACCTCCGCCGCATCCGCTCACAGAACATGGCCAGGTTGATCAGCTCTCCTGCAGAGATGGACACAGACAACTTGTAATTACAGCTGAAACCAGTAGGAGGCATCACAGATTCTTACTGATGCTGACAGTTTGATGCAGAGAAAAACACAACGGACAGGTTAATATTTAATATTTCATTCCTTTCCAACAAGCTCTTTAATCACAAATAATGTATCAGAATGACAAGAAACAAATATGACATATAACATCACAGCTTCTGAGTTTGTTTTCTCCATTGAGAAAATAGACTTTAGTGTTTCCCTGCACTGTCTCCCTAAAGCAAGTGTCAGCATCACTGGTTGGCACTTGAATATTACTGCCATCTAATGTCAGAGAAAGACAAAGACAACTATAAAGAAGTGCAGGCAAATTTGTAAGGGGCAATATAAATTCAAAACACAAATATAAGTACAACAAAAACAGGAATGGCGCACAAATAAAACAATATTAACCTCAGTAATTAATAAAGTGATTCGGTGATGACTACTCGAAATCTTCACTCATGTCTGAAAAGATCCACTGACCTTTGATGAGTTGTTCAGGTCGAGTCCCAGGCAGAGTCCACATAGCCTGCGCCAGGTGCCCAAACACTGTAGCATCTAATGTTGACATCTTAGAGCCCATAAAGTATTTCTTATCACCTACAGGAAAGAGTGGCGACAGCACATTGTTTCATGATTCTCGACGATGAGAAGTAGGTTCTTTTTTGCTGTTATGTTTATGGTGTGTAAATAAAAACACTGAAACTATGCTATCTATATAAATAAACTATTATTTACCTTAAGTGAAGAAATAGTTATAGTTACAAGATAAAATAGTCAAAATACTCTGATGTGTCATAATCCAAACCACTAACAAAACTGTATTAATATATGCAAGTTGTTTTAAAAGGAAAAAAAAAACTTCCATTAAAAAACAATAATCTGGAAGAGGAACAACAAAAGATGTAACATCACACGTCTGGCATTTGTGGCTGGATCAGTCCATATTAAGGAGAAATCACATCATCATGGGGAAGTGCTGGTGCTGATGCTGTTAATGTCTTTCCATTTTAAAACAATAATGACACAAACAGGTCGATGCAAATCACATCTCTATGCAGCGTCGAACTTCTATCTTCCATCTGAACGCTCATTGTATCCCATGGCTGACATCCAAGCCTTTGCCTTTTTTTCACTCAATTGTACCCGTTTCTTGTAAGAATTCATGTGCAAACCAAGAGTCAGTGATGATTTAATACTTCTCTCAATTAAAACCACACAAATGAATTTTAAGTATGTTGACTGAGGAAGGAAACTTTTCTAAGCTTATTAAGATGTCAGACAGCATTGGTTATAAAGACTGCCTCATAATTATGCTTCATAAATCCACATTACCTTGGCAGTGACATCTAAAATTTTAATTATGGTCATTATGGTCTGGCAGTGGTATCATTCTATTAATATAGATATGTCAGAGGATTAGCAGATTAAACAAACTGAATTTTCTCCAGGTAGTCTATATTATTCAAAGAGATTTTTTGTTTAATAGGATTTGTAAAGTTCCTCCACAGCTAGCTATCCATGACACTGACTATATCCATGTATGTAGTGTAATAGTGTCTAAGTGAAAGAAAAACGGCCGTGTAATTTTATTATCCCAAAAAACACACAAAAAATGTATTAACTATTATATGAGTTTATACAACAGTTAGAATAATCCCTTGAATACACAGATAACTGTTCATGCTTGTGAAGAGGTAACCAGCATTTGCATAGGTTTGGTGACGAGTCTGCAACACAACCACACACCAACATGCTCCCCTTCCCCTCCTACCCAGCAGAGTGGCCAGTGTCCTCATGTCCTTCTCCATCAGGGTGTAGACCTCCTCTTTGGAGAAGCGTCCAATTCCGTGGCCGTACATCTCTCTGCGCACCATGCTGCCATTTAGGTGGCTCAGCAGCCATTTCAGCGTGTCGCTCAGTGGGCCAGTCATCGCTAGAAGCTTCTGGGTTTCCTCCAAATTGTCCACCCACTGACAGTATGCGATTGTCCTAAACAAACACACACAAAGTAGACTGGCTCATTAATTGGGTAAGAACAGGAATAGACCATGATTCTGTATATATATGTATTTTTTATTATTAATGTTATATATTATTTATCCATCCCTCTATTCATTTTTTCATTACTCATTTCATTCTGAAGCAGCTACTTTTAATGGAAGTACTTTGTATTTGTGACCCACTGACAAATTCCATTTTCTAGTGAGACGGGTTAAGCAAGACAGATTACCTTTGTACATCTTTATACAGTTCAATGTTTATTACACTCAGCAGACACACATTCTCACAGGGATAAGGTTTTTGAATGATGTTGACTACTGCCAAAGGTACTTCATCCTCTGAAAGACTGACCAATCAATCAGTGTTATTCATTTTAGTTTTATTTATTGCTCCAAGTCCCAACATCAATTAACTAAAGTACTTTACAGTCAGGTAGACCCTTAAGGTATTAGGGGCTGAAATAGTTTCCACAATGAGCCAATACTTGTTGGTGACAGTATAAAGAATAAAAGCTGTGACAGGACAAGACTCAGGGTGAATCTGCCTCCACTGGTTTGGTTGAGAAGAGAAATATGAATGAAAGCATCAATAACTGGAACAACTAACCCACACAAATGTAGAACTGTTAACTGCAATGATCGCTGTCCGTGGTGCTGAGTCTAAAGCTGCTGTGGATGTTTGATGACATTCATGCTGGAGTCTCTAACTCATTGTTGTTCGATGTTGGTCTGGAGTGATGATGATTGGGGAAAACATCTAATTGTAATTTGTTTGTCAAATTGTGTGACTGCACTTTGGTTTGTGATAAGTGCAGTTTCAGTTTAGTTGACTGGAAACATACATCACTAAAACCTGAGGTTTGACAGCAGAAAAACGATAACATTGCATTTGTGTGTTCACTGTGCAATGGACTTAAATAATGGAGGAGCATAACCACATGGAAAACCATCAGAAATATCAACCACTCCATGTTCTACTTAATGCAAGGATGTGTTGTGGAGAAATAACATTGACAGTAAAATATAAACCCTGGATCAGATGCAAAACATCTAAATTGCTTTATTAATTGCACTGTTTCAAAATTCTATTTTGACTTGGAAACAGCTCCAATTTAGGGCTATTTATACAATAAGGGATGGAAAATTACACTTTCATGATACCAAGAGTAATTTCTTACATCAATACACAAAACCTTTATCAGCTAGTCGAAATGTAAACAAAAATGTTGTTTGTGAATCTACTATGCACTGACATTTTTAGACCCCGTGTCCTGCCTACCACAAATCATTTGGTCTAGCGACAACTAACCCTGTCCTAATAAAATAAAATACATCTCCACTTCTGCACATTCACTAGCTACACTACTATCAACTAACTGCCAGGACGCCTCATACAGTCAACCCCCTGTTGTGTAGATGACTGGGCAATTTCATTGCAGGCCCAGATTAAAAACCGGTGACCAAAGAATATCTACTTATTGCTGCGGTCCAAAGTCTCTTTGTTGACTCATTCACGCTCCCTCTAGCTTGTTTCGAAATGTGAAATAGGAAACCTGGGCAGCTGTGGGAGTCAACCTGACACTGGGACGAAATTTGTTTCACAGACCTGGTGTTTATGTGCAAACAGGTCTGACTAAGACCCTCCAAACCCCCCTTTAACTCTGGTCCAATTCATCAACATTTCCCACTCTGTGACTACAATACATTTAATGAAACAACTCAGTAGAGAACAGTTGTTCCACCTGGATTCTCTTCATTAATTACCTCAATGAAAAGCTTAAAATGTCCCTGATAATCAGCACATCCAGGGTGTTTTTTTGTTCTGTTAATGTTTTTGCAGCCAAGCTTATTGAAGCTGATGTGTGCAGACACTAACAAAATGAAGTCACTTTATCCTAACAGACTTGCACTTTGTAACACCACCTCACCGGGAATAAAATCTCAGCTTGTCTCTCTGCTTATCTGAAATCCTATAAGCCTTGTGTTGTTGTTTTTTTTGTTTGTTTTTTCACAAAGTCACAAAGCCTTGAGCTGTGACATGAGTGTAAAGAATCTTCATGTCTCCAGCAAACAGATTTTGCTTTGGGATCATTCACTGTGAAAATCAATGAAAAGTAAATTGAAGCATCTGGCCTATGTTATGGGTGGGGACTCTCCACTGGCCATATGCTGCTTTACTGTAGCATTATCTGATCAAACAACAGTACAAACTGTCCTTTGTTCAAGAACTAGAAAAAAGACAAAAGTGCTTAGTGGGTAGCACTAAGGAAAGGAAAGGGTTTAATCTTCACTTGTACAGTGAAAATTCATGTGTATTTTTCATTTTTAGTCTATTCCTTCTGGTTGCTGAGTCTTTCTAGGTCCTTTGTTACTGAAAAATATTATATTAATTTTATTTTCTAGTCCTGACAACAACTCATAGTACTTCACAGTAAATATGATGCACTGTTGTCATTGTCTTTCACACAGGTGTCTGTGGTAGATTATATCGCCTTCTAACCACACAGCTGGGGTTTGATCCCCAGTCCTCCAGTTCACATGCTGATGAGTCCATGGCCAAGACACAAAACCCCACATTGCTCCTGGTGGCTGTGCTGGCAGCAAGTGAATGGGTATGATAGATTTGTAACAGAGAATAAAATGATAAATGTGCTGTACTAATGTGAATGTGACTCTGTTCATGTCAACTGTAAAATAAACTGTGAGAAGCACTTTGAACATTCCTCAAGCCATAGACACAAATTATAAAAGGGCAAATTGTATTTTCGGTCTTTGTTGACCATCTTTACCCAATCAAGTATGTAGGAAGAAAAAAGCCTTTTAGATAAGCTATAAATCACATTTTCCTCACTTGGCAGTTCTCCACTTTCCTTTCTTATTCTCCACTTTCTTCTTTCTTTCTTATTTCTTGGAGCAGCAACAGTTAGAGGAGCTGGTGGAAAAACTGTTTGTATGAGCTCACCAGAGCTGCTGCTGGGCCATGTCTGCCACTGCTCTTTCCTGACATAAATTATTCAATCAATAGGTCTATATGTGGGTCTAAACATGGCACAGGGTGGAAGCAGGAGCAGACACAAGGATGCTGAGTGACGACTCAATGAGAGAGAGGAAGTGGGGGGTGTAGGTTAAATACATCACCTCTATTGCCTTTTCTCCCTCTCAGATCACACATTTGTACATTTCTCTCACATTATAACTACATATGTCACATCTTCATTTACTGTTTCTTAAGTCCCCTGAATGTGAATGTTTTCATGTGTTAATGTACTCCTTTTTGCATGTGCAAACAAAGACAAATTTTCTCTCTTTCACACAAAAGATAAAGAATTAATGCCATTATATTTTGTAGTTAATTTAATTGGAGTAAAAATATAATTTACTGTTCTGTTCTGTTTACACAGTCACATTATGGGGACTTAATATCATAATGTAAACTACTAAATTTTAAGGTGAAGACATGTTTTAAAGTTAGGCTGAGGTTAGGGTTAGGTTAAGGTCAGGGTCAGGGTTCGGGTTAGGGCACTAGTAATTATGGTTAAGATTAGAGTAAGTCTCCAAGAAATTAATGTAAGCCAGTGCAATGTCCTCTGAAGTCATGGAAACATGTGTGTGAGTGTGAGTGATACAGCTTATAGATAATGGAAATCCCTCTGAAGCTCTCTGAGTATGGGTGGAGTAGTAAACGCTTTCCTAGCTGCACCCAAAAGTGATGGAGTGACTTACTGCAGCAGAACATGGCTTGAAACAGTGGTGATGATGATGATGATGATGATGATGATGATGATGATGATGATGACGACGAAGTCAGCCCGAACTGGGTGGCTGCTGAATAATACATTAATGACACAAAAGCCCTGAGTCTCTTTTCTTAAGTCATAATAACTCCTGCCCTCTTGTGAAAAAATTAAAGGAATAATTACTCTTCATTATTCCTTTAAATCTTTTAAAGTGACCTTATAGTTGTTTTTCCTCTACATTTAATTATGTAGAGGACTTGTTATCTCTTTATGACTCTTTCTGGCATGATCACCAACCTTGTCAGTACCAGTAGTCCTCATGGAGACCAAAATCTGGTCCTGATAAGGTCCAACCTCACTTCTGAAGACTTGTTCAGAGCTAAAATTTAAATTGTGGTTAGGTCAAGGTTAACTGGTTAAGGTTAAGAGTAGATAATGCTTTTGTTTGATGTAAAAAAAATGTATGGATATCCAAGTCCTAACAAGAACAGCTGTTCAAACCTGTTGTGCCTGTGTAAGTCACTTACCAGTAGAGGTGTTCCTCAACCATTTTGGTGACAGCTCGGGAAACAGCTCTTTCTT
The DNA here is from genome assembly GCA_016785285.1 of Brachirus orientalis. Lineage (NCBI taxonomy): Eukaryota > Metazoa > Chordata > Actinopteri > Pleuronectiformes > Soleidae > Brachirus > Brachirus orientalis. The sequence goes on from JAFBJR010000425.1 coordinate 4,616,182, forward strand.
GTGGAGTAAGGTTCTTGTTGAGGTTAACGCCCAGTTTCTCCTCGAGGAAGTCCACGATGAACTCGGACCCTGAAGCCTGCTGGTGGTTGTACTCAATCCAGGGCATCTTACCCTGTGGTGACAACTTCCCATCAAAGTAGTTCTGCAAAGGGAAAAACTCAATGTGAGAATATGATTGGAATCTGTGGGTGGAACATTACAGATGGACATATTTTCCTGTTAGTGAACTTTTCCTATTAATAACCCCCCCCCCCCCCCCCCCCCCCCCCCCCCACCAAGTAAGTCACAAGGGATCACAAGATAATTAAAGGGTCACTACAACAACTTGACATAAAGAATCTCAAACAACCGTTTCTCATTTTCTATCCAATTCCCCATTTCTCCTCTAAACCCCATAATTTTATTAATTAATTTTATAAATTAATTAATGCGGCCCCACTACAACTCTAGTTCTTTTAGAAGTTTTATTCCCATTGAAAATATTGATTTTTCTTGACGCTGTCATTATGGGAGACTCGGAACCAGGTTGCTCACCAGGTAAGGACAGTCAAACAATAGAGTCTAGTGATTTTCATGATGGGAGTATTACTTTACCTGTATTCAGGTCTCAGTTTTGGAAGATCTCAGACTCTTGTACAGATTTGGATCATTATTTTCTATTATCTCTAGTCTCTATCTCAAGTGCTAAAGTCAGCTGGAAATATTTTACGGGTAATGTTTCAGCATTTGTACACTACTATAAACCTGTATTATTATATAACATTTTAACCAATTTGCTATAATAAAAGCTCAACAATTATACAGTACAGTCCAAAACATTTTAAAACACAATTATGCCTGCAGTTAATATTAAGAGTTTGAAGTATGCTCATGGTGTGTCACCTTTATTACATGTCACTGACAATTTTGGTACAAAATCGTGAAAAACCCTCTGAGCATCAGGAAAAAAAACAGCAAGAACTGAGTGTTTATGTCGTTTACATCAACAGGAAATGACCTGGTAGGGCAGATCCACCATTCGAAGGTACGTCTCTATTTTGAGGCAGAAGGGTGAGAGGCTGGGCACGCCATTCTTTGGCCTGGAGAACTGGTGGAGGATGATGGCATCTTTAGAATCCAGCTCCTGCTCCTTCCTTTAGAGAGTAAAGACGGTGTAAAAATAAAAAAACACCTTAACAGAGCAAACTAGACCGGTGTCTTTCATGTTCACATACTATTTATTTCACAATGACTGAGGTTAAGGAAAAATAAATTTCATTGGCTGGTTTTGCTCGGACATTTCATTTTAAAATGTATCCTTGATGGTGTGGAATTAACCTCCAATATTACCACTGTCACTGCTAACAAAGCCAATCATTAAAAAAAAGAGTTAGTTTTGGATTTCAGGTGATTACCTGAATTTGTTTGACAATAAGCAGAGCTGTAAGGACACAAAACAAAATCTGACATAATAATTAACTCTATGTTTATTATAATGGAGTTGCTAAATTAAACGGCTGGTTGTCTGATACTTCAGGGAGAAAAACTAGTTCTTTAAGTCGGGAGCTGAGTGTGAATGGTGTTGCTGCCTGTTTCCTAGGAGCCAAAACCAGTGCATCCAAATAGAGAGCACAAATTTGAAACTCCATTTCAGTCTTTCCTGTGAGGTAACAGGTAAATGGTCTGTATTAATATAGAACCTGCCAGCTGAAAGACAACTCGCTCTACCACTGAGTTATCGTTGCCCTGTAATTTATCGTAACACTTTGACAGAAGCCCTATGCTGCTCTAAGCTCTTTTTTCATAAGCACAACAACAACCCACCAGCGTAAAGTCACTCAGGTTAACTTTTATTAACTTTGAAACAACAGCTTTATTCTGATCTAAATGTTATTTAAGTGTAAATAATGGCCATTGTTGTTAATTTACGACTCAGAATTCTCATATGGACATCATATCCTATGTTTATCAGTGTATGATATGATAACCAAAATTACCCACAGAAACCCAGTGAGTTTTAGTGACAAGATGATGTGAGGGTAGTTCCTGTATCACTGAGCCCACTCAGCTGAGTGAGTGAAATTATCGATTAAATGAGTCATCACTTCTCCATTTGTGAGCCAACACACTGTATAACAGCCACAGTCACACTGTAGTCTTTCAGTCTGTGTACACACACACACACACACACATCCACTGGTTTTCATGACTTCAGAGGACATTGCATTGATTTACATTCATTTCCTAGACACTGACACTAACCTTAACCATAATTAGTAGTGCACCAACCCTAACCTTAACCTAAGTCTAAATTTATAACATCTTAAAATGTAGTAATTTACGTAATGTAGACTTGATGTTTGTCCCCATGAGGAATGCAAGTCCCCACAATGTGACTGTGTAAACAGATTCAGGTCCCCAAAACAAAAGGAATACCAGGTACACACACACATCTACTGATGTTGTGTCCTCATGAGGTCTTGTTGTCTATGTAGCAGCTGTGCCCATATGCTTATTTCATAAGTTAAGAGCTGTCGCTGTCTTTCTGCATTATCTTGTAAGTCTTTTTTCACACACACTTAAATGGGACATTAAAAAAGCAAACAACAAAGAAATTTCAAACAACACAATTTCATGATCACACACACCATGAAAACTGTAACTGTAGCCACTTGATATAACCTGCTGAAGCTTAGTATGCTGTATTAAAGAGAGATACCGTTTACATTATGAAGTCAAGTTATACAGCACAGAGTCGGTAAAAGGACAAAGTCAGACAGACAGACCATTCCAGTCTGCTCTTCTTAGTATCACTCTAGTAGTAAAAAAAAATTAATTTAACTACCTTGGTCTTACAATCCTCTGAACCTTTTTTCTCTCATTTCATCATTGCAAATATGTGTTTTAAAAGAATGAAGTAATCCAAGTGAAAGTGAACCTTCCACACCATGGTGATATTTAAAGACCAAGCCATCACAGCATAGTTTTACTGCTGCTTTCTTTTGCTCCTTTAAATATCTTTTTGATATTCTGGGCCTTCACTCACTTTACGGGGCAAAATGTTTAAGGAGTACATTTGTTCATATGTCGTGAATGTGTTGTAAAGATGGGATTAAACAATTATTATTTTTTTAAATTACAAATACGAAACAAAGCAATTAGCCAATTATACACAATTTAGGATAAATCTATTACAACATGAATATAAAAACATGAAAATAAATAATAGTCACGTTATAGAATCAATCCTATCTTCCAGAGAAATCACAATTACATAATTCAGGAGTGTTTTGGCTCTTCTTTCCAGTTTTGGTTAGTTGTTTTTCATCTGACAGTTTTTGAAAGAATTTACACTGACACTCACCAGTGTCGCTGCTCAGTTCCATTATGCTATTTATGATTTAAAGTCTAAGGAATGTGTCTCCATGAAACTGTCACTGTCCACAGTCGCGTGGTGATGGACGACCGATCTAACTGCACCGTGCGACTGTTGTGGCTCATGTCTCATTCATGCTGACCTTCCTTCCTCTTGTGCCTCTGTCCATTTAAATGTGGTGCTGAAATCTCCCTGCAGGACCACTGCTTTTACACAGCCCTACCTCCAATCAGTCCGAATTTCTCATAAATACCAATAGGGATGAAGACTATAAAGCGCTGAGTGGCAGAACTGCAGTGCCAACAAAACATCACATGGCAGGAAAAGGCGATGCTTGCGGCCTGTGGGCTCAGCCTCAGTAGCCTGCACGTGATGGTGCAGCAGCAGCAGCAGCTTCGGCACAACATGCAAGGGTATATAGTGATTATGACGGGGGAGGGAGAAAGAAAGCAGGAACTACCTGGCCACTGTGACATGATGTACTTATACTCACCAGGCACTGACTAACCTGGACCAAAATAATCCCCTCTGACACACACGCAAACAATAGTCCAGACTCTGAACTAATCACTTAATCGTGCCGGGACTGGTAGTTTTGCAGTGGTATTTTGGGTTTAATCCTACTAACTGCAGGTATTCTTTAGTTAATTAAATCAATGTGTACTTTGTGTGTGTACAGTATATAAACTATAATACTTTACTATTATTAACTACTGTTGTTGGCTATGTAGTAAATTTATGAATATGGAATCCTTTATTGAGGCTGTGTGTTGTGATATTATAATGATAATAATACTTCATATAACAATGTATTATAGTTTTATTTACAATTTTTCAATATATTGAAAAACTATAAACAATGCCATATATTGCAATGTTTTTCTTTCCAACAAGATTCAATTTTGAGAAAAGACTTAATTGTTAAAATAACAAGGTCATTTGCATACACTTTTTTGTACAGTAACAGGAGTGGAAGGAGAGGGAGAGAGTCAAATGGACAAAGGCCTTCTGCCAACTAGTGGCTGGAGGATTCAATACAACACAAAACCACAGTCAAGAATATTACCATATCAATACAACACTTCAGAGAATTGATACAGTACCAGCCATGAAATATCATTATATTTGCCTGTATCTGTATTTTCTACATGACCATTAGGGAGCCTAAACTCACAATTTTCTCTGTGTTTAATGTGTTTATGTCTTGCCTCACTCGATGAACTACGGTATACATTTTTATTGTCTTGTGTATTGCTAACTTTGATTGGAATAATGTTTAGGACACCATCGAAAACAAGATGACACATGTGAAGAGGGTGATTCTATCTTATAAAGAATTCTACGATATGAAACCAAACTTAGACATCCATACAACTTTCTGTATGACTATGGATATTGTTAACAGTAATGACTGGTGTTCTCATTTATATTTAATACTTTATTACTAAAAAAAGGCAATGCAATATAAAAATGAAAGAGATAATTAACAGCTGAGTAGTGGGTCAATGTAAACAAAATTATTGTAGTTTTATTGTAGTTCATTTAATTATTTTAGTTTTTTCATTGTTTCGTTTTACACTTTATTTCCTTAACAATAATAAGGTGGGGCTGATCACATCTCATTCACCTTGTGTGTTGTTATCGTGCTGTTCCTATGGAGCAGCTGTGAATCAGAGTGCTGCGTTTTTTACGCATTCATGTACAGATGGAGCTGGCACATGAGCGGACGCGTGACTCACTTCATATATATATATATATATATATATATAATTTATTTCTCTCTCCGTCCAGTGACTCGTCCTTGAAAGGAGAGAAACAAGGAGAGAAATCACAGCAACCCCCGCGAGATCCACTGAGAAATTACGTCTCATACTACGGAGACGCATTTCTAAAGCCAATTTCAGCAGGTGTGATTATTATCGCAAGTTCTGTGTAGAACTAGCCGACAGTGTTGAGCAGACATCGTAAAGTACATGCATCATACGGTGCGTCTCATACCTGATGGCGAGCAGCTCGTGCAGTAGGTAGGCAGCGGCAGCCAGCAGCGCCCCACCAGTGATGTACAGCGTCTTCTTCCACCAGGATTCCGAGCCCAGAACCGACATGATGCCTCCGTACTCCTGCAGAGGGAAGGCGATGATGTAGCCATACAAAGACTGCTGCTGCTCGGAGGCGCACAGCCCGATGGGCAGGCTGTGATTCCGCCCGAGTTCAACCACACACGGCCGGGAAGAGGCGAAGCCAGCAGCCCAGTACATCCCTCTCTCCCTCGGTTAGAGCCGCCCCGCGTCCTCCCTGCTGCTGCAGTCCCCAATCTAAGGCGTCATCTACGGCATGGCGGCGGTTTGTGCAACTAACCTTCCTCCAGAAACACGGGAGGAGCTCACATTTCTGCACCCGCCGTCTCCCAGCGATGCCCAGCCACCACCTCTTTTTCCTTTACGCGTCTAAGAAAGCAACGCCAACACAACCTCACTTCCGCTCATTTATTTCAAAATACGACTTCTTGTTGGTCCGTGAAAAGGTTGAAAAAAAAAAATGTGTAGCTTTTATTTTTAAAGACAACTTCCTGTGTTGAATTATTGATGTGTGGCAGCTTGACGAGGCTGGCCTATTGTCTGCTCTAGCGGAAGACAGGCCGCCCTGACGAGCCCCCAGCATCATCACAAACGCCAGAGGCCAACACTGAGCACGTAGACAGAACAACACGGATCCTCCCACCTTCACGTGAAACATCAATCTATCAACAATGACTTAACACTAATGGACCTACTTTAATCTGCACCTTTCTTCTTTCTTTAGTCTTTACTGGGTCAGTAACTTAACTAAGTTGATCTTTCACTGTAAAAATGTTGGTAAAAAAAAAAGTTTAAAGCTCCACTGTGAAACTTCTATCACCAAAACACTGCTCTCATACACTCTCAGTGCACAGAATGAGCAGAGCCGTGGCCGAAAGGCAACATATAGTATGCATCGTTTCTCAGTGGTACTTTCAAATGCTTTAAAACAGCCTAAAGCTTAAAAACAGACACGAACTGAGCGTCTTCAGTGAATGAGACGCTGCTGTGAAGAGACTCACAGACATAAATCATAACCAAGCCTTTTACCCTAACCTTGACCATCACAACTAACCTAATTCCAACCCTAACCCTAAAACCAAGTCTTAACCCTCAAAAAGCCCTTTATGGCATGACAGAACGTGAGGACCAGCCACTTTCTCTTGTCTATGTCCTCACTTTCCCAAAAATGTTGTCACTCCCTTTGGTTAATAAGTTTTTAGGGCCTCACAAAGATACCCTTACAACACACACACACAGCTTTCTGAAAGGACGACTCTAGGTCCATATTCCAACTGTTCACTGTCGCCTCCTTTTACCGGCATAGCCGTTATACTCCCGTGTTCCCTCTGGTTGATCAAAAATGGTTTTAATTTAACAGTTGTTTACGTTTAAAGGTTCCGTACTATAGTCGAGATCAACGAATGTGGGTTTTCATGTGGCTTTAGAAACCAGGGCAGCCATTGGCCGAATTGCAAAATTTGTCTGATTTGCTTTTCTCGTCTTGTTTTTATTACTCCATCTAAAATATATTGTTTCCTAATAAGTGCTACACAAAACTGCTAACTTTAAATAAGGAAAAAAAATCTAAAAGACAGTGAAGACAAATGTGATGACATGCAAGATGGAGGGACTCCTCAGACTTTTTTTTTTTTTACTTTTTTTTCAAAGATGCTGCCTCCTGCCGCTTTATTTTTGCATAATCTATGAAGTATATATTGATACTCTGGTCTCATAAACATTGAAAACAGTCTTAAACAAGAACCAGTCGTAATCATCAGTCCATTTAATAATAACTGCTGCTTTAAAGGAAAACCTTGGTTGTTATTAGTCTCTTCATCAGAACATCATATGACACTGTGACTGTGATATGTGTTATGAAATACTTACACATGAGACCCATTATCATCCATGAGGAGGTAACTGTCCCCACTTGTGTTTGGACACAACAGAAACTCACATGCTGTTGTTTGTGCCACACAAATCTGATGTTTCATTATCAATAAGGATGTGCAAATTACAAAATAAATTTCAACTTAAGACACCCAGCTGATTCGGATGAGGTTTTACTGAAAATAACCAGCTTGAACATCATATATTCTCAAATGATTAGGTTGAATAAAACCACTAGTAAAGCACTCGCTCATGGTAAAGCAGCTGACTGAAAACTGATATAATCTTACTCTGGGAGCAAATGAGCAACCACAGTGTATCTCTAATTCTATTTTGCAGCATTTTATCTGCATCACAGCCTCATAGGGTTTTTGTGAAGATATATGACTCCACACAAGTGAATTCATGTATATATGACTTGTTCCTCTGTCGTGTGGCTCAGCTTTGTGTGGCTGCACCGTGGTTCTCTGGGTGGAAGCTGTGCTCCTCAGTTTTATCTGTCTCGGGATCGTTTGTCATTTTGACAGCATGGAGGGCGTAGTTGATGGCTGTGCTGTTTGTCCAGCTCCAGGCTCCTGACACTGGGTTGTACAGCATTCCGTGTACAGACTGCACCAAGAAACCGTCTGAAAAATCAAGCAATAGGAGGGGTTAGAGCCTGAAGAGTAGACAGAGCAGCACAACACAGAAACCTCTCTATCCTTTAAAACATAATTGACACATTGTACTGTATAGTTCGTGGTAAAGGGGCAAATTATTCTGTGGCTAGTTGTAACTCTGAATTTTATCCTGGGATATTTAAAAACTGAAATGTGTAAAGGATAAACATTTCAATATAAAATTTCTTCAGTTTGCTGTAAATGTAGTTTGTAAGTGAAAATATGTGTTTAATAGCTCTATATTCTGAGAGTTATAACTGACCTACAGTGTTTGGTCAGTGACATGGATCTTTCACTCTCAGTCTGATAGTAAATCAAGGAGAACCTTTTCAAGTATCCCTCAACACTTGATTCAGTCAGGAGCTAGTACCACACAAAAGGTGTTACTTTCTGCTCCTGAGGTTTGGCTGTTAGTTGGAGAAACCATTTAGTGCTTTAAAGGCCTAGTGTGAAAGAAATTGTAGAATTAGTGACATCTAATGGAGAAACTAGATTACAACAACCTTCTCTGCTCAACCCTCCCTTTCCCTCCCCTTGAGCTTTTTTCCTCCTCCTTCTTTTTCATCTGCTTTGTGACCACACAAAAACCAGTCGCCATCATTATGTGGTAAGTTCCCACTTCAAAATATGAAAATGGAGTCTGGAGGCTGGGATGCTGTAGAAACATGGTTTCTCAGGATGGAAGCTTCTGTAAAGCATGTCCCTAATTCAGTACACATAAAAGGTTTATTCTCAAGCAAACCCCCCGTTGAATTCACTATGGGTAGTGATTTCAACGCTACCCACCTTCAAACACATTTATAAAGAGAGAGGTGTGAACAGCAGAAACAAACAGAAGTTAGCTAGCTTTAACAGTTCATAATGAGAATATGCTGTTTGTATACGAGGACAATTACACTATTAAGTCCTGACATGAACACCTGTAACTGACTTTAATCCTGTGACCCTAATCAATAAATATTTGCGTCATTCTTTGAAAAGCTTATCTTAAGTTTATCAATAATGTGACTTTAAATCTATGTCAAGGATTCTGTTAGTCTCTACATTTCCTGGATTTGAATACAGCACAGTAAAGTCACTCACCATATTTAATGCTGTGAGAGATCAGTCTACAATTGTTCTTAACAAATTTAAATTAAGAGACGGAAACAGACAGGAAGTGATTCCATGATAGATTATTATTTTTTTGTGTAAAGAAACCCCTTCTTGATTTCAAAATAAAATTCTGCCGCTGCTAATGTGCCAGTCACTGAATGACAATCAAATATGTGGAGAGAAAACCTTTTTCCTTCTCCTGCTGTTATTTAATGTCAGCTGTAGTAATCATCCAAAAACAACAGTCATCAAGAGTCTGTGTCATATTTATTCTAAACGAAAACTTGTGCTGTTGCAGTTAAGAATAATAAACATATAAATATATTCATCCAGCATTTTTGAAGATTTTCAAAGATGCTGTACAGTTAAAATCCAATCTAAGGAAGGGATAAATAGGACCTATAAATATATAACATAATGAGTGAGTGAGTAACACATTCAAGAATATTAAAAAAAATCCCATCACATAATATAGAAAAATTTCACATCATATAAAAAGAAAAAGACTTACAGGACTCTAGGAGGCGCTCCAGGTCCACTGGGCTGATGAACTTCTCCCAGTCATGTGTTCCACTGGGGACGATGTGCAGCAGCTGCTCGGCTACCAAAATACCCAGTACATATGACAGGTTGGTTTTATTAATAGTTGTGATGAAGAGTGAGCCGCCTGGCTGCACAGAGACAAAATGGACAGCTTTAGTTTATCAGGACTGAAAGATGCACGGGAGTTTTTTTGTTATAGTGAATTAATGCTTCATATACCTCACCCCTGCGGGTATTTTCTACATTACTGAAGTGCACTGCTACTGCAGGGTATTTACAAAGTGGAGTTTGAGCTCTCAGAGCACAACATCCAATGAAAGAGACAGTAAAATAACAAGGTTCAGCTTCGGACACAGGAGGGAGAGAAAGTAGAGGAGATGGGAAATAAAAGAGTTACAGTGCAGCTTCTTTCCTTCTTTCCAAACAATATACAAGTTCATATAAAGCATTACTGTACATGTGCCTTAAAACTGTATGCATCTTTTAGTATTTTTCATAAGTTTAAATGATCAATTAGATTTAAATTAGATTTAGGGTGCCTTGTTCTCTTTTTACATTCTGGCCAACAGATTGAGGAGATTATTATCTGGCCCCAATATTAATGCGACTATTCCCAGCGACGCACAGCAGATGAAAACACAAAAACACAACAAAATTAGCATATGTGTGTCAGCATACGCTCAGATGAACATGCAGACACATGCTGTACTGATGCAGAAATATCTGATATCTGTGAGCCAACAGCTGGGAGGAAAAGCACACACAATCAAACCTTCAGCACTTGCTTGCAGCAGAAGGCAAACGTGTCTAGGTCAGCCAGATGCTCCACCACCTCTGACGCTACAATGGCATCAAAATGGCCGCCTTCCTCCACCTCCTCTGAGAGTTCCTCTAAGGTACAGGCCTGGTAGGAGACCCAGTCTCGAAGGTCTGGATCATGGGATACATGAATCTGGGCAGTGGAGATGCTGTCGTCTACCGGATCTATGCCCAACACTTTAGCCCCCAAACGACCTAAGGGCTGGGTGAGGGTGGGAAGGGAAAGATGAAAGTCAAGTGGATCTATTATTAACTATTAATCTGTTTAAAAAGGCTGCACTAAAAGACCATGTTGGTTAGAAATGCATAAACCAAACTGTCCTTGGTTTCATCACATTTCTAAAATCAATAAAAGACAACAGCCCACAACATACAAAAGAAAAACAAATCGTAATGTTTGTGCGACACATTGCAAGATTGTTTTCTTCTTGGTTGCATCCATGGCTGCTCCACAAATACCTAGATGTCTGCAATTTCAGTTTATACCAAAAATTCCCATTCGACATGTGACTATTTCTAAAAATAAACACTTTACTCCAGGTGCTAAAATACATTTGCATAATGTTTTTAAAAACTCAAAGAATAATTTAACTTCCTCTTGAAAACATATAGTATTTTGTGTGATTCTGCAGGATTCTTCAAACTTTATACATTTTCTATAGAGGATCAAGTGACTAGTCTTTGCATCTGATGTGTTGCTGCATTAAATAAGATAGCTGGTTTTAATAAGTTATTTCAAACACACACCCCTCTTACTATGGCTGCAGAGAAAAAAATGCAATCTATCACCACTCTGTGCAGCCATATTTTACTTCAGTACTATTAATTACATTTGTGGGTGTGGGATGTTAAATTGCCTGGTGTACAAAGCAAAAGCTGCAGCAGACAGTTTAATGAAAAGAGATGAATCTAAGTTTACAGTAATCATCAGTAACACCTGAACATAATCCCTTTAATCGAATATTTGAATTTGTGGTCTATTACTCAAAAAACATTTCTCATCCAGAGAATAAGACAAAACATCAGATCATTTAGATAAACATATAACATGCCAAGAAATATGTACAATATGCAAACCAGATAAAACTACACCAAGTTCTCATCAGACTTTAAACATCATGCACTACTGCTCATGTTAGTGAGCAATAGTGTATTAATATAAAAAAAACTGGAATGGTTGGAAACAGTGCCCTCCTGTGGACACTAGATAAAAACACCCTGCTGTGCTGGGAGATGTGTGTGTGTGTGTGTGTGTGTGTGCATGTACTTCTATTTGAGATTTTTGAGGAACTGATTAAGTTTAGGTATAAGATTTGACTTGTGGTTGGGTTAAGTAGGGTTAGAATCAACATAAGATAAGGCTTTATTTAGGCAGTCCAAATGAATGGATGTCAATGCATAGTCCTTAAATGGATTGCTGTGTGTGTGTATGTGTGTGCACAGCCTGGTTGTTACGGAGCCACATAAATAGAGGACCTGATTTTGTCTACACAAATCATAAAACACAGCTGATGCATCTTCATTTCAACGAGGGCAGAGATAGGAAAATGTTTCTTGTGTGCAGCTACTAACAAGCAGATAAACAACAGACCAAGTGTCTGATCCAACACACTGCACTCAATCAAATCAAAATAAAAAGAGAATGGGGCTGGCGTTTAAATGTTTTTTCAGGTACTGGTAAGTATGTGAACAGACTGGCAGTACAAAGAATCTGAAGCAGAATCTGAACAAGGGATAATAAAGAGGCTGATTGTGATGCCAAAGGCAGCAATTGAAAGAGTTGCAGCTGGATAGACTGTGAAAGGGGAAAGAGTTTCGTCCTTGTTGTCACTGTTTTCAATGTTTCTCAAAACACCCACACATATACTTTACCTCTGTGAGCAGGCCTCCTCCACAGCCGACATCCAGTATTCGGAGTCCTGACAGTGGCTTCCCAGGATGCTGCACTCTATGCACATTCAGCAGATTATCCCTGTAAAGGTAGATGTCCAAAATCCAAAATCAATACCAAGTAAAAAGTAATATTATTTCTTTTTAAAGGAGTAATATGATGTAATATAATGTAATAATTAACTTATTGGACTTCCTGAGTGCTCAACAGGTACCCGTCATGCTGCAGTCAAGGATTATTGTTATGGAAATGTAACGAAATGTAAATGTGAATCCAAAGTGAAAACAACTGTGTGTTTTCTTTAACAGCTGGAGATCCAAAGATTCCTCACATTAGATTACTCTTCTTTCTCAACCTTCCCCCAGTTTTGCTGTGAGCTAGTTTCAGCCAGCTGACAACCACAAATTATCCTCTGGTTATTAAGTCAGTTCTTCCTGTTGTGCTCCTTTCTCCCCTCACACGCTGTCTAATGGGCATCTGCCTCAGGCATGAAACATGCAGACCAGGCTTAGATCTGGATAAGAGTCATCCTCATTAAAGCTCTGCTGTGGCACAAGAGCATTCATGCAAAGAGTGAAGGAAAGGAGATTAAATGTAGACGTCTACCTAACTAGGTCCTGATATCAACACAACACACAGACACCGACAAAGGTGACAAAGCCATAGTCTGTAGTCAAAGCCATAATGTTGCTTATTTAACTCAGCAAGAGATGCATATTCTTTTTCTTTTGTCCATAATGTTGCAATGTGTCAAGTGTCTGGAGTAAAATGCAGTACTTAGGCAGATACTTAGGTAAAATACATTAGTATGAACTTATTTACACGTTTCTTTGATTGTTGTGGGGTTTGTTTTGACTGACATGTTTTTTTTTCCATGTTTTTTTGACAGTTGAAAATGTTTTTTGTGCTCATAAGATCCCAGTCTCAATGAGACTGATTATGTAAAGATTAAGCACTTTTTATTATCTTAATTTACTGTAATTTGGCTTGATCACAAATAAAATTAGTATTTAATTACTGACACTTTTTAATTTATTTTTCTAATACTGTGATTTTAAATACTACCTACTTTGGACGTAACATAATAAAATTCAGCAGGGCACAACGTATTTTTATTTGTGAGATTTTTATCATAAAAAAAAATAATTTTGCAATGTTTTTTAAAACAAACTATTTCAGTAGCAGGGAGGTTAAAGAGAACATTAAAACAGATGTTGACAATCCATTGAAAAGAAAAGGGAAAATGTACCACAGCAGCTGTGACTGAACCACAGTATAAAGGTGCAGGAGCAAAAGAGGCAGTGGTGCTGCTGCATCTCATTAAGTCAAACCCTGAGGGCAGAGCTGTTTTCAGGAAAAATAGCCACACATATAGACACACAGTGGCACTGGATCTGTCACACTGTCACCATAAACAGCCATCATCATCATCATCGTCATCATCATCAACAACTAGGACCACAAAGGGAGGGAGGAGCTTCAAACAATCCTTGACTAAGGTAATGATTATTATGTGTGGAAATGACAGATCTTATCAATCAAAACAGAGTGAAGCCTTTAAAAGCTGCTCATACACAGAGTAGAGGCAGCTGAAAATGTGCAAAGGAATCCTGTCTCTTTATGTTTCTGTCACTTTACTGGATCCCTGATGTTTTCACTGCTCTTAAACACCAAAAGGCTGAATTACTTCAGGATATATTTTGAAATGACTGCTGGGTGATTCTGCCAATTCGTCACCTGGTACTGACAAGAACTAAGCTTCATAAAACTATGACAAAAGAGTGAAACATGTGCTCAATAGAGACATGCACCGTATAAAAGGCACCCTCAGATCATTCATGGAGTGAAGAGCTGCAAATTCTCCATATTCATCCCACCACTTGCTGGCCAGTAACTGGAACCTCCTCATCTCATCGGGGTCCACTGTGTTCTGCGCTGATGACCGAGCACTGCACATCAACAAACAGACAGAGACAAATAAACACTGGGAAAAACAACTAGATATAAACTATTTCTGCATTTTATTATCATACTTCTCTAGGGTCATTCAGGGTATTTCTGTTCAATTCCAATGTGTTTTTAACTTTAAATTTTTATTTCTACACATGTGGGAAGCCATATAGGCCAATAATACCTAAGCATTGAAGACAAACATGTTTCCTACATGGCTGTTACACTGACAGTGTGACCTGTGTGTCTGTTAAATGACTATGACTCCTTTATATACACAAATGGACACTAAGATATTAACGATAATAAAAGACATTATACATTGTGTGGACATGTAAAACTAAGTCCAGTATAATTTTTTTTCCATATATATTTCTCAAGTACAAGTGGCTGATTGATATGTTACAAAGTTAAGAAGTTATTGTCTCATAATAATTATCGGGTAGAACTATGTGTGACTTAATTATAACTGTAATAATTTTAACAAAAAAACTGTATAATAATATTAACAAAAGGTCTTTATGTGCAAAATGACTGAACCCTGGAAACAGGTAGATTTAATGCAGTCCGAGAAGGAAGCAAACTGCTTGATATGTGAAAATAATAGAGTTTTGTTGGGGTTTTTTTGTTGTTGTTTTCTTTACTGTCCTCTTCAATGTAAATTATAGTCTTTTGTGTTGCTTTAATTTGTTTGACGACTATGAAAAACTAGATTTGTGCTTCAGCAAAGGAAGCTTAGTTATAGCAATTTTATTTTTAGGGAATTTTTTGGCTTAGAAACCGAGTTGAAAAGATAATTTAGGCGACTGATTTTTGATAGGATACAATGTATTAATGTAATGATTTCTTGATGGATCACAGCAAACTCAACTACGGTGTTTTACAAACCCATGAGGATTGGGCATTTACTGTATGTGCATGACACAAAAATATTTTCAATTCGTCTATCACAACATTCTAGCATGTACAACTGACCTTGTAAGTGATACTTAAAAAACACCATCCATGAAAATATGAAATTCTGAGTTAAATGTACAACATATGTATTAACATTGACATTTGACCAATATTGAGCTGCCGACTACTTGTTTTAATAATTTCACTCTAGTGATTCACTGTTGGTACCTGAATTGACAGGACAGGATGTAAGGCTGAGACTCAGGACAGGCGCTTGTCTGCTGCCTCAGTAACCGCTGTCGACGCACCGCAGCCCAGCTGAACCCGCGGACAGGCTCCCGGCACACGGCACTCTGTTTACGGCTGAACAGTCTCATCACGAGGCGGCCTAACTTTGTAGAGAACATGTCAAATTAACGCTGGACAGTCAAATGCTGTTTTATTTTTGTCGTCCACTGCCCTGAAGGTACGTGTCACCAAAAATGTTTCCCAAGTGCTCCCCCATTTATTGTTCGGAAGAAACGAACCGATATTTTTAGTTCCTACCAGAGTTGTTGCTAACGAAATAACTTCAAACTAATGACATAAACAGCACTGCTGTTTTAATATAAATGAATACAAGTGATTGTGTAGTATAGTGCATGTAAACATATAGCATAAAATGTCATCTCGATGTACAAAACATAACCCAAAAGCTTTAAAAATTATTAATGCCAATAGACACAGCTTTTCTCCATGGAGATCTGAACGTTAGCTCATAATAAAGTTACAAAGATGAGTTCATAATGAAGAACTGATGTTACCTTGAATTCTTTAAATTAATAAATGGCATAATAGGCTTTTATGCCATTTCATCATTGACCCGTTTTATTGTTGTGGTTAATACAGTAGGTTTATGAATTTAAATACTCTACATTTCTGGGTGGATTCTGAAATATAGTGATGTAGTGAAGGTGTCAAATAAACAGGAGACAAAAACAAGGAACAAACTATTTTATTGACATTTTACAATAATATGAGGGTGTGTTAATCCTGTTACTGTTTAAAATGATACAACTTGTTTTTAGAGTCCATCTAGTCTTAGTACTTTTTGCATAACAGTACAAGTGAAAATTCCTACCATTCAAAGTCTTGTTCTTCACTCACTTTAAAACAACATATGTATTTACAAATAAGAGGGAAAAGAAAACATGTATGAGTGGGGAGTTCACCTACACAACTGCCTCTATAATGAGACAAGCCTGTTCAACTCATGGAATTTAAAATGGTACAGTGCACAGATCAGAAGGTTATCTGTGCTCCTCAGCGTCTGCTATGACGGGAGGGTGATGTGGACCTGTAAAGAGAGGCACGGACCCAACATTAATACTGCGACAAACACACATATGCACACAGACTGAAAAACACATGCACCACACAAGCAGAGTATAAAACAGTGTGGATAACCTACAGACTAGAGAAGCACATCTACCCTGTGCAACCATGTGCAAAGCACGAAGTGCATTTGCTTATTTCACACAAGCACAGCCACATGAAAGAGACTTCATTGAACTGGTTAGAAACTAATGGCACATTTGCATATGACAGAAGAGCCATGTATTAACACTCTTTACTGAGTCACATTTGCACAGTTACACAGTAAGGTAGACTAAAAACCTTCTAAAACATTCAGGCATCAGTTTTAATATAATTCCTTCAGTTATTTAAAATATACAGTGGAATCCAGAGAAATCACAATGAGACACACAGTGTGAACATACAGTAAGAAAGAGAGGAAAAAACGAATACTACCTTGATCGTGACTTAGACTTGTGTTTGCGGCTTGCCTTCTTACCAGACTTGTGAGATTTTTCCGTCGACCTTGAGCGACTACGTTTGGATTTTTTAGATTTCTTTTCCTTGCTAATTTCAGGGGAAGGGGATCTACTTGTGTCAGAGTCAGAACGTCGTTTGCTAGCTTTGGCGGAGCCCTTCTTGCTACCTTTGCTATCTTGACGGGAGTGCTTGTCACTCTGAGAGTCCATGCATGAGTCGCTCTCTTTTAATTTCTTTGATTTGCCATTCTCTTCTGCAACCCTCTCCTTATCTTTCTCTTTGTTCTTAGGTCTCTCTTTCTTTTTATCAGACACTTTCTCTCTATCCTTGTCCTTCTTTTTCTTATCCTTTTCATGACTACGACTCCTGTCCCTTCTCCTCTCTCGGTCTTTGCTGAAGGCCTTTGGCTTGTGTTTGCTGCTGCGACTATGACTGCTGTCCCTGCGCTCTCGGCTTCTCTTCCTCTCCTTTTCCTTTTCTCTCTCTCTGCTGCGACTGCGGCTATCTCTGGCCCTGGCTCTGCCCCTGTCTCTCTCTCTGGACCTGGATATGGACCTACTCCTGTGACTCCTCCGCTCCCTGGATTCACTGCGGTCTTTCTTGTGTCGACCTGACCTGTCAGAGCTCCTTCTCCTGTCCCTGACCTTATCACTGCGATGCCTGTGGGAGCTGTGGCTGCGGCTGCGCTTGCGTTTGCGAGCCTTGTGAGATGAAGAGCGACTACGCCTCCTCTTCCTTCTTGGGGAGGAGGATCGCGAAGAACTGCGGGAAGATTCTGAAGACGACGAAGAGGAGGAGGATGAAGAACGACTGCTGCTGTGGCTCGAAGTGGAGAAGGAGCTGCTGCTGTGACCATTTGCTGGAGAATCACTGCCATCTCTCCTTGATCGCTCTTTCCCTCTGCCCAAATGCTTAATTTCACTTTCCTCCTTTTCACTACGAGACCTACGCCTCTCTACTACAGGCTCCGCCTCTCTCTCTCTCTCTTTGACTTCTTGTTTGTGTGCAATCTCTGTCTGGCCCTCATCATGTTCCCCCTTTTCTCTGCTCAATCTCTCCTTCACCAGCTCTTCTGGAGAGACAAAAAGAATTGTGTTAAAAATAAACCAGAAAATAACAGTTCTTGCTATGATTTGGAACACACCACACAACTACTGTACTATATATGAAGATGAGATCAATCAGCCCATTGTTAAACTGAAAACCCAATTACACTTTTTTTTAAACTCCAGTAAGATTGAAACATTTAAGAAATCAGACTTCAGCTATGTAACATGTTCTATGAATAAATGCAAAAAAGACACAAACTTGTCTTACCACGTGCAAGCAGAGCTTCTTGTGCTTGTTTTTCTAGCAGCTGCTGCATTTCACGTTCTTTGCGGCGGAAAGCGTCCTGCTTCTCACGGATGCGGTGCCGTAACTCTTCCTCGTCTGTATCAGAGGACTCAGACCCTCGTATGCTGTGATCGTCCTCATCCTCACTCTCATCTGAACCATAGCCATCAAGCCCGCCTGCCACAACAGAGCCCCCCAGGTTGTTGAGGTTTGGAAAGGAGCAACAACCATTTTCACAAATAGGTTCCAACTAGTTCCAACTACTGAAACCCTTCAGTTACGACCCAAGGTTCCCTCATTCCCAATGAAAGGCACTTAATTCTGTACAAATTTATATTTTACATTAACCTGATACATCCATTCAGCTTTTGAAAAACATTAACACATAAATATTTTATGGTTGAGTGCATGCTTATACCATCAAAGTGCAGCATAAACCCAAATCAATCAGCAGGATGCCACGTCTGTCTTAATGCACTTTTATCTTCTGTTAAAAGCTTTTCTCATGTTCCTCCCAACATCCCACCATGACTTACAAATTTAAAAATATTCAACTTCCCTCCCCCGGTGACAGAAAAGGGAATACTCACTGAGACCAGTCAGAGAAGCCAGTGCACTTGACTGTGCCAGCTGTTTTGCAGGAGCTTTGATTCACATCAACAACAGGAACAACATGTTAAAAACACATACTGCCATTTTCTCAAAGGCATGAGAGTCGCTAGAGAAGGTGGTCACAGATAAAGAACTATTCACAAAAGCTGCCGTTGGTAACAAGAGAAAAATAAACAAAAGGGAAAAAAAAGGAAAAAAAATGGAGAAAAGAGAGAGGGGTTAACAAACAAGCTTCTGTCACAATCCAAGTCAAACAGTCGGACTGAAGGTAAGAAACCAATCTGTACAATATCAATGCGCAGCCACTTCAATGTAGGGTCATTTGTGCATAGAGTAAGAATCAGAGCTGAGACATGATTCAGCCAGACCAGGATGACCATAATGAACAAATTTCCAAATACTCAAAAACTGCTCTGCTTTAATTCTGATCTACTAGCAGAAAATGGTTAAATATCTATTTCATACTTGCTTGCTGCTTAAGAACCCTACTTAAAATGGTATAATTGAGTTGGAATTTAGAGTGGCTATCTGAAAATGATTTTAACTGTCTTGGTGACAAGTATAGATGGAACATTAACTGGAAAAGATGAAAGCAAACCTCGAGTGGCTTTCCTGTGAGTGTCCTTGGCCACGTGCAGAATTTCTTCATTAGTGACCTCAAGAAGGATCTCTGTCAAGAGTGTTTTTGTGATGATCATCTAAAAATAAAAGATACTTTATTTCAATAAATAAATACATAATTTTCAGTTAAAAAACGGATTAACTTTAATTGTATTGATGCAAAGATTTAGACCATTAAACTGACCAAATGATATTCTTTTTCCTCATCAGTCATTTCAGGTTCACTCTCTTCTGCGGTAGGTGATGGGCTCCGGACAGAAAATTCTTTCTTTACTAAAGTCTTCTCTTCTTCGCCATTGTCATCATTGCCCTCATCATCGCTGTCCTGTTGAAGAGAGAAGCAAAGACTGGGTTTCAATCAACAAAACAGCAAAATGTGCTTCATTTGTGAAGGCAATTGCAGCTGCAGTTCTGATGCATGTTCCAGAGAAACAGCCTATGACCTTGAGTGTCCTTTCACCGCTTACACAACACAAACTGCAAGCTGCGTAAAAGGAAACCGTTCGGCAGCCAAAGCCACCAATATGTTGCTTACAAATTTGCTCTTGCGGGGCATACGAGGCCCATCACCCTCCTTGTCTGCCTCGTGCTCTTTGCTATCATCTTTTGCCATTTCTGCACGCTCCTTCTCCATTCGCTCTCGCTCTATTTTCTTTTGTTTCTCTCTGTCCATCTTTTCAAGGCCCTCACGAATCCAAGCAGGTAGTGTGCGTCTTTTAACAGCATCTAAAAAGGTGAAACCAAACATCAAAAGGGGTCATCCACATACTGACGCATGTTCACGCTGTGTCAACTAATTTTTTACGCATTTTCAGTAAGTTTGTACAATGCTGAGAGTTTAATGTGCTAGAATAAGCAAGACTGTAAAGGTTTAGTATTCACAATAAAGCAAGAGAGTATACAAACAATAAATTCACGCACCTCAACAGCTCTTTCAGATGATCATCATAATATGAATTTTGCCCGTTAACTGAGTGAAAACACTTACCCAGTGGTGCTGGGGCCTCCTGCTTGACAGGGAGCTGGATGGGGGATCTGGGCCGGTCTCTGAATCCAGGTGGTCTGGTGTCTCGTCTGTTCTGAGGAGGACCCTGCCAATACGATGAGTGGAAACCCGTAGGTGTGGGGGCGAAAGAAGAGGCGGCTCCATGCTGTGGGGACAGCACAAAATGAAAGTTAAGGGAAGTTTAAAGTAAACAATGTCCAGTTAATGCCACAGAATGGCATTCTCTGAGCGTGGGGCTATTGTCTTTCACTAAATAATTTTTGCTGACATTCACCATCACTCCTAACTGTACTAAGCCTGTGTGAAAACAGCTGATAAAATACCAAACCATGCTGGACCCTCAGCTTTCCTCACTTTCCTCTGTATCGCATCACGAAAGCAATGAGTTATCCCTAGATGCTGGGACCCGGCACGGTTTCTATGGATTGCTCCTTCTTGTGTTACGTGGTTGTCACACTTAAACCCAAATGCTTCAACAGTTTCTACTGTAGCATCTGCATACCTGATAATCAAACTGGTTCATGGCCATGGGGGCCATGGCGTAGCTGTCGGGCTGTGCCCCATACCCATGGCTGTTCTGGGGGTAAACCCCATGGTGGGCTTCAGAGTTGAACTCCGCGCTGTCCTGGCTGTTGCTGTCCTCACTGGGGTTCACCACATCCATGGGTGCTGATCCTGGAGGGACCCAGGCCTGGTCGGGGGGTGGAGGTGGAGGAGGAGGAGGAGGAGGTGGGGGCTGTCCGTGCATTCCCCATTCTGTTAAAGGATAAAAAAAAGGAAAAACACAGGGTGGAAAGATGATAGTATGTGCCCTGTACAATTTTTGCTGATGTTTCATGTCCATTTGATTCTAACGTTAAAACAATTCACCAATTGATTGTTTCTGGATTGTGGACAACACAAACAAAAATGTCAGGAGTTCCACAAACAACTAAACACGATTTCTGCATTTTTATGGACAAAAGAACTAATTCATTGCTTGAGGAAAAAAGTGATACACTATTCAATCGTGAAAATATTAATTAACTACAGCCGCCATATTTACGGTTTAGACAGTACGGAAACAATTTTTGAACAATCATCCAATATCAAATTTTAACATTCATTCAAGATGCATTAGAGATTTATTATACCAATATATACAATTATACCAGTGTTTCTTCTGCATGGCGTTTTGGGAGCCCTGAAACAGTATTTTTTTGGAAAAAAAAAGAGTGGGAAAATCTCAAAACACCACCCTTCCATTGTCATGTAGACAACAATATGCTACTTTGAAAAAATTATGATCTTGGGTGTTTCGTGTGGAAGAAGACATTTCCTGAAATGATGCCATGTTTACAGAGAACTTTTTCAAAATGACAAAGAAAAATATTGTTTTATGTTCCAAATGTGTCAATAGGCTCAAAGTAAACAACTGTGCTGACAACAGCATTGTCAATCTACCATACACTAATTGAGGTTGCAAATATTCAGTACCACCATAGTTAAGAAATTAAAATTCTACTACATGAAATTAAATATGTTGTGACATCACAAAGCTTTAAAAACAAAAGAGGAAAATAAAGAAAAATGAAAGACTAGAGATAGAAAAAATTAGATAGAAAAACAATCTCTATCTAGAGTAGATAACCATGTACCTGGCTGCCACACTCTGTTGAATGCTGGGTCACCCTGGAAGGCACCATGGTTGCTTGGTCCAACCGGTTCAAGGCCAGGTATATCCTGGCCATTGGGTTGAACGGGCTGCTCTACTACTGTTGACTCTTTTTGGGCTATCCAAGCCTGTGCCAGAGCGGCCCAGTCCACTTGACCTGCACAAAGTCACATAAACAAATACAGTAAGTACATTTACATGCAGAGTTTAATCAATCTAAGGCTGTAGTCCAACTAAGACAGGCAACCGGAGAAAATCCATTTATTGGTTCTGTACATCTAACTCCGCCTCCGTAGGTGATGTTGTATCTCTATATAAGATAGAGCATGAATCAGTTTCCTGTTGATCTTTATGTCCCAGTAAAGCAAACAGCAAAATGGATCTTGCTGTGGTTCTGTATGTTTCATATCTGCTGTACAAATCAGATGTAGCATGGCTCTTGTGGTTGCTGGGTTGTCCAAAGAAAGACCATGCGCAAAATTTTTGCACATGGCAGAAAGCCAAGTCCGACTCTAGTCCAACTAGGTGTAAGTGGACTATGAAAGACATTACTCATGTATGTAAGTTTGACTAACATGTTTCCATGATATTAAGATTTTTTTTTTGTCTTAGTCCGACTAAAATCTGACTTTTAATATGCATCTAAACGTACTGACTGATGTAACTATGTATACATGCAGGGGTTACAAGTTAATGGCAAGGTTTTTTTTAAAACGTGCAGAGAAAATATGCAGATTTCTTTCATAGAAACACATGCTGTAATTGTGCATATGTATCGGTCACTGACCTGGATCTTGTTGGTGCTGGAATGACTGCATCCACTGCTGCTGGCTCAGAGGCCACTGCGGCCAGGGTTGGCCTCCCTGGTCCCACATGACTCCTCTGGATTCTCACCTGAAATATGAGGGCTTGTTACATATAAGATATATAAATGAGATTGCAAATGCATCTCACTTTTTTCCTGACAAGAACAGTTCACCCAGTATTGTATTACACATACACTCAGAAAAAAATGAGCGCTAGCTTCTGTTGCAGTGCTAACGTAACCTAGAGCTCAGTGGTTGGCTGTGGGTAAATGAGTCCGGTTAACTTTTGACCAGTTCCCCGGTAACAGTGAAAACGGGTTGTCCTACGCCATTGCTTATTTTTGATAGCGCTGGGTAATTGACGTCTCATATTAAAAACAGCCCCTGGTCACACGTTCGTGAACTAAGGGAGACCACCCAATCTAAGGTTAGCTTGGTGCGCTAACGTTAGCTGAGATATATGTGAACGCTAGCAGTAACGTCTTACCGACATATCATACGCGTTTACGTCTAGATTACATTTCGTGCAAAGGGAAATGCGAAAGAAATTGTAAATGCAATGTGCGTTGAGTTACACAATCCCCACCTTTTCCAGACAGTTTTATCGGCGCTGCGCTCTCAAAATCAAAATGGCTTCGCAGAGGAAGTGTGAACTGAGGACTCGGTGCTGCCTTCAGGTACTGTCGGGAAATTTGGCATTGACTCGCTACATTTGACTATAATTAACAGGATTACGATAAATCAGTCCATGTAACAGAAAGGGGTAAATATAGGTAATTTATTCATTGATGTTATTCCATATTATCACTTGATGTGCTTGTGAGTAGGACATTGGTTCTATTGTGGAATGTAATAAGAAAGGAAAATCCATTTGCAATGTAATCTCCCCCCTGCACTTCTTTTACGTACAACCTATAGAACCTTGAATACTACGGGAGAAGGACCAGCATGCAGCCCCACACACATCGCCTGGATAGAGACCCCTTTGAAGAGAGCCCAGGAAGTTGCTAGGCCCCAAGTGGAGTGTGTATGCAAGCCCACTGGAGTCTGGAGACCTCTGCTGGAGTAAGCCTGGACTATGGTCCCTACTATCCAATCTGAAGACGTTGCTTAGACAAATATTTCCCCAATGAGTAGCTTAGCTCAAAGACGCAAATGATTGTTAATGTTGTCTAAAAGCCACAGTCCTGTTTATGTAAAGCCTTAGAGTGTGAACAGGACACAAGCAAATCAGGTCTCGTTAACATGTGGACAGTGGATGCCAGAGTGAGCAATAGAGCTGTCTTTAGAGACAGCCAACATCTTTGACAGATTTAGATTTTAAATCACAAAATGTTCTTTCTTGTCAATTGCTCCATAGGCATAGCTTCACATAGCCAGGTAAGCGTTGATGTGATGTATGTTCATAAATGTATCCATAATAGTGATTCAATGGAAAAAAAAGTTATACTGCACGTGATAATTACTTTCATGTTTGACACTTAAAGGTACACTTTATTAATACATTTTAAATGCAGTATTTCTCCTTGCAGAGTATATTTGTACATGTTGGTTTTGGTATTTATAGGTTATAAAAAAGTACTTCATAGTAGTTATGGGGAAATAACATAATGTCACAATTATCCTGACAAAAAAGTGTGAAGTCCATTTGGTAATCCAAGCATCAACCAACTACATGTTGGTGTGTCACAAAACACAAGTTCTGAATGTCCCTGCATGTAGATGGTCACATACTGTCGCATCCAGATGCAGCATTTTGTCTGAAAGTCAGTCTGTGTATGACGTCCTGCTCTCCTGTGAAACAGTGTCAGGTGGAGTGTTTGGTGTGCAGCTGAATGTCACCATAACATCTCTGAAATATATGTAACTAGGCTGTGCTACTTTGGTGTGAAATTATATAGTTGATGTCTATGCAAAGTGAAGAGCACAGCCTACAGGCATGTGCAGTCAAAGTGTGTGGATGTTTCTGCCCTAGAAAATGTGTGTAGTGTGTGTATATTCTCTATGTGGTTTGGTGTTAGAGAAGGTGAGACTTGACAGAGACAATGACAGTTGTGCACATGATGAGAGCAGAAAAATTTAACCCCCACTGCTGGTAGATGAGCATTCCAGTACCAACTTGTTAGTTTCTTCCAAATGTCTCTGCATACATGGGGAGGGTGCTTTTCATTATTGAGATTAATCAAATCTAATACTTCAACAGCATGTCCTAGAGCCAAAAGCCACCCCCTAAACACAGACCCACACTATAAATATAGACAAATGCATTTGGGAAAAAATTTGATCTTTTTGTTGGTGGCAGCTTGACAACCTGCTTTAATGCTTCAGCAGTAGGACTTGTATGTGAGAACGAGAGGACGTGTAAGTCGATGGTCTTCGACATTGCCCTTTTCCTGACTCAACACCCACCTCCTCCTCACCAGCTCACGACATGTTCTAAAGCAGTGCTGCTCTGCACCCGTCATGGCCGATCACCAGTGAAGACGGGCTGAATATGGCACTCGAGGATCTGCAGTGACAGCTGAGAGCAATGGCGGACAGTCTCTCGCCTCAAGTGAAATCACAAGACATCAAAACCAAAGCAAAAAAAAAGAGAACAAAAATCTATTGTGATCTCTTGTCTACTAGTGTTGCAGCACATGGGAGGATAAAACAAAGGGAGCCAAGGCCAGTAAAATATTCACTTCATAAATTACATTTATTTTGAGACACTATGTACTTTTACTTTTTCCAAATGTTTCAAAGCTAAATGTGATTTTTTTCTGGAAACAAAAATCTACCTTGAGGAATAACCCTGAAGCACCATGATTTTGTATTGTTATTTATATGTACAATTACATAAACCATTACCTTTGCTTATAGTGACCTGTCCCTGTATGCCACACATACTCCTTTTTGCATTTGACTGCATATATATCTTCTTCATACGATGCATGCAGACGCACACATGTCCCATTTTACAAAACAACAAAACTCTGGATTCTGATGCATACAGTATGTTCAAGCCTTTTCCCTTCCACTGGTTTGGCAAATGCGCGTTATGCGAGAAAACCAAGTTTTGATCTAAAATATGTTTTTTAAAAAAAGACGAGTTTTTGTGACATTTCAAGAATAGGAAATACATTCATTAGAACATAAACATGACAGCAAAGACTTATGACAGTATGACTTGAAGCCTTTGATTTTTTTTCCATTGACAATATTCAAGAATAAAGTCAGTCTTGCAGTACTGACTCTGTAAAATGTATTGATGGGTTTGTGTGTGCACCTACTGAGTTACAGCACAGCTGTAAAACAATGGAAGGCAAACAAGGTGGGCTGATGAGCATCTAATATGTTTGTGCAGCGACACCAAACATTTATTGACATACTGATGAAAGAAAAACTGTAATTAAAACTGAGTGTGGATTAAACAATTTGAAAGTTTGATTTTGATTTTCTGCTCTGACATGCAGTTGCAAAACTCATCTTTGGCAAATGTAACCGACTGATTGCTGTTTATGTATACATTCTGATGTTGGCTTAACAACAGTCCATTCAAAGTTGGCTGTGCTACTCTTAAGGTGCTGTGTGCAGCAGTTTCAATCAGTATGTCACTGTAAACTACTGTAAGATGTGATAACAAGGTTCTTCTTATAATCATAAACAAACAAGGGCTGGGCTGAGACAATTGTTAGCCATTAGTGTCCCCAAGTGCAAGTCATCAACGTTGAGTCTCAGTCAAATTCTGAGATTCCAGTACCGTAAAATTCATCCACACGACGTGTACAAATAAAGAGCATTACAACTGAAGATGAAATTATTAGCCCCCTATGAAAATTTCATTGTTTTAGAATTCTCCCTTGTGCTGTTAAACAGAGCAAAGATTTTTTAACACAGCCTTTTCAAACATCAGTTTTATTTTGGATGTTTCCATTATTTGACTTTGCACACAGAAATGAAATTATTCCACAAAATCCAAAAACTACTAGGGTCAAAATTATTAACCCTCTTAAGAACTAACCTTTTTATTAAGCCATAACATAAACTACTGTTATGCATTGATGTGTTTAACTTTGTAATGCTCAAAACTTTAAAAAAATTAAAAAAATAAAACTGAGGTTTATCTCCCAATTTACACACAGTATAACATCAGTAAGGGTTTGAGCTGTCACTTGAAAAAGTATTATGCCAAAACAAATGAAATCAGTTTATTAAAAAAAGGATTGTTGGTGTTGATGCTCACAAAGCAGGAGAAGGGTATACAAAGTTATCACAGCATTTCAAAGTATGAAGGACTGAGTGAGAAGCATCATCAAGAAATTTAAAGAGAGCCACACAATACAGAACAAGCCTGGCAGAGGTAGGAAGCAAAAGATTTCAAAGACTAACTTGCCAAGTCAGGAATTGTAGTCTCAAAAAGACAATTATTAGAGCCCTGCACAGAAGTGGACCGTGGGGTTGAAGACCAAGAAGAACTCCATTTCTGTAGAAGAGACACCTTCAAGCCAGACTGAAGTATGCTGAGGACAACCTGGACAAAGATTATGCATACTGGATGCAATGGTGGTGCAAATATTATGCTGTGTGGATGCTTCAGTGCGTCTGGAACTGAGAATCTTATCAAGAAAGAAGAATATGTGAAGATTATGAAAGAAAACCGGAAGAAGTCGGCAGCAAAACTGGGTCTGGGTCGTCACTTTATCTTCCAACACAACAATGACCCAAAACATACGTCGCTCCTGGTGAATAACTACCTCCAGAAGACCAAAGTGTACGTTATTGACTGGCCTGCACAAAGTCCTAACTTAAATTCCATTGAAAATCTTTGCGGTGAATTGAAGACAAAGGTCCATGCCAGAAGGCCATCAAATCTGGAGGAGCTTGAGAGATTTGCCTAAGAAGAATGGCTGGGATTCCTCAGGAGACGTGTCAGAGACTTGTTGAAAACTACAACAAATGACTGCAGACTGTTATGCAGCAAAAAGGATACACAAATGACTATTAGCATCAAGGGGCTAATAATTTTGACCCTGGAATTTTTTGGTTTTTATGAAATAATTTCATTTCTGTGTATAAAGTCAAATAATGGAAGCATCAAAATAAAACCGGGATGTTTGAAAAAGCTGTGTGTTTGCAAAATTCTTTGCTCTGTTTAACAGCACGTGGGAGATATTTTTAAAACAATGATAAAAAATGTATAGGGGGTCTTATAATTTCATCCTTAAGTGTAAATCCTCTTAAGCTGTGAATACTTGTACCTGCAATTAGAGCACCATTTAGTCAGAGTCACAAAAAGTCCTGAACTCAAGATATACAACACTGCTGGCCACTATACAGACCACTGGCGATTATGGCATTTTTCCTCCTACTCATTTGTCTTTAGGGGAAATGTACAAATGCATGGTTCTGCTGATGTTTATCATCCTCTAAGATTATTAGAAATAATCAACCACATTTGTCACTATATCAAAAAAAAAAACAAAAAAAAAACAATGGGACTTTGCCACACAATGCAAAATCAGCTGTGTAGAGCACTGAATGGACAAGCCATCTTTTTATTATGCTGGCACTGAGTTTTTGTTTTCACTTAACGATAACAACTACAGCGTATATACCAATTTATTGTGGCAGCTGTATTCTGATTGAAAATGCTCCTCCACATTCAGCACCTTAAAACTACATTATTCCCCCTCTCTCTCACACACACACAAGCATACACACACATTATTGACATCAACTATCCTGTGCTGAGCACAGTTGAGCATGCATTAATTCTGCTTGTTTCCTGTTAGTTACTGAAGCAAACTCCTACATGCACTTTAAATCTCAAGCACACAATGGTGGCCAAGATTAAATTAAAACAGCTCTGGTTCAATCAACCCCTTTTTCAGACAACCTCTTTTTAAAGGGTAGGATCTTTATAACACAAACATGACTGAAAATCAGAACTGTGTGAAAGCAGAAACTGTGAACATCTGATGTAAATCTAAAAGTAACCCTTTCAGACTAGAGTTTAGACTTTGTATGGAAATGACACAATGTCCACTTTCTTCCTGTAAGTAGAATGAGTGTGCAGTTAGGCCTTTCCCCCTTTCTTCCCTCCACCACTCACAGACACTGTACAGTTAGAGTTGACATACAGGTTGTTAAAAAAACACAACTCAAAACTGATTTTTAGGCTGGTCACTTTACAGCATTTCCTCATAAAAGAGTAGGTATGCCTGAGAATTGAGTACCCTTGACTCAGGTACAGTCTGAACAGTGGTATCGCTGACGTATACCCACTGGCTCGGGGGGCTTCCGCTGGCCTCCCTCACACCTGAAAAACAATGCATAAAACAAATCATCTAACATGAAGCCTCAACTGACAAGTTGGTACTTATAGGGCAGTGTGTTTATCTTTGGGTAAAGATGTCATGAAATAAATATACTGTATATAGTATAAGTAAAGCAAAAATGTATTGAATGTAAACACTTTTGTTCAACAACACATCTTTGCCAACAGACATTTCTTTCATTGATCATTTACATTGTAAATATTTTCGTACAAAAGATGAAACTCCAACATGGTATAACAGCAATAGAAGTTATAGGGATTATATTACAAACGCACTTTATCCTGGAATTTGTATGGGTAAATCTGTGACCACGATAGTCTCACATGACCGCAAGAAGTTAGCCCCAGTAAAGCTAACATCTAAGTTAATATCCAAGTCCACAGAGTTGTTCATTACGTTGCTCATTATCTTGTTCATTATTTTTTTTTATGGTGTACAACCACAAATACTTGTAATTGTTGTAATTGTCTGCTCAAGAGTTGTGTCCTCCCACTGTCACCACAAAACAACATAACGTAACTGTTTTTGATTCAAGAAATCAGTAGCGTTACCATCCCCATTGAGTAGTACAAACAACTGCTACCTTGCTTTTTCTATCTTTTCTATCTTCCAGCACAATTCTGGAAATGTGGACACTCTGCTTGAGATTTAGAGAAAAGGAAATGAAAGAAAACAACAACATGGTTCTATAGAACACAAAGACCTGCATTCATTGTGCCCTTTGACTTCATCAACCTTATGAAAATTGAGGCGTTTGTTGCACAACTACAGACTGCTTTTGTCACCTTGACACAATCACATAGATGATGCAGGCAAAAAAATAAAAGGTCTTACAAAAACTCATACAAAAGCTCAGGAGAGCTGAACCCTGACCTGACAGGTTCCTGTGGTGCTGTTCTGTTTTCATCTGGGCTGTGCGCACTTTAACATATGCTGTGTAGTGGCCGCCACGCATTGAGCCACTGTGCTCAACAATCCCATACAGAGTGTAGAGGACACGCTCACCGGCTGCCAGGTTCTGATAGAAATGAGAAAGAAAAGACAAATACAAAAGGAAATGGAGGTTAAAAAGTAAATATAGTGAGAAAGAAGTATCCGGGAACAGTTCCTCCAAGGACATCTTTTATAAACTGACCTACTGAACCAAGGAATAGCAGAAAACCTTAACACGGTAAAGATGAAAATGCAGAAGACATTCATTCTTTCTCGAGCAAAATGAGTATGTTCCACTGAATTAGTTGCTTAATACCTTGCAGGATGCTGAACAGAATGGAGCCAGATCCAAGATCAGAGGGAAGTCAACATGGCGGTTAACCTTTCGAAGGTTCATCCCTGCCTTGAAGTACAAGAACAGAACCACAGTGTATTAAAATCTGGGCCTTTAAACTAAAACACAAACCTCAACATAGGAAAACATTGAGCAGTACATAAAATATATATGCCTGCATTTGAATAGCTCTTTAATAAAACGGATAGTGATGAAAACGCTGTGTGGCTACTAACCTGGTGAAAGCGTTTCAGATGCAATGTGATGACTGGCGGCAGCCAGGATATCAGCATTTGCTTCCTGGCACTGGTGTAAATCTTCTCCACCTTCTTATCTATGCACAACCCAAAAGCATGAAGAAACAACTTAATTATTCTGTTTTATCTAAACAAGCTCATGGAACCTTAAGTTTTAATATTTTTGAGAAATAAACAGCCATTGTGGGAATTGTTGTGACTGGGCTGAAATCAAGCAGTCTAAAGCTCTTTACCACCAACATCTTAACTGGCTGTCCATTCTCAGATGAGGTCTTACCGGCTGAACAGCTCTTCCGTAGTTGTTTCTGTCTGCGTTCAGTGCAGTTCTCACACAGCAGCTTGTTGTTGCCCATCAGCAGCTCCACTGAGGTGAACTGGTGGAGGCAAGACTGGATGGAGCACTCCTTGGAGGTGGGAGTGTAACTGTGGGACAGTGCCTGGAATGCTCCCTGGTGGTGCTGATGATGGTGATGAAAATTGTCTCGTGACTGTACCTCTCCCTGCTCCTCTGGAGAACAATGTGTGGAAGCAGAGTAGTCCCCAGAACTATATCCCAGGTTGACTTTTGACATTGCAGTAGCTAGCTGCTCCACAGTGCCACCCTGCCTGGTGGAGGATAATGACACGGAGGAGGGGGCAGGGACAAGTGTAGGGGATGGAGTGAGGGTAGAAGTGGATGATGGAATGGACATGTGCCCGTGGCTGGAGGAGAAAGTGCGTGGGGTGCACTCACTCTCTGATGCCTCACTGTCAGCATCATTGCTGCTGTCTTGAGCACCTGAGTCTCTTTCACTGCCATCTGAGAGGCTGACAGCAGTGGCCATCTTGCAAACGGTGACGCCACGTGCCAATCCACCAGCTCCCCCCTCTTCCTCTGGTTGCTCCACCCCGCAACTTGCTCCCTTCTCCTCCACAGAACTTGAAGACCTCCTGCTCTGTTGCTTCTGAGGAGAGGAGAATAGACAGATTAGCCTATGTTAGAGATGCAGACTCTGTTGGCATCACAGGATGTCTGCACTGGTTTTAGGCAGTTCAAATTAGTAAAAAACTCTTACACTTTCAACTATGCAAATCACATTAAACTAAATCACATTTAGAGATGCTACTCTTTAGTATTTGATTGACTCCAAAATGTAATAGGTTCTTCCTTGGTGCATACTCCACCCTCCCACCAAGTTACAAGAAAATTAATTTCATTAGTTTATGAGTAATCTGCTATAAGTCACACAGAAGGACAAACTAACATTAACTTGGCAGACTTAATGTCAAATCTGCATTTGGCTCCATCACTGCACATTGCAAATATACTGTATGGATATCCGCATCACTTGTAGGTAGACAAAAGTGTATGCACAAAAAGTTTTGCAATATTGAGTCACAAATGATACACTGAAACATTTGAAACACAAAAGTTTAAGTGTTTTCAAGAAAAGATGCACAGCAGTTACAGCATCGTTACATGAAATACACACTGACCTGCCCACTGAGCTTCCTGGTGTTTCTGTTGACAGACTGAGCTGCAGAAAGAACCTGGTCAGTGTGGGATGAGTTTGTGTCCTGCTCCCTGCTGCCCTTGGCCAGCCTACTGGGATTGGATGGTTTTGACATCTGAGCATAACAAAAAAATAATTATCAGTAAAACATGACATACATGCCTGTATGTCATGTATGCCTGCTGCTTTTAAAGATGCTATCAGGAGTCATAACCTTTTGTAAGATACTCCCAAATTTACTGATGGACCCCTGATACAGAGAGATTCGTGTCACTGACCAAACACTCTATATTAGCGATTGCAGTTGTAACCAAAGTGTAGTAAAAAAAGGCAACTGGACTTAGTTGAATTTCAATGTGGAGACATTCCACATTGAAACCGACGGAAGTTTAAATGTGGAGGTCTACAGGAAACCCACCCACACTGACCAATACCTCCTTTTTGACTCTCACCATCCATTACAACACAAGTTCTTCACAGACACGATTGCAGTTGTAATTTAGGGCTGTTTAACACTGACAGCAACTTTTACTCACACATCCAAAATCAAAAGTTATTACTATTCATTATCAAACATCATTTTTGGATTCCTACACTTATGGAAACTCACTCTCTCTTCTATAATTGGTAAGGAGATGTCTATGAAAGCCTCCTTCACTGTGGAGATCTGAAAGAAGAATCACATGTACGTGTTAGTATCAGCATCAGCATTTATAATATTCCATTATAGTAAAAATCAACTGCTAACATCTGCTGCACATTTTCAACAGGACTAGGAGACATGGTAAGCAGCTGTTCCTGTTTTTTCCTCTATAGCTCCACACCTGGTACTCTATCATCAAGGATACTCTAGTGTGTGTTTGCATATTGGCTCTTGCTTTGTTAACAACCCACAGATCCGACATTTCATTGTAAATGCCTGCTGCAAACAGTTGGTGTTTGAGTTGGTCCTTGAAGTGCTTTCATTTATTTTTTCTTCAGTAAAGTTTCTGTTCTGTTTTGTCTTTTTTTTTTAAATGTGTTTTGGGTTTATATCAATGTAAAAAAAAGTTGATAATCTTCACCTCAGGTTAGTGTTATATCTGCAAAAGGAGAATGCCAGTGCATACATGTATACTGGGAGAAAGTGAACTTGTCAACCTTCAGCGAGAATAATACTGGCTATTCAACCATACATACTTACATGCTCACACTCTTCACACATAATAGTGTTGGTCAGCTCGCCTACAAAGATGCGGTCAACAAAGTTCATCTTCACACCTTCCTTTCCATATGCTGGTAGAAAAGACAGACATGTTTTTGATTTACCATATATGATGTGAGCAGTATTTAATGACTACTTGAATATTGTGAATGTTACTAAGTTACTAATAAGTTTTCTCTCTCTCTCTCTCTCACTCATTTTCTACCGCTTTATCCACTGAGGGTCGTGGGGGGTGCTGGTGCCTTCATAATTAAATTATACCTAATAATTTACTGTAGATTCAGAGCTAAATTTAAAGAATTGTAATCACATTTGATGTCAAAATATAAGAAAGAGTAGAAGGAAAAAAAAAAACCCCTATTCCTTTCTCGTAATAACAAGAAAATATTGTCATTATAATGAGAAGTTTCTTGCTATGAAACAGATCTTGTTATAGCAATAAAATTATTCATAATGAGAAACTATCTTATTATAATGAAAAACACCTCAGAAATCTTTCTCCCCTTTGACAGTTTGACAGTAACTTTCAAACAAAATAGATATATAATGCTTGTTTCCTTATTAATACAGGTGAAGGTTTGCATGTACAACTGATTGCGGCTGAAAAGGCTGTAAAGCAAATTTCCCGTTCAGGACAATAACATTTATTTACAAGTCAAAGACTAAGAATATACTCTTCACTTCACCACCAACGAAACTTGGCCTCTGTTTGATCACTATCTGAGCTGTATTTCCATTAAATGCCACAAGGTGGGACTGTTGATCTTGGTCATCTGTCTGGTGCAGCCAGCATGTCAACCTTTGACTTGACGTTTGGTCTCCTCATCTGCTGTCTTCTCTGTAGGATTGTTGAAGGCCTTCAGAATGCCTGCCCTCACCCGCTGCAAACAAAAACACAAAATTAAAGTAATAACACAGAATTTACATGACATTCACTAATGCAAAAAAAACAATTACATAAATTAATGTAAATCTCACTCCATAGGTTCTGTGGTGTCTTTCTTGAATTCACTCTATTATAGCCATTACTGATAGATCACACCATGAGTGATATCTAAAACTGACAAGTGTACCTATTATAAGCATAATTTGTGTAAAATAATTATTGTGCTTGTCTAAAAACATTAACATGTAAATCTCATAATTAACTGTGCATGATTGTGTGTGTGTATAAATTCTTGAAGGGACCTACTTATTAAAGGTGACATGGTCAGTGAGTATGTTGGTGAGAGAGCTGTGAAGAGGCACAGCCACAGTAAAGCACCAATCAATAGATAATTGGCCATGGTCTGTGTCTGCAGTCAAAACCAGTCAGCCCCCATTGTTGCGGGAACCATGCACTGGACTGGCTATTTAGGTCAAAAAACTGTTAATCCTGAACTAGCCAGTCTGCACCCCTCTCCATCAGCACAGCCAAACCAGGCTGAGCCTCTCCTACTAATTAATTACCAGTAACCCCCACACCCACAGCCCTTTCTCCTTCCCCAAATACATCGTGCACTGGCCTACAAAGAACAGCCTGTGGGAGGAGGGTAGTGGGGATGGTGGGAGAATGAAAAGAGTTACTGGTGTAAGGGTGCAGGGGTGGAAACTTAAATTTAGATGGGTGAAGAAAGACAGTCCATGCCCCCAGAGTAAAACCTACCATCTCAACTAATTGGTGATAATTGACTGGAGCCATATTAGCATATTTAGATCTCTGATACTAATGGCCAATCAACACAACAATTAGAGCCTCTAAAAGGTTGTAACCACCTACTGTAAAAAAAAGCCAGTCTTCCTCTGTGACACAAAAATACTAACACAGAAGCACAAGTGTATGTTAATTCTACTGTCCTTGAATTATTTCAAATTTGTTTTTCAAAATTGTCTTATTTTAAAACTTGCACAGTAGATGAATTGCTACAAACTTTAAATAAACATTATTGTGTCATGATTGCTCTATGCTTGAGTACAGGCTTTGTCAAGAACACTGTTAAAATATAGTTTGTTATCAACTATGTGGTCATTTTAAAAATGTATTCAACACTGCATCTAAAATTTCTGACTGTTTCTCTGAATGTGCTCGAATGAATAAATTAATTTCTGAGTGACTGAATAATAAAAAGCTGTACCTCCTCCCACTTCACTTCCTTGATTGGATTGAGATACAGGCTGATGAGCGAGTGAGTGAGTGAGTGAGCGAGCGAGCGAGCGAGAGTGTGTATGCATAGGAGAGGGCTGTGGGTGACCCTCAAGTACAATGGGACAGCCCTGGAGCTCATTCAGCAGCTGTGGGTTTCCCAAGATCACACAATGATGCCGGCCGTGCCACTTGCAAGTCCTCCAAGTGGCACAACTGTCAGTGTTCACAAGTTTGAATGGGAGCAGTGGAGCCCAGCCTGTGGCCCCTCTTGGGCCTGCGGCTGACCACTAAACACACCCGCTAACTTCTCCTCCTTGATTCATGTAGCCACTGGTGGGGCCACAGGGGCCAACTCTTCTGTGGGGTCTCCTAATTGCCCTGTGAATGAGGGAGGGTTCTCTTCTGTGCTTGCCAAAAAACATGGCACCATAAGATTAAAACACAAAAAGAGCCACTGGGTTATGTGAGTGCATACAACCACCCACAAATACACAGCTGGTTTACATTATAAACAACTCTAGGATTATTTTAAAAGAAAATAAGTCCCATCTTTAGATTTTATGTGTTTGGTAATTCAAATGATTCACTTTATGCTTAATTTATTTCCTCTCTCTCACACACACAGACAGACAGATGCACGCAGCTGCTGCTGTGATGTGACACTTATTGTTCAGAGGTTTTTCACAGACACAGCCTGTTCTTCTATCACTAGTTTTATTTTACAGTTCGGAAAATGATCTGTTGTGGAAAATACAATCAAGCAGAAAAATTGTGAATTATTGTTGATGGTACTTTTATGCTGTTTTGAGCTATTTATTTGATTATGGTACTGAGAGCTACTGCACATTAGGAAGGGCTACCATGCCATAATTTATTTTCATTTTTCAAGAGTGTATGGGTTAAGCCTCCTGGTAGAAAATTAACAGTTTGCTGTATTTAATTTGATTGTAATTTTCCCATTTTTGCATGCAAATATTGAAAAAAAAACAAAAAAAAACAAACAAAAAACTAATACACATGGTGCATCCAAGATGTCAACATTTATGCAGTGATGTAGAGGACATTTCAAAATATCGAAATATATATCCTGTACTGTGATATATCCTAAAAATATCACAATAATGGTTATAGGTCTTATTGACCAGTCCTACTGCAAACTCTGAAACAACTTTGAGAGATGTAAAAAGATTCACAAAAAAAAAGTAAATGCTGTCTTCAATGTAGTCATTACAGGTAGTCAAACACAGACATTCAGTGTGTGTAAACTGTGCATGTGTGTAGCCTCACTTTAGTTTCCTCTACTCTTATAGAGTCCAGTAAGTAATGCAAAAGCTCCTGGCTGTCTTGTTGCTGGTAGCCCTTAAACCGTGGAGCTCTGGAAGACACACACAAAAAAAACATCAAATTCAAGAATTTGAGAGATGCAGCCACTTATTAAAACAGATTAATCGGAATGTATGAACTCGGCTACAAATTTGTGTTTACAGCGTCATCTTTATAAAGCATTTGTTGTGAAAAGACAGTTGCATTTCAAACAAAACTTATAAAGCACACCTAAGGGGAAAAAGATAATACAACAAATTAATAACTTCAATTCCAGTGGGTTATTCCATTAAAACACAAAGGTCTAATGCAAATATGAGCGATCAAGGGTTAAACCACAGCTGTACCATGCTGCCAGTCAAGTTCTTTCTGGTACTCTTCTTTGACATATTGCTTAACATTTTGTCAGCTATGAAGGGCGGACCATGATCCCGGACATTAATGCCAGGGTGGTGAGAGAGGAGGCTCTCCCTGGGTCAATCTCATGGCCATACATATTGAGGCAGATGTGGGGACAGATGCCAGGTGCAGATGGGAAGCCAAGGCTAGAGCCACTGCAACCTGTTGGGCCAAGCCAGCCACATAACCACAGGACAGGTTGGTCTAACAGACTCAAGGAGAGACCATGTCTCTGGTTAGTAGAGCCTTCAGTCAAATGGTGACAATGTTCAGAGGGTGGGGGACTTGTTTAAATAAACAGCTAAATAGAGTTAATTTTCTTGTACTTTTATCATGCTAATTTATCATGCTAATTATCAATACCAGTTAATTTGGAAAGCTTGTATTGTGATAATGTATATCTATAATAATGTCATTAATATTACCATAAAAGCTAATCCATAAAACTTTAATGAAGTCCACATTAACCTTCAATTTCATGAAAAAAAATCCAAATCATGATTCACATTTTTTGGAAATCTGTTAAATATATATATATCTGAATAGCAAGATTTTTGGGCCAGTGATTTTTCTATAGCACTGTAGAATTGCACAATATGGACCATATCACAATGCATTTGATCAAATAATTGCAGAATCTTTCCATTCTGCAATAATTCCATTCCATACTTTTTATTATTTTGCTATTAATTATGAATCCCTATTCATAATGTCTTTCTTAATGAAAGAAATCACATATGAATTACATCTTTGAGAAAAATTGAAATGTGGCTGCAGAATAGGTTTTCATGCTGTGGAAGAAATTGCCAACCACCTGCCCTCAACACAGGTTATAAGCAGGAGGTCTGGAGAGCCCAAAGACACTCCCCACTCCCCACAACTCCATCCTTACAGACTGAAATGTTTGTGCAGACACATTGGAGAGGGATGGAAAGAGAGGTGGTGGGAAGCACATATACTGTTTTATACCAGCTCAAAGTAAGCAGCATGTGAGTCACCCTCTTGTTCTACTGACTAATATATCCAGTGCACATGAAAGAGAGAGAGATACAGTATAGAGTAAATAAAGATTAAATAAGTAAGATTAGGAAAATAATTTGAACAGACACAGAAAAGCTTGGTTGGGATCAGTTGGAATGAGGAGTGGAAGGTCGTCCCCATGGAGAGAAGCAGAAGGGCCCTGTAGCGCTGCTCTCAATCTGGCCAATGAAAACAGCTGCGGTGCTAACACAATTAATAGCTGGATGACTTAGTACCAGACACACGACCACACAAGCTTCCCTCAAAATATACATGTATGAACAACACAATTCACCCACATACGGTTCACTAATGAATTAATCTCCATTAACTGTAAGAATGTGATCAAGTGAACAACAAAATGTGTTTTGTAACCTGTTCAAGGCATTTTGCTTTGTCCAACGCATAAGAAGAATGAAATCAATTGAAAGTTTCTGAAAAAAACTTTCCTCAAAGTTATCTCAACACCTAAAAACGATTTTTTTAAAATGAGAGGGGTTGGGAAATAGCTTCTCTAGTTCTGTCAACATCTTGCATGGCAGACAGACACACACTTATAATTGATTTGAAATTAGTTCATATATTTGGACCTTGTTCTACTGTTTTCAATGTAAGGGGATGCTCACAACCTTATTTTAGATTTTACTGACAACCATTAGCAAATGTGTATTATTTTAAACCATCTGAATATTTGCTCCATTTCTTGAAAATTGAAATTGTGAAAAACTTCATGTTTTCCACCCATTCAACTCAGTAGATATCATGTTAATGTATGTGTGAGTATGTTTCTTGAATGCCAGAGCACTAAATTGAAAGCATTGATGTTCTCAGCAATTTCTGTCACAGCTGTGAGGCTGCTTATGAAGGTCTATGAAAAGTAATTGAAAGATGTGGGCATGTAGAGAGGAGAGCCAGGCTACTTTTCACATTTTTGCAATAAACAAGTCCAATGGCAATCTTGAAAATTAAATTAGATCTTGAAAGATGTACTGCAGATGAATGCCCTTGTGTGGCCCTTTTGTACTCTTTATGCATTAGACATGTAAAGGTAGATAGTGGATATTAAAACTGAGAATAATAACAACTCACAGTGTTCCCACTGAATAAATAATATTTAATAATTCCTAAGGTTATCAAAAGTAGGAGACATCCTGTATGAAAATATCTGTGTGACTTCAAATCCCAATTCCTGTGTGTAAACATAATTTTGCCTGTAATTAAATTACTTTTTTTGCAGCCTGGCTTCGACTCCCTGGCTGTGACCTGTCTTGGCCAGTGCCAGTGACCATCCAACCCACACAGCTTGGCATGAGTTTGAGAACCAGACCTTTTCCGCTGGCAGGAGGAGTAGAGGAGTCAGGCTGTGGGGTACTCAGTTGGTTGAGGTCAAATACATGTGCAAACACAAATGTGGAAACACACACACTTCAGGATGGAACTGGGCTCAACGGGACTCAACAATCAAACTGACCCAAATCAAAAGCCAAAAGCCTTATTAACCTTCCTGTCAACAAAAACACACTGGATAAGACACTGAAAGAGGACCAGAAAAGCACTGTTAGTACTCTACAGTCAAGGGCAGGTCCAACCCTCTTGAAAAAACAAGATCCAGCAATAACAAGAGAGGATGACCGGCAACACTGTCAGAATACAGCCATCATAAAGGTCACTTCAATATGGAAAAAATGTCCCAGTAAACAGAAGCACTTCTTGACTCTGTCAATTCAGCTCAAAGCCTCAGACTTGATTGACTGTAGAAAAGCTGCCGAGCAGAGGAGTCTAAAAGCAAAACGTATAATAGCTCAGACTAGCTAGAATGCAGCTGTAATCATGTACACTTTGTGGATATTATAAAGTAAGACCTTGAGAATGCAATGAAGTACACTGGAACAACACCCACTTTTTTGTCAAACTAACGACATATGTTTCACATATTCATTAATATAACAGGTTCAGTGTTCCCACTACCATTTATTTTGGACAATATTGGTCTTACTTCAATTCCTTGAAATGTGCCTGTAGTGCGTTTTGCTGTCCTTTACTATTCCCCCTTTGTGCATGCCTTGCTCTGCTGCTCTGCCTTATAAGTAAACCAAGGAGGAGGAGTTGTGGCTGTTATGTTTAATGAATTCCCTTGCGTGCAAACAAACGAATTATGACAACTATGCTTCACTTCAAATGTGGCTCTTCAGTGGAAATCGTCGACCCCTGTGCTGTTTCTTAATGCCTACAGACCACCTCAGTACCATGCAATGTTTTTTGATGATTTTACTGGACTTCCTTCTATCATCTGTGTTGACTGTGATTGTGCACTTGTCGTCTGTGATTTTAACATTCATGTTGGTAACCCCCAGGACATATGGGCCAAAGAACTGTGTTGTATTCTGGACTAACTAAATTTGGAATAACTCAACATGTGATGGAAAAAACAAACAACACAGAACACCGTCTGAACATCTCTAAGGTTATGGTAACAGATGTTGTTCTGTCTGACCATTCCTGTGTCTTCTTTGAGAGCACTGTCAACAGAAGCTTCCAGGCAGAGATCTTTAAGAAACAGTGCATATGTCAAAATATGGTGAAATGCTCATTGAAGCCTCCTCCTCCTCACCCCTCCTCCCTTCACCTTCAGTTGATCTTGTGGATACATTTAATGGTAAAACTATCAGTATTATTGATGCCATCGCACCCACCAAGGTGAAGGTGATTACTGCCAGAAAGAAACCTCTATGGACAAATGCCACAAGGGTTAAAGCTGAAAAATAACAGAGAAAATAATAAACCTTCGTAAAACTAAATTACAGGTTCATTATGACATTTATAAAGAAAGGCTGTGCGTTTATAATATGGAGCTGAGAAATGCAAGGCAGTCATATTTTTCTGACGTCATTGTTAAATACCCACTCATAAAAACCTGGATGACATCATTCACCATCTGAATTCCACTACTTGCTGCCTTGATAGTCTGCCAACAGGTTTTTTTTTTAAAAAGTGTTGCACACTCTATGGCCTCAGATCTTTTAGAGATGTAAATATGTCTCTACTCACAGGTATCTTCCCTCAATGCCTAAAAACTGCTGCCATTAAGCCATTTTTAAAAAACATCAACCTGGACACCAAACTCATGAACAGTTATAGGCCCATATCAAACCTTCCCTTTCTCAGTAAGATCATAGAAAAAGCTGTTTTTCAACAGCTTCCTGACACTGAATGACTGTTTTGATGTCTTCCAGTCAGGTTTTTGGCCACACCACAGCACTGAGAAGGCCCTCAATGACATCTGATAGTGGCAACATTTCAGTCTTGGTCTTACTGGACTCTGGTACAACACTAAACTGGTTTGAGTCCTATTTATAAGACAGAGATTATTTTGTTTCTTTAGGTAACTACAAATCTGAGCAAACAAAATAACCTGTGGAGTTCCCCAGGGATCCATCTTAGGGCCTTTGTTGTTTAACATCTACATGCTCCCACTGGCAAATAATTAAAAAAAACAACAAAAATATTTTATCACAATTATGAAGATGACACACACATCTATATAACTATCTCACCATGAGACTATAGTCCAATTCAGACATTGATAAAATGTATTGATCAAATTTAAAAGTGGATGTGGCAAAATTTTCTTTACTTAAATGAAAACAAAACTGAAATATTAGTGTTTGGAGCCAAGGAAGAAAGTTCAGCACTCAGCTTTAAGCAGCGACACTAAAAACAAGCAGCCAAACCAGAAATCTGGGTGTGGTTTTGAACGCAGACCTGAACTTTTACAGCAACATTAAGATGGTAGTGAAGTCAGCCTACTATCACCTAAAGAACATATCAAGGATTAAAGAACTGATGTCTGAGCAGGACTTAGAAAAGCTTGTCCATGTGTTCATCTTCAGTAGACTGGACTACTGTAAAGCTGTCCTCACAGGTCTGCCTAAAACGTCCATCAAACAGCTACAGTTATTCCACAATGCTGCGGCCCCAGTCGTCACTTAGATCAAGAGAGTGGACCATATAACTCCAGTTCTTCGATCTTTGCACTGGCTTCTTCTCTGTCACAGAATAGAGTTTAAAATCTTGCTGCTGGTTTATAAAGCTCTAAATGGTCTAGCGCCAAAATACACCTGTGATCTCCTGGTCCATTATGAACCAACCAGAACCCTGAGGTTATCAGTGTAAGGACTAATTTTCTGTTCCCAGAGTTAGAACCAAACAAGGTGAGGCAGCATTCAGCTTTTATGCTCCGCACTTGTGGAATAAACTCCCAGAATGTATCAGGGCTGCTGGAACTCTGAACTGATTTAAATCAAAGTTAAATAATGCATATTAAATTTTATGTTGTAAATATACTGGCTTTATATAAATATATATATAAATTAGCTTGTGATTTAGGTATACTATATGTTCAATGGGTGCTGAGGCTGTGCTCATAGCTCTATTCAAATGCATGTCAGTCAGTGGAATAGATTGGCCTTCTATAACATGTGTGAGTGTATAAAGGTGTGTGAAATAGTTGATCTCTGAATGCACAATTGCATGAGTTCTGCAGGATGAGGTGGTACCAGGTGAAGTGTCAGCCCTCACACACCCACACACGCACACACACATGCATGCCTGTCTGATAAAAGCTAGGTACCAGAATAACTGTCAAAGTCACACCAGAAATGTACCCACTCATCCATCATTAAACGCCCTGGTCACCCACCTGCACTACTAAAGAGTGCACCACCACCACCTCACACACACAAAGGGGGAGCAACCAACAATGTACCATGTTCAAACAACAATTCAGCCAACCAAACATTCACACTGCTCTTAAAAGACAGAAAAACAAATGTTCAGTTCATAAACATGTGGCCATGTCTAGAGTACATTAGACCTTGCTCTAGATAAAACACGACACAGGTGCTTCAGCAGTGTTGCAAGTATCAGAAAGAGCTATAAATACTCAGCTGCTGTTGGGTATTTACAATGGTCCATTGCTGCATAGTGACTTTAAAGTGCATGAAAGGCATTCAACCGTGACCAGGTGCTACCTGGATCTGGCTGGTTAAAACAGTTACTACCACAGTGGTGGGTAGCATTACTGTGTTAGTAAAATGAAAGATGTGGCTCGAATAATGTGACTTAAATTAATAGGGAACTATAATGATGACAGTTGATGCAGTCATTCTACAAACTGAGATGAAGGATACACATACATGTTCAATGTGTTTTTTTAAAAAGGGCCTTACTTCTGACAGAGCTGATTAAAAAGAATCTTGGGATTGACCTGGCCTTTCCCTGGTTCTTTCATGCTCTGGAGGAAGAGAAACATGGCAGCCGTCAGTGGCTCTGGACTGGGCAGCGTTATCATTAATGGACTCTGAAAGACATGGAGTCAAAAGTAATCAATAAATACATTTTCCAAATTGAAAGGTTTGACAGTATTACAGTAATCAGCACAACAGCAGCTTATTCAAGTGATATACTGTATGAAAAGTAATTTACACAGTTTTCAATCGTACTTTTTCAATCCTACTTCCTAAAATATGATGTGGAACTAAATTAGAATAAGAGGTCCCAAAAATTCCAAAGACCACTTTGAATCTATTCCAGTCTTTTTTTTTTCTTTTTTTTTTTTTTTTATTTCTGGCCAGTGTCAA
Organism: Brachirus orientalis; assembly: GCA_016785285.1. Taxonomy (NCBI): domain Eukaryota; kingdom Metazoa; phylum Chordata; class Actinopteri; order Pleuronectiformes; family Soleidae; genus Brachirus; species Brachirus orientalis. The sequence continues at coordinate 4,660,237 of JAFBJR010000425.1, forward strand.
ACATCATTTGTTGCATTCATGAAATAAACGATGCTTGACACTTTAGCCATTAAATATTTCAATTTTTCTTTGTGGGAGCTGGAGCCAATAGCAGCCCATGTTAGACAAGACATGGGATAGGCAGTCATATACTGTAGAGTAATACAACATTAATCTACAATTTAGAGCCACCAATAAACCTGCATGTCTTTGGATTGATTGTCTTGTCATTGGTCTGTTTTGGAGAACACTAAATCTGTAGAGAAACTCTAGCAAACTGTACCAGATTAGTCTCAACAGGTGGGCAGATCCTCAGTTTGTATCCTTTCTCCTTCACTTCCTGGATAAGCTCAATGAGCATGTGTGTCTGGGCTAAGTTCTGTAGGGAGAAAATTATTTTAACTGTTAAGAACATTTCAGTAACCATTTACCATGCAATAAATAAATGAAACTCTGGATGAAATCAGGGATCATAAAAATGGTAAATTTACTGTTTTACTATTTATGTAAGAGTTAAAAAAAACAACCAACAGTTTATTTGGACAATAAAGGGACTTCAACAGCAAAAACTGTAATCCTTAAACAATATGAAACCATATCCACACTAAACTTGAGGCAATTAAATGTGATCAGTTAAAAGTTATCCTTATTTAAGTATAATTTGAAAAACTAGTGCAAGTTCATTATGGTGAATCAGGTTTTCAAATCATTCTATGATCTGTGAGTTTGAGCAGAGAAGATCCTTGGTGAGGAGGTAGCCTGACGCTGCCATTGTCCCCTCATATTAGAGGAGCATTTTTCTGTCCCTTTCAAGTGACATTTGTTTTGTCACATCCTGGCAATGAAGCCAGTTGCTATGGAAAACACACAATGGAGCTGGCATTGTGAATGCAGACACAACTCATCCTTTGACAATTATGTTTTTTCAACAAAAAGATTGCAATTTCCAAGGCAACAATACAAACAGACAGGGTGAGGGAGGGAAAAGGATGTAAACCACGCTCACTCGAATTTCAATCAATGAGGAAGGCCGTGAGGGTGATTAACAAAATGGAGGGAAAACAGCTTCATTGTTGAAGAGGAATGTTAGTTTGCAGTCACCATGACACAACCAGAGAAAGACGAAGGAGGCTCTATAGCAGCGTTGTATGGTGAGCATGCTCTGCACCAACTAAGAGCCACTAATGCATAGTCAGGTGAAAGTGTCCAAGCAGGCACTACAGTTACTGCTGCATTGAATATACTTCAAAATGATCTCAAGGTCTAACCAATTTAAGCTCAGTTATTGTAAAAACAAAATGTGCTTCCTATAGGTCAGGCTTCTGAGGTTTGTTTTAAAGACATACATACTATGCATATTATTACGTTAAAATGAAAATCCAAGAGACTCATTAAGCTATTAGAATGTCTCTTGGGATTAAGCAATGACTTTCAAGTACATAATTGTCAGTGAAAGATCTGCTTTCTGACACTGTGATCATGCATCACATTCACAAATAAATGCTTGCGATTGCTCCTAACTCTGATATTTCATCTAGTATTCATTACAAGTAATGATATCATACCTCTGCATTACTACTGTTTCTAAATGTTTCAATTCTGCCGCACAATAGCACACAGGGAGTGTCAACGCTTGAACTATAGTAATACGAACCTGCATAACAGCATTGAAGAAGCAGGTGTTACCAAGGTTAATGATGCCTTTAACAGGGACCAAGGTGTTGTTGATGACCAGATTTTTGCCTCTGGGTGGCTCAGAGTAATCTGATGGCTCCTCTCGCAGCTTGATGATCTTGGGTGATACTGCTGGAACATAGTAGCAGAGTAGAACAAACTCAAAAACCATGTACTATATGTTGTAAAAATTATGCAGCATAGTACACGCCAAGAAGTATAGAAAAGTTATAGGTGTATTTGACTTTAAGTGGAGTTACATATAGCAAAAATTGGACATATCCTTGAAATGAGACAGAGGCAAGCTGCTGGGATGGCAGCTGGAAGGAAAGCTGGGTCATTTGGGAAAGCAGATAACAGCTGTAGATGTTTCCACTGGTTCATGAAGGAGGGGTGGGGGCCGAGGATGGAGAGATGGCTCTACAGAGCCAGCTGTCCCTCCTGATCATCAATGAAAGCTAGCCTTAAACAGCAACTAAGACACAGATGGTCAGAAGCTAACAGTGTGATGCAGACAGTCTGCTGGGGACAGATGAGAGAAGGTGCTCTAGCTGTGCGAGCTGATATGTGCCAGCCGCCAACAAATAAGCTACAATGACTCAATACTAATAATACATAACTAACACATGTTGTCTAGAGTGTATCAGCTGATACATATACTTTATTGACATAGTACTACTTAATGCAACACCATACCTATTAAGTGCTACAAGTTAGGAAAACAACCAAATTCTATACTTGTTTATTAATAATTAAATCTACTTCACTACTACTGTAAATTAGGACTGCAGTAATTATTCGATAACTCAACTATTAATCAACCATGAATCAAAGTTTTCAGATTATGTGAATGTGGATATTTTTGGGTTTCTTTGCTCCATATAACAAAGAAATCATTAAAACCGAATAATTTTGGTATTTGGACAAAACTAGACATTCGACATCATCATTTTCAAGTTTGGTAAACATTACTCAGTATTTTATGATATTTCACGCACCAAACAAGTATTTGATTAATCAAGAAAATAATGGTCAGATTAATCGATAATGAAAATAATTTGTTAGTTGCAGCCCTACTGTAAATGTTGCTGCATTCTGTGTGAAAAGCAAGGACCTCTGTGATGCAATTCTTATGCGATTAGTTAATTTGAGATTTGTTATATCAATTATTATAGCAGTCAAATTTTTGTAAATTAGTTGTCTTGTAATTCAAAAGAGGGATGGACAAAATCTTTTAGCACAACATGCACATGCACCTGCACCTGACCTGCACCTTTATTCTTACCATTATTTTGCTGAACACAAAAATGACCTTGCCTTTACCCATTTTCAATTCATGTAACAAATACCTGTGCACAATACATATAGCGACAAAGCAATTCAACCTACAGTTTTTCCTCTTCAAGGTCAGGGACGTCAGAATTATTGCCCTTGTCACAGTTGGTGGAATGGGAACCTTGGGCTTTGTATTCCTGGCCTGACAATTTTATACTTTTATGCATTTTATTTCAATTAACTTCTACTTCGTGATGTCAAAGTGAAGTAATATTTTGGTCCAAATGGCTTGAGTTTTTCCTCAAATTTACAGTTTGTTTGTTTGTTGTTGTTTTTTTTAAATCAGAGAAAGATAGGAACATTTATGAGCTGTGAAGAGAGCACTGTCCTGTAGTTTTGGGATTTAGAAGGTAAGGGCAAGGTTCAGCTTGCTGGGATGACATGCTGTTGTGGCACTCCCCCCAGTGGTGCTAAATGCATCTGGCCCTCTGTGCTGGCAACATCTGGAGGCCTATTCTAATCTTTAATATCGAGCCATAAGGGAGTTCACATATGTCAATGCATGGAAACCATGAGGAGATGGAAAGAACACTGCAGCCCCCAAAACAGGAAAAATTGAACTCTATATTACTAGACATGGTGTGAGATTGGGAAGGTGTGAAAGACAAAAGTAATGAAGAAAACGACAGGTTGCTAATGAGTCAGTTTAGTTTAGCGTTAGAACATTTTTGAGCACAGAGCCAAAATTAGCAGGCTCAATACAAATTGAGTATAAGAGTGACGACTGACACTTGAGCTAAGAGGCAGCAGAGGAATGAGAAAACTAACTGGGCGGAATGGGGATGCTAACGGACACAGTCTGCATCTGGGACCATCACCCAAGGTAAACAATGTTCAGGGAGCCATCTGGTTAAGACTGGGGAGAGGGGGGGGCAGAGGAGGGCAGTTGAGTGGAGCAGTGGGTGGAGTGAAGGTTTGCAATGAGCACAAGCATATGGAAAGCAGATTTTTCCTCTCCCTGCAGCAGTCAGCGAAGGCAAATGTCAGCATGCTCTGTGTCCACGCTTGACTGTGCTGCACTCAGCACCACCACCTGGCCCTCCTTGCTCAGCCACCGAGTATGGGCAGCAGTGACACTGTGGAGCCTTTCCCCAGGGCAAAGGAAAGCATCACGATGCTCAGACTCAAACACGTGCATGCATGTACACCAACACCTCCTGCACTCACTGCTCTTTTTCGCACAAGAGATACACAAACATGAGACTTGTTTGCTCCAAAACATAGCTGAACTTAAGAAATAAATAAATAAAATGACTAAAACTAATAGGTCTTCCTGAAATCTAATAAAATAATTAAATATTTTTTTCTTTTATGTTTGAATTTAGCCAAGCCAAAGCAAGGCCAACACCAGACTTCATGTAAAAATTACAGGGAACAGGGACTACAGGGGAAAAAAAACACAAAAAAAAAATAAATAAATGAAATTCACTCTATTTCAAAATGTTACACTGCTAAAAATAGAAGAACACAAGGGCATTTTACAATTTAACAATTATTCAGTTATTTCCAACACAAAAACTAGAATGTGAAACTGTTTATTTTTTAAAGCCATCTTAATGTGGTTCACAGTTGGGCTAAGAAACAATCAAATCCAATCCTATGGCCAGTGGGCAGTGCAGCAGCATGGTGGGTTGAGGCCAACTTCTTTCATGCAGAGCAGGCAGCCAAGAGGAAGGCCAGGCAACACCAAATGTCTTATTAATTTGCTAATTTGTTGTGACTGCAGGGCATAAAAAGCCTGTTTCCTTGCCATCTGAGGCCAAGAGAAGCCAGTGCCTTGTTACTTACAGACACACACACACCTATTTACACACACAGCTTTTGCTACCACTATCTGGCCTAGTTTCATGTCTAGTGGTGGGAGTAAAGACAAAATCCTCCTTGATTACCTCCATGAATGCACCACCAGGGGACAAACAACTAACTGGCTACTGACTAAGCCAAGCTAAAGTGACAACATACTAGATAACTGATTCAAAAAATCAACAACCAAAGCAGCAAACCAGGTGAATTAAAGCACAATGTTTTCAGCTTTAACACTTTCTTTAATGTCTCTAATTATTATTATTGCTGTGTTTGTATTTTGGTAATGATGAAGAAAAATCCTCCTAAGCTGAGCAGAAAAACAACTTCAATTTAATTGAACTTCAAAAGTAGACAAAATATATAAAGTGTAAACCACTAATGCTTAGGGGTGCAATATTTAAGAGAGTTAAACTGAGTTTGATTGTGTAAAATTAGTTAAAACGCCCAAATTTAATCTACGATGTGTCTGATTTATCATCTATAGTCCTAAAACTTATTTGAAAGAAGAGGATGGTCATATACAGTACTGTGCATAAGTCTTAGGCCACCACCAGCTTTGTTGTTTTTATGTCAGTTTTGTGATCATTGGCATTGAGATTGAAAAGATGCGACTAAAAGTCAGTCTTATACTATATGATCAACCTGTCAGTGAGTTTAACTTGTGTATGTAACACATGTATACAACACATGTGCAACATCTGTAGAATAAACAATATTAATATTTACAACTATAAAACACAAATAAGACTAAATAGCTAAGCCTCAAAAGAGAGTTTTTTTTATTCAAACTGGAAATGTTGAAAAATAATGCATTAAATAATGTAATAACAGCAACATAATAACACAATAACATACCAAATAATAACAATAAGGGACATAAAACAAGAAGGAATTGACAGATTCCAGTGGGAAACAAGATCTGACATCTATTCAGAAGCAACATTTTAATTTGCTCCACAAAGACTCCCCAGCTGTGTTAGAAGGTGGAGTCTAGCTCTCTGAGGTCAATTAGCTTTTTACTGGAACTCTGGTACTTGAGCTGAAGGCCTTGATGGTGAGAGAGCACAGTTAATCGACTTTCTTTCTTTCCTGAGCTGTTGTACAAAATTATGATGGATTCTAAAAAAATCCTTGCTGGGCCCCTTTGTGCTTGGGGTTTATGGGAAAAACTGAGCATAACAGCAGCTTTAGCTGAAAGCCTGGCCTTCATGCAGAAATGCAATTTCCCATGCTCCTCCACAGACAACAGCCTATTTGGCTGCAACAGGGCTGCCCTTTTCTACAACCATCTAGCCAACCGGTGTCAAACAGTTGGGTGCCAGGAAAGGTGACAGGTAATTTAAAGTGGCAAAGAGGAATGCTACACTGTCAATAGTGACTGCCCAGCTCGTCAGAATGTTGGACCCGTGGTCAACAACATGTATGGTAAAGGTTAGTTGTCATATGGACAAGAAAGAAAAAAACACACACACAATACTTGTTTTCAGTCTTTTTTGGTGTGCCTGAGTGTAGAGATAAATATGTTGTATACTGGTAAGAAAAAAACAACAGCACATGGATAGGTAATTAATTTCTGTGAAATGTGAATTTTGTCCAAAAGTGCCTTCATCTCTTTCTTACATTGGAGGTTCTACTTGCTTACTTACACTAACTTTACAGACTAAAATACATTAAACTGAAGAGAATGTGCAAAATACTGATACTAATATCATCTGTAAATGGCCAGCAGATGAAAAAAACTTGAGTTGACTTAATTTTGACAGTCACCTCTGCATTTGTGAGTGTGAATCCACTGAGAGTTAGTGTGCTCCAGCTTTTAGGATCTAGACCCTCTGACTTGTTGAGAACCCTGGCTCTCACTAGTGCAACACACAGGCCCAGAGGTGGTGAGATAAACAGCATTCTGTCAGAGGATGGAAGGAACAGAAACAGATAGTGATGGAAAGACAAAGAACAACAGTACAGAGGCTGCACCCCACACAGCTGCTCTTGTTCTTCAGGGAACCCAGCCGGGAAGCATCACTCAAGCGCCTAATTCCTTTAATGAGTGCAGTCATGCGACATGCAGGGTGAGAGTGAGTGACTGCTGCAGCGAGCTGTGGCTTAGTGACTACGGATGAACCAGCCTTGCTGGGCCTGGGTGGCTGGCCTCTGGCCATTGGCAGCAAGGCACTGAGCAAGTCAGCCAGCGAGACCAAAAGTAATGATGCCCACCACCCTGTTCAGCTACAGCGTGTTAGGGAGACTCTCAGCATGCCAGCTCAAACTAGGTGAAGTACAGAGAGGCAGCAACAGAAGGTGTATGTGTATTTAAGTACAGAGGGGGTGGAGTAGGCAGTGAGAAGTGCATATATGGCTGGCTGGCTGGGGAGAAGGGCTCAGGTGGGTAAGGTGAAAAGATATAAGCAGTCAGGCAGTCAAACATGAATGTGAACACAACCTGTTGTCACAAAATATTAAAACTTTTCAATCTAAAATCTTCACTTTTTGACTTGCAAGAAATATTCATGGTCATGTTAATATATTCAGCATACTCAATATTAACTCAACATTAACAGTACTGCAAGTAAAGTAAAAGTACATCCAGAAGAATCCAAAGTGGTCTCACCAATCATACTGCAGTATTATTTGATGCATATAAAGGCTGTCTTTTCAGTGCAGCATGATGGGATACTTTAAGGATTGAAGTAACCAACGACAACAGGGGGAGCAAGTGTACACTGTACAGTCAATTCCTGGTATGTATTGTGGGTGAGCCATTCACAATGATAAATGTCAACCTTTGTGACCAGGCAAATCAGTGTATCCATATCACAGGTCACTCTGTTCAACAATCATTAATCTGGTGACATCTTGTATGCAGTTCTGGTAATATTTGCTTCTATTGAAAAGTAGACTATATGTACTTCACTTGCTATCATTATCACATTATATTCTGGATATGTCAAAACACAGGTAGTAAAGCTATAGTAAAACACAGCATGGACCAACTTCTTGCCTTGTTGAAATGTGAAATTGAGGATGTACATGTCTTATAAAAGTGGAATCCAAAAGCAGTAGGTGTACAGATCTCACGAATGTTGTTAAACAATTTACCTGATGATGCCTTGACAGAGTGCTTTTGTAAAAAGTCCAGGGACTGAGCCAAAGCCTTCTTGTTGCAGTGAGTGGAGAGCTCCTCATTACATTCAAAACACCTGTTGGGGGGGGGGGTCACAGACAGACACAGAGCAGTTTTAGGGTTACTGTGGAATTTAACGACCCTCAAGAAACTAATGCTGAAATGAACCATTATTTGATGAAAGAATTACTCTACCATGTGGAAAACCTTCCCTTTCAAAAATCTGGAGTCAAAAAAGCATTTAAAAACTAAAACTATGAAACTGCCCTTGGCTTATTGTGGTAGCCAAGATTTAGAAGACTTGCATCTACATACACATTAACTTTGTATGATGTTTGGTAAAATCAATGGCTTCCTTTTTTATGTGAACCCACACACTGGTGGCATCTTGACAAAAGGACAGTGCAGGTTGACTTGTGCTGGTAGTCAGTGCAGTAAGTTCACAATGAATACAGTTTGAGGTTTCTCACCAAGCTTTCCAAGTACTCAAGCTAATGGTGATGCAGTGGGACTCTGGATGGAACATTTGGTAGTGCTTGACAGCATGCTGGATCCCAGAATTGTTACAGCCCTGTATGATAAAGGAAAAGTGTAAAGGCAAAATGAAAGTTTCCTGTACTACTGGAAAGAAAGTTAGATTAAGCTTCATCTGCCATATTAATGAAGAAAAAGAAGCTTTGATTCATTAAGTGTAAGGAAAATGAAGACATGTCCACCTTTTGATTGATTGATTGATTGATTGATTGATACTTTATTAATCCCAAGCTGGGAAATTGAAATATCACATCCATATACCACATAACATAAAATCAATTTGTCCACAATTATTACAAGTTGAACGTAATAATGGCACACGTCAGAATTATACATACAGCACATAAACATTTGACTGTGTATGTACCCTAAAATTTTGAACAGTCCGTCATCCAAATAGAGGCATAATGGATATGTGGCATTGCAGCGTAGGCCGCGCAACCGGGAATAATTCATGGATCAACAGTTAGTAACAATGAATAAACAGGTGACTAAGCACTAAAAACATTAATGTTTTAACTCAAGACCTTAAAATTATAATGTCCATCTCTCTGTTTTTTGTACACAAACACATTCACAGAGTTTCTACATTCCTTTAAAATGCATCAGAATGGCAAGGCCAGTTGCTTTGTTGGTTTTTTGGGAGGGACATTTAAGACATTTATTTGAGAGAGAAAAAGATGAAAAAGTGCGTTAACATGTTGATTTTGCCTGCAACTATCAATGTCAAAACATTAAAAAGTTTTGAATGTCTACTCTTCATTTTAGCCTTGGGATGACACGACAGTTAGTGACTCTGTGTGTGTGTCTAATGCGATATGAATATCACAACTTAAAGTATATATTGATATCAGACTGATATCAATTTTTCTGATAACTCTTTAAAACTGTTAAAAGACATTTGTACTGATACATTTAACAATTTACTATAACCAGACATATAAAAAAAATAATGCTGACAACTGCAGCACTCATGTCCTTGTTGCATCACAGCAGTGGCAGACGTCTCTCTCTTTAAAGCATGTTGCAAATATTTATTGAAGCATTTGCATGGATGGATGGATGGATGGATGGATGGATGGATGGATGGATAAGATCATATCAGATATAATTGTTTTATTTTTCTGATATTAAATCCCCTGATATTCTTTAGTAACAAATTGATACTGAGTATTTAATCAGCTCCACAACCCAAAAACACTCAATGTTCAGTGTATTGGTCAGGGCTAGTATGTTCTATTTGCTGGGTTTTCAATGTTTAATTTTCTAAAAATCAATCTTACCTGGAAACCACACTTTAAGCACACAAGGATGTCATGTGATGCTGCAGGCTCTCCATCAATCATAGTCCTCTCCTTTAGGCAATCAGAGCAAACTAACCACACAGTGGAGAGTACAGACTTCTTCACTGAGCTCAGGTCCACTGCCTTACTCACATGCTGACAGGTCAAACCTGATAATCAAATCGAAACAAAGATATACTGTCAATAACAAGCATAATGGTCTCCTTACTGTTAGATGAACTCACTGTTGTGGTTGATATTCCACCAATTGAGCTTGTTTAATTAGCATACTACTTATTCTGATTTAAGAACACAAATTTTTAAAGTTCCACAGATGGACAAAATAGCCCAAGTGACAAAACTAGAAAAACTAGTCACTCCGCACCTTTTGCACAAGTTCATTGACTTACCACTAACTTCATCTGATGACTCTTCATCCCTGGGCTTCCGCGGTTTGTTAGTCCGCTTAGTCATATCGGCAGCTTTCAAAGAGAAAGGGTCCTTCAGCCGCATCTGGAGCACTAAAGGTGAAAATAGAGGACATAGAAATTAGTCTACCTCAGCTATGTTTTAACAGTGATACCTAAACATATTGAAGCTGGTCCTCATCTGACTTTAAATAACATTTGAATTAACTCCATGGAGGAGGTTAAGTTTTGGCCTCATTATCTGTCTTTCTGTCTGTTCATGAGCAGCAATACTCAACCAGTAATGGGCAATTATTTTCCAGTTTCAGTTTCACAGTGTTTTTGTTTTTTAAACAACTGTTGTGGTATTTTTTCCAATTCTAGTGCATTTGCAGAGATGCTTATTAATGTACACTGTCCCTGCAAAAACAAAATTTTTATTAAATTAAATAGAGGGAGTATGTTGACAATGTAGGGAAACTACGCGGCATTAGCGGAGGTTTACACTTTCTGAATACTTTCTCTATTTGTAAACAGCAACACAGTGCTGTTATTAATTATCTGTACAATAACTTATTTCTGCTGTGGTGCTTCCACAAATGAGTAACTGGGCCTGACCTTTGCAGCCCATGCTGCTACCTTCTAGACATGAGGTTTCATATTTAAAGCAATTTCTGCTGTGGTCAACCAGAGCAGATGGGACGGATCAATAGCATCACTGGTCGTAACTATAAAAACACCCAGTGCCTATTCGAATTGAGTATACAGGGCTACTACCACAGGCATACACGGTGAGTCAAGTGAAACAATTTTTGCAATTACAATAAAAGCTGATGCTACGTTTGGGATAATACCTTGGTGATGTACAATAACATTGTGTCAGAGGCCTCAATTGTCCACAAATGTCAGGTTTACATAAGGTTAAAGGGACTTTAAAAGCATTCGTTTAACGCACAAAACCTATACACATATCAATTATCCATAAACTGATTTTCGCGAGGACATAATACGAACTTACCTCTCTATTTCAGCTCCTACGTTGACTGTTGACTATAAAGCCAACGCTTCTTCCTGGCTAACAAGCAGGGTAGCTAAGTTAGCATGTCAGAATGAGTAAAACATTAACGGTCGTGTTTTTGTCGTACAACACGCAGCTATACTATTTCATTCATTTTCATTTCATGTCAATAACAACAGGACAATGTGTCGTTAACTATATTCCCTTTTCCTATATGCCAAGCTCTCGGGTAGCATTGAATAGCAACGTGCTAGCAACACAAGTCAACAACATGTGACGCAGTACGGCAGCTCAGTCTGGCCCAGTGTTGCGTTTACGGGCACAAGGTTCAAAACAAACCGGTGTTCAAGAGATCAACAGGCGTTTTATAAGAAATAACGTGGAGGTGCGGGGGTCATATTGGGGAAAATACCAAACATTAAGATCGGCGGTTCCCCTTGATCCCCTGAGATTATCTAGTTAAAATAAGTCCTTCATATTATGCTCAAAAAGACACAACCATTCAGCGTTAGACCGTGGTTGGTTATACTCTATCTATGGTCAGACTTGTTCAAACGTTCAAACGTCACTGTTTGGCGTTTTCCCACTATATTAATAGCATTGTGCGTGCGTGCGTATGTGTGTGTAAATTTTATATACATGTGTATATATGTGTGTGTGTGTGTGTGTGTGTGTGTGTGTATATATATATACACACATATATATATATATATACCTGCGTATTCAGTATGTTTTGGCTCAGTATTACTAACCGCCTCGGACATTTGTCGCTTCTTGCGTTTAGATATTTTTACTCTTTAAAAACATCTGGTTCATAGACTTGTGTTTGAGTTTACCATGAACTTTGAAACGTTTTGTCCTTTCGTACTATTGCGCATGCGCATGCCGTTAGTGAGCAGGGTGGGCTGTGAAAATGTGACTTTTGTCACACGCAGTTTTGCCTTTGATGTTGTAGCTTTAACTGGGCTTGTATACTTGGTAATCGCACATGGCTCTGAGAAGGTGTTGGAGGTTTTCGGGACTGGTCCCACGCCTCTTATGGCGTGGCACCGTCCAGTCTGTGACTTCTTTTCCGGCAGAACGAGGATCCGTGTCCTGTCCTGGCTACAACAGTGAGATTCACATTCAGCGCTGTGCTGCTTATTTATCTGGTCATCCGCTGACCACTGTCGTGTGTGTTTCATGAAACGTCTCGTGCTTGTTTATGCTTTGCTCTCAGCCACAGGGTCGCTGCTGTGCAGCAGGTTCACTTCTTCAGCGCCACCGAGTAATACTGTGACTTACGAGCAAGTGAAGCATCTGTTATCCGCTCGAAATGCTGTGGTCATCGATGTGCGGGAACCGTGGGAGCTCAGGGATTTCGGCTTCATCCCGGGCACCATCAACGTTCCTCGTGAGTACCAGTAAACGCATATTTGCGCAAACTCTAAATGTGAAGGTGCTTGCAGTTCAGATGACCGATGTATGTCATTTGACGTGGACCTCTGCGGACAAAGTATGACCCGGGCCTCAATCTCACTGGTAACATGGCTGCTGACCAGAGAGGCAGAAAGAAAACACTGCCACTCGGCGTTATTTCACCTTTACCTAGGCTTTCCCCTCTGGAACCCCCCAAAATTAAAAGGCATTCTTCTTCTTTTAGTACTGCTTCTTATGGTTTCTTCCTTTGGGGAGTCGCCGCAGGAGATTATCTGCGTGATAGATATTGTTTAACAGTAAAAATAACAACTTTAGACACTAGAAACTAAGAGAGCCTCGTGAGAATGGGTGAATGTTACTTAGTGCACCCTGAGAAATGATTATTCTGGGCTTAAATAATGAATTGGACAGATGACCTTGTGTCAGCATCTCATAATAAAAGTCCCTGTACTGAAAACAGTAAAGAAGTACCAGTACTGGACTTGTACTGCTCTACTGAAGAGAAAGGAGCCTGGCACAGAGAGCAACGAATTCCAAAACTTGTGTATTTTAAAAATTACTTACTGTGTATGTAATATAACTGTTACAGCAAAAAAAAAAAAAAAAAAATTGAAAACAAATTTTATTTGCCTCACTTTGTGAACAAAATACATTAGATAATATAGCTGTTGTTGAAACATTTACAGTCCCTTATCCAAAGTATTGGAAGAGTGAGGTTAATTTTTGCTGTTCACTTAAAATAATTTGATTGGACATCAAAAAATGGATATAAGACAAGAGATCAGACCTTTTAGATCCCGGTAAATAAAAAACATAGAAGATAGCCTCGTTTGTAATAGAACCCCAAATCGTAGGAACAGATAGACTCGAATTAGATCTAAATGAATAATACTTTATATTTAGTGGCAAAACCTGTGCTATGTGTCGTGTTCTTTAGATGTTTTATCAATTGACTTATGTTGAAGGAGCTACTTTTTGCCCCTCTCCTTGACAGTCTACCAGAGCACAGGTTGCAGTCTGCTTATCATAGTTTATCTTAAAGTAGTAGTTTTACGAAAACACATGCAGTTATAGGTGGGCAGCATCGGACTCGATACCCAATACTGGTATCAATATCGGTGCATCCCAAACAGGATCACATAAAAATTTTATGTCATGATTAACTTGCATAAAAAATCAATGGCAGTTGTTGCCATATACGAATATGCTTTAACCTCGAAATGACTTGAAATCTCTTAATCATACATTTTGGTTAGAAAATGGATTACAGGTACATTTTTTAAGTGTAAAAACAAGGATCTGCACAATAAAATCTTATATCCTTCCATCCATAAGTGGCTTATTCATTAAATTGTGTTGTTTGCCGGACATAATACATTCGGGAAAGTCATAAAATCTGCTGCTCTGGAATGTCAAAGCCTTACTAAACACATCTATGTCAACTGACCTATCTGTATGTCTTTGTCTTGGCAGTGGCACAGGTGAACACTGCACTCCAGCTGAGTCCAGAAGAGTTCAAAGTAAAGTACGGTGGTGAAATGCCTGAGCGGACAGACACTGTTGTGTTCACATGTTTGGCAGGAATTCGTAGCAGGACTGCACTCGGCACAGCTCTTTCACTGGGATACACAGAGTGAGATGTCTATATGAAATTTCTGTCAAAACATCTTTAATCTCACCATTAAGTCACCACACCATTTCACAGTATCAGTGCTACACAGGTTTTATGGCTGGGTTTAGTACACTTTTGACACATTGACAGACTTTTATATTACAGTGCTATAAAGAAAGCTACGACATCAGAAAAAAAAAATCATCTGTGTTTCAGTGGATTTCCATTTTCAGGATCAATGAAATACATGTATCTTTTTTGTCTAAAAGGCACCTAATCACGATACACATGTAAATGGCTTACTGTGTGATTACATTGTAAAATCAAACATAAATGCAGTCTTACTTTTGACTTTTCTGTTCATTTATTTTGTTTTCCTTTTTTGTTTTCTCCATGCCAGTGTTCAGGATTACTCAGGCGGATGGAAAGACTGGGAGAAGAATGAGAATCCAAGGATGTGATCCAAGGATGAAAGAAAACAACGAAACTATTTAATTAAATATATGTCAATTATCTGAGATCAAACTTGAAAGTGATTATATATAACTAGAAGGTTTTTTTGAGAAAGTTCATGTGCAGTTCTTTTTAAGAGCCTGTAACTGAAGTCAAAACTGTTGAAAATTTCTCACTTAAAGGTCCAGTGTGTTTGAATTACTCACTCATCTTCTACTGCTTTACTGGTGCCTAATCCTAGCTGACATAGGGTGAGAGGTGGTGTACACCGTGGACAGGTCGCCAGAATCCCCAAATCTACATGTTTTTGGACTGTGGGAGGAAGCTGGAGAACCCAGAGAAAACCCACGTACGGGTCACGGACCCAGGTCATTTTGCTGCAAAGGCAAGAGTGCCAACCACTACACCAACCATGTGGTCTGTATTTGAATTTGCGACATCTAATGGTGAAACTACATGTTATAACAAACAAACAAAACAAACTCTTCACTCACTCCGGTGGCCTTTGCATACTAGAAAGGCATACAACTTTGTTTGCTTAGTAAAAAAAGTTGCATGCACTGACCAGTTTTTGTGATTACAGACCGTCCACATGTCTTCAGATTGCAGCCTCTCTAAAGCAAGGCTCAAGGCATTGTGAACACAGTGTCTTCACAAATTACAGCTTGTCCAAAACGACATTACAGGAACCACTGAATGAGAGCATTTTCTTCTACAGGATTATGTTTATGATTTTACAATTTTCTATGATTAATTTTATAATTAATTAGGTCCTCAATCTTGGCTGAGGTCCGAGGGTGACTGTCATTCATTGTCAGGACACCCACTCTGTGGGAAGACCTAAACATTTTCAAAAGTGGGTTTTTACAGGACTTGGTATATGAATTTCACCATTGAAAACCTTTTAATGCCTTCATGATGCAATGCTTTTATTATGATTTTGATCGTTTTGATTTTTGTTTTACTGCTTTTATTTCATTTCTGATTACCATCTTCCTTGAATTGCTTGTGTTTTCCTTTCACTGTGTCCTGTAAAGCAGTTTGTAACTGTATTTTAAAAGTAACTTTAATAGTTTATATTATTATAGATAAACACAAAAGCTGTTTTTATAAAATACTTATACAAAATATACCATGGGTAGTATATTCAATAGGGGCCCACGGTTGGTGTAGTTAGCACTCTTGCCTTTGCAGCAAGAGGTCCTGCGTTCATAACCCAGTTGGAACAAGGGGCCTTCTGCAAGGAGTTTGCATGTAACATGCAGATTTGGGGATTAGACTAATTGGACACTCGAAATTGCCCGTAGGTGTGAATGTGAGAGTGAATGGTTGTGATGGACTGGCAACCTATCCAGGGTGTACCCTGCCTCTCGCCCTATGTCAGCTGGAGTTAGGCACCAGCGCCCCCGCAACCCTCAGTGGATAAAAGCGGTAGAAAATGAGTGAGTGAGTGTAGTATATTCAATTTCTGAAAAAAAAAGCAAACTAAATGAAGTAAAAAAAAAAAAAAGCAAACTAAACACACTGGACCTTTAAATTGATTGTGAATTAGTTTTAATGTAGCCTCCAGACAGCTCCTAAACACATTTGCAACCAGTGACATTATGAATGGAAAATGTACAGAATGTTAAGTTTTTTGTTCCCATACTATCTATGCAATGACAACTACACTGTAATTCTTCATTTGCACATTCTGAACAGTATTCAAGATAATGTATTGTAAATATGAAAAGGTTTGCTGCTAAAGTCAACATTTAATAAAAGTAATTAGAGTTTTGATTGAAAGTAATGTTTTCATTATTTACAACTAAGAGTGATATGGTCAAAACAACAGAAGACACTCATTTGCATCACTGATGATATAAATAGACATCCACAGGTTGGCTGAGCTGACAGCTGCTGGGACTAAAATGATCTACTGTTCTGATGGTCTGTATCTAATACCCACACTTTCTCAGCATGAATTTGGCACCAACACTCTATGGAACACAAACAGATCTCTTCATCATTCATGATAATGGATGTGTTTGTATCAGTTGGGAAGAATGTTGACCGTGGCTTGGACCTTGTTCCCCTTTCAGTCTTGCCAAAGAGAGCACAAATAAAAATCTTCTCATAGGTATAAGTCACAACGTCTATAAATAATTACCCTAAGAAGTTTTGATTTTTTGCTAGTATTAAACAGCATTTTCCGAGCAGGTGAGGGGATACATCACAAAGATGCATAATTTAATACTGTGTAGTAGAGGCCAGTACACCACCTTCTCTACAGTCTGTTACATAAGGAATAAACAAAATACAGTGAATGACATGTGGTGTGTTTGTTACATTTTGTATTTTAAACCTCCTTCTACGGACCCCTGGCCTGTCTTTTAAAAGTACATGTACTTAAAGTATATTCCAGTGTATTTGTGTATTTTATTTTAGGAGAATAAATTAAACATGGGCTTATTATTTGTTCTGAGTTAGACTTTTTTAAATTATTTTTTTTTATTCTTTGTTACTCTTAAAGAGTCAAATGAATAATATTTCCAATAAAACCAAGTACGCTCTTGAAAAGTGTTAATTTTAACTAATTTAGTAGTTTTAAGATAAATACATCCTGGAGTTGTGTCAAATGGAACTCCTATGGTGACATTTTAACTTTTCAACTCATTTAGTGCTAACTTTGTTTCAGAGTGTATTAGGTCCTAAGCTGAGCTGGTGTTAGATTGACTGTTAAAGCATTTCTGCAACTCTTACTGTATACCTTCTGTTCTGAAACCTCATATCTCAGTGTACTCAAATAGACAGTATCAATTTTTGTTTAATCCAGTTACCTTAAAACAAAAATTGCATCACTTGCAAGTAAATAATATATTAATGGAAATAAAATACCATGAACTGTGGGAGTTTGCACTGGCATTTGAGTGGAGAGATAATGGCTTATTTACTTAAAATATGAAAAGAATTTGAGTCAGCAGTCCTTGAATGACAGATATCACCTCTTCACAAAAGTCCCATGCTGCCGCAAGATCTGAGGTCAGTGGAAAAGAAAAGACACTCACTCACTTAATCCAGCAACACAGAGTTGATTACAACAGTGAATTAAAAACTGTGTTCTTTGTTATGGTTATTGTGTGTGTGAACCTGATTCTAATAAGACAGAACCTAATTTCTGAAGAACTGGTTAAGTTCAGGATTCATATTTAAATTGTAGTTAGGCTAAGATTAGACTTAGGTATTAATTATGGTTATTGTTAGGGATTATGCTTTGTTTAGTTGGTTCAAATGAATGGAGGTCATTATTGCCGTGTCCTAAGGAGATAGCTTTGCAAATTTGTGTGTGTATATGTGGTACTCTATGGCGTGTCAATGTTACTGAATGTTAAGGTTTACAGTAAAGTGACAGTGTTTACTGACCCTTGACCAAGTGACCCTGTAGGTGTCAATGAAGACCACTGTTTACTCCTCGTACATCACTGTGCCATGTCAACTGTAAACTCCAGACTACTGCACCCACCCTCCTCCTTCAGTCTTCTGAAGTGGTTAATTAAATTTCTTTTTTACCTTGCATACTCCCAATTCAATATGCTGAAAAGCTACAGCTGAACCCTTATCAGGTCACCTTCATGTCGTGTCTGCTCAAAGTTCAATTAAAGTCCCTATTCTCTTCAGAGCAAATCACAACAGTGCTGCACCTACTGGCTGATATGACTTCACCAGCCCCTGCTTGCCTGCCACTGCTGTGGTGGACATTGAGGTGGTGAGTATACAATAATCTTGGCAAAAGCCATTACTGGCTGCCGTGATAAAAGGGAGACATATAGATGATCACACTGTGCACACTGCAAAATATACTATATATGACCCCTCACTAATGCCATCATTCACCATCCCAAGCCAAACCTGTTCCTTACAGGCTGCTGACAGATATCTAAGCAGCAGCTCAGAGCAGACCAGGCCTGCTTTGGTACAAAGGTTCAAGATTCCACAGGTGTTGGCTCACAAACTGGGCTGTCTATGATAGAGAAGGGGCATGACAGACAAAGGGAGGTATAAAACCTCAGAGTGGATTGGCCATCAGAGAGTGCAAACAAAGAGGTCAGAGCACAGTTCCAGTTGAGTATTTCTTTCATTTCCCCTCAGAAAATCAGAGGAAGCATAGTCCCTGCTGCCACAATGAGCTGCAGCCCGGAGAGGATCTCGTCCTACCGCCGTCACTTTGAGGACAGCAGCAGCTTTTCACATCAGGTCAGGGTGGCCAGCCCATCCCCTACCAGGAGAGAGGCTCGTCGTGCCTCCAGTGGCTATCCCTGCCGACCTGGGACTGGAAGCATCCGTTTTGAATCCGCAGGGAGAAGGACCATCTCGGCTGCACGCAGGTCTCGCATGGTTGGAGCAGGGTAAGCCGAGATGGAATAGTCTTCACGTATGGATAGGTTTTTTGAGAAATCAGATTCCAGTCGATTATTTTGTTCCTTGGGTATTTTCCCCTTCTCCAGAGATTTCTTATGGCTTTGGGGGTAATTTGTATTTGTATGTGTTTTTAGTGCAATTGCAGGAGCCTTGGTGTGTGTTGGCCCTGGTGGGGAGACTGCCATAGACCTGGATGTGGCTTCAGCTGAGAACCATGAGTTCCTCAACACCCGCACAAGTGAAAGACAGGAGATGATTGTCCTCAATGACAGACTGGCTGTATACATAGAAAAGGTAAAGCCACTTAAATTGCACTGTATGTCTTGCATCAATGCAGATACATATTTTTGTCATGGTTGGCTGAAACTACCTTTATCCTGAAAAATGGGGTCGTATTATTCTCACCTCTGTGAACACAGGGACAGGAAACATATTGTAGTCTCTAGTTTGGAAGCACTAAAAATATAACAGCTGAGGTCTTCACACGGTTGCAGGTTCGATCACTGGAGCAAAAAAACAAGCTGCTGGAGGCAGAGATTGAGGCCTATCAGAACCGCTTTCAAAAGCCATCAGGTCTGCGCCTTCTGTATGAAGACCAGCTGAAGGAGCTGCAAAGGATTGCTGAGCAAATGAAAGTTCAACGGGTGAGACAGAACAATTCAAGATGCACACTTCTTTTTCCTGTCTTTTCTACATTTCTAATGCATAATAGAGCAGAAAGAGTGAATTCTTGGTTTCTGGCAAGGTTTACAGCTCACTAATCAGCATGAAATCTACCCAAGCAATGATACAAGATGTCAGCTTGGTGTTTTCAAGGTTCCTTACCTGGTAACCAGCTTATTTCTGACAGGCAAATAGAGAGGTGCCTCATAATGTTGAGGTGTCATTGAGTACCATCAATCATCAGTTATCTTTCATGCACAGATTGTAGACACGTACACACTCATGTTTGAAATGATGATGATCAACATTTTTCTTTCTACATTTTCAAACATCCTTACTTACACCTTTAAACCCAATAAGTGTGCAGATAAATTATGACTTTGTGGTTTTTTAGGACATTTCTTTGGCAGCTAAGGGGTCTGCAGCTGGTCAGCTTGAGGCAATGAAAATCAAGTATGAGGAAGCAGTGGAGCTGCGGAAGAAAGCTGAGCTAGAAATTGAAGCCTTCCGTCCAGTAGGTTTCATTGAATTGGGAAATATTCCACTGTCATAATATTTATTTTATTGTCATGAACACACTTAATAGTACTGTAATTTCTTCAGGATGTTGACCAAGCCACCTCCTCCCGCATTGCTTTGGAGAAGAGGCTGGAGCAACTGGAAGTTGAAATTGAATTCCTGAAACGGGTGCATCAACAGGTGGATAACATCTTTGTGTAAGAATTACACATTTGTTTTGGATCTCATTGTGATACAAACTGTAAATGTCCCTTTTCCAGGAAATTGATGAGCTCATGAAACAGATCTATGCGGCTCATGCCATGGTTCAGAGTGCATTCGCCCTGCCTGACTTGGCGGCTGCAATGAAACAAATCCAAAACCAATACGATGATATTGCAGCCAAAAATCTCCAGGTATAATCACACTTGAGAACTCTGACATACACAGTAGAAACTCTCTGTTTTCCAAGTTGATGCATACGAAATTAGCCTTCATTTTTAGGAGATGGACTCATGGTATAAGAACAAGTTTGAAGATATAACTAAGAAAACGTCTGGGCATGTGGATAGACTTCGAAGCTATAGGGAAGGAATAACAGGTGCCAAGAAGGATGTGAGTGAATATATATTAAGATTAATTAATAATCTAAATTTAAATGACTATATATGTTAAATCATGGTAAAATATCTCTAGATCCAAAACAAAGAAAGAGATGTGGATGCCTTGAGAACAAGGAATGAAGCACTTGAGGCTAAAATCCGTGAGATGCAAGAAAAGTACAGGAAGGAACTGGAAGACCTGCAGGTGAGTGGAGACTCACAGCAGAGTCAAGTTTGAACACATACACCCTGACTTCTATGCATACAAGCATAAAGCCACTACAACAGCTCACTCTTGTGGTAATAACCTTACAGGCTCGGATTGAAGCCCTGCAGCTTGAGCTAAAATCCACAAAGGAGAAAATTGCGCTACACCTGCGTGAGTACCAAGACCTCCTGAATATTAAGATGGCTCTGGAGATTGAGATCACAACATACAGGTAAGTCCGAAATAGTACCAAATTACCATGTATTTGAATGAATACAAGTAACTTTGTCATTATTTGTATATTCTTTGCAGAAAATTGATAGAGGGCGAGGACCTGCGACTGTCTGGAATGATGCAAACCCTGTCTCTTACCACCTGTTCCATGAGCGCTATTGGGGCAGGGATGAGCTTTGGAGGAGGGAGCCTGGGAGGAGCAGGAGGAATGGGTGGTGGACTGATAAATGGTAGTGGTACTGGTGCTGGAGGCATGGGGAGTGGAGGGATGGGTGGGGGCATGGGAAGTGGAGGGACAAGTGGGGGCATGGGAGCAAGTTCAGGCAGTTCTGCTGGCAGTGTGGGTAGAAGAATGGGTGCCGGAGGTACCGATGGGAAGGGTCTTGCTGGTGGGACAGGTGGGAAAGACATGATTGGTAGTCATGGATTTGGAACAGGGGGTGTAGGTGGAGAAATTGGTGCTAGTGCTGGTGGTGTGGGCACTGTTGGTGGTAGTGGAGGAGTGGGTGCTGGAGGAATTAGTGGAGTTGGCACTGGGGGACTTGGTGCTGGCAGTGCTGGAGCTGGAGGGCAGGGTACTGGACTTGGAGGTGCAGGCTTGGGTGTCAGAGGAATTAGTGGTGTTGGCACTGCTGGACTGGGTGCTGGAAGTGCTGGTCCTGGAAGCACCGGTGCCGGTGATGGGGTGCAAGGTACTGGACCTGGAGGTGCAGGTTTTGGTGCTGGAGGAATGGGAACAGGTGTTGGGGGATCCTTTAGTGCCGGAGGTACAGTTGACAGCAGTGTGGGTGGTGGTGGAATAGGTGCAGGTACTGGCTCTGTGGGTTCAGGTGTCATGGGGCTCATTGGAGACCAGGGAGTAGGCAGTGGCATCTTAGGTGGTGGGAGAACTGAGGGTGTTGGGGATGTTGCATTATCAGGAATTGGTGGGAAGGGGAAGATTGCTGGAGTGGATGACACTACTGATGCCGGGATGAGATATGGATCAGACAGATATGACGGCAACATTGAGGCCTACGGTGATCAGGCTGTGGAGCTGACGGAGAGAAGAACGGTGCTGATTAGGTAAAGGTACCTCCAGGTATCATTTCTTCTTCTCTAAAATAAAGTTTCTTTCTATTCTAACATTAAAAAAGAATCAGACACATTCCTGAGTCACAAACCTAAATATAAAAGCCCTTAATTTGCTTGATAACTTAAGAGTTAAAACCATCAGTCAGCCCTCTGTTTGTTCTTTCCTTCCTGACAGAACAGTCAAAAAGGAGGGTGACGTGGTGGAGACAGACCACCAGGAACAAAACTACACCATTACTGGTGCAGCCGATGACTCTGATGTAGAGTGAACAGCACAAATTCCCAAGCGACCTCCTCTCAGTCTTAAACCTCCACGCCCCTCTGAGCTTTGCACTGACCAAACGCCATGTCTGGGCACTGACCTTCAACCTTTAGTCTGGACAAGAAGACCATGAATGACCCTTTACTATAGAGTGAAACCTTGCATCTCAATATGCCTATACTCTCTACACTTTTGTGTACTATACACTCCCTGTTTTCTCTCTGCAAATAAAGCTATCAGCATTCATTTTCATTGTCATTGTTTTATTTGATATCTTATTTATGTGTTTATTTAAAGGTGCATTTGGGGACACCAAATACAAGATCCAGGAAATGCTGGTAAATTTTTTTTCTCAGACAAGAAAAATTGTGGTGATGTTCAAAGCTCTGGCTTGGAAGCAGGAAGAGTTAAATGTGAGCAAGTGAAAAAAAGAGCAGAATACACAGAGAGACACCGGAGGGTCAAGACAGTTGTGTTGACACTTTCTGGAGGGCTATTGTGAATCCATTTGTCAAATGTTGCTCTGATGTGGACTGAGCGCAGTGCCATTTTCTGTCCTCATCCTCATCCCCACCTTCTCCTCAAGCTGCTGTTTGGGAGTGACTTGAAAACAGAAACTTGCAACACACTGACCCTGCAACTAAAAACTAAATAAGGATTGGACGGCAACTATAGTGTTTAATACAGTAACAATACCAGTTTTAATAATGATCATAGCTGATTAAATTCAGTAAAGATCAAAAACCATAAAACTGACTCCAAGTTGAAGGGGCCCTATACTTTCTACAATTTTGTATAGTGGGGCCTGTGGGAACAGAGAACAATTTGCTCATTCATGGAAAAAAAGACAAAAAATGAAGGCTATTTCTATGTTAGTTACAACAACAGATTCAAATTAACATGCTTATTTAACTCTCTTGAAACAACAGCACCTGCCTTTAACGCAAATAAGAAATTAATGTCTCAATAATGAAACAGTTTTCCTTTCCAATTGAAAATAAATACCGGAATAGGTGCTATTTATGTTTTTATTAATTATTCAATTAGTTTTTATTAATTATTCAATTAATACAACACTGTGAAACAAGGAAATAAGGAAAAAATACATAAATAAAAGATTTAATAATCCACCTTGTTGCACGCTGCCTTCACCACCACCTCAAATACACATCACTGCATTTAAAAATCATTGTATTATATCATTTTAATACGAATGTTTCATGACAACAATTATCAATAGTTCCATCAGACATCATTTCCACAAGCTTATCCCACCCAAACACGCTGGACACAATTAGTCTGAGTCCAAAACTGTCAGTGGGAGACATAATGAGGAGCCGCGAGACGCTCGTATCATTAGATCACATTTTGTTACAGCAAATTAAAAATGTGCTCTCAACCCGAAAGATGCGCGCACAGCTTCATAGGCGATAAATCATCTCATCTCATAGTCTTCATTTAGATTCAAGCTCAAGTACACGATTGCACCTCGCTTCTATACATGAAAGCAAGGAATTTATTTAATATAATTACACAGACGAGGGAGGTTGAGTGCATATGGCGTGTACCTGATATTCTTTAAGGGTGTGTGTGCGTGTGTGTGGAATGCGGAGCTCTCCATGGTGCTCGTCCTTAGAAGAGGAAAGCAACAGTGAATTGAAGCACTGCTAAGGATGGGCTACAGCTTATTCATAAATAAATAAATAGTACCTTTGCTATATTTTGTTAAAAAATATTGGATGCTCACACAGATGTGGTGAAACGATATCTCAAATAACATTTCTTTTTCCGCAGCTTATTATTATTATTATTATTATTATTATTATTATTATTATTTATTAGGTTGGCAAACATTTCGAAATCTATTATAAATGATAACTTAAATAGAAAATTCACATAATAAAGGTTAGGTTAATAAAAAGGACAACCGTAACGTGCTAAAATACTTGACCCTTTCCAAACGTACGGTCCTGTCAGGGTTACAGTCCAACATGTCTTTAAACATGCTCTTTGCCATTTTAGTTGTTTTGCTCACACTTTGAGTTTGCACAAACACACCGCGCAGCCAAATGGGTCACGAACCTTCATCCTGGGAGAAAATGGCGTTTTACTCTGAGCTGAGGGAAACTGCTCCCTATATTCACTGAGAAGGGCAAAAGTTGGGACTTTCTTTGAAATCTGCCAGTTTCTGTTACTTTGTGCATATGCTTTGGGTGGCTAAATCCCAATTAGGGTCGGATGACACGCTGCTCCTTTCATGCGCAGCCCTGGCTGCATACATTTGCCTAGGAATGAACTTCTCTAATAGATCTCCTGCTAAATGCGCCGGACAGCAGAGAGAATCGGCCTGAGTGACACTTTCTTTCTGAGGCGCTCGAGTGAGAAAAGGTATGAATTTATAAGGTACACCGAAACATATCAATTCCCGCAACCCCGCACTACTTTTATCCGCGTCTTCTCATGCGAGACAAAGTGAGTTTAAGTCAGGGAAATGTGGGCTGGAAAAAAGAGGGGCCGACCGCAAAAAACTTTCAGACACTTTGAATACTTTGAAATGGTGCAGCCCCCTTCTGAGGAGGCGGAGAGAAGAGGCATTTGGGAAGAAATCACGCATGAACTGCGTTGAATCAGGTGCCGTTTATTCGGCTCCTTTCTAATGCGATTTTGAATATTAGTCTGGGTTAAAATCCCAATCATGTCATCTGGTGGGAGTCCCATACAAGCACAATTACTATTCAAACGCGTCGCAAATGTCCCACCCGCATAAAGGCAGCTGGTCTGCCCTCTGAAGAGCAGCTTGCACCTTTCCCTCAGATTTATCAAGGAGTAAAACAACGTCAAGAAAAGTGTTTTTTAAATAAAGAAAATAAAGGGCAGGTAAAAACAGGGATTAGCAGGGCTTGTATGGTTTATTTTACTCTGTTATATCTGTGAGGAATGACATATTTTCATAATCTTTTGGAAATCATGAGGATTCAACTCATCTTCTGTTTGAATTAAAATAAACGTAAAGGTGTGGGATTACATGTGTGGATTTAGAGAAACGCGCGGTCATTTTTTTAAGACGTGGGAATCTGTGAGAAATAGGCCACATTGCTAAGTGGGACAATGATTGCGGCTCCCGTGAATGGAGCCAAACAAAGTTTATGGGTCGACATAAAAAATGTGTTTTCTTCTGAGCTCTTAAATGGCGGGCCATTGAAACCAGTCCAGGAGAGGTGGTGGTGAACCCTTGGCACCCTGTGGTATAGTCATGGTGCATGAATGGTGATCCTGGTGGGGCATTGCTCCCTGTATATACTGCGTTGCTTTGCAGACAGGTTGTTCCTCTATATTCATGGCTCATTAATGGCCAACCAGTTAAATCAGAACCCCACCATTTAGGTAGATGGAATCCAAAAAGAAAAGTTAAAGAGAAGAAAGGGCTGCAAGGCAGAAGCCAGGCAGAGCCGCCCATAAAAATGTCTCCCAAAAAACTACGATTCTTCTCAGCTCGTTATTTAGGTTCATTAAAGGGTTCATTTAAGAGAAGCGCACTTGCAGAATTCATGTTGATTGACTCCGCAATATTGTCCCAGAGTAAAGATCCGACCATGTAATTAATGTGTCTTATTCTTTTAAGATGGAGGAGGGACAATAGCGCCGGTCAAGCCATTTAATTTCATTTAATTTTCCATCCCATTTGCTTCCAACGCGGCTTTCACTCTGACACCGAGCCTTTTCACTGCACTCCTGGCCTTCACACTGGAGCAGGAGGAGGAGGAGGAGGAGGAAGGGGGATCACACCCAGCGACTCCTGCACAAACAGAAAGAAAACGTCTTCTCCTTCTACCCGTAGAATAATTACTTCTTCACAGTGAAGAAGTGCTGGTTTTCTTAAAGCAGCACATGGGTGGATGGGAACCAGCCGCAAATGCCGAGGCGTTAATAAATAACCTCTCCGCACAGTCGGGTGCAAACATTGCGCCCATTGATGAGATTGTTCGCGTGTCGTTCCTTCTCTTTGAGTGAGTGCACAGGACTGAGGGGACAACAGAGATTCATGTGCCTTGTATGATGCGTTTAGAACGTAATGCAGCTGTAGGTTGTGTTTTATGTTTCCCAATTTATTCTTCTGCCCATTTGACGCATTCTGAAAAAATAAAAATGCCTCATATCAGCACGCAGGTAAATGGCGATTCCATAAATGTGTGAACATGGAATTGTCGTCAGCAGCAGCAGCAGACAGGTCAGAGGTCAAACATGTTCATGGTCTGAATTGATCGCCCACGGGCTCTTGTTTTTCTTCCTCTCTGTTCATGACTCCTCATCGCAGAATCAAAAGCGTCCTCCATCAACTTTTAACTACCTGCTGCACAGAGCCTCAAGCTGCAGGCTGCCACTGCCTCCAATCATATACAGCGATACAATGCTTTGCGTCAATCAATCAATCAATCAATCAATCAAGGCCTCTGCATCATTTGGACCAATTACAGGCCATAGGCTTGTGGTCATCAGAACACCTGGTCAGACATTGGTGTGTTTTCATTTTTACACATTATGTAATTATTTTTTCCACTATTTACTACAATTGCTTAAATCCGTCTGTAAAATCTCTAAGTAAAACAGTCAATCAAAAAAGGACAATCAAAACAAATTGTCAAATTGTTGTTGTCAAACTTATGTGGAAAAAAAAAAGTATGATTTTCATGGGGTGCAGTCTATGTATTTAAGTCAATAATTCAATCAATGATTTCGCACTATTTTATCTGTGTGAAAATGATATAATTGTTCAGTGACACAATTTTAAATGTCTATTTTGATAGTCTACATACTGGTAAATGTGTCATTATGTGCAAATTTAGGAACATCTTAGAAAATTCTAAATACTTTCTCCAATATAGATATAGAAATATCATAACTGGTTTATCTAATCGTTATTTCCCTTCTACTTCTGCAAACGAATTATGTTGAATCAATAACACAATAAAGTGTGTATATGTGTGCGCGCGCGTCCATTGGGAAAATGGTGCTGGTTATATTTATTTATTTTTTCTTTTCTCTCATCTTCCTACTGGTGGTTCTGCCTTTTCAGTACCTGCCTGATCGCAACCCGGCACACGCCGAGAGTCAATAGGAGTTAACAAGTCCTCTAAACTTTCCTGGGCCTTTTGTTAACCTAAGGACACAAAAAGAAGGAGAATAAAGACGCTTTGAAGTACATAAAACCCAAAGAATGCCAGCCAAGTAGATTTAAAGTAGCCACTCATTTCCAAACCCTGCCTTAAAAGGAGAGAATGGGAAAGGGTGAGGATTTATGGATAAATTATACAGTGGATTTGTCAGTGAAAATATCGGAACTGTCTGGAGGACAAAGCCACATGCTGAGGATTAATGGTCGCTCTGGACCTTTGATTCTGCACCCTCTTTTCTCTGCCCTTGACAAATTGGATTTTGGGGATGGGAAGGTCGCCTGGCCCTTTGTGTCTCTTGACCGTTTTGGAGCAATTCATTATGCGGCGGGGTGAGGGAAAGTCTCCATGTGACCGGGCGGCCCGTTTCCCCTCTCATCACAGCTGCTGGGAGAGCACAACTCTCTCACACTCAACGAACTAACTACACCTAACATAGCACAGCATCACCTCTGTGATCACCCCGCCTCCTGCAGCCTGGACTTAGGGAGGCTGAAGTATGCGTGTGTGTGTGTGTGTGTGTGTGTGTGTGTGTGTGTGTGTGTTTGGGGTGTTGGTGGGGGCTGGAGCTACCTTGCCTGCACCATCACTAGAAAAGCTGGAGAGCAAAACACCACCGCGTCACTTTGAGGGCGGATATCGGCCGGTCTTCACCCTCTCCTCCTCTCTTCCTCCTCCTCCTCATCCTCTTCCTCCTTCCCTGCGCTCTCACTTGGTCTCCATCAGTCTTCATGGTTCTGATCTCACCCCACGCCATGCAAGCCACCAGGGCGTCCACCACCGTAAGTGTGTTTGCGGACTGCAGCATCCCAGCCGGATTCCGGATAGGACCGGTACCAGGCATCTTCAAACTGGGGAAGTACTTGACTGACCGTAAGGAAGTTGGACCCAAGAAGAAGGTAAGTTTAAAAGCACCGCCTGGCATCCTCAGAATACATTAATCCTTTTTTAAACTTACTTTAAATGTTTGCAATTGTGCGTCTAATTTTAAAATTATTATAACAAGAATTAATCAGGCGCATCATATCTTTTAATGAGCTGCACGGCGCTATTTAAACAACAAAAAAAAAACTTTTAAAATCAAAATCAAATCATTTATTGCAAATACCCTTGATTGAAAAGAAAATCATCTCTATTTCAAACATATACTCTAGTTATTTTATTTCCTTAATTTAATTCAATTTTTCTCTTAATAAATAAATAATACTTCTAAAACCACAAACTCATTCTTATGTAATCTCTGTAATATCAAAAGGAAAAAAAAACAAATTAAAAAAGCCACATAGAACGGTTTTGATTTTCAAACTGCTCTGTCAAACTCCATCGGCCTTCGCTTATTAAGTGCTTTGGCCTGTCACGCTGGCAATAATTGAGCTCCATTAGTGGCAGACTTGTCAGTCTGTGTTTAACCGGCCTAATGGGCGGCCCGGCTCTGGCTCTGGCTCTGCCGCCTCACATTTCACTGCCTGCCGGGCCTGTTATCCCGATGAGCCGTTTAATTTTAATGCAATCGGGCCAATGAAAGATGCCACTGCCCGAGGGAGTCTGAGGGTGGGAATAACAACAACAACAAATATGAAAGATAATAAAATCAAATAATCTCTGTTCAATTTATTGGAATGGGTTTTTCATTTTAAACAGCAGCCCGAAGATAAAAAAAAGAAGAGAAAACAAGGCTTTTTTGACATTAAAAACAAACGCACAAATAAATAAATAGGTACATAAATCAAAAATGTTGTTATCATTATTTATATTATTATTTTTTAATGCGTGCTAACAACTTGCAGCCGTGAACGCATCTTTAGCCGCGCCCTGTTATTGTTGGAGCTGTCAGCGGCTGTGATTGATGCGTCTAAATGCGCGGCCCCCGGGCTGCAAGCGATCATCAGGTGCAATCTCTGTGTCAAATGTCACGCTTCCATCTTTAATGTCCCTGAACACTTTAGAGACGCTCTGACACTCCTCAAATTCGTTTCCCATATCAACTCAATTAGGCCCGATGTGTCATTCTCTTTAGTAAATTATCAGCAGAGCGGATAAAGGCGCATTAGGGCGAGTTTAGGTCAGACGTGACCGCGCCATCTCCAGGTATTTGAAGAAGAAAAAAAGGCAATGGGCGATAGAACGGGGTGGAATTCGTTAAATAAAATAAATGTAATTTAAATTATGGAGAAATAATAAACAGTAAAGGCATAACAATTTCATAAAGTTGGACTCAATCATCCCTGTTTTTGGTCGCTCTCCCTAATCTGTTTTATTTTCCCGGCATCCTTTAGATCCGACTCGCGCGAGGGGAGTTCGTGGACGAGTCGGGATGTCCCGTGCCAGACTGGATCGGACTGATCCGCGCCGCTAGGAATAGTGAAGAGCAAAACCTGGAGGCAGTGTCGGATTTACCTGGTGAACAGGTGAATTTCTCACCCAGTCACACAGAGTTTTTTTTTTTTTTATTTGATGTAAAATCTTAATGTAACCACAGCCTTTCTGCTTTTAAAGATTTTTTACCGTGTGTTGAGAGAAATCCCTGCCGGAGAGGAGCTCACTGTTTGGTACTCAAACGCTCTGGCCCAGTGGTACGACATCCCCACCACGGCCACTCCCACGCACGACGAGAAAGGTAAATGAGTCTCCTAATTATGAAAGACCATTTAAAGTTAACCAAGTTTTTTTTTTCTCCTGTCATTGCATGGTTTTCTTCAAATTAATTTGTCTCGCAATATCATTGTACTCAATAACAATGACAATAAAGCTTTCAATCAGTTACTGGAGGTAAAGGTTTGGAAAATCTGAATTATTACATCTGGGTGAATTTAAGCTGCAATAATCATCATCAAATTCAATAGGCCATTTAAAAAAAAGGTGTGTGGCTTTGTGTCACCAGAAGCTACAAAAATACGCCACTGATCCGTCCCTGCACAGTTATGTCCATTTAATATCTGCCAATATCCGTAATGATCGTTTTCAGTTAACTTTATCATCTTTATGTTGTCAGAAAAATGAGAGATTCAATATTAATTTCCTTAATCAGGAGGAGATGGGGAGACATGATAGTACTTAACATATCAGGAAAGATAGACTGACATTACATGGTCTAAAGTATGAAGTGAATTTAAGGCCTATTCTCAGAATTATTTCAACAGACGACATAATATTTTCTGAGTGGTGTCTTCTTCCTTGTCTTTGGTCTGCGTTTGGGATTTTAATCCGTCTGTTTGGGTGGTAGCCTAATGATAATTTGATTTACTGTTTGCGCTTGGGGATTAATGTCTGATCCTGGCAAAACACAGGATCATCAGCAACTAATCTGTTAAAAAGGATTATCATTACCAAGAGATAGACAATTACTTCAAGAGAGTGATTTTAGGTTGTATTTCAATCCTTTCGAGATGGAATGGTCTCTTTACATGTTGATGAAATAAAAAAAGGCGAGATTTTAAGTGATATCAAACTTACTTTCGTGGAAAAAAAAGTGAAAAAGTAATTAAGCGACTGAAAACACTGGATTAAAAAGAAGCAATTAAAAGCAAAAATGGTGAGATATTTGTGAAGAACAAGAGGCTGGTAATTCAGCCCAGAGACGGAGGTTAACAAATGCCACTGTGTCATTAATATTCATGCAGTCAAAAGCAAATACATTGGTGAGCAAGTGCTTCACGGTAAATTAGGTGGGCGCGTTAAGGTATTGTGGCCTAATGAATGCTAACTTTTATGTGGGGTGTATATTGCCCTGATTCTCCGGCCCAACACACCGTGTGCGCTCCTGGACATACGCTCGCTTCCCATTATTAGGCGTCAACAGATGGGCCTGCACCATTGTTTCTGGAGACGCACGATTTCAAGCAACAGCTGCTGTCACTTCCACGGGAAAGAGCACAGAGAGGGAAAGTGCCGCGGTCAATGCACCGATCTCTGAGCGCCAGATTGGGCAGGGCGTTTGCTCTTTTGATGGTGATCACAAACAATGGCCCGTATGACGATTACAAAATCATTACATCTATATTAACCTCTGAATACGCGACTGGGGACCATTAAGATGGCTCCCTGGGTCTGATACCATTTGGCACCAGGTCTTAGAAAGTGCATCATCCATTAAGGAGCTACAAACGGTGTGAAGTGCAGCAATAAATGATAAAAAATATTTCGATGTAAACAACAAAATTAATAGAAATGTATAATGTATTTCCTGCTTTGGTTGTGGCATTATGAAAAGATGGGTGGCATTGTTTGTGTGGGAGGGAGATCACAGGTCTCATCTCTACAGGTAGCCAAACCTGTCATTTTCATTTTACGCACGGGTCTGGCGTTTTTACGCATGGAAACGCACTAAACTAAATGAAGTGCCGTGTCATTAGAAGGCACGATAACTTGTTTCACACCGTGTTGTGCCACGTAATGATGTGCAACCATCTCATAATTAATGTCGTGATTGGTGTCTCTACAGGTGAGGAGCGTTACATCTGCTGGTACTGCTGGAGAATATTCAAATACCCGAACACACTCAAGGCCCACGTCCACTTCCACTGCGCGCTGAGCAACGGGCGGGGGTTTGTGAACAATGAACAGGCAAGAGGCACCGAGGCATTCAGCAGGTCACCAAAGTCTGGAGACATCCCAAACACCTCCACCTCCCCGAGGAGCGGCCACAGCAACTCCTCCATCTCAGACTCTGGCAGACGAGCAGTGTCTTCCTCATCGTTTCTAATTAAAGCGGGACTGTCAAAGAAAAGCAGCTCCGAGGAGCAGGACAGGGCCCTCGACATGAGCGTCACCACAGCCAGAAACCAAGGGCAGCTGCTCAGCCTGGGCACCACGTCCTCCGTGTTGAGCAGCATGGGCTTCCACCCGGGTGTGCGCTCTGCCTTTAAGCCGACCGGCGTCTCCAAAGTGCCGGGCGCAGACGTCTCCAGAGAGGACGCCAGCGGGAAACTGGGCGGAATGGGATTCAACAAACTCATTGGCAGCATGAAACCAATCCGCAATGTGGGCGAGACTTTAAATGGAGGAGGGAACCACCCTTCGAAACCTGCGATTATGGACGCCACAACTCCAATGGTACCGTGCACAAACATCCGCGCTTTCCCGTTGCTGCCTCACATAGAAGAGACTTCAGCGTTTAAGCACGTAGAAAATCGAATGCACTCTGGTCTGTCCCCCTCCCGTTACCCGCAGGTGCCCCCTGGACTCCATTTTGAGCGGTTCTCTCTCCCTCACCTGGACGGTGTTAAGACTTACGGGGGAGACTGTAACATCCCGGTGATGCCCTTCACCGTCTACAACGGTGAGCTCCTGTACAGTTCACCTTATTATCCGCTGAAATTTCACTTCGGAAACCTCCTCAAGTACCCAGAGTCCATGTCATACTTCGGTGCGCCCTCCCTGAGCCAAGACCTGGGCTCCATCGCCAACATCGACCGAGAGATCGCGATGCACACGCAGCAGCTGTCCGAAATCGCTGCGGAGAAGAACCGGACGAGGCTGGACTCGATGCCCGCCGGGTCCGCCAGCAACGCCGGTTGTGGCAAACCGAAAAAGGGACACCTGTGTCTTTATTGTGGCAAGCTGTACTCCAGAAAATACGGCCTGAAAATCCACATGAGGACTCACACAGGTTACAAACCGCTTAAGTGCAAGGTGTGTTTCAGGCCCTTTGGAGACCCGAGCAACCTGAACAAACACATCCGCCTCCACGCTGAGGGAAACACGCCCTACAGGTGCGACTTCTGTGGGAAGGTGCTGGTGCGGAGGCGCGACCTGGAGAGGCACGTCAAGTCCAGACACCCCGGACACACCGTTAAGAAACTGGAGGACAAAGCGGACGACCTGTTCGAAGATGCAGAGCAAAAGAGCGACAATGATAGTGATGTGGACGTGTGCTTCACTGACGACCAGAGCGACCAAGAGTCGAGCAAAAATAACGACTGAGGTTGTCCTCCTGCCCTCAGAGACACAGAGACGGCCCGTTGTCTTTAAATGGTGTACACAACAAAAAAAAAAGTATTTTAGTCTTGTATCGGGTCTGGTAGTTATATATTTTTAGTGACCGAAGGGAGTCTAAACTACACAACATGCCACCAAAAATCTCAAAAAAATCCTGACATATTTACTCAAAACCTGGTTTCACCCCCCGTTTATTATATTCTGTTGTAATTCACAGGCTAAATGAGCAAGTCAGAAAAAAAGAATCACTAGACAGATATTTTCGTTTATTATAAATGTTAGGATTTTGTTGTTCAAATATTGGCACTTCTACAAAACGTTATGATCTATCTAATGACAGTCGCGTTTTCGAAAAGTAATTCAAGGTTAAATGTGAGACAACATCACATGTTAAATTATATATTTTTGCAACCGTTGTTTTTGTAATATATTTCTATGTCTACTCCTGAAAAATTATCCACGAGTGTTAAGGGTCCCTCCACCCACACCTTTCAAAAAGAAAAAAACAAAACAAAAAAAAAAAACAATTTCCCTTTTTAACTGTTGCACTTTAAAAACAGCAACGGGCATTTCTCTAATTTCAACATATAATTAACAAATCAATGATTATCATATTGCGTTTTGATTTGATCTCTCCAGTGAAGATCTTTTATTCTCTGCTTCGCTGAATAACACCCTGTACTCAGATTTGCACTTTCTTGGCGGAGACACGCTGTTTTAAAAGAAGCATCATCATTATATCAACATCAGCAGCAGCCAGTTTATTTAATATTTTCAGATAAAAGGAAAAAAAAAAATATTGACTGCAGTTAAATACTATGTAAAAAAGGTGTATGATATTTCACATTTGAATGGAGAAAGTGTTGTATATGTTTATAAGTGAAATTGTTTGTGACAAGGACAATAATTTATTCTTGTCCTATGAGTCGTTGTTATTTTGAATAAATTTATTTAAAAAATGAGACAAATGGATTTTTTTTGTTCATTAGTTGTTTAGATAAACATCAGCCGTTATGTTGAGATTAAACCTGATTAAAGTGGTGATGCTCTAAATTATGAACGCATGTTTAATAATTGAAACAATCTCAGTTATTTGTGCATTTTATCCACTATGACGTTACAGTTTAACCTGTAATTTTTTTGATTCTTTATGGTACACATTGTTTGAGGGAAAAAAGTCATGATGATACATGAATTACAATATGGCTAAACACTTATAATACATAATACATATATAATAGACTATGTGGGGATGTAAGTCCTGCTTTAAAGCTACAAATGAACGAACTACAATTTAGCAGATATTTATTAATTAGAATGAACTCTGCAATGGACCAATTTCAATTATTTCATAGTGATATTTTTTAAAAACCTATGTGGTGGAGTGCTTTCTTTCTGCACTGCCCACTCAATAGTGAGTGTTAGAATACTCAATCAGAGGTATTGACCAAGAGATTTAAAAAACAAACAAAAATGCATGACAAAGCACGCAGGGTTTACTGAAAATTTTTTTTTGCAAATGATTATATATGAATGTACAACTTAATCTAAATAAAAGTACAAATTTTTTTAATGCTTTTTTATGTTAACAAACAAAGAATTGTCAGCATTAACAGCATTCTTTGAAGTATTGTTTAATTATTTAGATGTGGATTTTTGGGTGAGGGCGTTGGTAGATGGGTGGGGGTGCTGCCTCTTCCTATTTGGATGAGAAGAAATCCAGCAGGCTTAGTATCTTGTCATTTCAGCTGTTGCTTTCTTTCCACTTCCCCACAGACCAGTCACACTGCCTCCACTTCAAACACAAGAGCACAGAAAACAAAATGCTCTGTTTATTTTTCCGAGGCATTGTAGTGAAGTTGTTCGCACTATAATAATCAGAACAAACTCAAAATTATTACTGGTTTCAACACGACTAACCACTTCTGCTAAACATTTCCAATTGTTTCTTTATTTCCATGTCATATTTATAGATGGACAAAGTAATAGCTTGGCCATTGTTGTACAGTTTCTTTCACCTTGCAACTATACCTTGAATATGTGCACACAATTCCGAATGGCTGAGTGCAACAGATAAATAAATAGGAGACAGGACCACAGTGACATATACCAGTGGCCAGTCTAAGGTATTAAATTGCCAGCAACGCAATGTGTTTCATTTGTAGAAGCCGTAAAGGTGGCAAAGATAAGGTATGACCTTGATGTGGCACAATGAAGCCATTTGTAACAAATGTAAATAGCGTGCCACCACATTCAGTTTCCTGTTAAATGTATTGTCATGGCAGTGACAATGGTAAAAAGGTACACACACACACACATATTTCTACTTCCACTATGCTTAACCTAACCCTAACCTCAGCCTAACTATAAACTATATCTTCACCTTAAAATGTAGTGATTTACATCATGGGGACTTGTTTTTGTCCCCATAAGGAAGACAAGTCCCCATAATGTGACTGTGTAAACAAATGTAGGTCCCCACAATGTTAGGAATACCAGGTACACACAAATTATTTATTTTAGTGCTCACTAATAAAGATTTTCATCTTAACTTGCTAGGTTTAGGTCTTCTTTAAAAGAAAACAATGCAAATTTGGTCAATTATTTGTCATATGTGAGTTATTGTCCAATAGGAACCTGGTTACATGAGACAACTAAAGTTCTAGATTTGAAACTTCAACATGGTGCTGGCCAAATTGTGAATCTTGAGGCTTTGCAGTGAGAATTCATATTCTTATGTGTGACATCACTGCTGTTTGCCATTTGAGTACAACACCCAACTGGAAGATATGAAGGCAGGAGACACTTCATAAAGAGGACAAACACCAAAGTGATCATAGGGGAAACTGAATCTTAACCTGAAACAGGTTAGAATAAGCCTAACAGATTAAATATTACAAATATACTGTATATTTGATTCTGTTCCACATATTAACAGGAATTGACATTGTTACCCTACTACATCACAACTACTGAAATTCATATCAAGTAACAAGTTAAACACAAATCTTTGCTGGTAACCACAAGGTAGTAATACAGTTCAAGTACTGTGTTTACAACATATTATTAAACTAAAGTGGAAGCTCTGACTCCATTTGGGGAAAGAAAGTGGCCTTTTCCACTCAGAAAACAACCAGAAAAAGTGGAGCAGTGCAAACACACACACACATACACACACACTGGGGTTTTGCCAATTAGTAGAGAAACTGGATGGTTGGGTTGAGTCCAAGTCAGGTGCCCAAGGTGGAGAGGACAGAAGCAAACAACAAAGCAAAGTGACTGGTTCAGTGGTTGATCTTTGATCACCCACTCAAACACTATCCAGCCACATCCTGGATAGGCTAAGAATGTATCTGCAGGTACCAGAGATGAAATTAGATTTTGTCAACAGAAGTTGACCCCAGTCTTTCTAAGTGTAGGAGTTTAGTGATTGCATGCCCAGGTTTGCTTTGCTGCTGGGAAATGTACAGAAAAGGACACTGTGCTTTGCTGTTGAATGCGATGTCATGAATTTTCATTTGAAGAGGCTCAGATTAAATTTATTCTCTTGCTTAAAACAAAAAGAAGAAAAGGCCAGTGTAATGCTTTCCGAAATCCATCACCAAAATTTATACCATACACATATCCTCAATGTAATTGGCCACAAATGCATGCCATAATTCAACCTACAGGAATTATTGTAATTAACCACAAAGTGTTTTCACTCTCAGCGGGGGAGCAGCTTCAGAAGCTCAGAGCCGACTGTCCCTTTATGCGTCTGCTCACTTGAGTTCACTGTACCATGTATTATACTGCATTGTCTCCTCTGTGTACAATACTCAGGACTCTCCACTGTGGGCCCCCACATCATTCTGGGCCGGAACCAGAGGCTGAACCAGTTCAGACACCCATCCCTTTCACACAATAACACCCTGCTTGCTCGTCCCCTTCCACCGGCGTTGTCAATCGATTAGTGCCGTTCATTAGTGGGAACATTGGGAAAAGGGAGTTTGATTGAGAGAGTTTGACTCGCAGCCCAGAATTAAATCCAAAATCAGACTTCACCAGCAGGCCAACCACCACATCAAGGCCGACCTGTTTCCCGGCTACAATTTGAGTTTCCCCTAGAACCTAATGTGGTAACCTTGATCATAGGAATTCTTTTCATGATGGTGAAAAAGGTAGCAGAGATTTCAGCTCCAAGTTCCAACTACTAAAACTACTAAACTACTAAATATGCTAAATATGTCCTACTGATGCAGCTGGAATACAGCTTTTAGGAAATCAATTTGAAATGGTGTTTAATCACCTCAAAAGAAAATCTGCTTTTGTAACAGTCAGTGAATTGTTCTTTCAGTGATAAAGGCTGAATATGAAACTATATCAAACTGAGGGCCAATCATCAGACTTAATGCAATCAATAGGTCTTGGCATGTGCTCTAAAAAATGGAGTACAATTACAGCAAGGACACAAAAGCTGGAATCCAGAGAGAAAAAAGGCAACAATGAACTGGATATGTTGTACTCAGGAAGGACAGGGATGAATAGTTGTAGGTCAGCCGTGTTGTGGCATTTATTAAGCCATCCCATTTTTGGTAAAACATAACATTACCATATTGTTTGCATTAAATTGTTATAGGAATACTATAAAGGCTGGACGCTGTGAAGGTGAAAGGAAACTTGAATCATAAAAACTTATTGAAGTCTAAGTGTTCGGAAAGAGTTTTTTGGAGATTTAGTTCAGAATAAAACCTCTTGTTGCCTTATTCAACAACTACTTTTCAAAACAGGATATCAAATGTAAAGAATTATTTTACATTTAATTTTACTTTATCAAAAACTGAACGATCCAGAAGATGGAATGCATTAAATTTTAAATACTGACGTTAAGCTACACTATGCTTTTTTGCACTATAGCCCACCAAATAAAATTAAGCTGAGTGCAAGTCAGTGTGTTAACATGCATGTTAAAATTTTAGATGGACAAAGACTATAATTCAGTTTTCTCAGTGTCACATAAACAGCTTAGTCCAACTAAATTCGAGCTAGTCTTAGTCAGACTAGCATACCTGGATGATGCGATTCACAGTGCGAATACTGCACGCATATGCTAAGATGGAGTCGGATTTGGCGTTGTGCGCATGCACAAACATTTACTCCCTGGTCTTTTACCCGGAAGTAGAAGGAGATGAAATATTGACAAAACTGCAGTTTGTAATGCAGTGGTGCTGGAAATTATATGGCACTGGCAGCGTCTTTCTTCGGACACAGCAACCACAAGAGCCGTGCTCGATCTCATCGGTATCATGAAGCAACCACGAAACATACAGAACCCTAGCGTAAGCCATCGCATCGTCCATGTGGCCATTCACTGTTTTTCCGTGAGGTAAAGGTCAAAAGGAAACTGATTCAATATGCACTGGCTTATAGAGATATACAGCGGCACCTACGTACACAACCAATTTTCTCCTCTGCGTGTATACTCAAACTTGGCAAGTTGTCCGATTGCATGTCTTAGTCAGACTACAGCCTTACCTCGATTAAAATTAAACATACTGACTGATATATACTGGCATGATTCATTGTAAAAAGAAACAAGCAGATTTGAAATTTGGTGTATTCAATAGAGTGTTCTAAGTTTCTCCCATTTGGTTCCAGAAGGAGAATGTCTTTCGACCAATCAACAGAGTGCGATTTGCTTTTCGATCCACCCTTTTGATGCAGGGTCACTGCAAGGTTCCTCATCAGAAGGGTGCCAAAAATTGGGATGCTACTGGTTATTTCTCATCCTTCACAACTTTTAACAACTGAATGCATATAGTTGTAAAATAATGCAACTTTCCGAACTGAACTGGACTGTACCACTTGATTGAAAGAGGTCTTTTGAGCTTAATTGTCTGAGTGAGACTGAAGACAAAAAGACAGTAGGAAATCAGATGTGGATGATTTTGAACTCCCACTGATGGTCAACAACGGAGGATGTCAATGTGAAGTACAATCACTTGTATGCCAGTGAAGAACATGGTTGTCAGATGTTAAAGTTGCTTCATAATACTGCAGCTAAGTCAGTAGTACATAAAGCATCAAATCTATTAATTTAGATTTAAGGTTGGCCACAGGGTTGGGTGTAGCGGTACTCTTTGCCTTTGCAGCAAGACCGGGTTTGCAACCCAGTCCGAACAAGGGCCTTCTGCATGGAGTTTGCATTTTCACCCATGTACGCATGGGTTTCCTACAGGTTCCTCCCACAGTCCAAAAACATGCAAATTTGGGGATTAGGCAAAGTGGACACTGATTTGTCCCAGGGTGTCAATGTGAGAGTGGATATTTGTTTGTCTCTATGTGGCCTTGCAATGAACAGGCAACCAGTGCAGGTTGTACCCTGTCTTTTGCCCCAAGTCAGCTGGGATTAGGCAACAGCGCCCCCCACAGCTAAGGGGCAGATAGGTTTAAGATAAAGTGAGTTATCTATGAGTATGCAAAATTAATTTACCTTTTTTTTTTGTTTATAAATGGTCAACAGAATTTCTGATACAAAGGCCTCATGCGGTTTCCTTTATGCTCACACGGCAAGAAAAAAAGGGGAAAAAGTGTGATTTTATTTTGAACTCCCACTTAACATGTTCAAATCCCCACCAGGATGTTGAAGAGTGCTTCGACCTCCACAATAACAAAAAAAGTAGTTTAAGAATCTCAAGGATTTCTCATTATTTGTAGAATAGTAAAGCCAGCTGGATTTCTTTTTTTCTGTCACAAGCATGCCCTTCACTTTCTGTCTTCCCACCTGACACAAACAGATTGACCAAGCACACATGTTTTATG
Organism: Brachirus orientalis; assembly: GCA_016785285.1. Taxonomy (NCBI): domain Eukaryota; kingdom Metazoa; phylum Chordata; class Actinopteri; order Pleuronectiformes; family Soleidae; genus Brachirus; species Brachirus orientalis. The sequence continues at coordinate 4,700,726 of JAFBJR010000425.1, forward strand.
TGATCTCCAGTACGTGTCAGGTCTTCACATCCTTGCTGTGTTTTAGAAGTGTTTTTCTCAGCTGGTCAGTCTGTGGAGTGATTCAAACCTGTTGGTGAAGTGAATAAACCCTCAAAAAAGATCAGGTCATGCCAAAAAAAAAAAGAAAAAAGAAAAAAAAAAGATATGATTTTAATTTTATCACATGAGCATGCTTTTATTTCCCAAGGTTTCCTATACAAATGACCACACCACTAAATGGAGGTGAACAGAATTATAAAATGTTCCCCCTTTGCTGTGAAAAATCATTAACAGCGAAGTTTCCGAGTTTGCGTCCTTGCTAGTTTGGATAATTCACAGACTTTACTGTTCCCACTTTGGAGCAACTGACCTATTATAACTGAAAATATCAACCCTATGTTCAAACTTGATGGAGAAAGAAACACAGCTATTAATTAAAATTATTTTTTCCTCAGTGTTATAAGTATCCGCAATTAAATTACATTCACATCCATTGTATTGGGGTGGAGGCTGAAATCTGAGAGATCAATATCAAAAAAACCAAGGCAAATGGAACGTTAGTAAAAATTAATTCACAGTGGAAGTTGAGGCAGTTTGACCTTCACTGTGGGATCAATCAGACTGAGGAGGAAAAGTTAATGCAACAAGCTCTTCCTGCACTGTTCCCTTTAATTGGACACATTTAGCTTTCTGTAGTTTCATAGTTAAAAAAAACTGAATGGAAACACAGAAAATAAAATAATAAAAAAAAATAGTATCACATTGCACATTGGGGTGGAAGAGTTGGCATATCAATTAAAGGTAAACAAATGAATGCAATGGAAACCAATTCAGCATTTAAGGAGGATTTTTTAACAATCATAGAGGAAACATTACTCTTGATCTCACGTTTCACTGCACTTACACGGTGAAAATTGTGTACAAATATTTATCAGTGTTTACAATTCAACAAGAGTGGTTTAAGAAGAATCTGATTGTCGTTCATGTGTAATTTAAAAATGTGTAATAAACGCATTAATGCTGAATGCTTCCTCTAACTGTATTAGATGTTTTGTAACTCTTAGGAAAAAAAAAAAAAAAACACAGGGTGCACGGCTGGTTCGGACGGAACAATGCGGCCTGAATGCGCACTCTGTCCGGGCCCACGAGGGAGAGGACAGCGCGGTGTGACCGCAGCAACAAACCGTTAAAACCCGCGACTTTTACTTAATTTATTTACAGAAAGTGACAATACATAATTCACCCACTGACAGTGCATGTCTTAGGCGATGACGGACAAGACGACTACAAACGAATAACACGACGGATACAGTTCATAAACAAACAAACAAAGTTGCTACTGAGACAAGCGACATACCTGCACGGGCGGAAATAAGCGAGGCAGTCCGGAAGTGGGCGGGTCTCAGAGTCAAACAGTCAAAGGGAGGTAAGATGGAGACTTCCTATTTTTATAAGGTGGCTATAGGAACACAGGGAACAAGGAAAGAGCACAACACACCTTCATTGACTTGATAGTTTATCCTGCTACTACACCCATACTTATTAGTGGTTTACACTTAAAAGTATAAATCAGTAAAACTAAATATAGTATTGGAACACTTTTCTACTGGCAATGACGACCAGAGGTGAATGATGCCACTAATAGGAGAAGTTCAACCTAAGCATGTTACCATTTTCTTTTTGTAATCCAGATACTGTATATGTGAGCTCATGTTTGTCGCCCAGTGTTATGTTACATATGTGCATGTCTAGAGGTGCATATATCACTGTCATCTTGTTTTAACTACATGTTGCAATTTTGGTTGAAATAAGTGACGTAGTTATTGTTTGCCAACAGTTCTTCGGCCCTTTTTAAGATTACTATGCCTATAAGTATTTTGTTATGGTAATTTTGCTGTAGTATCATTTCATGGTTAGGTATGTGGTCAAGGTCAAATAAACAACAACAAACCTCAGAGCTCAGTAAACACTTGATACTTAAGTCTAGAGGGTTACTGTCTTACAGACAGGTCTAACTACATCTCCAAAATAATTAAAAAGACAAATGATTGGTGGGAAAGGTCAAACTCACAACTGTGGGGTAACACTTTGAGCGTGTGACTCTGCTGCTGTGGCTCAGCCAGTAAATGTATTACACCCCAAGTAGTTCCATTATATTCACTCCTGATGAGATACTGGACAAACGGTATTTGCTTTATTGTTTTGGACATGGAATAATGTTCTCTTTAACGCTGTGAATCAAGTTGCAATTAACAGGATATCCTGGTGGCAAAGAAAATGTACTGTGCAGTCAGTTTTTACATAATACAAGCCAAAAGGTGTCTGTTCTAGTTTTAAATATACAGGTAGTTATGGCAAAATAAATGCCAGTCACATCACTAGTGGATTTTATATGTTTTGTTTTGGTGGTTGGGGCTGACACCAGATTAATGCTGAAACCAGATGTCCTGAAGGACAGGGCTGAGGCAGAGGTCAGAGCAAATGAACAGAGCAGAAAAACTCAAAGGAACTAGTAAACATAATACCACATGCTTACCTTGTATATGCAAGGCCACTTATGGCGGGGGTTGGGGGGGTGTCTATGAGTGCTTGTTTCATTTTATCAGCCTCTTTTAGGGCTGACGGAGCTGATACCAAGTGACTTCTCTGCTGCTGACAGGCTGCTATCCTGGAACAGGTAGACCAGGAGATGAAAGCAAGTAGTTAACATATACAGCTGGTCAGATTGAGCTGAAAGAGATGGAACAAATGACTCCATGTGCATGCAAGTGCATACCCGCCACTACACTAGAAGTGACCTGACTACATGCAGTGAGCATAAATCACAGGAAAGACATGGTGTCCTCTTGGCAATGATGTAAAGACAGAGCAGATATGAAGTGACAGGGGAGCTGCTGCAGCCTGCTCTCTTGGAGCAGGTAAACCAGGTAAAAACACACAACTGGTTTCAGAAGGCAGCAGAAAGCGAAAGAAGCGCCCACATGTAAGAAGCAAAGCATAGATAGATAGATAGATAGATAGATAGATAGATAGATACTTTATTAATCCCAAGCTGGGAAATTGAAATATCACATCCATATACCACATAACATAAAATCAATTTGTCCACAATTATTACAAGTTGAACGTAATAATGGCACACGTCAGAATTATACATACAGCACATAAACATTTGACTGTGTATGTACCCTAAAATTTTGAACAGAATTTTGAAGAGCACAAATGATGATGATGACAATGATGATGTATGGCACACACATACAAACACACAATTGTAGGGAGTTATATAAGGAGGTCAAAATAAGGGACAGGGACACAAGGTGTGATCAGACAGATGGCTGCACATCTGGTTTTAATCGCCTATAAATATTACAGGAGCTGTTTTTCTTTAAAGGGAAAATGAAGGACACAACTGTGCATACCTAACAATCAGGTGGACAAAAAAAGTTACATGTATGTTGTTTCTTTTTTGCCAGAGCAGGACCATACAAAGCACATGAGAAAACAAAACAAAACAAACATCTGTACAATTAATCACACAATACAACTAGACACTTTACAATTGACCTCACACATGCACAGCAAAGAGAGAGAAATCCTTTCACCCTGTGTTGACCTCGATCTAAGTTTTTTAATAAGTTCTAGAATGGATTGGTGTACAAAAGCATGCTTTAATCTGATCCTATTAAACCACAGGACCCTGAATCTATGGTTTGAGGGCAATGATTCATATTCAAACATAATGAAGATAACATCGTTGACAACGTTGTCCACCAATCTTAATATGTTGTCATTGTAGGCTGATTTGCAAAGGTACTGTAAAAGATTGCCCTACAGTCTTTGATCTTTAATTTGATAAAATAATTTTTTATAGAGCTGTGACCTTGTAACACACCATGTTACAATACTTGAAACAGCAGCAGAAAAAACACAGAAATGATGGTTGGTGCATGGGTTCATAGCCTGAACATCAGTCAGAAAGAGCCCCATTTGTCCCTCAGCCAGGTAGAAGACTGAGACTGTAGCGCACCAGCTGTGGCCCACTGGTACCCCTTCCTCCTCCGTCCCACCACCACCTCTGCAACACAAACACATGCTAAACAGGCCACGGTCTCCACTGCCTCCACATTCAGCTGCAAATGAGCCTGCTATGGGCCCCAGCACTGTTTGATGTCATGAATAATGAGGATGAATTTTCATTTGCACAGGTCTCTAAAAATCTTAAATGCCTATTGTTTAGAGCCCTTACATCAAGCAGTAAGGCATGTGAGCTTATGAGTTTATTAATCATTGTCTGTTACCACATACATAGTATATATGCATATACGGTATGCTAAAGCCACACCTTGAGAGATTTTTGTGAAATGAGAGCAGATATCGTGGGGCTGTCACCCAACTCAGGAAATGGTAGAAATTATGGGAATTAAAAACAGCAGACCAGACAACAAGAAAAACCAGAAATAAAAAATAGCAGAATAGAGCATGCGCTATATTAGATGTCCATCACTGTGAAACAACTTGCTCTCCTGGAACACATTCACAAGGACAACAATAATTTTATGAGGGTTCCATACAGGACGGAATCCTTGAAGCCATGTTTTCTTTCTTTATGAGGAACACCAATGATATATATCAAAAGAAATAAGCTGTCTCCTAAAATGTTATTTCTATAGTAGAACAAAGCTTCTATGTATATAATTCAACCTATTTCATGTGAGACAAAATCTCATGTGGGATAATTTGAATATAATTTTATGGCTAAAACAGTTTTAACTGAATAGAACTGGTAAGTCTTTTTCTATTTAGCTATAAAATGATGAAAATAAACATTTTCTTAATTTGTATTAAAAAAAAAAATCACCAATATTAACAACTAAAAGACAGTAAAAGCAGCAGGTCTAGTTCTCATTGAATAATTGGCAGGTTAAAAGTTGGATTTAATTGATGCCCACAGGCTTCTAAAAGCCACAATTGACAGGCTGCTTATGTCAGTCTATAAGAGAATAACTGTTAACTAGTCAAATTTTCATCCTGGTTGATATTACTGGAGTATGAGACAGACCTGCTTTATTCTACCTCTTGTTTTTGCTTTAAAGAAGTCTAATACTGAAAAAGAATAAGCTCTGCTCGTCGGTATTCCTCGCTTTTTGCAAATAAATACGTGTTAAAGGTTGAACATTGATTTTCTCATTACCCTCAGCCTACTAAACAACCAGGCAACTGCTAATGCACTAGTCAGTACCATTACACTTTGTGCACAAGGTCTCCAAAAGAAAACCTTCTCTATATGCCCTTCCACTCTTATGCTATTGTAAAAGGCATACTTTGCAATAATTGGAAATCAGAACAGCTTTCACTATTAAGTTCAATATTAAATCATGTATTTGTGTGGTGTCTGCATTGTATTTCCTGACAGTCCAAAGAAACTAAGGACAGGTCAACTAAATACTTTAAGTTACTTGTAGGTAAAGACGTGTGTGACTGCGTCTCTGTCTGAAACATGGTGTCAGACAAATGCATGCTGGGATTGCGCTCCAGGGGGTTATCAAAACATTTTGCAGCAGGACTCAACACACCCTGGTCATACCCTGTTAGAAGTGCTGTCATCAGGCAGATAATACAAATCTTTGAAAACACAGACAGCAGTTTTTACCCCACAGCAGTTAAAATATTAAATCATAATTCACACATACAGTTGTGATACTTGTCTGGAGGGATTGCACAAAATTGAAATATTACTGAATGTAGACGTCCGTCTTTTTATGTGTTTTGTTTCAACTCTTTTAATTTAGAATCTGTTTTTACATGTTACATTTTATCAATATCATTTATACTTCAATATATTTCTGCAACCTTTTTTTTGTTTTGGGCATGTCATTGCCCTGGATAATACTAAGCTAAGATAGTCAACCGGATGACGTCATTAAAAATGAAACAGACTGTTAGCTGAACAGAAATTCAGATTTCTATCAAAAAATTTTTTGTAAATGTTTTGGCTAAGGTAAGTCCACTACCCAACAAATACATCTGTCATGTCATTTTTGGATATTTTAATGCAGAAATGGGACACATAATATCTTTAACTGTTAATACCCTCTCCTTGTGGGTAACAGTGTATAGAACAAAAAATGCTTTTTTTCCCTCCAACCTTTCTTTCACATCCTCAAGGGACAATCATTATCAAACATTACAATGGCTGACTATTTAAACCCTTGCTCCTATTCAAAGGCAATCATACTGAGTGAGGAAGAGAACTTAAAAGAAAAAAAGAAAGACAGGCAGGAATAGAAAAGGAAACAAAAGCCAATAAAGACTGTGAGAGAACGTGGAGGAGAGTAAGAGGACGGTGAAGACACAGAGAGAGGGAGAGATGGAGAGAGCAAGACACGTATAGAGAAAGAGATGGAGAAGAGGAGGCTCTTTTGGTGTGCACTGGGCTGTGAGACAGGCCCATTCACTCTGATCTAAACACTCTGTCCCACTGCGCATCAGCGCCCTCACCCAGGCAGCCAAAAATGTGGCCACAGACTCAGAGTTAACCAGTCAACTCCATTACAGTGTGGGGGGCGTATACAGACCTGCCACACCAAAGGGCTCACGCCAGCTAGCCAAGAATATTAATTGCTTTTAAATGAAGTGGAAGTCTCTTTATTGGTTGTCTGGTGTTGGTTTGTTATCTGCAGAGCTGAAAAGGCCCCACTGCTCTTTGGTCTTGCCGTCTTTGAAAGAGAAACTGACTCTGGATGAGGTCATTGATCAGCAGGGGCTGTATACTCCCAGTGGGTTTTTGTGTGTCCTGCCCCTTTACTTCCCCCATTGTACTCTGTCTATTCAATCCTCAATGCACTGTGGTCCATAAACATATTTGTTAATTATGCTTCCCCCAAGTGTAGATTCAATCCAAAGCATGTTTACATATGATGCACCAAGGAAAATCACTGACTTAAAATAAAAAAAATATATATAGCGTCATTCAGAAGTCTAAAATATTCTAATTTAATTTGTCTTTGAAAGAAACTATATTCTTTGGCTTCATGTCTTCTGGTACATATAGTATTTGCTTGGCACAGGAAAAGAGTGAGTGGTGAGAAACCCACCAGGAGACTCTTGTTGGACTGCTGTCTCCTGTTGTCCAATGGCAGCGACAGCAGCAAATCTGCAGCGCGCTGTGCAAGCAGAGAGTGTATATAAAAAATGAACAGCCGTGTTGTTGCAAAGCAAACTGCCCCCGTGAAGCCTCATGATTTGTGAAGTGCTGAGGCATTTTCTCCAAACAGGCACCCAGTGATGCCATTAACTCCTGACGAGTAGTTAGTCCCTTGGAGACTGTGAGTAATTATCTCAAACCGTGATATATATGTTTTATGTCTTACGCACAAAATGCTTTTGACAGTGAGGCTTTATGTAATGTAATGACATTTTTTAATAATTAATTTTTAGGTAACAAGTAATCAACAACTTGCCTAACACACGTGCATCACCACAGAAACATGAGCACTATATCCTGCATGGCAGTATTTATTATTTTGTCTTGTTGGTAGTTTCTCGCGGCATTCGTCTGACTGAATACGTTTCCACCTGTGAGCCATGTCGAGACTACAATGACTGCTGTGGCTCACATCATGTACAGTGTGTCCGCATCTCTGGTCCCCACTGAGCTCTGTCTGATGCTTAGCGGGCTGGCAGAGAGAGAGGATGGAGGACATTATCTATAATTCCCCACACCATCTCTCTCTCAAAAGGGCCTGGGGCACCAAACAAAGCCCTGCTGCTATAGACAGCTCTGCAGATGAAGACGGAGCTGAGGTTTCACAGCCCCATGAATACGGTTAGATATTAATCCAGCTAAGAGAAGAAAAAACATGCTACAGGTTGCTTTCTGAGCTTCCTTTGTGGGAATATTTCTTTGTGTTGCTGTCTGTCTGGCTTGTGAATAGGACCCCTCCTTCCCTCTCACTATGTCCATTGAAAAAAATTGGCTTCTAAATACAAGCTATTAGAATATTTGTGTAGATGAGTAATAAGTTATTAGTTGCAATTACTGGTCATCTATTAGTCTGGTATAATAGACTGATGAGGCAGGGGGGCTTTTAACTTCTGAAGAAGTAATTTGGAAGACAGCCTACCTTTGACGAGGCAAAGAAAGGCTTCCTTTATTCAGGCCACATCAGGCTATTGTACTAACAGACATGTTATAATGGGATTACTAGCAACTACACTGGACTGATGAAATCAGTGACGAATGCATCATTTTGTATAATTCACAGGTTCTGGAGATGAGACGAGATTGCGGCTGGTGAGAGGGCACTTCAGACTGGATGAATAGGGAGAAGTATATGCATTACACAACCTATATTTAATGTCATATTCTCCATATGGGAGATGTTGGTGGGAAATTTTGCTCCGTGTGTGTGTGTGTGTGTTTTTTTGGGACTTCTGCACAGTTTGACTTGTGGATATTCTGGAGCTTCCCACTGCATGTTATTCTTTGGTCTGTTTGACGATGACATGTGCTTGGCCTCAGAGGAATCGAAAGGATGGACTCTCCTGCACACACATTAGCCTATTGGATGTTTTTGAAAGATTTGAAATCATCCTTTATTTTATTAATAACCTCTATTCATGATCTGTCTGAGATTTCCAAGGATACCCCATTGTTGTCAAACATACCACAGCCTGAAATCTCGCAATATGATGAACAATAGTGGCTCCTGTGGTCATGGTGCTTGGACTGTTTTCTTTCTCCTCATTTTTGTCCACTCCATTATCTGTCATCCAAGGATATGCTGGTAAATCTTTAGTATTGTATTCACAAGTTTGCACATGTTTATGTGCTTGAAAATAGAGTGCAGCCAAAAGTACCTCTGTGAGGAGGACAAACCTGCACTCATGTGAGATGCTGTGGGCTTGCGCCCTTGTCCCTGAACACAGCAGAAGCAGCACAGAAATTACCAGAGGAGGTTTCTTCCGTCCTCTCTACCCTTCAATTATTGGCTCAAGTCCTGCTTCATGCCTCCTCATTCACCAGTGGCCACAGATGGGGTGCTGGATTGACGATGTGGGCCAAATAACCTAGAACAATATCATCTTTCTATTTGTGGCAGACAAGTGTATTGCTGTCCTTCCTACCCCCTGTCTCATTATACCTCTGCCTCGCCTGTTGTTTATTCTAATGTGGTCCGGATGCAGCAGCTGGTGGTGACATAGGGTTGATTATGCTGTTCCCACAGTGACATATTCAAAGGAGGCCAAGGAAGACACCATTGTTGCCTCTGATCTGTGGATGACAGGCCTGCCTGTTGCACCAGCTCCACGCTGACAATCTCGTGGTGAGAGAGGAGCAGGCCGTGCATCAGTGCCATGTACAGTACATGCAGAGTGACACCACTGTGGGCTTTCACAGTGAAATAACAATGGCAGGATATTTGTAATAAGTCTGCTAAATATCAGTGTCTTGTGTCTATGTGGAATATAATATATTCAGCGATCACACTATTATTGTACACTATTATTAAAATGGTAAAGATTACAATAGAGAGGAAGATCCTTCATTGACCCATATGTGGGAAATTCAGTAGCCCTGTACAGAGTAAAAAACACTGTTGGTTTTCTGCACAAATAAATGTATACACATATGTATATACTTCCCACTAACTCTGCTATGTTTACGGGCATTTGGGACAATGCCACATATACAAGCAAAGAAGGACAGTGCAGCTACCATTGAGCTGCCAGTCCACTCACTTCTTCATCACAAGGCCCAGTTTGGATCATTTGGTCGGTAATTGCTGCCCACAAGTGAGCCACTCCACATGAATGGAAGTGCAGCAAAGCGTCAGTGGCCAGGATCACTGTCTACTGCCAGGTAATAGCCCCCTTTTTCCCCCCCGATCCAACCCTGTGTCCCTCTCCCAGGCTGCTTTTCCTGTTGAATGAGAGGATAAAAGTAGTGAGAGCTTTTGCAGAAAAGAAAGAATGGGGTTGTGATATAGGCAGTCCATAATTACCTGTAATGAGACTTTTGTCTTGAAGCATTATAGGGATGTTCTTGAAGTCACCCTGGAGGTGGTTTTCAGATGGAGGGAGAGCCGCGAACGCTTCAAGTCCTCTTGTCGCCCATCTCATCCATATGTGCAGTAATAAGTAATTACTGAAGTCTTATTGAAGTCCATGTAGAGTATTCTCCCGCTCTTTCTCTCAAGGCAGATGAATACCCACCACTCACCTATTACACAAAGTGACACTCCTGAAGATCCAATGTGTCATCTCAATCTTCCTCTTCAGCTCCACTCGTTCCTCTCCTCCAACACCCCCCACTCAGTTTGAGGAAACAGCTGGCACCCTTTGATGTCTGACTGGCCTCTCATCAGGTCACCACCACTGCTGGATTTGACAGGATCTGTATTCATGTCTCAGAACAAGGAAATCATTTTCTATATGACACCATACTATAATACCTGTCATGGATCTCGATCCTGTCTTGCTTTCTGACATCTAAATTAGATAGCTCACCAAAATTACAAGATTGTTTTGATCATGTGATCAACTTTCTCTGTGTCCACCTAAGAAACCACGGATTCTGATTCTGACACAAAATCATCAACTTATCTCTGCAAGGAAAACTGCTTTTTCGCAATTTCTGTAGGAAAATTGATTGGAGAAGCCAACAGGTCCAAAAGTGGCAGCTCATCATCTTTATCGTGACAGTTGTTTTTGTGTGATAGTGACCGACTACATTTGTACATGAACTAGAGCTAGGTTTAGATTCCCAGCCTGAAGTGATTCCTTTTGGAATTGTATAGTTGATGTGACTTAGATCAGGTTTTCTTCAAATCTCACCCAAAAATTTGCTGTGTTGTTTCCAGCTCTGAATTTTCCCTATGGGGAAAGTATTCCAATCAAAATCTGATCTAATCACATTTGAATTGTACATATTATAATTACAATTACTTATTTTTTAACACACACCCATAACCCACCCTTTTTTTTTGTACACATCAGTAGTGATGCACACACATAAGCCAGTTGCAGAGGCAGTGGGCAGCACTTCTCTGCAAGCAATGGGGAATTGGGTGCCTTGCTCAGGGGCACCCCGGTCTTTTGCCCATCCCATGATTTGAACTGGCAACTCTCTGGTTACAAGTCCAATTTCTTTTCCTCTTGGCCATGGGCTGCTGTTAAGTAAACAACATTATATTTGTTCAATGAGTCTTGAATATGATTCTATTGCATGTGTTCCCTTCTAACCCATCAACTTCAGTTCAAGGCCTTGTGTTCATAACATTGGATGCTGTAATAAGACGAATTATGAATGAACTAATGAAGAAAAACTGAACAGATTTGACCTGCTTGAAAATACTGCTCTATTATATGAACTACAAAATCAAGTCAAAAGTTAAAAGCTTTTTTGCCTGAATCAATTAAAGATGTTTATCTGCCATTTAATGGTGTTTCTGTCGTGGTCCGGTTTCCTGCCTTTTATTTTGGTAATTTTGTTATTTCTTGTGGAGTGCTTTTGCTTTGTGTTGCAGGAGATTTAACCGGGCAGCCGGGTGGAGCTTCCAACCTTGCACCTGCAACCTATTCCTTGATTTTTTGGAAACCCTCTTAAGCACTGGTTTTGGCCAGGGCAGGTGTCAGCGCGTCTCAAAATATATCGTGGTAACTCAAACAGTTCAGATCTGCTCCTGCCGTTGTATTTTCATGTGTAGTTTCCCTTTTTGCATTTCTGGTTTTTTGATGCTTGTTTCTCTTTTTTCTAGTTATTCCCGGGAGGCATTCCCTTGGAAAGCCAGCCAGTCTCCTCGTCTTTTGTTACCCTTGGCTTGATCATCCTTATTTATATATCAAATTTGTTAATCGAGCAAAAATCTGCAGGAATCTAAGTCAATATGTGCAAGCACATGTTTTTGTTTAAAGACTTTTCTAATATAAAGTGTACATTGACTATGTCAGGACCAGCAGTCCTCATGGAAATCAAAGCCTGGTCCTAATGAAACACAAACTTATTAGTTTAGTTCAGGTTGGACATAAACTGTTTATGATTAAGGTCAGCGATATTTTGTGATTAAGGATGTCCATGCAGTGTCCTTACAAAGATATGTGTGCAAACACACACACACACAAAACAGCTGTGTGAGTTGCCCTTGTTATTAGCCCTGCTTGTTTTTTCTTTTGATTGCGGTAAGTTGCATTGCACTGCAACTCTGAATGCACGGCTCAGAGTGAGTGTGTGCCATGTGGATCCGTTCTCAGTGTCCACTCGGCAGTGGGACTAATTTGCATTCCTTTGTGTGCGAATAAAGGACACCTATTCTGGGGACAGAGTTTACCAGCTGCCATCCAGGACTAGTCCTTATTAGAGCCCTGCTGTTCCTCTGAGAACGCCAGCACATGTTCAACACGCGCTTTGCCACTCATACATGGCCACTGAACCTACACACCCTCCGTGCACACATACACCCTCAAGGACACATGCACCCTCACAGTCATAATCTATTCATACACAAATGAAACCACACAAATGCACTAAAAGAAACAGACACGTTATACAGAGCCACTTGCAGAGGGTTCAGTCAGTGATTACAAACGCCACTGGTTGTGTTCTGTAGTTATCAATGAAAGTGCAAAGGTCATGTCTCTCACACACGTCCTGCAGACCAGTCCCATTACACACAATAGCTTTTTATATGTTTCACAGCCTATGCACATAAGTAACACAGAATGGGATTCAATTAAATTATTTTGAGTCCATATTTGCTTTTGTTTTGCCAACCTGTATGTTTTGTCAAGGCCATACGCTGTGGCTTGAGACAGCTGCAGTTTAGCTTGTATATCCCCCCAAAAAATAAATAAAAAAATACAGAGAAAACAGCTTAATACAGTAGATTCATTTGTTTGCATACTACGGGGTGTGATTTAGTGTTAATGAACAGCAGTGAAACACATCACAGAAACACAGACATGAGACACAGCAAACTGTTGGTAGTGATTGCAAAAAATTATATGAAAAGACAACGTCAACTTCCAAATGATAAGTTCAGTGTTATTTTCACCCCCAAAAAACATTTAATGTTGTTGTCATTCTCTACAATTTTTCTAAGAATTCCATGTCACTGCAGTCACATGCTTCACAAGCAGACGCACGCCTTGTGCCCTTATGCAGTTGATTTTTGACAGACGGGTACGCCAGCCAATCATTCCATGTGGTCTAAACATAGACTTCATGTAAAAATGGACATAGACATCTGATTTGAAAAGTGAAGCCCTTAACTCACTTAACATGTAACATTTGAATGGGCGTATATTAATGACTGTCAGGTAATGGGCTCAATTATTAGTTTCAGGTCTTCTTCAATAGCACATGATGTCAATCTTGTAAATTAAGTTCCAGTTTAGGGTAAAATATGGATGTATAGCAGTGTAATTGGCCTATCCTTCAATGGGTGCATTGGTTGGAGTATTTTGATAAATTCGATAAACACTTTTCCTCGAAAGAGTCTTTCGAGGAAAAGTGTTTCAGAAACAAATTAAAGACTCATAGAATTGTATTAGGGCGAAGCTGCAATAAACTCGGAGTGTCAGAGTTTAACCACCACACATAGCATCGCCAGTGATAATTATCAGCTACTTTATGTTTCATCCATTTGAGCTGCAGGAGGAGGAGGTGAAGCTGTGTCACTTGCTGACACTCCTCTAAATATAAATGACCGTTATATTGGGGAAGGGTTCAGGTTTTAAAAAAAGAGACAAATTGTTACATTTGGGCTAATTAGCACAGAAGGAGTAGACAGAGTGGCCTTGGCTTGAATACCTGATTACAGAGCACAAAATTATCCGGCCCTTATTCCCAAATTACATTTAGACCTAACAAACATAGCCTCACCCTGAACATCTGAGAGGACAGAACATCAATTTGTGCATTTTATTTTGCTGATATAAAACATGCACTTCAGTCCCCCCAATGCTTGTGTGTGTGTGTCAAGTGTTTGCTGATATTTAGGTACATATAATATGTTTTTTATCCCACCTTTTTGTTTGGGTTTTCTTTATGTCATTCTTTTCACCAGTTCTCCTTTATCTATTTTGCATTAATTGCATCTCACTTAATTGTTTGTGTGTTAAATAGAGCTCTCGCATGGTGCACAACAAGTGTGGCACAACAATGGCACTTCAGAGATGCGGCGCACAAGCTAAGCTCTAACACACTTCAGCACAGTGGCAAAGTGCAGTTTTTTAGTGCTTAATCAAAAAATCATTTTAAAAAGAAAGGATATGCTAATTATGTTTGTTAACACAAACTAAACAATTGGCTCAGACATGCTGGTCGGTGAGGAAAAAAGACAATAGAGGAGGCATGTAAGAGCGAATGTGGGAGGAAAAAATTGCAATTGAATTCAGTCTGCACTCTTACCTCTGTTGTCTTTTTGCTCCCTGGTTTTTATTGTTTATCTTTTAGGTTTTAACAACAGATTGATGGGGAGTCCCTGAATTTCATTATTGAGAAAGAAAATAAAGAGCTTTACCTTAATCCTCCTCAATCTGCAGTTCATCAGACTGTTCACGCAACTCTTCTACAACGCATGTGAAGGTAAAGACGTCTACACACTGCAAAAAAAAAAACAAAAAAAAACATGTTTTCTGTGTAGGTCAGAGTCTTTTTTTTATACCATTCACATTATGCATACATATCTCAGTTTAATTTATGTCTCCTCCTCTCTACATCTCACCTTGTGACACCTTATTTACTACTGGTACCCGGACCAAACGTCATTCACCCTTCACCAGAGGTCTCAAAATCACAGCCCATGTGCCACATGCAGCCGGTCAGTGGGTTTCAAGCAGCCCATCATTTAAATGTGTGTTTTTGACATTTACAGATACATTTTACCTCATAAAGGTTTTTTTTTTTTCATTGTAAACTCTGTATTGTCATGTACATTTTAAAATTTAGAAATATTGTCACGATTGTTGACAATGCTTTATAATGATGAAACACTGGCCCCCAAGGTCATTTGAGTTTGAGGCCCCTGCCCTACGCCAAATCAATGAATTAATAAATCAATGAAATATTTATTTATTTAAAAATTTAGGTATTGCGTCAAATTATGACATTGCTCAAAAATATTTATTATTGTCTTATGAGCGTAGAACTGTATTAACACTTACGATCCATCAGGCGTACAAAAGAGATCAACAAGAAAGCATATCTCGCACAATTATGGCACAAATAAAATATAATGATGCATTATAGTATACATACAGCAATAGTGGCTATTACAGTATATTAGTATTACTGGTATTAAGTATTAAGGTTATGGTTGTTAGTGACAAAGGCAGAAGTAAATTTAAATATTGCAAAAACAGAAGCTTTTTGTTCCACAATGGCATTCTCTGCATTAAAAAAGATACTTGCGTGTCACAGAACAAAGGATACATTCATCCAAGATACAAACCCAAATGCCTGCTTGATGCTAACATGCTTAAATCATATCTAATAAAAGATAATTTTCTATTTATCTTGATGGGATGAGTTGAGAAAGGGAATATTGTCTTGTGGCATTGCCATCGCTGCAAATGTTAATTGGACTTCCTCACCTCAGGTTGAGTTTATTAAAAGTGATCACTGAACCAGCACAGCGATGATTAAATGTAGTCATTGAACTAAACATATTAATCTATTCACAAACAGCTAAAGGTGCTATAGGACTGTAAGATAGGCTAATTATTCTCTGCTCTGATTTTCTTTTTTTTCACAATTACTGCAATTGTGGGATACTCATAGCTGAGAGAGTGGCTATGTGATGCAGGACGACCGCTGTCACAATACTGACAACAGAAAGGCTTGGTAAAAAAAATGTAATTTCCTCTTGTTCTGTGGAGCTGCAGTAAAAAAGGAAGAGGGGCGGCGAGAGGATGAACCCGGCAGAACTATTTGCCTGCAACTACTAGAGCTTGTGGTAATTACTATAATGATGTCTTCAAGTCAAGGCAGAGCCAGTGCCACTATCACACACAGAAGCTGATCAGTGAATAAGACAATTTCAAGGGGCACACAAGGCAGCCGCAGCCATCTCACTAATACACACTGAATCTGGAGACATGACAGACACAGAGGGTCTCACAAATACGAGATGAGGTGAGGCCGTAGGTTGATATGTGCTGAAAAATAAAATTTTGCATTGATTGACATTAATTTCCCTTAGACTTACTCTAACCTTAGCCATAATTACTAGTGCCCTAACCCTGACCCTAACCTTAATCTAACTTTAAAACATGTCTTCACCTTAAAATGTAGAAAGTGTGTATGAATAAAATGTAGAATAGAAATGTACATTATGGGGATTACAAGTCCCCATATGTTACTGTATAAACACATGTAGAATACCAGGTACACACACACACATGTAGTTTTTAAGGAATCTGTCAACACCTATATAACAATATTTTTTCTGCATCTGTGCACTATAATATTATGAAGATTTCTCCGATTATCTTTATTATCAGCATCGTAATATTAAATGAAAACATTTTCTGTGGAAAAAAAGAGGAAATATGTGGACAACTTGGCCGCTCTAATGAAGGTAGTCTGCAGCAAAGAGTGTATTGTGACAAAAATACACTCTTTCTTTGGGAAAGAGTGTAAAAAATTTCTTTGGGAATCAGCGAATTGCTCAAGAGAATGTGGTGCATGCACAGGCATGGTAAGGCTGCTGATGTGCACAGATGTTCCCTTTCATATCCACAAGCGTGTGACCACAGTCACTGGTTCGCCTGGCGCCTGCTTTAGCAGCTTTCGTCTTGGTCCTTATTCCTGGTACAAACAATGGCCTGTTTGATTCTGATTGGTTCTGAAAGCCAGGAGACATACTCTGTGTGGCTGTAACAACATCAGTGCGCTTCACCAGGTTTTCAAGTTAGGGACATGTCTTATTATAATTACCTATGTGCTATTTATTTTGCTCCAGAGAGACAAATCTTCATGGTTCTTGTCCTCCTTTCCAGTCCCGGTAGAGAGTAGAGGAAACCACAGATCTGCAAATCATTTATTTACATTTGGCATCTGCATAATGAGACAGGAAGCCAATGGCAGACGTGGCTGACGACATGGTGGCATGCCCTTAGTTTTAATGGGCACAGTGAGGAAACTTCCAATCCTTCTTGACATTTCACATAGTGAAATAAACGTGCTCTGGGTCAAAGTGTCTATTAGGAAGATAAGAGATGAACAAGTCAATTATACTTCAATGACTGCATAGCCAGGGGACCTCATTAACATGATCAGTGAGGTCCATGCAACAGCAGCCCTCTCCTGTGTGTAGCTCCTGATTAAACTGTGGAAGAATGACATGGCCCTTTTCCCCCTGCTTTATGTGGAAAAGAGAAGGCAGAAAAAGAACAATGACTTACGATGTACATATATGCACACACGGGCATGCTGCAGACACAGTCAGGCTGCAGTATCTGGCCAGCCAGCCCGATATTGTTGACACTTTCAAAAATGTGAGAGGAATACTCCATCAGGGGTTGTGGGAGGGTTTATGTGCTGATAGGGTCATGGAAGTGGATGCTTTGAGAAAACATTTGTGGCAGAGGACGTTGTGAGCTGTCATGCACAGCATGGAAGCATGGCCTTGGGTTGCAAGTGGAGGGTGCGTGTTGTTGGTGCGGTGGGGTGACGGGGCAGCGGTTGGCGTATTGCAGGCGAGCAGGCGGGGCACGGGACTGAGGCGTGGGTTAAAAAAAGAAGAGCCTGAGGTTTGGTGGGTGGAGTGGTGCAGGGTTTTTTTTTCTTTTCTTTTGCTCTTTTCCACTGTGTTGGCTTGTTTTCTAAGCGAGGACACGGCGATCTGTTGACGTTGATGGGATGAGTGCAGACAGGGTACAGGGAGCACGGCTTGTCTTTTCTAGTGCTTGCATAGTGTGCATCATATTCAGCCACTGCTTCGCTAAAGCTCTGATGAATTTATTTAAATGCTCATCTGGACCATGTGGGAATTGATCAGCAGTCATCCCATCAGCAACTAAAGTGTTTGCTACTACTTATGACTATGAGGAAAAACATCCATTTATCCATGACATAGTCAGCTGAGTTTCTTTTATTCCATTACTATTCTTTATTACTGTGAAATGAGTTTAATTTAATTTGGCACCAGTCACTTCACATGTTGGTCCCTCAGCTACATTCAAACTTACTGTAATGGAGGTAAACCACTTGCCTCCATTACAGATTTCACTGCATATTAGTCTGTCTTTCTTTTTCTTCATTTGTTCTTGTGTGTTTTTCTTACCCTTTAGTGTATGTACTTGAGTATATTGTCTTATTCCATCAACCTGCAAAGGGACAACAAAAAATGTAGTCAATGTATACCAGATTACAGTCAATTGCTCTAGATGACATACTGTACATGCTGATGTCCATGACTATGCAATGCCCCCCACTAAAATAAATAGTTGTATAAAAATATAAAAAATAAATAAATAAAATAAAAAATACAATAAAGAGATAAATAATTACTTGATATTAAATGTGGTAAAGTTTATTTATGTAGTGATTTTATAGACTTCCCACAGAACTTAACAATAATAGACAGAGGCAAGTCAGAGAATATAACAATATAACAACAATATATTGACCCACAACTAATTTCTATCTAAATTCCATCTGCCCAGAGAAACATAAAGAACATCAAAATGTTGATATAAAAGATTAAAAAACACTGCAAAAACAGTCCAGTAACCACAGAGCAAAATGTGCAAGAGTAAAGTTACAGTGCTTGTGGGAAACATAACAGAGTTAACCTGTTTCCTTGAGCTGTGCGATAGATGTTGGAATAAATGAGAGTTTGAGACGAGACAAGACTCCGGCTTGTTTGCTGTGATATCTTCATGATCTATCTTCCTTCGCATGCTTTTGTGTGTGACAATGGAGAGGAGAGGAGAAGAGACAGTAGTCAGCCTTTGTCCACGGGCACACCAAGCACACACAAAGACGCCCCACTAGGAAAGGTCCTAGACGTATCTGCTCACATACCTCCGTTATTGCTCTCTGAAACATGAATGATTTGATTATTTGATGACAGCTTATTTCTTAAATCTGTTTCGGCACCATATGTGTCTAATATGCAGCTCGCCTGCCATGTGAATGCCTCGCCCTCAGGTCTGTGAGAGGCCAGTGCAGTTTTCAAACCTGGAGGGAGGATTGGCTTGTGAACTCAGACAGACATACTGCACCGTGCAAAAGCGCATCGGAATGGATTCAAGTGCACGTTCAAGGAAATGTCTTCCTATCCCACTTTCTCCCACTCTGTGTCTCTAGTTTGTTATGAATTAAAAATGCTGCTTGAGGCTATAGGCGCTGTTTTTGAAATTCGGAACAAATCAAGCAGAATGAAGCAACAGAAAGCCTTTTTCATTCTTTCCATCGCCTTCCTGAGGAAGTGTTCTTGTTATTATAATTGGTTCCTCAGTTTTTCCCTGGCAGGATATTGTAAAAAGTGACAAAGCTTCACAAATCAAACTAACTTGAACCAGCCTTGCAACCTGTGTCTCCTCACTGAAATTGTCTCTTTAGCTGATCAAATAGAAGGACAGTGTTGGCCTGAAACATGGCATCCACAGTGTCCACATTATATGAGCTTCTTACCGAATGTAATCATTTTCCTCGGTTTGACATTTTCCTGCAATTCAGTTTGAATGAAGGAAAAGGCTGGTGATTGAAATATGTCGCTTAATTTTCTTTTAAAAATAAATACATTTTTTGTTAATCGTTTTGTTTAAAAACCTCCTGTTTGTTGTGTGTTTGTATGTTTATGTCTTGTCAATTTCAAATTAATGGAACATTAATCATAAAAATAATTTAGTTTTGTGTATTTTCAGTGGAGATGTTAGAATACTATTTATCTCAAGACTCATCAAACATAACAATCGGCTGAAAATTTCTAATGACATTAAATGTTTGCGCCAATTGACCATATATTTTATATGACCATAGTTTTTGAATAATTTCATTTCTGTGTTTTATTTCATTATTAAAATGTATACTGTGTTATTATTGTTATTATTATTCCAACCCTAAATTACATTGAAAGTAGCATCAAAAGTCAAGTGATATTTGAAAAAAAAAAAAAAAAAAAGCATCTGTCCAATGAAAAATGTGTCATTGTTTACAGTGTGGACCATTAGAAGTGAATACAGTTTGTGTTTTGCCTCGGGGCCTTTAGACTGCTGCAATGCAGATGAAGGACACAAAGTTCAGGACACCCAGGCTACACAGAGTTGTTCGCTCAAATAATGATGCTGTGAGGAGTGTTTGTCACAGTGTCCCCACTCTTATTCACACCTCGGATCAGGAGGAGCCTGTCGGCTTGCCAGCAGGAATCAGTCGTAAGCAGGATATCAAGTGACTTCTCCAAAGAGAGACAGAATCTTACTGAACTGGAAAGTGAAAGGATCGGCTCAGACTAATGCAAATGACCTCAGGAGCAGTCAGAATCATGTAAACACATTCATCCCTATTGAAGTGTGTCATAAAGAGGAGGGGAATTCTATAGTGGTATGTACAAATTGCCTTAAGAATTAAGAAATCATAAGGCAAATGGGCTATTTTGATTTTTTATTTATTTTTTTCTTTCTCAAAGAACTTTTGCAACAATTGAAAAATACTGGCCTTGCTATTTCTCCACTCCTGAATAAAAATCAATTCATGAGCTGAGAATGAGGTCACACTGTGGTCTTGGGATACAAGTCATCCTTTATCTAACTGCAAATAAAGCACACCACTGCTTCAAGGTTTGTGTCACAACAAAATTTCTAGTGGCGGAAACTACAACAAGGGTACATTCTGACAGTTTTGACCACAGTCAAAGATTTTTGCTGTTAAACTGGCAGTGCCTCCAAAGCATTTAGTTTGCAGATGTTGTGAAAGTAAACATAGAACAATATCACAGTCGTCAGAAAATGAAGACCTGGGAACATGACTCTGAGGGAAGATGTAAAAGTAAAAAGAGTTGTTCTTTAAGCAAAAATTGAGGATACACATATGCAAGCAGGCGAACAATGTGAGAGGAGTTGTGCGGAGGTGAAATCCAGAGAAAATACAGTCAAGGTCCAAAACACAAACATGTGAGTGGGTGAGGAGGTGCAGGTCAGATGATTCTACATGCAGGAAAGGAAGGCAGGTGGGAGTAGCAGGGTGGAAATATGTGTTGGCACAAAGCAAGACAGTTTTATTTATATAGCAGTAAATCACAAGTTGGTTGCTTTAGAGAAGACTCGATCCTTTCAAATATTATTTAAAGACCCAACAATGAGCATTAGCCAAAAAGTAAATAAATAACTAAATAAATAATAAATAAAGTATTGATAATAATAATAATCAGTGGGTCAGTAATTAGTTTGCACTCACCGATCAAGACTTTGCAGCTCGGGGGCAGGAATTCCTGCAGAAAGCAACAGGAGGAGGACAGAGGACAAAGCATCAAACTATGGTATGGAGGATATTATTTGATACAAAAGTTAAGGTTGTAATGTCTACACAGAGACAGTGGTTATTGAAATTGATTTTTGTCAATTTCTGTTAATCTGCATATTTAAACGTATCCAGTGACAGTATAGAAATCAGGCTTTACAGTGATGGACTTCATTCCTACTTGAATCTTCCCACCAAGGCAGAAGAAGATTATTCATGGCGAAAGGCTTAAATATGACAGATGAGTAGCATTTTCTCAGCCTGGTTGTTGTCTTGACATGTGAGAAATAAATATGTAGATCAAACTCAAAAAGAAAAATTACCAGCAGGAATTAATACATTGCTTTTTTTGACACAGGCTTTTATTTGGATCATGCTTGTCTGGGACCACTTACCATTACTTATTACTGAGGGGAAGTGAAGCATGTAACGTTCATTCTTTCAATAATCCCTGAGGCATACGAAAGCTGTTGTATGTGGAGCACAGGCACCGCTACGCTTCTTCACAGCAGGTTTCTCTTCTCTGCCTTTCCTGCAGAAAGAGACGACACAAGATCTGAAACACCTTAAAAAATTGCAACTCAGTCTCTAGGATCATACGTTGCCAATGTACAAGAAGAGATGCGTGCGACTTATGTTCCTTATTTACATACTTACATACAGTACGTGCATGTCAGCGTGACAGTGTTTCAGACAGTGTTTCCTGTGGCACTTTTGGTGGACATGAGAAAATGAGGGTGATGATGACCATCTCCTGGTTCTGAATCTGTTTATATTTGGACATTTGGATATATATTGTTTATATTTGGATATTTGGTGAGTAATCTGTAATAATCTTAGGCAGAAAAAGGATGAATAATAAAAAGAAAGCCATAGCTATTACAATTTATTGTGAAGGGAAAGGACGCGGTCTTGAAAAATCTCATGAAATACATGAAGACGATGTCTTAATAGTGGTTTTCTGGGAAGAGTTTCAATCAACTCTCAGGCACTGTGCATAGAAAAACTGAAAATCAGACTTTCGATTTTCAGTGATACTATGGCGGAACTAGTGTAGTTTAGTTAGTTAGTTTATTAATTAATGAAGAAAAAGACGGCATGATACTGACATACTGACTTTGGCATCAGAATTGTAAAAAGTTGTCAAGTGTGTATGAGGTACAATTGTTTCTTTTATTGCTCGGGTTTTCTTGTACATACGTAGCCTGGTCATATCTTTAGGGTATTATAAACCAATTGTCATGCAAGGTCTGAAAATGATTTATGTCTGAAAATGTGTTTTATACATGTTGCTGTTATGTGTCTTTGGAGATGGTGTGGAGTGTCCATCTCCACATAGGCTCAAACAGGTCACAATGTCAAAATGCACATTTGAAAAGGAGGCCTGCAAAGTGTTCCATTCAATAATTATTCAAATGTTCAAGTTAGAGAAAAATACTTTTATTCTGCGTTTCAGGGGAGACTCTTGACCCTCCCACATCTCTCTCACTCTCTCTTTCTCTCTGAAAACTAATAGCTCTTCTTTTCTCTTACAGTCTCACGAGGATCTCTGCACTGTGGACTTTCAGACTGAATTATCCAAGGCCAGTCCAGACTCTTGAAATTGTAACCTTATGATCCTCCAGGCTAAACTTAATGGGACACCAGAGTCCCAACCCGCCTCAACCAGCACAGTGCATTAGTGCTACTCGGATCCGATCACATCCAAGCCCTTCACTGTGACTCCTCACAGTGACCAACTGCAAATGTGAGGCGGCATCTCTAGGTCCAAGACCTGCCCGAGTTTACCCATGGCCCTAGGTCGTGTTCACTCACTGACCAGCCTCACTGGCCTCAGGGATGAAAACAGCAGCAACTGAGAGGGAGGGAGAGAGGGAGGGAGGGAGGGAGAGACTGACCGGCCCAGAAAGACCAGTATGGTTGGTCAAATGATGAGCCACTCTGCTGTTCTGCTGCTCTGTGGGCAAAAATCTGCACTGGAATCATCTGTGTTTGGCTGAAGTGAGTCGTGGTGAACATTCAAGAAAACTCAAGAGACTCAGACGAGGACAAAAAAAAGATCAGCATGGGCCACATGACAACTTTTCCATCATGACTTGTGCTCTTTCTTAACTTGGCTTCAGATCATGGGGTTTTTGTGACCTGTTAATCAAGAAGCTAATCTTTACAAAAACAATCTACAGATTCCGGACAACAGTCGTGGATTTTGCAGCTAAAGTGGCAGTTATTGCTTTTTTTTTTTTTTTTGTCAGGCTCTCTCCAGAAAAACATTCCTCTTCAGAGCAACATTTTCCCCTGTTATATAATTTAAAAGAAACAAAAATAGATATTAAAATCGGAGAATTATCTCTGGTAAAGGGTTACTTACCTGTTTTTGCCTTACAAGAGATTTAAAAACCTGAAACCTGTTGCCTGGGTTTAGTTCTATTTTAAAAAAATAGAAGCCTGGGTAGGACATTTAAAATTCAACAGCTGAGCAACAACAAGTATGAGACCTGTGATACTACAATAACTAGTATAGGCCTTTGAAAATGTGCTCATTGTACAAACAAGGACATATCAGTGCAAGCATAGGGGCCACTTTGAGAGAGAGAGAAAATAAATACTGCATACTAATAGAATATGAAGCTGGATTGGGAGAGAACGATGTGGCTGAGTCAGTGTCGTGCAAGCGAGGGAAACAAAGGCAGATATCTGAAGCAAATTGCAAAACCCACTTAAATACGCGGCAGAGAATTAAGCCCATAAGAGCTCAGTGTAATGGAAGCCAACAAGATGTCAGGGAAATAATGAGTTTACTGGCAAGATTTGTCATCTTTTTATGAATTCCAGTTACTTGGACCACAGTTGGCACAAGTAACACAAAGCTCTGTCTCCATCCATGTGTTTGAGAGCCTGCTTTTGGATGTAGACTCTGTGAGCTGCATGGATGACATTGCCATGTACAGTGCGTCATTTAAAGCGCATACTGGCCTCATTTGGAACATACAGAAACATTATATCTGCGATTTCATAGCCTCCAGCCTCATGTGAGGGCCACGTTCATAATACTACAACATGGAGATTAAACGCATCAGTGAGCTGATTCATACCGTGGACAAATCATCGCCGTGCATCATCTGATTGTATTTCACAGTAGTGAGCATCTAATCGGGGATGTTTGGATACCTAACATGGTGTTGATGTTCTTTTTTTTATACTGGTGTATCCAAGCAAGTGATAAGAGCACCTGCAAAAATATAAGGAAATGCTTGAAATCATACTGTACATATTTGATTGATGTTGCACTTCTGTGTACTTTTGTTTGGCACTCACTGTGATGCGAGACTATGTTTTCAATTACGCTGCTCACTGTTTACAGGCATTGTGATGGAGGCTGCTGGACCAGCGCAGCCTGACCACCAGGCCTTTGTTCCTGCTGACAATGGACGACGAGCCATCCTCCCATACACAACTAAACACAGACATGCATCATTATTTTTACCATAAACCATTCACCACTGCTATCTCAGTTACCAATGACTGCTCTATGCAACTTGCTTTTATTTATTTATTTTTAACATGAAATAATCTGACTCATGTGAAGATTTGGGTTTGGAGCACAGGAGCTATGCACAGGCCTGTGAGTTAGTCAATGACAACTGATCACCATTTAAGCACAATTTGGGGCATAAAACTGACGATATATCAGACTGTGTGTGTGTGTGTTTGTAGATTATGTTTGGAAAAAAAAGTCAGTGTAGAAACAGAACAGTCACAGGAGAAATGTTATAGACAGTTTCAAGGCAGGTCTGTTCAGCAAATTAGTCACAAGTATAAAATAATCCAGTATTAAAAGATTTTTTAATTGATGTGAAAAACCTGTTTTCAATTCGAACTAAATATCCAGCAGAAACAGAGCAATAATAGCATTTATTCAAGTGTTGGCCATCTGAGTAATAGAGGTCATGTACTGACTATTCATATTAAATCACTTTTTGTCATCTCTGGTGAGAATCACTGCACTCTTTTGAAACTAAATGCTCCATGTTCTCAGCTAACTTTATTTGTTTTACATCTACATATAGTACTCACCACATAGCATCTGTTTGTGTGTGTGTGTGTCTGCTTTTATTTGTTGCCTCTTTTGGACCTTCTCTGACATAAACACTGATCTTGTCAGGACCGGTAGTCCTCATGGAGATTAAAACCTGGTCCGAATGAGGCAGATCTGGGTAAGTTAAGGGCTTAAATTTAAATTGTGGTTTGGCATTAACTGGTTATGGTTAAAGTTAGGGATAATGATTTGTTTAAGATTTGTTTAGGCTGTTAAAATGCTGTGTCCTGTGTGTGTACCTGGTATTCCTTATGTTGTGGGGACCTAAATCTTTTTACACAGTCACATTATGGAGACTTGTCTTCCTTATGGGGATGAAAATAAAGTTCCCACCATCATATTAATTACTAGTTTTTAAAGTGAAGATGTGTCTTAAAGTTAGGCTGAGGTTAGGGTAAGGGTTAGAGCACCAGTGCTTATGGTTAAGGTTAGCGTAAGTCTATTCAGGAAATTAATGTAAGTCAGTGTGCAATATCCTGGGAACCAGTGTGTGTGTAGTCATATGTGGGTTTTGTGACCATAAGCAACGACTTAACTATTATACATAATCTGTTATGTCCTTGTCAATATAAACTACTCACAGCAGAAGCTTAGAAATAACAAATTCTTCAATAGGCGTATTTGGCAAAAATGGAAAAGGAAAAATATTTGCAAGTGCAATTACTGTGGACAGTTGTATAACATTAACATTCCAGTTAACGCAAACACAAATATAAAACCATAATGATGTCGTTTAATTCAGCTTGGTCCTAATGATTTCAATTTTACCAGCAAATCTGCGTGACAGACTTTTGGCACACTGTCCTTTCAGCAACGTTTGTACCTGAGAGTCAGCACAGTGTGTGATGCTGCTGTAGGACACTGCACTGTGACAGCTCTGTGATCAAAAAGGACAAATACAGCCATTGCTGGTTCTTTAATCTATTATCAGGTGGACAAACTCAGGTGGACCCTTGAGCAGTTGAGGAGATAACACAGCAACACAGCGGGCGGATTTACATGCTGCAACCCAAAAGAATAAAAAGAAGCAGGGTGGCCCGTTCAAAGGGAACCTGGCTATTAACGTGCAAAGAGGCCACATTACCATCACATACAACCTACTGTCCTCATTTACAATCAGCAGCACAAACATTGATATACGTTGAGCAGGAGGGACACACACTATCACCACAACTGGCCATGAGGACAAACTACTTTCTATATATGCACAATGACTACAAGCCACTGTTGCCTTCTCACAATTAATTAGGCAACTTGTTGAGCTGAAGATGTAATATGCATGTTAATGTAATGGGTCATGTCCGGTCTCAGAGAAAAGACCAAGTGCTTTGATGTCCACAACATTTGGCAGTAAATCACTGGCAGCAAACAATTACAGAATTAATGAAGATGCAAAAAAAAAAACAAAAAAAAACAACAGCCTCTGCTGTTGTTGCACATGTGTGTCTTAAAGCACACGCATGTTAAATGTGATGTCAGCCAACAGAGCGGCTCAGGCTTATCATCACTGCTTTCTTACAGGTCTTGGGTGGATCAAGTGCGATGGTGGGCTTATCTTTCCTTGTCAGTGGGTCACTTCAATTTATTTTGGACCATAGTCCTTCTGCATTAAAGGTGCAATTCAAAGTATATATATAAAAAAACATGATGTAAAACACACACACTGCATAAAATAACACAGTTATACAATGCATGAATTACACACCTATTTTTGTAGTACTTATTGGCTGATGAACACATGAAGCGGAACGTCATATCGCTCTCTCTCTCTCTCTCACACACACACACGCTCTCTTCCTTTGTGTTGTGTTGTAGAACCTATATCAAAGACTCATTCTGTGGTAATGATAAACAACAAGTCATAAAAACAAATATAAGTATAATTATTTTATCCTCAGTTTCCGTCTTATTCACCAACGGTTTAAACACTGGACCTTTAAGGACTATTCAACACTTCATATCACAGATTTATGAAGGGATGGACCCATAGCACTTTTTCAAGTATATTAAAAGTACAGATGCCAATATCAGTACGATACGGTCTTTTTACAGAATTAGGCTCATCCATTTTGTCTTTCTTCTCTTATCTGAGGACAATATGACAATATGAGGACAAATTCTCCTGAAGCTGGAGAGACAAGTCATAAGAGTCTATTTTTGTTTATGCTCAGGAAGCCTTTTTTTTCCTTCCTCCAAATAAATATATTTAAATAAATCCTTTTCTTTTGCCTCAGCAACTCATCTTTGTGCAATCTTCAAATAGTGCAGGATGAGTGTCATGTGAAAAGTCCCGCTGCAGGTCCTCGTTCAGCAGTGGGACTTTTCACATCGCACTCATCCCGTCAGAAAATCAGAGCTCAAGTCCCATTTAGAGAAACTGACCTTTGCCTCACTTCATCTGTTCAGGTGAGTTATCGGATTCATAACCAAGTTTAAGATCTGATATTAAAAACTAATGATATAAAAATACTTGCTTAAAACTGCTCATGTCGGTTCTGCTTAAACCCACTTCCTGTCTGTAATATTGTTGCTGATACATTAAATCAGTCAAAATCAGCTGCTATGAAATGTGTGCCTGTATGGGGAAAACAAATGTTCCAGTCCAGGATCATTTGTACGGACTTGTTTGCATGGTTAAGCAGAAGTGAGGGATTTAGGTCACATGCAAATGTCTTCTGCTTGTAATAGTTTCAGCATGTGTTAATCCATCTGGAGCTTGCAGCAGAATAATAAGCACAAGCCTGGCTAGCATGTGCCAACATTCAAAAGGCGGTAAAGACACACTGGACAGCTAAAGGCAACATGCTACGTATTTAAACTCAAAAAAGGTTCGTTTAAAGGAACGTTCGTTTTCTCTAGTCTTGAATTGTAGATCAAGGTGAGAGGATTTTGTCCACCGGATCAAAAACCTGGTTTCACTTGTTCTGATACACTGCAAATGTACGATGAATACATCCTCTCTTCATTTTGCCATATCAGCTCCATTTGCAATGTGACACAAAGCACAAGATAACAAAGATATAAATACAATTATTCAATATATATATATATATATATATATATATATAATAAAATAAAATACAGCTTGACTTATCTAGCTGTAAGAGACTGATCCTATTAAATTGTGGGACCCCAAATCTATGGTTTAAAGGTAATATTTTACCTAAGGTGCAGGTTGGATTCTGAAATCAAAGAACTAAATATTAACAAATGGTACTTAATAGTGTATTTTATTCAGAGTGCATGGTTTGTTCAGTGCAGAGAGCTACAGGGAGCAATGGCTCTGTGCCCTGTGTGGCAACACAAATTAATTAACCATGACTTTACGTCATGATCACACGTCAGGCTAGATTTCAGTGTAAGAATTCCCACACTGAGTGCGAGGTCCTGTCTCATCATGGAAAAGTTGTCAAGTGTTAGCGCTTGGTATCTTGGTGTGGTACCCGCCTGAGAAACAACAGGCTGTCGGAAACCTGCACCCACCACTGCCTCTCAGGATAAAACCTGTGATAAACGGATAAAAGTGTTGATTCCATACACAGCCTGCAGGATAAAGAGGCTTCATGTGATGTAAATCCCTTCGCCTCAGCCAACACCCTGCTTTCTGAGACTTTTCATCTAAGTGATTCTTTGCGTCTATTCGGGAGACAAAATAAATGAAAGTAAAGAATGAATGAAATGTTCATGAATTGAAAAAAAGTAAGGGTTACAAATGCTTTTCTTTCCTTTCTTTCAGAGTGCTTTAGCACACTGCCCCTTCTGCTCTTTCATGCACACGAACATCGTGAATAAGTTTATGTCAAAAGGGCAGTGAGTAGTTGGTTGCGTTCTGTTCCTACTTTCTGCAATAAATATGCATCGAAACTTCAGACGACCGTCTTCAGAGCTTGTGCTATATTACACTTTGTGAGTGAGAGTGAAGAGCAGCGCAAGAGTTTGTATAAAATCCTTGACATGATCACTATTTTAGACAATAGCACTCTAATTTATAATTTCAAAAAGCAGTTGTTTAATTGCTGAAACAATGACTGTTTTTAAAGTGTGTTGTCTGGTTAGTTTTAAAACTTGTGTCTTATTACAGTATCCTTTTTATTTGTACTTTGAGATCAGTGCAAAATACAAAAGAAAACTAAATAAATCACATTGAATGATGTCACACAACAGACCTCTCCTGATCAAATGATAGAAAATACATTAGCGTAAGGATTTATTGATTCAGGAATTATATCTAAATACAAAAGTCCATTAAACACAGTATCAAAGATCTATCAGGACTTATCATTTTCTCAATAAGTTCTGTTATTTGATCTGAAAGCTAAATTTCTTAGAAAGAAAATCTATTAGAGATTGTGACATACATTAATCATAATTGCTCTCTTTAGGACTAATGGACAAGCAGTAAGTAAGATGATAGTGATTTACTCCATTTTGCTATAGTATAATCTATAATGCTCAGCAATTAGAACAGGAACATACAGGGATATGAATTATTATATGTATACATTACGTTTTAGCTGGTAAAATTAACTCAAAGCAACAGAGGTAATAGAAACGTGGGGTGTTATTGCATTTAGACCAGTAATTATCTCAATTCAAACAAACATTGCATATGAGCTATTTGAAATGGTAATGACGGTAGAAAAAAGTGCTGGTGAGGAGAGATTGTTCTAGACATGTATGTATGTGTGTCTATGTGTGTGTGCTAAAATTATTTTTGCCACATAACAGTATATTGGAGCGCCCTCTACTGGTTTTATATGAAGTTTTCGTCACAGATCTGCACATTTCAGGCAGAAAAATGTGTCTCTCAGAGCAGGGCTTATATACAGTATATTCACAGGCAAAGAAATTGTGGAATAGCAGCATATTGTGAGATGAAATAGTGATAGTGCTGGAACTACAGCGTGTGAGTGCAGTGGTGGCCGAGCAGATGGGGGAGTGTTTTGGGGGCTTAGTGTCACCCAGACGAGTAGGGAGGATGGGTACACAGACTCACATTCCCTGAGGGGCTTTTCAGATAGACATTGATCACAAGGTCTCAACAAGGTTCCCTTTAATGTGACACTGTAAACAAGGTCAAAAGTACTTTGGGTTCCAGCTGCCAGTGACTGGACGGGGCTGTGACCAGCAAGGTGCCCCAGAGGCCTGCAGCCTGATGTGGACAAGACATGGAGGTGGAACCTACTGTACATACTGTAAAACAATGATTCCCCAAACAGGTGTTTCTGTTGACATCAAGCAATGAATGGTGTGATTTGATTTTAAAATAAAATATACTCACATGCTGCAGTGATTCAGTGGTGCCTCCTGCTTTTGACATCCATGTCATCCTATCATAATTTTTCCTGTATGGCCTGGTTCAACCTGGGACATCTAAGTATGAAAAGATTTATTCATGTATACACAACTATGAATGTGTTGAATATTTGATGGATCATTTATGGCCTGGCTGATGGTGTTGTCATTGAGACATACTCTCATATCAGACTATCGTTTGCCCTGGGCTGATGTGGGGATTTACAGGGAGGGTGAGGCAAAGAAACTGAGTAAATACAAATATTTGACTGTCAGAGTTTTGCCCCGGGGACAAACGCTGACTGGTCTGATTGCTTCTCTATTGATTGGAGACTGGGATGGACAGTGGGACAGCAAAGGCCTCTGGTGCTATCTGGCCTGTGACGGATTATAAACATAAAAACATTTTTAGTTTAATACAGGAAGACACAGAAGACACTGTTGGACCATAAACCAGTTTGATTCAACTGCTTATTTTATATGCAGTTGTCCCAAAGATGCGTATAAAAAAACAAGCAATGTCTGAACAAAAATATAATATATATAAATATAAATATTACCAGGTTATATAATTACTGTCCCAAAACTACCCTGATGAAGAAAATGACCAAAGGGAACAAAGCATTTTCTCTTAATAAACACAGTAATTAGTTTATAGATGTTTTGATTGTTACATATGTAGGCACTGATTTGAAGAGACAGCTGTCAGGGACATTAGAGCTTTCCTGTCAATATGTGACAAAAAAGGTCAATAAAAAAAAAAGATGGCTTTAATTCCACTGCAACTATACCACTAGATGGAGCCAGAGTACCACACAAAGCATTTCAGAGAAACTTTGCCAAAGTGTTAAAGCTTCACTCTCAGCAAAGTAAACATAACATTAAAAACACAGTTAGCATTTTCAGATACGAGATAAGTGGTATCACTCTAAGACTGAATGATTTATCTGTACATTTTTTCAACAGCAACGGCAAAAGAGCAACTTTTGAGAACCCAAAGAAGGAACAGAGCAGGAAAAACAACAGTGCATCCCTATCCCACATTTGTAATAATTAGACATGGGAAAAATAAATCAAATAATTTTTATTTGAAATTTTTCATTTTGGATTATAGCTGACAGTCATTAAAAAAGTACTACAGTACAATCAAAAGTAGCCAGTGGCAGATTTCCCTACATATATTATTGTAAAATGAGACAGCAGCTGTTAGTGCAAACTTTTCACAAAATAACTGTTCAGAATTTCAATATCTTCTTTTTTTAATTTGTACTTATAAATTAACACCCGTTTTATTCATCAGTGTGAAAACTGTGCACAAATCCTCTTTAATAGCCCAACACCCAACATAACTTCCTGTGATAGTTACCAGTGCAAGTCTGGGTCTGTTTCTGTGTCCTTTGCATTAAAGTTTGCATGACTGCACAGTCATACACTCCTCTGGCCAGCGGTATGAGTCCACGACAAACTCGTCATAGTCAGTGCTATAAGTGAGCGAGCGCACATGCGCTTCTTTGTCGGACGGCTCTGGGTGAAGAGTGGCCATGTTGTGTTGGTAGGCAAACTCCATGATCTGTAATGAACAGGGAGTTAAACTTTTTTGCATTTTCACACCAGCACCACTGGCACCAGCAGCAGCAGCAGCAGCAGCAGCAGCAGCAGCAGCAGCAGCAGCAGCCCACACACTGGAACTCCAACTATAAACACATCTGCTATTGTGCTGTGTGTGTACTGAGCTCTCACCTTTGCAGCCAGTTTGATAGAGACGTCCCTGATGGTGCTGAGCGGTGGATAGAGCCGTCCCTCTTCCAGGTCCTTCTCTGTCACCAGGTGAGCCAGCGCCTGTAGAACAGCAAACACATCATTACTGTTACTAAAGAGAGGAATTCAATAACATGCTCACATGTGCTGCATGAGTCAGGTTACTCTCAGCTGAGCTTATGTCGGTACAGTACAGGCGACTGTAATAGCAGGAATGACCAACAGTTTGACCTGACAGTTCCTATACATTGAACACAGTCCTATATTAAAAATACATACACATACCGTTTAAATAAATAAAAAAAAATGATTACGATTCAAGATTTATGAGTGATCTTGGAGATAACCTACACCTCACTGTGATTTCTTAAAATGCATTAAATTGTGAATATTGTGTTTTGTTGTGTATTTATCAACTTGTCGGTATAGGGTTTTGACCTGTCATTACTTTATTCACCAATCTAATTACAAATTACTCAGAGTTTTGAACTGTTTCCCATCACTGTCAATATTGTACCATGAATGGAGCAACATGTGACCAGGATGAGGCCGCAGAAGTTGGAGGAAGACTTGAGTTAGTGATAACACAAACCTGGAATGACTTCCACATTAGTCAGGCAGCTTTTCTGCCTGTTTTTAAAACACTTATCTTTTCCTTGGCTTCAAGTAGTGTGAGATGTAGCCTTTATTGTTTCACTGTTGCTCATTTTATTTTGATTCTTTGCTTTTTGTGGTGGTGTTTGTTTTTTTGCTCTTTCTGTCTTTTATGGACTTAAAATGTATTGTACAGCACTTTGGCCAATTGTGTTGGGCATTTTAAATGTCACAACAAGTAAACTTTGATTGGATTGGACAACTAAACATACTATGTGTTTGGTCTGTATCAGGTGTTAGGTGTGTCACCTCAGCTGCAACAAGGAAGATTTCTTCCGTAATATGCCGAATGGCGCACAACGTGACACCCAGGCCGACACCAGGGAAGATGTAGGCATTGTTTCCCTGCCCGGGGTAGAACTTTCTCCCATCAGGCAGGGTAACGACGTCAAATGGACTGCCACTGGCAAAGATGCCCCGCCCCTGCAGCACACAATAACATTACTCACCAGAGAGACAGAAACACTTCAACAAGCTTCCAAAGTGTCTTTATCAAGTACCTTCGTAAATGTGTAGCACTGCTCAGCAGTACATTCGGCTTTGCTGGTTGGGTTGCTGAGGGCAAAGATGATTGGACGCTCATTGAAGGTAGCCATGTCCCTGATGATCTGTTCTGAGAATGCTCCAGCAACAGCTGCCACACCTGTGTCAGAAAAGATAACAAAAGAATTGGATATTTAGGAGCTTTTCTAACCTTGTGATCTTTTATCTTTAAGGACATGCCTAATATTCTATGAATCGTGTACTATCACCTTTTTCTTTCAACAGTCCTGCACCCACAGTTTCTTGGTGTGTTAATCGCATCTGTTCAAAATGCATTGAAAATAACCCACCCTGAACACACCCATAGTTACATTTTATTATTAGACACTATGTCACGGCTGTTGTTATTATGACACGGGTAAAGGAGGGGTTTACCGATGATAGCTGTGGGTTTCAGTTCCCGTACTACATCCTCCAGTTTCGTCATTTGTGGGTGTTCATGAGCAAATCTCTCCTTTTCATGAGTCAGGCTGTGCCGACCCTAAGGATTTTGACAGAGTGAAGACAGAGTGGGACGTTAAACTGTGGAAATATACAGAAAAGGGTAAAATTCAATGTGAATTGTTCCCTAACAGTTTTAGCATAGAGGATTTAAAAGAGTAAAAAAAAAGAAATAATAGCATATGAGGATGGAGAATGAATGGAAGAGAGGATGGGGAATAACAAATAAAATGGATACTGTGGACAAAACAGATGTATAACCCTCTGGAGAGCCTTTTGCTGTGATTCCAAAGGAAAAATTCTGCTCTTTAAATTAACAAACAACAGGAAATGTGCTTTTTTCTGGGTTATGGAAGAAGCTGTGATGTTCTAAGAATCCACCCTCAGATGTTCTTAAACTTCAGTCAGTTTGTCACACTTTTTAAAATATTTCATATGCTGTATTTGTTTTTTTTTTGTTTTTTTGTTTTTTTTTTGAAGAGTCTGTTACAAATTAGAGCAAATACTACAACACCGCACTGTTCAGATTAGTTACACTTATAAGATCACAAGAACCAGCATGTGTGAGTATGTGTGACTTTGCAGGATTCCAGTCCAGCACCTTGACAATGAGACCCTTGGAATCAACCATCCAGATTTTTTTTAAGCACTCTTCCTTAGCGAGTCCCTCTTTCTCCATGGCCATGGTGATGAGCTCTGCAATCCCCATTGCTGCCTGCAAGCGAGAAAGAAGAAAAATACAAATTGACACCTCCACACTTGCTTTGGTACTTGCTTTGGTAGCTTTAGCTTCTCCTGACAATCACATGCAACATCTTAAAAGAATATTTAACCAGAAATCACAATATTTCCCTTCATTTTGAAAGAGAAAAGGTTCGAGGAACATTTTGCATGTAAAAATGTTATTAGCTGAATTCATTCCTCTGCACAAGAGTCAATTAGGACGAAAACTCCACCATATTTCACTATGAGAACTATTGTTGTGCTTGGGGTATGATTTTAATTACCTTAATAATGTTTTTGTCCAGGTATTCAGTTTTTATATTGAACCTACCTCCCCTGCACCTTGGAACACGATGGTGTGGTCACACATTTTAGATTTGGTGATGCGAAGAGCGGCCAGGAGTCCAGCTACTGCCACAGCAGCAGTTCCTGAGGAATAAACGACATACTACATTAACACCAAAGGCTTCAATCTACTCCAAATATTTTTTAATAGATTTTAAATACATTTATACTAACTTAAAAAAGTCAGTAATTCACAATAATGATGGTCTTACTATGGAACAACAATGCTCTGTAAACTGCCGTATCAGTAAGTGGGCAATATACACTGGTGCTTTCAAATTATTGCACTAATCAGGAGCTATTAATATTATATAAAAACAAGCTGGTACCTGTTTTATGAGGAAAGAGATGCACAAGCATTTTAAGCATTTTGGTCTGTTTTGTACATACAGTACATTGCTTACTTTTCTTGTGTGAACACAACGCAGAGTGAAGGAAAAATAAAAACTTGGCACCCACTGAGACACTGGCTCTTTTGAAACTACTCTACTGCAACTCTAAATCCACAACACAGTGATGCAAAAGAGGAACCTTGGGGTTTTCTCATAAACAAACATGTAAACAGTATTTGGAAGCAGAGAACAGTTTTACTGCTTTCTCCCCTGATATTTGTGCGACAGAGGATTTTTTGATATAACTACTGGAAGACGTTGGCTTTATTAAACAATTTAGGTTCATCTAAACTGTAACAGTTACAGGGATCAGACCTACAAACTAATTAGCTATTTACTATCGTAGAGTTCAGTGACTCACATTTATTTAGATTTACACAAAACAAAATTACTTATAGGAGTAAAACCAGACCAAAATGTAATCATTTTATATTTTGATGTTTCCCGAAGGCAACATTGTATTACATTTTGTTTCAGTGAAATGTGACTTTAAAAAATAAATTTGAACAAAATAGTGTTATAAATGTATACTTGTCATGTGGTTACCTTGGATGTCGTCATTGAATGTGCAGTACTTGTTGCGGTACTTGCTCAGCAGACGAAAAGCATTGACATTTGCAAAGTCCTCAAACTGAATCAGGCAGTCTGACCCGAACCTGTGACAAGAGCTGGAGTTATTCTGGCTGAACCAAGAGACCTAACCAAGAGGGACATTTAGGAAGCAAATGGAATAAAAACAAGAATATCCTCTTCATATATAGACTATATACACATATTTAAAAATCAAAACTTCCCACTTGTTGCCCACTTTGTTTAGTAGGCATTTGATGAGCTGACACCTGTTCTCTCCACCTGTTTTACAGAAATGAGATTTAACAAGAAAGAAAAAGAAGGGCATAGAGCCCACCCAGCAGCCCAGTAAACCAGCAGGGTTCAGTTGTTAAACCAACAGCTTCTTAAACTGTGGGTTAGGATGCTGCTTGGACCACCTGTGACATACTGCATGCCCAGTACACACAGAAGCCTGTGTCAATAAGTTGCCACAATAACATACAACAAAAATAAGCCAGAAAACCACAATCATGTGTCTGTAAATTACATTTAGCTGTGACAAAGAGGAACCTGGTGTTCCAGTGCTTTTCAACAGATGGAACTGTTGGTCAGGAATTTACTGGGTATATGTCCAGCAAATGCTGCTGCTCTAAATACAGTTATATTGGAAAACAAAAGAACGCCAAGTAGGAGAAGGGACATTCTTACATGTGTGCATGATGACAAAGCTGGCCATTCCAGAAAACAATAATGCATATTCATCAAGATTTGTATGGCATTTTGTGGTTGTTTTTGCATACACAGTATGTTAAATATTTTTATACATTTTTTATACTATACTAAAATCCAATTTCCCATGAAAGCTCTATCAAATTCATCACTCATTTTGACTCCTCATATTTCCATTTCTGTTGATTAAATTAGCTTTTGCTAACAAGTACTATATGTGGCACTTTTTCTAGTACAGAGAAAAGGCTTTTAGGTTATTTATTTATTTCCTTAAGTGCCTTTTTGCTGGGGTTGTGCTCACAGGAAAGACACATAATGTATAAAATAATATTTCATGTTTGGAAACAATTTTTCTTTTCTCATATACTTTCTCATTTACTTTAATGTCAATATTCCCACAAGCCTCATCTTTTTGTCCAACATTATATGCCTTTGTATTTCCTGTAAAGCATTACCTGTCTGTTATTGTAAAAAAATTATAAGCCTCTGTGGCAGCATCCATTCTCACCTGAATGCAATGCTTACTGAGCACACAACCTCCCCAAATTCTCTTTGAATGCAGCAGCTGAGTGATGGTTATTGTAGTAATCAATCCTGTCTCAGTTTTTAAAAAAATGATTAAAAAAATGAAAAGCCTTTTGGAATGGTCCAATTTACCACGCATGCATGTTTTTGAAATGGAGAAAAATATCTGTAGAAAACCCACATGCACACAGGGAGAACATGCGCACTCTGTGCAGAAAGGTCCTCAATCGAACTGGGATTCGAACCAGTGACCTTCTTGCTGTGAGCCAACAGTGCTAGTCACTATTCCACCATGTTGCCCCATTATAAAGTATTCTGTTTAAGAAAATTCTCACATAAGTGACAATCATTCTGCAACAAACATTACAGCAGGAAGTATGGGACAGATGTGTCATGTTTAAGTCAATTTCACAAGGAGTTGAGAGTTTGTGAAACCTTTTTGACGAACATCACTGCTCATCAGAGGTGACTGATGGAGGAAATTAGACTGAGGACTAAACATCACCAACACCAGTGAGGTAACTATATACTGTCATAGCAGAGGTGACTAAAGGACGAAGAAGATGCTTTGCTTTCCTTCACTATCTTGTAATAATCCCTGTTGTCCAGCTCACTAAAGCTGCATCCCACTTGCTGCAAAGGCTGCTAAACTGCTTAGATGTTCAGCAGGAGGAGGATGTGGCTGAGCGGAAGCGATGCAAGAAGGAAAGGTAGCACGGGAATCTGCCTGAGTTCAGCTGTAATAAAAGTTAAGGTCCTGATGAGAAATTGCTATTGCTAGGTTAATGTTTATCCATTCTTCTGCCAAAGTGACAGAACGTCAAGGAAAGAAACATGTTTTCTATCAAGCAGAGAGTGGAATTAAACATTGAGAGTTTGTGCAAAGAGGTTGAATAATGAAGCCAAGAATGGAGCTATAAACTTTTCATTGTATTTAGGCTTTAGGAGATGGAGACAGGCGACTAGCGAGGATAGATTTGGCCTTTCTCAACTGCCAGCTCAGCTTTCTCTAGTACGGTGCAGTGCATCTCGCTACTGGTGGGGTCATGGCAGTTCACGCTGAAACAAGCTGCTAAGGCACAGAGTCCAAAGAAGAGGAGGTGGCAGGGGAGTCCCTTGCACAGGTCGAACGACAAGCTGAATATCCTGCGATCTTGCTACACTGAATTCATAATTGTTTTTCTTTGTTTAATCACAGTGACATTTGAAAAAGATCAGAGACTATTGACATGGATCTGAGTGACTTAACCGTAAACACATGCATATTTCTGGCCATCCACTGACCATAAACTACAGAGTGACTTTCTGTGGTTGTGGAATTACTGAAAAAAGGAACATCTTCCCAATAGAGAAAGCTCTTCAGTCCTTGGTCTGAACCAATAAAGAGAAGGGGAGTGTTTATGAGTGTGTGTGTGTTGTCTAGAACAAAGCTGCTGTTGGAGGGCATTCAGCTCATACTCTCCTGTCTATTCCCTGGATGTCTTTCCTTGTCTTTCCATGACAACCCTCTAAATAAAAGATAAAATGTGACAATGCATCTCTGTGCCAGATTAATAAGAATCATTAAAAAAAACCTGGACAAAAACGCAGGAATTTTTTGTGTCAGTCTCAAGGACGGCAACATTACCAAGAGCGGGCACACCCAAAAAAATGAAAAATGCAGACCATTTTCCTGACAGTGTCAGGAGAATCGATTAATCTCTCAGCAGCAGAGCCTGCAGAGCTCTATGAATGGATGACTCTAGGTCTATATTCCAACTGTTCTCTTTCGACATTCCTTTCAGTATCTCATGTTTCAGAGAACTGAGGTTAATTCCTTAACTTACAGTTCTCTTTCAACATTTGCGTCAAGTCAGTCACATTTCACAGAACTAAGGTTAATTCCTTAATGCAGCAATTTCCAAACTTCCAGAAAATCTTCTGAGGCCCACCTTGACTCATGACTCTGATCAACACACGGGAACAGGATCAGTAATAGTCCACTTCATTTCATTTGCATATCTTTCTTAATTTGTATTATGCTATACCTGTCCACTTTAAAAACACATTTTCAAAGTCCTTGAAGTCTTTCAACCTGAGCTAGTTTTTTCATTGTTTTATAGATTAATCTGTAAACTGCAAATTTAATCCAGAAGTTAAAAAAAAAAAAAAAAAACACAGCAGGGGACAAGACAACGGTCCAGTCTTTTCTTGCTATCAGGCTGTTTAAGATATTTAAGCTACACTACCAGAATAACAGAGCTCCTTTGTGCTCATAACATATATTTGACAGTCACTCAAGACTTGCCACAATCATTTGGTTTTCAAATAAGAATAGAGAGAAAGGAAAACAGTTATTCTCATTGTTTGCTACAACAGTGTGTATTTGTTAGATTTCCTGGCAAACCAGGCCAAAATATTGAGTGTAAATGCTTGTGACATAATAATAATACTTGATAAAGTAAAAAGAACAATCAAACATGAGACAACAGGCAGATGCCCATGTGGCGAATCATTCAGACATTTGGTGTTATGTCTGGGACAATCTGTAGGATGAGTGATTTAACGAGTAAGCCAGCTCCTTGAGGAAACACAATCTGGTTTCAGCTGAGGCTCGATGAAAACTGATACAGTAGCTAATGGGAAATATGTCATCTATAATGTACTTCCAATGCTGACGGACGGACTAGACACAGGAGAGAAGATACAAACTGAGACTTTAGTTGGAACACATGGGGCTGTAGAGTCAACGAGGACCTTGGCGAAGGTCACTGACAAGGGTGCTCTGTACAAACACAGCTGCCCAACCTGTGTGCATATGCACTGTATGTGTAGGCTGTCTGTTTCCTCTCTCCCTGAGGGGGTTTGTGTCCAAGGCCTTACTAAATCCCCAGCCCTCTCTGACTCTCCAGAGGGCGAGCATCTCTCAGCACACATTATTTCTCAAATCCCTGAGCCGTCATTAATAACAAAGATGTATACCACATTCTTTCTCCTGTCCTTGATTGCTCGCTCCATCCATCCATCCATCCAACTATAAAACCTTTAGAACAATTTGTGACATGAACACTTCTGAAGTAAAAAATAAAATGTTTGTTATAACAAATAAACAAGTAAAATTAGGATGATCAACTTTTTAAAGGAACTGCTTGCATTAGGAAAGATTATACACTATATGTATAATACACTATATATAAAATCTGTATATATCATTTGGCTTATATTGGTGTTAATATTGACCGTTGAGTAGACTTTTTTCACTTCATTTGATTTGTATTTAAAAATATTTGTTAATATGTATCTATTAACTAATGGTTGTTTGCTTCTTAAAAGTAGAACTGAGGGAAATGTGTGAATGTGTCCAGTTAGTTGCTTGGTAGTGTTTCTTTATGGCATCTGAAAGGTTGCATCACTGCTGCTCTCCGGATTTAATTATTTTTTCCTCTTTCCTTTGTCCTGAAGGGGCTGGTTAAAGACACAATCTTAGCTTGTCCACAATAAAACTTGTAAAACTGCACTCAAGAAAGGTTTAATTTTCATGTCTATGTGACACTAAGTCAAATCTGCTAAGCACAGCAGAAACTCAAGCCACTCTTTGGTTAATTACTACTTGTCTAGTTTTTCCATAATAAGCACATCCCTAAACACTTGCACACAGCATCAAACCTGCAAGTGTGTTGAGATGTGATAAAATGGCGTGAGAAAATACAGAGTTCAAAGATTTAAAACCGCAACTGAGCCCTGGTTCATCCTTTGTCAAGAGCTGTGGGAGTGCGCAGGAGCAATGAGATTATGGGATCATTTATTTCTGCTCAAAACTAGACAACACAGTTATTGTTTAACTGAGATTCTTCTTGGAGAATAGGAGGTTTATAGGAATAGGAGATTGTATCACCAACATTCTATATATAATGTATTTTTAAACAAATTGAAAAAAATCAATGATGAGTCAATCCAGTGTATTTCTGTTTGTGTTCAGTTTCTTAGAAAACTAACTTGAATATTATTTAAAAGACTGCAAAGCTGTAATCATTCATTCAATCTCTGAGCCCATAATTATTCATTTTCCGCCAATCTGGCTCCTTTGAGGAAAAAAGCATCACTGTTCCCTGTAGTTGAGAAGCCACCCAGTTATTAGAGTGAGGGCTTCCTGTTGCCAGCTGGAGGAGGCCCAGACCCAGGCTTCTCCCTCTGGACTCTGGTCTCTCTGGGCTAGGACAAAGCTTAACAGGATCAGTGTGTGTGTGTGTCTGTGTGTGTGCACGCTATGTTGGCTCTGTGGTGTACACAGGGACATCCAAATACAAAGAAAAGGTGTAGCCAACAAGTCTGCAGTTGACACATCGGGTAAAAGTCCAGAAAGGAGGACTAGCCATGTCTCATTTGAAAAGGTGGTTAAGGATAAGATGTATTTAGACTAAGTGACTGACAATATGAAAGACCAAATAGATCTATATGCCAGCATGTCAACATAACACAACTCTAAATTTAATATTTCAGGATTTATTCTGTTCTGAATGAATGAGATAGCTGAGAAGCTTTCATTTCCATCTTGACAGCTCAATTGAAAGCAAAGACGTCCCAGTTGTTCAGTTTTACTTTGCTTTGGGTTTGAGACAATGAGAGATTCTCCTGTCTTTAAGTAATATTAGTGGTACTTTTATTAGTTTGTTGACATTACGCAGACACCTCAGGACTTTGTGGTTGTTCAGACAGAAAGAACACTCGGATCTGCAGGACACTGCAATGTTTCTCCAAGATCATTTCAATAAATATGGCATGCTCCATGGACATACGATGATGCTCTAGAAATGCATACAGGCTGGTATAGAAGCATACTGGATCTTGAGAACTTCTGGTCAGATGTTTTCTGGTAGCAAAATGTAAAAAATCTCATAAATTCAGACCTGACTGAGCTACTAACTGAGTAGCTCAGTCAGGTCAAATCAGTAAGAACTACAGTTCTTACCAAAATGATCTGATCACTTTTCAATGAG
The DNA here is from genome assembly GCA_016785285.1 of Brachirus orientalis. NCBI lineage: Eukaryota > Metazoa > Chordata > Actinopteri > Pleuronectiformes > Soleidae > Brachirus > Brachirus orientalis. The sequence goes on from JAFBJR010000425.1 coordinate 4,743,224, forward strand.
CTCATGCCATTAAGCCAGTGAGCAGAGTTCTGATTGACATTACTTAGAAACCAAAACTTTGATCTAAGAGATTTAAACTTCGTTCATCCTCACTGACTTCATTTCCAGACCCAAGAATGCTACACAAACTTACCATGCTAAACTGCTCAGCATATTTCTTTTAAGAGCAGCGAGTGCAGTCTGTGTTTTGATGATGATAGCAGACAACATAAAGGAAGTGGGCAAAGAGACGGAGGGCTGATATTATCATACCTATCCGACACGGCCTTCATAAATTCATCCAGCAGGTCATCATACGTCTGGCCTCGCACTCTCTTATGCCTCAGCCCAATGTAGAGAGGGTCCTTCAGCAGTGCCTGCAAAAACACATGGAAGCAGAGATCAGAGCCACTAAGAGCATATTAAGAAGGCTGAGAGTGAAAAAGACTTCGGGCCACTTTGAGCCTATTTTAACAAACCAAGGAACTGGTAAAACACACATTTCCATACTAATGCAAACCAGGTTTGTAAGTAACATTTTTTATTGTAATTTTAAATTAAGGTTGCAAACCTTTTTAATAATATTTTTTTATTATAGTAGCCTACTACAACTGTTTATGTAAAAAATACAGTGTGGATGCTGTGACATGCCTTAATGCAGGTCCTCTTGTGAAATGTTTCTATCTCAAATTTTAACACTAACTTTGTTCCAGTTGAGCAATGATATAAATGTAACACAAAGGGGGTGGGAAGGTGAAGCCTATGAAGAATTTGATTTGATCCTTGACTTGGTAGAGCAATGTCCAATGGGAGTTTTCAAATACCCTTTAACTGGCCACTCTTTACTGACCTGTAAAAACAAATTATCATAAAACGTGTACATGTTTTGCATTCTTACATTGGCTATAAAGTATATACTGTATGAGAGACTTAATTTCCATACACACTGGACATATTTTTGAATGTGAAATATATAGATAGAGGGTAAATATACTGTGTACTGCAACTCACATACACACGTAGTGTCTCTGTAGATAGGCCTCTCCTGTAATGTGAACCATGTGTGCAATCCTATACAGCACCGAGTAACACCACCTGCCATGTTGACTCACACATAATCTGCAGATTCATCTCTACATAGAGAAAACCATAAATCTGTGGGATTTTTTTTTTTCCATTTTGTGACGGCTGTAGGAAACTGTTTTGTGAAACTGTTTTTAAGATTTCCTACATCTAAACACTGCTGCAGTGTTGAGCTAACATTCACCTTTGACCTTTGCACACAGAAGGATGAGGATACAGTATGGGAAAGTGAAAATTTAGAGCAGAGGTGAACAGGAATGATAGAGTCACAGAGTAATTAAAAGACATTGAGACTGTGACAAATTTGGTGGAGGTAAATACGACTTAGCAGTGTTGTTTGATTGCAGTTTGCTTGCAAACTTTGTTTTAAGGTACTGGCCCATGATCTATGACTAGCTGAACCTGATAAACATAATATGGCTGCATCACAGTGCAGATATAGAAGATAGACTCTTCTTCACAGAACAATGTTTGACTTTAAGGGAATTTGGATCCCAAAACATGGAAAATGTATCCACGGCGTTGTCATGCCTCATTGGGACAGGCGACCTTTACATATGGGGACGGATAATTAGAGACTGCCACCAAAAAGAGTGAGGCTTGTACAGAGCAGCGGCTACCTTCATATGGCAGGGACCAAAAATGTCATATCCAAGAGCGACTCCAGAAGTTAATTTAAGGCAATGTTTATTTGAAGTTGACAACTCATTTCCTGGCAAGGCTTTAATGGACTATAATAGGCAGAGGGAGGACAATTTCTGTAACCAAAGTAAGCAAAACATAGTCATGTGATCCTATGGAGACCGCTAGACTATGGTGGTAATCCCTCAAGATGAACAGTATACACGATTAAAACCTACTGCAAAAATAATGGGGAGTTGTCTCAGTCTCTGTGGACATATTAAAAAAACTACAAAAAAATCAAGAAATACAGGGGAAGTTAGAACAGATTGGATGTATATAGTATCTTTGTTATCTTTCTTGTAATGTCAGTTATTCCATCTCCCAAGGTTATGGAGTAAGAGCAGCTGGAAGGACAGATAACATCTGGATAATAGAATGAAAAAACAAGTGGAATGGTTTCAGGTATCTACAAACTTCACTTTCCTTCCTTTAACATCAATACTTAATCAGAATATCTCACTCACCTCACTTGAGTGCAACGATGTCCATGTGTGTAAGATTTAAACAGATAACTGAAAACACACCACAAAGCAGACACCAACCCCTCTAGACTGAAAAAAGGGTCCAAACCCTACCAGGCTTATGCTAGCATGATTGTAAGGAGGCAAGTACCTTTGCATGTTCTCTTTATGGTATTGTCCAGCTGTTAATGTCCTTAGGGAGATAAAGAAACATCAAATATAAATGTAGCTTTATGAAAAGCCACAAGGCATTCAGCCCCATGGCACTGATTGTAAATCCACACATAATATTGTCTCAAAATGTTTGAGCCTTATGAACAGGAAAACAATATTGGTTTAACTTTAAATGTTAATGTGCAATGTGTAAAATGCATTTATTGGTCGAGTTGCATGTTGCAGCGGAATATCCCTCGCCTCACCCTTTCCTTCCACTTAAGTTGGAGAACCCACGTAGCCTTCACTTAAAAACTCAAAACATGCTTAGTTTTTTCCAGTGTGGGCAACTGTAAAAACATGGTGGTCCAAAATGGAGCTGCCCCTGCCCCTGATGTAAATATAAAAGGCTCATTGTGCAGTGATGAAAAACAACAATTCATACAATCAGGTGATTGTACACTAGAAGTACCCCACCCTTCAACAGTAAGGGTTATTTAAAAATTTGTATTTTGTGTGGTAAGGTAACAGTGTTCCTGAGATCATACATGTGTTTCTAAATGGTCACATTATGCGTCACATGGAAAGACAGATGTTATGTATTTGTATTGTTTTACTTTTTGTATGCCTAATGTTCAAAGAAAATCTTAAGCAAATAACAACAAGGATTTATTCAGCCCTGGAGCATCACTTGCAAATATCAGTTTTTTTCATGCTTTGGTCCAGTGACACACTGTGAGAAAGCTGCTATCAAATGGTGAAATAGAAGAAACTACATGATTGTGTAGTCACTCAGGTAAACCTGAGATATCAGGTTTTTTTTCCACAAAAAAATACAAAAAGTCACTCAGGTAAACCTGGGTGACTTTACAGAGGGATGACATCTTTGACAAGGTGTTGAACTGTTGAAACAAGTTGTCTTTCTGTCCCAGATAATCTCCTGTTGATCTGGCTACACTGCCCTTTGTGCTGTACAGTTCCCTTTTCCTCAGGAGGGATTATTATTCCTCCTGTTTGGCTTTACAGTCCATGCTTGCTGTAGACACAGAAGCCCCTTCTGTCCACTGATGCTATCAGATGATAGTAAGATTTGAGAAAAAAATATGATCCTGTATATAACTGTTGATGAGGGACTCTAAAAAGTTTCAAACAAACATAAGAATCGCCAGAAATTCCAACCACCCTCACAAACAGTACACCGTTTTCCAGGATGACATCATCAACTCAACTCAACATGAGTAAGCGCTGAGTTTGGTCCAGGTGACAGCAGGCCAAAAGATACACAGATACATACTACAGTCCAGGGGATAACGCTATGAAACAAACTGGACTATCTGAAAACTTTAATTCCTTTGTGCTCTGTGTGTCTCTCCCTCTGCAGATCTGTCTGCATTATCTCAGTGCACTGTATGTGTGCAAAAACAGAATGGAGCTGCCTAGGTAAAAGGACATTTCTGCTTCTCACATAGCTACAGAAAATAATTCAGAGGCGCACTTTCAAAATGTCTTAACCCAAACATACATTTTACAGGCAAATAGTCTCCTCCTTAATCTGACAAAAGATCATGATAGGGCTGAGCCTCTCCTCTAAGCTATCAATCAAAATAAGTATTGTTCAAAAAGGTAGAACTATTCATCTTCAAAAAAAAGTCAGTCAGTCAGAGGGGTTTGCCTGTTTGGATGTGTGCCTGCTGGTCTCTATATCTTTCCCCTAAATCCACTCAAGGACAAATATAATCCCATAATAACAGTCATTTTAATAATGAGCTAGAGCTACCACTACCTCATAGCCTCAACCACTCCATCTACTCCCATCATGCTTTCATTGTCAAGGCTGTGGAGATTTGAGGGGCAGCAGTGTAACCCACCTTCTAGTTGATGTCCAGAAGAACTACAAATGTGTACACAGACACAGTAACACACAGTTTATCCCATTAAACCTCATTTACTCTGTCATCTTGATAGAATAATAGAAAAATTGGGAAGTCAGCCACAGGGCAGACTACAGTAATATTCTATGTGTTCTCATACAGGCATGTTTGACATTATATACTGTATATTATATGAAATGTATGTTTGCTAGACTACCTGTCTAGCAAACATACATAATGTCAAATTGTTTAATAATTAGCTTAATGTCTTAATTTCATGTTATACATCACATTTAAAACAACTCTAAAGCCTCCAAACCACAGAAAAAAATCTTGAAATTAAAATTCTCTTTTGCAAGAGTGTCCTGGCAAGACAAGCATCATGTACTTATTTTGTACTTAACACATGTAAAAGATATTCCCTGATCACTGACACCTATTTTAATACCAACTGAGACCAGTGTAGCCTACAGTGTTGCTTTATTTGTTAGCAAGTCTGTTAAAGCAACTGCATCCAACTACACCTGCAGCAAACATGCCACAAAGAAAGAAGATTTATGAAGAAGATTTAGAAACGATGACCTCTGTCTCTTAAGTTTTCTAATTCATTTTTGGCATTACTCTTGAACCTGCTTGGTCTGACTGTTTGACAGTATTTGTCTGACTGTTTGACGGCAGTTTGAGTCTCTGAATCTCATTATACATTATTCAAAGGTTCAAGGTAAGTAGAAAGCAAAACAATTAGTAGCAGAGCCAATGTGGAAACTAAGAAAGCATAGGAATTCCAGAGTAGGAAGTGTTTAAGAAAATTACTCTTAATCCAGTTCCAGTGGCACAAAGCACACATTTTGCAATATCTTTTATGGATTTTCTGGTAAGATGCAAAAGTCTCTCAAAAAGAGACCTCAGAAAGTCTGAAATGCCATCACTTTTATGACTTCAACCTTTTTTTCCAGAAGAACTACTCTTCCACTCAGCTTCATACAGTTCTAGTTAAATTTTATTTGCAAAGTCATCCAACTCCATCCACATATCCCATCCTCAATCCATTTGTTATGAAAGTGAACTAAAGTGTCTTAGTCATCTAAAGACTGCTGGAAAATAAAGGATAGCTCCTAACAGGCAGAACTTGGCTGTGTCTGGCACACATGTATCTGCGGCTGCCTCGCTCCTTGGCTGAGACTATTGTGTATAGACGTGCACACAGACTATTCTTAGTCAGTTCAGGGCTGCAGACACACTTGCTACTTTGCCCAAAGTTTGAATCATTGCTCAGAGAGAGAGAGGAGAGCACAGTACCAGGTGGATAACTAACTACTGCTCTGTTGGCTTGCAGAGGAGAGAGGTGCTTTCCCAGCTGGCATCTGTCAGTGGAGATGCTTACCTCACTTATGTAAAGTTATGGGTGTTTCCTGGTTGTAAAGTGTGAGATTTTTAAAAAAAGATTTTCCTGGCTGCCTCTGAGGTGAGACCTACATCGCTGTGGTGGATTCTTGAGAACATCTCCCTACTGGCGTATTATATACTCATGGCAGATAAAATTTGTTGGAGTGATGTATGGATTTTATGGGTTTGGGGCAATAGAGTTGAGTAGCTAAGCAGGAAGAACCCACAATTTTTATAGGGGGCTAGTGTGAGGTGAACAGGGAAAAAAACTGGTACATTCTCTCTGGTATGCTGTAAACATTTCCAGTACCCAAATGCTTCTCTTGAGTAGAAGTGTAAAAACATACTTAAATATGTTTTACAAGTAAGCCTACAAGGGCTCAGGAATCCCTGGGGCATTGCACGACACAGACAGGGGGCCCCATGATTATTCCCATGATCAAATACAATTTAACACAATTATAAATGTTATAGTTCAGCCATATTTGTTAAAAAGAATAAAAAAATTAGATGCAAGGTGAAGTAAAACTGTCAACTTTCTTTCCCAACATTATTCCAGCATCAATTGGAGCATGTCATTTTACAGCAACATGTGAAATTTTATAACATTTAATGTTCTTTGAGATAATGGTGGTCCTGAGTTTCTGGTGCTGGAAATTGTGGAAAACCCTTGTCTACTAAAGGCAAATATGCTATTTTCTTGTTGAGCTTTAGATAATAAAATTGATACCACTCTTATACTTTCTTTCATCCATCCATCCATTCAGTGTCTACCGCTTTACCCTCCACATGAGGGTCGCAGCGCTGTTAGTGTCAGTCCCAACTCACATAGGGTGACACCTCTGACGCCACTTACTTAAATTCCATAAAGCAAGACCCATGTAAAAAATACATATAAAAATGCTTATTCTACAGTAAAAAAAAAATAAAAAAATGATTTTAATTTTGGCGATTATAAATATACACTGACATACAAAGTATATCAGATTTCCGTCAGTAAAGGGTCCTAAATGTCACTCACTGGACCTTTAAACACTAGCTAATGAATATGCTGCTTGTAGTTCTATAAACAGCCTGTCACTTATATTTTTGTCTCAGCTCTTACCTCATTGTCCGTACCCACATCCAGCAGGACGGGCAAGCACTGCTGCGGCGGCACTCCACCACAGGCCGTGTAAAGTGCCAGCTTGCCCACTGGGATGCCCATGCCATAACAGCCCAGGTCTCCCAACCCCAGAATCCTTTCTCCATCTGTCACACACACTGCCTGTCAATCAATGTACACAATGACTGTCAGTAGCTTATCTGTTCAAGGTAACTATACAGTATGAAGGACCTTCTTATATACAGTAGAGTTTCACATCGCACATGACCGTACAATGCAGTTTAATGGAAAAAAAAAAAGAAAAAAAACAAACAAAAAACAAAAAACAAAAGAAGCAGCAGTTCCACTTAGCCATCCTCTTAAATTAAAGTCCCTTCACCTGAACAAGTCCACCCTGCTACAGGAGCATGAGTTTCTCCCCCAGTGTGAGCCAGGTCCTCCTACACCGTCCTGGGTTTCCATTCACTTAGCCTAGTAAATAAGTTCCTCGGGCTTGATTCCATAAAATGAGACTAATCAATTGTGCAATACTTATTGTCACCAGCAAAAACATTTCATTTGAAATATTCCAGCTTTGAGAGTTGTTTCTTTTTCCCTCTTCAGTGTGACGTACAAAACCATTGGCATGATGGTTTAAAAGCTTTGTAAATCCTACAAAGATGATAGCTTTAAAGAGTGTCGTTACTTTTCTAATATGGACCTTTAAAATACATAATGACCATGTTTAAGCTCTAATTATCACTATCAAAGGCCTGCCAATACTTTGCATAATAGTTCCCATTTGTTGTTTTTCTATTGAAATGTTAACGGTAGGGCACCTTAGGTGAGTTTATGATAAGACCACCCTGACAATGAGAGGCGGCATGTCAGCTCTGAAGTAAATGCCCTGCTGTTGACAGCTGGGAACAGGTGGATGAAGCTGCAGGGATTTTTGACATGCCAGAAATGCCTGCTGGTTTCATCATTCTTAATATGGCTTGCTTATGACTTGCACATAGTTGCTGTATACACATGTGAAAAGGAATATTTCAGGGTTTATGGGAAAAAGCTACAGCAAGATAAAAAGAGAACAAAAATCTGCATATCGCTGGATTAATTACATTCACTATTATTACTAAGGACCTGATGTGAATAACTCTGTAGTCATAAAACATTTTATTCAAAGCACAAACACGATATAGAGTTTTATAAATCCATGTTTCTCTTGTCGGTTTATATACAAATATCCTTTGCATCATCATCATATTTTTCTTCCACAGTCCAAGGTATTTTATAATGTAGTATTTGTATTTCTACAATAACAAATATATTTATACTGTTCATAGAAATACATTTATCTAATAGTTGGTGCTACTATTTGAGTGATTTAACTTACCCTTATGTCCTTTTCTGGCCAGTTCTGAAGCAGGGAGGCGACATGGTCACGATCATGAATGGTAATAAACAACCCCCTGCAACACAGACAAGCAAATACAAAATATATAAAATTAAATTTGCTTAAGATTTAACACTCATAAAAAGGCATCACAGGGTGTGGTCCCTCAGCTCTTTTTTTCACGTTGTTGTTCATATAAAAATGGCACTGAATTTATCTTCATAAAAACTATAGCAACCCAAGAACTCCTGACGACTTAATGTTCTTATCAAACATTTCAAGGGAAAACAGCTTTAAGCTGCAGCTCAGGTAGCGTTTGAACTTAAGATGGTAATGTTTTTCTGCCTTTCTTTATTTTAAACAAGACTTCATTGAATAGTGATGGCACCTGGGATTTTTAAGCTGAGCCCAGAGCCCCAGGCCTCTGTGGGGTGTTTATCTGCCACTTTAAGGCTCCTCAAACACTCCATCTCCCACTCCAACCAACCCTCCCCTCTGTCCTTTTCTTGTTCCATGGCATCAATGTCTTTTACTCCAAGGCAATCCCTGGATAAAAAGATCACATCAATGCGTGCGGTCCAGCTGCACCATCTTTCTTATCTAACCAATCCCAGTAGTAGGACTAGGGAAAACACCACCCTCACATGCCAAGGACAGTTAAAATACCTCTATTTAAAAAATAATTTGGTAAAAAAAATAAAATAAATAAAAATAAAAAACAAACCATTGAATGTTATAATCATGGTGGTCAAGATGTTGGGAAAGATAAGATAGTTGAATAGAATGTAAAGATAAAATAAAGTGATCTGTGAGAAGGGTATGAAGGTGTCACTTAAAAACACTCACACCTTACAAATTCTGAGTAAGGTGAAATTTACTGACAGCATTGGTTTAGGATATCCATTCTAACAAGAGCTTCAGACTATGTGAAGTAATTACCAAGTAGTCTATCATAGGGCACTGTAAGTGCAGTTTGGTCTCCATTCATGCCCCCGTTGCCCTCTGATGTTTTCCAGTTACAATGGAGGCCAAAAATAAGCCTGAATGTCCCCCGTGAACATAATAATCTCAACAATTAAGTATATAAAAGAGTCAGCAGATGCATCACACAAAAAACATTTCATCTCATGTGTTTGCAGGGATAGAGAAATATCTGTGTATCTTTGATTGTATAGTATGACATATACAGTACATAATATTCCTTTGAACAGGAGTTCTGCCAGTACATCTACAGGTAATCTGGGATGTATGTGGTCACGTTCTTTACATGTATCAACTCAAATCTGCCAATCTGATCTGCATACTCCTCAATCAGTTATACTCTTTCTTAACAATTGTCCTGCATTTATACAACATTAATGGGCAAACAAGAACAGTTAAATAAATGAGCTCACACATTAAAACTGACAAGTTCCCAAAGGCTCTGCCTCTTTTAGGGTAAACACTACAACCTTTCTAATCTCTATTCAGTTATGCTGGGCTCACACACAGTGCCTCCATTTGCTCCTGTGGCATTTAACTTCACTTTTGTCAGACAGAAGACAGCGCATTAACAGGACAATAAATGGGAGAAAAGAACAATAATAAAAGTCTGGGCAGGAGACAAAAAGCAAAGTGACATTTATTTAGGGGTGGAGCTGTAGCATTGTAGCATGAATGCGTTTGTGTGAATGCTTTCAAATGTGCATACACTTGCTGTATCCCTCATTACACAGTCCATGGGAAAAGTAAACTGAACATTCTCCCCAATTTTCTGACATTTACTTGGCCCTATGATAATTCCAATTGTTTCAGCAAGGCATTCAAGACAGGATAGAAAAGAGGAAGAAGAAACAAGAGAGAGTAGTGTTTCCAGAAACAAATCTAGTCATTTTCATTTATGTAGCAAGCAAGAAACATATGGTATCAGCAGACAGAGAGTACATGATCCTCGTGATGTAAAGTGCTCTGCAGATCAAACAAAGGTCATTAGACATCTGTCAATTTTTAAACATCTTACAACTTTTCTGGCAATATAATCACACACATTTGCACAGATCTGTAAAGCTACACATCTGCCTACACAAGTACTACAAATGCATAATGGGCATCTAACTTAAAGGGTCTGCACAGTTATAAAGGACTGTAAGAATTTTTTTGTACAAGTTTTTGCAATACACTGCATTTATGCGTCAGAAAAATGGGAGTAGAGAGAGGAGGGGCCTGCTATGTTGTGAGCCTCTGTCTCTGTCAGCAACAGCACTATGAGGAATTTTAGGAGGAAGAGGTTAACCCCCTAAAAGTGGACTACTGGAAAACAACTGTATGATGATCAAAGCAGACAGACAACATCAATGTAGGTCCTAATTTCTGTCAACCAAAGACATTACAAGTTCAGCTCACCATTATTCCTCTAGTCTTATTTTCTGCTTATCCTGTGCTTTCAGGAGAATGTTGACCTCATGCCCTTTAACCCTAATAAGTATGCTGAAGGAGAGCAGCAGAAACATCTGTGACACCAACCCACTGCATGAAGCACATGAACTAAACCATTAAAAAACTGATAACATACAGTTCCCAGCACAGAAAATAATGGTATTTCATGGTCATGCTGTTTTAAATATGTCAACACTGCCTGTAAAGACAATTATAATATTTTCAGAGCAAGACTTTTGAAACAGAAAAAATATGTTAACTGCATCATTGACAATGTACAGCAGGTGTCGTGTTCAGTTTGACAGATTTTTGTCCACTGTCCATAAAAATTACCAGACTCACACTATGTGTACAGTGGAAGAAAGACATTAAAGTGAAACCAAATATCTTTTATATACTTGTGTAAGAACAGTGCAGCAAAATGAAGTGTCTCCCTAATTAGGGTTAGGGTTTGGTTTGAGGGTTAAAGAAAAATTCCACCCACTGATACTTTTATGGTTGTTAAGCTGACATGAAAGCAAAACAAGAACATGTCCTGCATCTTTTTAATCCATAAAAAAATCACACAGAGGTGACCAACCTGCCTGCAGGCAAATCAGATGAACTCAACTGCTCTTTCATCAACACCTTATTTGAGCTAAGGGTGTGTGAGCTGACACATCAGAAACATGCTTTGAAAGGCCACATGTTTCCTCGGTCATGTAGGATAGACATTGTGCAGCACCAGTTGAATGTAGCAGCCTAAAAATACATGACTGAAGTCCAAATGAGTGAACACAGCCAAAGGAGGTAAAACACTATCAGCTGTGCAAAATGTCATTAGATCTAATTGGATTTAATGTAATTGCTTTTTTAAATGGCAGTGGTTGCTTAATATACAACAATTTAAAATAAAGATCAGTTGCCCAATAAAGACCAATTGTTGACATACTTGTTCCACCATCAGGGAACTAACTATTGTGCAGAATATGAACAATATGAGTGGAAATCTTTGAGAATTTAAAGTCTACAGCATACCTCATACAGTCCAGGTGCCATCACAAACATGTTTGCACAGCTATTCTTCTTAGGACACTGCAGTGACTTTGATTCGTTGGGATAGGCTAAACAAAGCATTATCCCTCACCTTATTACACTGGTTGATGCCTGACCTTAGCCTTAACCTTAAACTTACCACAATTTAAACCTGAGACCCAAACTTCACAAGTACTTCAGAAATTAGGTTCTCCATAGGTCTTCGCAAGATCAGTATATATGCCAGAAAAGGTCCTGAAGAGGTAAGAAATACAAGAAAACACACACATGCACACACACAAAAACAAAACAACACTTGGAAAACACGCATAATGAGTCTGCAAAAATGAAAGTGGGAGAGAAACAATGCTACAGATTCATCAGGCATTTTTTAACTTTAAATACAAAAGATAAACACTGCCAAGCTAAACTATTTCCAATAAACAATTTTGCCTAAATGTTGCCAAACTCTGATGCAACAACTGACAATTATCCTTTTAAAAAAGAATCAGCTAGGAAAATGAAGACTGATGAACACATTTTGACAGATCGCAATATATTAGCTACTCAAACAAAATTACCATTTCTGTTTTGGTTAATGTCACACACACTGCTAATTTTGAATGATAAAAGCTGTTGGTCATCTATTTCAAGTAGTAATCATTGCTCCATAACATATCCTTCTATTGATGTTCAGAGACATTTAAAAAGGGTGATCGTGTGTGGACATGTGCCACACTTTTGCTGCTGGAACTGAAATCACCTCATTTTCGAGATGAGGAGGACCATAAAGTGAAAAGCTGGCTCCTTCTATAAGTAGTGTGGTGAGAAGGGTGGGTAAAGAAAACAACACAATGACCTAAAACAGCACCACCACCGACCTGCAGTCCAACACAAAACACACCACAGGGACTGTGGAAAAGCAGCAGGAGGCCGCATAAGGAAGGCAGAGTCCAGTCGTTGACCCGTGTCTGCACAAAACACCACCAACCACCTTTCTTCACACTAACTGCATGACCTTAATCTTCACTGTGCTGGGCACCCTCAGTTAGCAAAGCACATATGGCCCAACTGACACAATGGGCACAAATGACTGAGAAATACTGAAAATATTGCCAAAGGTCACATTCACAGAGTGTGATATTTCCTCCAACAAATTATGTTTCAAACCTGCCACAACCCACACATTTTTATAGTTGGTCAGTGTTCGCTAAGAACACAATTACAAAATTCCTCTGGAGTTCCTCTGGAAAAGTCCCCAAGTGGATTTGAAAGAAGCAATCTTTATCTTCAGTGTAGCCCTGCACAGAGGGAGGAGGTAAATGTCAAAAAGGGCAGACAATTCCTGTTTTGTTACTGTGGGTAACTTGAACTTTCTGAGTTAAAAAAAAAAAAAATTGACATTTTATAAAAAGCCTCTGAAATGTCACTTTGACACAGAGTAAATGAATGTTTATTGAAAGTTAAAGCCAGAGCGATGCAATATTCGGTTACATAAATCAACAAAAACACAGCTTACACAGGTATTACAACACTTAACCCATAAGTCATTGTCTAATATGATATTCAAGTCAGTAAAATAGGTAACCTAAATGACAATTGCATTTCCCTCCAATGTTTTATATCACAAAACCAGTTAAACAATGCAACATGCTTCTGTTGGAACATAATTAAAGTATGATGTATAATGGTGACACTGCATCCAAAACTGTGCTATGGGCATGTGCTGTTTAAATTTGCATTAAGTGTGAATGATTAAAACTATCCAGCTGGAAAACTAAGAAACAAAGGTGACAACAGAGGTAATACTCATAATTAATAAACATGTTAGGATTGGGATCTTTTTACTCAGTAAATTCATCTTGACCACAAATTAAAAGATAAAAACTGAAAAATATGACAATGAGTATACAAACAAAAAATGGTTGATATATTATAATAGCACATTTTGTTGTTCTTTCTACAGAGTCAATAGAAATTTCAAAATTGTACAGTTGTGTTTATACACCGGTACTTGCTCCAACCATCAGCCCCCTGGAGCCATCACGGAACAGAGAAAACTGTTATTGTTAACAGCTTCACATTTACACTGATCTGTTTGACAAAGCTGACTCGCCATCTCTTAAAGATTACACACCGAGACATGTTATGCAAGCAATGGGAAGCTGCATGTCTCTCAGATGGTGTCAGTGATGATAGTCACACTGAGATACTGAGACAATTTACCTTGCTATGTTATGTAAGGCTAGCCTATGTAATCCTATACATTCCTTCACTTAGCAATAACATGCATTATACACAACAGCAGGGGGTAGAAAAGCTTTTTCATATCATGGGCCTTATACATTTGACATAATCTTTAAAGATCATATTAAAGTATTGATTTGATACTGTATATCTGACTAACTGTTTGTGATGTGTGATGTCAGGTGGTAGTGATGATGTTATACTCCACTACTATGCCCCCATTTAGGCCTAGTAACATCTATCCTGAGTGACAGATCACAAGTCAACAGATCTGCATTCGGGTGTGAGCACAACCAAATGCATCCTTTGGATCCAAGCACCACATCTGGAGGTGATCTGGGATGCATGTGGTCACATTCTTTACATGGGTCAACTCAAATCTGTCCATCTGATACACATGTAATACACTTCAGTCACTGTAGATAATTGCACTCGGAGCACACAGTAGAACTTCCACAACTCGGAGTGAAGGACCTGGAAAATTTTCATTGACAACTATTACTACAGCTTTGAACAAGTGATGTAGGTTGTAGGTTCAACAGAATTAAACTTAGCCTGTTCACACTCTTTCTTGCCTCTTTTCTTCATCAATTGGTCTTCACAAACAAAAAATGACATTGGTGAACATTAGAATACAAAGTGGGGAAAAGCGTCCTACTACTAATACTCACAAACGTCACAGTCAGGACACATTTGGGTGCATCGCTGTATTTGACCCCGTCCACTTGTTTGAGTAACGTTACTAGCAGGCCTTTATCAAACAAATCTTCACCTTAGTATCAAACAGTTGGACTCAGTTGATACATTTTTTTCTTTGCAGATCACAGAGAAGAACTGGACATTACTTGTTTTTTTTAAATAAATTCATGCAGATCAGGACCAGCTACTTCACACATTGTGCCTAATGAAATTTCAGCTTATTTAGCTTTAAGTGCACTCACCACAACACCTGCCTTAAAAAGTAATATAAATACATACATTTTGTATCTGCTTGGATTTTCTGGACAGTTGCCTTAAATTATTTTTGTCAGTGGTGACATGTACTGTAACTGCTGTGTGTGTTTTTGCTTATCCTGAGAAGAAACCACAGCAAAAATCATCAGTCATTTTTTTTCATATTTTTGTCTTATAATAGAAAACATTAAATGCTCTAATGAGAACATTTTTTATTTCACTGGCCAGGAAGACAAAGATTTCTTCCTTTGCTCTGTAAAGCACTGTGTGTATATATGCATAAAATTTGCTTGTCCCATGAACATGGATTGAATAATCTTTGAATTGCAGATACAACCACAGTATGACAAGTATGGTAAACAAAAGCAGAGAGAAAGCCAAGGTACAGTCTGCCTTTGGCAAAAAAAAAGAATCACATTTATTCAATGGGAGAACTCCCTGGTGGAGATCTGTGGCTTTTCAAAACAGCTTCAAACAGGAGCGTCATTCCAAAATTAACACAATGGATCTTTCTGCCAGACCAGCTGCTGGATATTTTGTGATATCATTTTATTAAAGCTGTAGGTTCAACAGAAACAAAAACATGTGGTTGCCAAGAGCAAAAGATTAATATGCACAGTTCCATAATAGATTCATTACTGACATTTTAAAACAGGGTTCAAATGGTCACAAACAAGAGCTAAGCACACAATGATAAAACCCCAGGCTTTGTTGTATCAATACTTTTACCAGAAATATTTTGAGTCTGCTTTTTAAACCTGGATTAAACAGCCTTCCAGAAATGGCCCATTTGGTCAAACAGTAATCCTGTTAGAGTTTCAGTCATTATCACTCAACAATTTACATTGGAAAGATTTAGACCAACGATGAGAAAAAGTCTAAAGAATATACAGAGTTCTGCATATTCTTCTAAATCAGGCTGCATATGTCAGGATACGGGTTCACGCTGTTTCCTGTCTTTTATTTTGTTTGGTGTTTTCCTGTGTTGTCGCCCTTTGTGCTTGGTTTTTTCAGGAGGCTTGACTGTGTGGCCAGGCAGAGTCCCCTCCCCCCTCCCACACCTGCAGCTCGTTTCCTGATCACCGCCCCTGCCTTTTTATACCTTGGTCCTCGCTGCTGCAGGTGTCGGCGCGTCTCACTCCTAGAGTGGTAACTTCAATAGTTAGATCTGTGTTTCGCTCTGCAATCTCTGCATGCTGTGTTTTTTCCTGCTCGTCATTAATGCAACGTTTCTTCCTTTTCAGTCTTCCTCTGGGACCTCTGCCCAGCCAACCAGTCAGTCTCCTTGCCTTCCCTCGTTTGGCTGAGTATTATTTGGATTCTTTGGTTTTTTTGTAAATAAAGACTGTTCCTCCTGTTAAATCGACCTGGCTTCCTCCCCTGCTTTTGGTCCATACGCATCCCACACGCCAATCATCACAGCATATATGAGTAGAGTGTGTGTCAGTTAATATTACATGAAACAAAGTATATTAGGATTTCATAAGTTGGAAAGTTATTCACTGCTGCCCTTCGCTTGGCACTTTCTTGTGGGAAATAAGTTGGCTGAATGAAGTATTTTCCATAAACCAAACAAAGACAAAGGAGTCCAGTCACATTACCAACTCTGCTTTGAGGTAAATGCTAAGTGCACATTAGGATGCTGACACCACTCCAGGACAAGACCCCCAGAAATCCTAGTAAACATAATCCATTATATACACACATACTGCTACAAAAAACACAAATGGCTCAAAAAAGCTGGTAAAGTTCATCTTCTGTGGCTCATGACAATCAATCCAACAGGTAAGACACTGCAGTCTGGACCAAAGTGGCAGCTCAACTGAGAGACCAACACAATATTAGTACATTCTCACAGAGAAATGTGAGAATGTTGGTTCCCACATGGTGAGTTGTAGCATTATCCTCAGACAAGCAGTCACTCACAGTGTACACACTGATCATTGAGCCACAATACTCGAGCAACGCAACACAAGCCCTGTGTGATAGGACCATAAGTCTTCTCCAGTTGATCTACTCCTGATGGAAGTGCATTAGCTTCTGTGCCAAATAGCACAAAGACCATCAGTGTTTTTTTACACCGATGTTACCTAGCAGCCACAACAGAGACAAGCGATGATACCAAGGGAGAATGCCATAGTCGAGAAATGGCCAAAGTGGTGTCTTAATTTTGTTTCTGTCAAGGTAAACCAAACATTTTACCCAAGGACGTAAACACTGATGATTAATTTACATTGAACTTCAATTTTCTGAAACTGATTACAATAGAAAGCAGCAATCCTACTGTGTTAGCTCACTGCAGCACATCAGCACTGCACAGACATACACTCATGAGGAGACAGAGTGAGCATTTATATGACTGGATGTGGTATCTGACCACAAGCTGTAGAAATGAACTGACAGAACACTATTTAAGCAATAACATGGTTTCAACTTTCATGCTTCCTTTCTCGAGTGGTATTTAATAAGTTAATGGTTTTCCATGGAACAAGAAGAAAATGTTTGTTTGACAACAAAGATTTGATCTTAGTCCATGACAAAGTGAATTTGATTGTAGTTTTTGCACTTACTCTTGGTGAACTACTGTGGAAATATCCACACACAGCTTCATTACTTATTGTTAGCATTTAAAAACACACCCATGCAGCAGCACTTAAAGCAGCCAACGAACTAAGAGAGCAAAAAGAGGAGAAGAAAACTTAGTGGGGGGGTCTGGCACTGCCATTCAACAGCCATGTTCATGCCACAGCCTAGGCTCATGTGAACCGCCCAGTTCAAAAATATGTAATTGCAATGGAAAAGATGATCGTTAGAAACTAAACATGGAGGAGCATTCTGAGAAGAGGAAAAAACTTTGTAAACACAAAAAGTAAAAAAAAGAAAAAACAAGAAATGACATACAGATACAGATAATGGGTGACATAATTAACCCTCACATAATCCCGTCAGTTAGAAAATACTGCTGAAAGACACCTAAGGGGAGCATATTTATATTAGAAATAAATCTTATCAGCAAGAAAATTTACCAACTAATTTTTTTTTTTTTTAAAAGTGCTCTCATCATTCAGAAATGAAACATGACAGGCAGGAACTCTCTTTCCAGTCCCCTCTTTTTCCTTTTCCTTCACACCCTCTTTTCTCCATACAGTGCAACGCTCCAAAGACAATGCACTCTTCTTAGTCTTCTTCTGCCTCCCACCCTCTGCAGTATGTTCAAGCTCAGGATTCCATCACATTACAAATATTCAACATGTTGCCTGAATCACCCCCTCTTTATACAAGAGAGGACCAGTTCCAGTCCCTGGCAGCGGGAAACCAATATCCACCCCCGACTCATTCCACTGCAGCCCACTGAAATCAGCCCGGGCATTCACACAACAACTAATCATCCCTTATGAAGCTTTTCCAGACTTTGAGGAGAGGGGGAAAACTCTAGAGATTCTGAGGCCAAAATGAACAGTTCAGTAAATCTGGTCAGGCTTTCATCATCTCTGGTAACACACTGACGCTAAACATTAAAAAACACGGAATATATGAACCATCAATGTGCAAGTGATGAAAGTAGCAACCAGACAGTGTGATGTTTCTGGGGTTTCAAAGACTGTCTTCTGCTATGGATGTCTGGGTGAAGGAGAAGCAGTCAACTGTCCAGATGACTGCTGTGAAAGTCCATTTTGTTTCCCAGCCAACCTTGCATAACTCATGGGTAAAAAACAGCAGGAAAAGGCCCATTCCAGAAATAAGGCCCTGCTAAAGGAATCAGAGGCACAGACCTGATGAACCCTCCCACTGGTTATTAGATGAGATTCAGAGATGTGCAACTA
This sequence comes from Brachirus orientalis, assembly GCA_016785285.1. Classification (NCBI taxonomy): domain Eukaryota; kingdom Metazoa; phylum Chordata; class Actinopteri; order Pleuronectiformes; family Soleidae; genus Brachirus; species Brachirus orientalis. The sequence continues at coordinate 4,761,775 of JAFBJR010000425.1, forward strand.
GGTTTGCCATTCATTCTTATTCTCACACATGTCCCAACCCTGTCAATGACATTTTGTGTGGGATGCAAAGTCACATTTAAAAGCTATTGGTTTTTCCTTGGCCAAAAACTATCCAAGAATGCTTATTCATAAATGCTGCTTTGTGTTAGCAACAGCAGTCAAGATTAGATCACACTGTATCATATAAAATAGGTAATTTTCTCACAGAAAAAAATCTATTCTCCAATGATGGGGGACAATACAGTGGGGCTGCAACTTTTTTTTTCATCAGTTTTGGTCCATAAAGTGTACAAAATGATGTTTTGGTGTAAGGTTATCTAGCATGATGACTGCCACTGTCTAAACAAAGAAAGAAGTACATTCCAAACAATCCTATATTTCACTTTTTAACTATACATATTTGTTTATCCATACCACACTGTAATCCAACTGACTAAAAAGGTACTTACATTGGAGGTTATACAAATTATTCACATGGAAGACACAATCAAATAGAATGGATTTGCAGAAGAGGAAGTAGGTCTTCTGGCCTCTATTCATGAGGTTGGAGGACACACTAATGCTTTCTCAGCACACAGTGCCTCCTTGAGGATAGGAGGGGAGAAAAATCTGTATTTACACACCCAGGCAGTGCAGTCATATTGATGAGGGTATTGGAGGCTATACATCCACATAAAGTATACATGCAAACACAAACCAGGAATGAAAAAATTATAATACTAGTATTGTTTAAATGTGTATTATTATTATACACATGTTTCTTTTTTCTTTTCTTTTTACCAAACTGACAGACTGAATTCCACAATCGGGGCAGTGATAAATGAATCTTTATTCAGTTTGACCTAGAAAGTTATCATCTTTTATGCCACTCTGCTCGCTGGGCCGAACCTGGCTTTTCTTTATTAGGAGCAATAAGGTCAAAGCCATGATACAACAATAACACTTCTATTATACATTATGTCATGCAAGCAGAGAGTGTACCCTGTTAGCAAGTGACACCCAGCTGGCCCTGACAGTGACATTTTTCAACTCTCCAAAAAGGAAACTGTCACTTAAATCAATGTGAATGTTTAAAATGCCAGGGAAGGGGTCAAGTCTCATACAAGGTAACAGAGTAAAGTCGAGATGGAAAATTACCTGGGGTCAAAGCCCATAGGCCAGACAGAGCTGGGGAGCCTGTCATAAATAAATAATCATCATATAGTGAGATTATCTGTGATAACGATGCCAGAGCATTGTTTTTTCTCACTTTCAGTGGGTTTATTCATTCTCACGGGTTCACTAAAGAGAAACTCACAGACTACATACTCTGTAGAACTATATCCTAAATCCTATCATTGTTATTCTACATAACTTAAATATTTTACATAACATAAAAATCAAAATGTTTGATCTCAAAGTGCTAGACACTCAAAATATGCTTTATGCACCTAATAATGCACAGTAAATGTCTTGGCATGTCAATTTGGCATGTCCTCACAGTTCACAGACATTATAAATCTACTGATGGAACAACAGATTTGTGGGGGTGATTTAATGTCTCTAAAACTTATCTATCAAAGAGCATTAAATCCATGTCATCCCCTGATTTAAAATGTGTACTTTTATTACTACATTATTCATAACAGCAGTTTTTAACATTTGTAGTTGACTGAATCGTCCCTGGGCCATACTGTTGATGTAGTGGTTAGCACTCTTGCCTTTGCAGCAAGACCTGGGTTTGCAACCTGGTCAGACCAAGTGCCTTTCTGCATGGAGTTTGCATGTTCTCCCTGTGTGTGCATGAGTTTTCTCCGGGTTCTCCAGTTTCCTCCCACAGTCCAAAAACATGCAGATTTGGTTATTATTATTGGCCAATTAGACACTCTAAATTGCCCGTAGGTGTGAATGTGAGAGTGAATGGTTGTTTGGCTCTATGTGTTGCCCTGTGATGGACTAGTGACCTGTTCAGGGTGTACCCCACCTTTCACCCTATGTCAGCTAGGATTAGGCACCCGCGACCCTTATGTGGAGGATAAAGTGGTAGAAGATGAGTGAGTGCGTGAGTGCGTGAGTGAGTGAGTGAGTGAGTGAGTTGTCTCTTTTCTCAGGTTTTGGTTGTTGTCTTCCACTTTCTTGGTTCCAGTGCGTGTAAACTCCCGAGAAATTTAATTCTCTTTTATATAATCATCAGAAAAACTAACAAGATTGGGTCATGGAGGATGCATCACGTGAATGCACTCCTATCCATCAGAATAACAAATAAATAAATAAAAAATAAAGAGCAATCTGACTCTCTCAAACCTCAAATGTCAGTATAATAATCCACTCTGAAATAGCATTTAGCTGAGGAAAGTGTTGCATTGGAATCCTTGTGATTGACTCTGACTTATAAAGCTTGTGAGTACAGATGGATATGTTCAAATTGTCAGTTTAATGACAGGGCTAGAAGGGATGGAAGCAAAAGCTGAGCTGAGAGCTCACTAATTGTCACAACAAAAACAAATGGCTTTTAGAGTTTTCTCGCCATGTCCATTAACTATCAGAGGGACATTTTATACACACAAATACGACTCTGAGTAGTTGCTATTGAATTAGATAGTGCAGTAGTTCTCACATTATTGACAGATTTATGGCTCCATCTTTGGATGATTAGTATTTCATTTGTTGATTTAGTTCTTACCAGCAGAAGAGTCACTCATGTCTTTGTGAACCATGACTTTTCATGGTTCACATGTTAGTTCAGGGTCCCTTTTTTTAATCAAACCAAACTTTTTAGAGGGGAACATCATGAGATTAATAATGTTACAGGAGAGCAATAGAATACTATCTGAATAAAGATCTGTAGAATAAAATGTGTAGGATACTAAAGTAATTCATTATTCCTGATAGGACCTATTACCATACCATACCATATATTTATATAAAATAACTGTATGCAAACATTAGATACAAATATAATCTAACATTTCAAATTGATTCAGGTAGGAAATGGCCGTCCTCCAAAATAATGCACATAACTGCAGATACCCAAAACCAAAAGAGGTGGATGGAAATACATTTTATGATAGTTATATCAGCTTTTAGCTTTACTCCTGATCTTTTATGTGGCACAGACAAGGAAAGCTGCACAGGTACCACTAACACAACATGCAGATATGCAAAAAAGAAACAATAAATAAATGAATCAGAAACACATAATTTTCTGCATATTTACCCATGGTCAATCTTACTATAGGAAAAATGTGAAGCAAAAGCTGCAGCAGGAAAGTAGCTTGTCCAAAGTTACTGTTTTACTAACTTCTATTTTCAGTTACCACTACACCACTGATTCCCAGACCCTTTTCTGTGTAATTGTGTGTGAAGCAACTAGAAAACAGGTAAATGAGTGAAGTCATCGTAACATTTGTGAACACAGACCTGCCAACACATAACCAAAGCGCAACCTCTGACAGCATTGTGTGACTCCGGTTAACTCATGTATATACATACAAATTATTCATACACAACTGGTCCATACGAGTCACACAGAGAAGGCCAAAGAAAGTTAGTGGTGTGAAACTACTCTGCTGAGATACTGGCAACCCCCACAATAAAGCCCACTCAAACATCTGCTTTGTCACCCGAGCAATACACACATTTCAGTCTTGGCAGATTTAAGAAAGAAATTACATAGTTTTATATTTAATTGGTGTCTCAATGGGCCACAGGCAGCACTAATCCTGAAGATGCTGGGATAAACATAACATAATTAAAACAAACAAAGCGCATGAGCACAAAGTAGTGGAAGTGGCCAGCATGGCGTTATTCTATAGTGCATTGAATTTTACTCACCAACCTTTCCTATTTCTTTTTGTTCTACCACACGGTAGAACAATGAAGGCCATGTCCATACTATAGTACAGGTTATTAGTGTAGGAAACACATGGGCAGTTGTTTCACTTTAAGTTAGAATATGTTTATTTCAGACTTGGTATTTCTTTACTTAAATGTTCTTATATCTATAGTAAAATCCACATTAAAGCTGTTAGACAGAATATACTCTGTGAGAAATACAGTGTACTGAATGACTTTTCTGTTGCATGTTGCTATGACACCTAAGAGTTTTCTTTAAAACTACAAATTACACTGAGAGCGATTCACCCATAGCATCAGATAAGATTCATGGGATGATCAGCTCATCGTATTTTCCAGTGTGGGTTGGGAAAATAGTACTGTGACATGCCAAAATCTGACCAGTAATGTTCAGACGGTGTACAGAAAGCATCCAAAAAAAAGAGTGCTCTGTAATTTTGTTTTTTTGGTTGGAATGGAGAGTCTTAATAATGCATCATGCAGCAGCTTAAGAAAAAGAGCCTTGGGGAAATATTAGAGATGTTCAGATGGGGTGTGTCAGTGTGAAAAACTGTTTGGCTTTGGGAGGATGAGCACTGGCAAAATGAATCTGATAGACCACTATGACCTGCAAGGCAAAGGTCACATAACTATAATGGAGATAGCCAAAGGCATCAGTTAGATAATATTTTGTTGGCCTTACTAGCATTTCTGCTTGTACTGCTGAAGAAAGTAAACTGTGTCCATTCTTTACAGTGCCACATCTGACACTCCTGCATTTATGTATTATTGTTTATAGCACACCAGAATTTGTCTTGAGTGACAGCAAGTCAGTTAATGAAGTCTGGACTTGAAAGCTATTGTGTTTACAAACCATGACTCGATTTAGACTAAAATCCAAAAAAGAGGGATGAGGTAGAAACAGAGAGTGTCAGGCAGGCTTCTAGGCAGACAGACTTTAGCTCAACCAAAAGCTAAATAAATATATTTGCAATGATTGCATGGCTGTTTCTTAGAGACACAATGGAAGTAGCCAAATCTAACCACCTTGCTCTCTGGGCATGCTGCTCCACTCCACTCTTAGTCATGGAAAGTTAGGGCTATTTGAAACTGCAATGATCTCTGGTACTGTAGGTCACAGACAATTCATCCAGGAAGTCTTAGTTGAGTAAACCATTAATGTGATTACTTTCCATAGCAAATTGTGACACAATAGTGGTTTAAAATTGGGCATTTATTATACTACAGGACACAGCAGGAAAACTAGAATTCCAGTCTTACTTGTTTTAAATTTTCTTTGTTTTCACTGGCTTAGAAATGTCCTGAGACGTGAGCTCTACGTTGTTACACTAGATCTTGGAAGTCCAGAGTGGAATTAACCCCAATCCCATGTCACGTTCCTCATGATGTCACCATGTCTCTTCCCCAATTCTCCATTACTTTACTCTCATTCAACCAAAAGTTATTCTCTCTGAGCTTCTATCAATGTGGTAAACACATATACAGTAGTACGTCAGCAGAAATCAGGCAGTCAGTCATAACCAGGAACAAATTCTCTCTAGATATGAGTGATGTGGCATGAGTGGCTACTTTGTATTTATGGTTTCACGAATCATGCTTTGATTAATAGTCCAGGAGGTGAGGGTTATTCTTGCTGTGGATGCTCATCAATCCAAACAAGTAATTTCTATCACATAAAGGCAGCGTAAAACTGTGTGTGGACCTGAAAGGAGATAGGAGAGCCCCTGATTTGCAAAGTTGGAACACTTCATCCAGCACATGCCACTTTAGAGGAGGCTGATGCAGCTTCAGCTTATGCCACTATGGGTTAATCAGACACTATCTCAAGACGTATGCATGGCTGAATACAAAAGTCTGGGATGACACTGAATCAAATAGCTCTTAACATCTGCACATTTCTGTGAATCGGCATTACACAGATATGCAAGACTCTGTTAAAAAAATGCTGCTTATTATAGTCAGATTCAGCCCATGTCCCACATTGTGTCTATATACACAAATGTACATTCTTTGTGGTCTAGGAAGACTGTTCTCATTTAATGTGTATCAGTATAAATCCTTCTCGCACCCTGTCCCATATGTCATTACCTGGGTGTGGCTATATTAAGTTTTTCCTCCTGCAAACTCACCTGCAGAGCTGAAGCTCATGAGCTCCTCATCTACTTGACCTATAGCATACATGAACATGTGGTAAACCTCCCTGGTGTGATTTAAGCTCCTTTCCTTCTGCTATCTTGCTTCTTTACTTACCCTTTGCTTTAGAAATCCACATCTGCTTCTCCTGTTTACTAATAGCATTCACCTTTTTCTTGTTTACTGATCCTTTGATCCACAACCAAAAGATCAGATGTTTTCCAGCAACACTGCCAATCCAAATTTGATTCTGCAGATTGTTGTTAAGGTCCAGCCCTACTCCATAAATCTACAACCCAGGCTGATGCTCTGCCCAGATAAAAACTCCTGCCTCCCTTATACTAGATGTTTGTCATTGTTGCAATAAATAACCATTTGAACCCAGTCTTTGAATTTGTGTCTTTTGGGGTTTAGCTGGAGTAAAAATTAACACAACCTCTCCTGAGAAGGACTTAATTGCTCTACATTTGGCTTCACTCAGCTTTCTACTTTGCTTGTCACAATGAAAGGCTATCAGTAACATAGGTCATAACAAGTTGCCTACACAGGCAACCACTGATTTTGTTTTTTAGAGAACAGTCTTAGAAATTACTTCAGGACAAGTAAGTTGTGCACAGAAGCAGCATTTACAGCATCGGTTGTTGTCAATAAGTGTCTGGGTTCTTCATGATCAATGAATGAGAATATGGCTCAGACCTTATTTATGCAGAACATTCCCTGTTCAATCTTTTATTCTTTTTCATTCTTAAAAGTTTTCCGTAGACACAGCATCATTTCAAGAAATGTCTTCATATTGACAAAACCCCCCAGAATGCCTCTAAATACTTTAGTATATATGCCAGGCCTGTATGTGGCACTGTAATGCTGCCACATAAATACACCAACAATGGAGAAGAAGATGTGAACCATGCACACAATTTTGAATTGGTTAAAATGCAAGGGTGGTGTTTTGAGATTTTTTTACCCTGGGACCCATTTTCCAAATATAGCATTTGAAGGCTCCCAAATTGCCAGTTCTGTGTGGATTAAAAAACCAACCCTAATATGATTTAAAAAAAAAAAATTGCGGACTGAAGCTTGTGCTCCTGTGTACAGGGGAGTTATACAGTGCAGATTAAAGAATTAGTAATTGCTTCAATCAGTTAGTATAATAATTTTTGTAATTAATCATTTATGGTTTTGTGTTTTTAATTTCTTAAATGTTTTTTTTTCTATCCATCCATCAACATACAGTAGATGTTGTCAGGAGCACACTAACAAGAACAAGACCAAAGCAGGACATACAGTATATAAAGCATATAGTGGACTCTTCTTAGTGTTGATCAACACTCCGTCTCAGTCCCTAAAAAATCTTGGTTTTGGAAACATTCAAGTCATTATCTTGTCAATAAGGTACGCAATACAATACTACTTTGGGGTAGCCTGCTCAAATTTGGTCAAGCATTTAGTTGGACTTCCACATTTATGATTAGACTTAAAAGCCAAAGGGTAATGTTCAATTTCAGAGTGGACTAACAAAACAAGAATATACGTCTGGAAACAATAGTGTAGACTCGAGCGGCATTGATCAACAGAGGCATATAACTGCTGCTGAGCAGTAAGTTCTTCATGATATTTGTTGACACTTAAAAGCAAAACATCATTCAATTCAAACTCAACATGTGATGATGTTCACTGCTACCCTTATATCAATTGAATCAAGCCCAATCAAGTAGACTCAGACTACATAGTTGTAAAATTTCAACTGAGCATGCAAGTAAAAGTGAAATTCTTCATCACAGCCAATTACAACATGTAACTGACAGCTCATATCAGAAAGATATATTCAATCTTTAGGCAGCAGGAACTACAACGTACATATATATATAGGAGTGGCAAAAGAAAACAAAAGCATCTGGTATTCACCAATCCTGATCTCAAGGGAGTTGTGAATGTGTGTCTTATGCATTCCAGCTCCTTATAGACAGCTGTAGAAGAGTAACTAACCCTTGACCCTCAACCAGGAATCCATTCATGGGTTGCCAGTGATCATCTGTCTCCATCAGCAAGATGGATTGGCTCATGTCATTTACCCTGAGAGTCCGTGAGCAGGCAGTCTCTTACTTTAAAAAGACCCATTACAAGTTTATTTAAACACTCATTAGCAGTGTGCCACAGAGCATACAGTGACACTAGACATGCCTGAACTGAACCTAATTATTTTCACAGAACACTCTTTTTTTTCTGGTATAAATTATTATCATTTATCACAATTGAGCACTTTCAGCTGTCAAACAAGGTAGACAAGTCACAGTTATGGTGAAAACAGAAACAAAATGTTTGTGAGAGAGACAGACTTAAACATTTTTTTCTGTTCACAAGAGTAAAAACCATTAAAAAGGTAAGCTTGTCCACTAATCTTCTGGTGATGTGAATGTGTTTCTTTCTCTGGCTCCCCTTCCTGCGTCTGCCCCATCAAAAGATCACTGAGCCAGACATGTTTTGACACTTAATGATGCTTGACCTTAGGCCTCAGGTACAGAGCCTGGTGTTGGAGTGTTTTGACTTCATAAGTCAGATTAGCTGGTCAAGTCAGGGAAAGACAAAGAAAGGCTACTGCTTCCACACAGAACGTCTTTATACTAGTGATTAGAGACCTAATCTGCTGCTATGGTGGTCTCACTAGAAGACACACATGCTCACACATGCATAGTGGCATCAGTAATCTAAGACAAGCATTTGTAGACCATGATAATGAGAAAAATACCTGGCGCAGTAGACATGGATGGAAACATAGTTATATTTTACATTCCACACACATTCAGCAAAGATTAGAGACATGGTCTTATCCTAGAAAATCTAGTTTTTAGCCAAATAAAAGGTTTTTGTGCAGAATCTAGGCATAGTTGGATATAATATGAGATATAATATGAGATACATAATACTATAAAACGGATATAATACTGGGTATGTTTACAATTGTTTACCATATGTGTTACAGAAGACTATACTCTATTCTACCAATCAAAAGTAACGGACTTGTGTGTATGATACACACAAAGTTCAAATTCACTTCCCCCACAAGAAAATAACTAATTTCACCAGACACAAAAGGATTGTTGGACTCATAATCATAGGTGTGTTTTGACATGAATATACTGGTTTATATATGACAGTCAGAGCACTATCTTTGATTTCCTTGCAATTTCGGCAGAGTGGTAGTGTAAATTCAGATTTGACAGGGAATTACAATTCTCTACATGTCAACAGAATATCTCTATGTGTAACAAGCAGAGTGCACACAATGTGGTTTTTGATAATAAATCAAAAGTAGACATTATGATCTTGTGAAACGATGACCTGCTTTGGTGATAATTCACATGATGAGGATAAATCTGTATAATATTAACATCTGTGTTCAGTTTCATGGTTATCCAACAGTTGTTGAGATACTGCCCTAAAAATCTATTCTGAAAACAATTCATGCTTAGAAATATAATTGAAATAATTTCTGGACCAAACATTGTGATCACTAAAGTAAAATCATTAGCATAGCTAAAACAAACCCAATAAACTCATATCTACTGTCCCTTTCCTCTTCCCAGGCACACTTAACATAAAGACAGGCTGGCTGAAAACCTAAATCTGTCAGAGACAAAGGTCTTTGTCCCTAGTGACTCTGCTAACTGACCCTCTGATGATGCACATTTCATAGTGGCCCAATTCCAACCCCAGGGCCTCTGGCAGCCAGTACAGACCCACTGTGCTGAGAGACTGAAGGAGTGTATAAAATGACTCCTCCAGCCAGCTTGGTGTCAGAGGTGGGAAAGCATGCTAAGAATACTTTCCATTCAGTTGTGCGGGAAAGGGGAAACAGAGTGTTGTTGGGAGACAAAGCTTTGTGCATGGGAAAACATTTCATAAATGTAGCCAGGGTCATAATTTATGGTAAAACTGCTTGGATAGAATTTTGGAAAAACTTTGGGTGGGTTTTATAGGTTATCAAACACATCCATGGTGATAAGTGATGGATGCCTCTAAAACCCTTTTATAAATATGTTAAAATAAACACTGTTTCAACCTGTTTGCTCACTGTTGACTACCAGCAAGCCCATCACTGAAAGATGACATGTAGAAGAGAAATTTATCTGACCTTTTAGCTCCTAAAAGGAGACATTGATTATAGTTTATCAGTTTCAGAACAAATAATAAGGGTGGTCACTCATATGAGGTTTGAGTTAAAAACAAAACCAACACTTGCTACCACATGAGTCAGTGTAAATGCAAGGAGGCAGGTCCAAGTAAAACAGAACAGGGCCCTGAATGCAGCAGTGGGAGTAAAAGCTTTATCATCTCAATATTTATTACATAAGTCTTTGGGAGTGTTCAAGTTACACCCGCGAGTGTGTGTATGTGTGTTTGTATTTGTATTTGTTACCTCTTTAGGGCCTTTGCTGCCATGGACACTGACCTTGTCAGTTTCAGTAGTCCTCATGGAAATGAAAACCTGCTCCTAATAAGGCAGAAGTTCATTTCTGAGGAACTGGATAAGTTTAGGGCTAAGATTTGAGTTTAATTTAGTTTAATTTTAGGGTTAGGCATCATGGGTTATCATGGGTTAAGGTTAGGGATAATGCTTTCCTTAGGCTGTCTAAATGAGTGGAACTCAATTCAGTGTGTGCATATGAGAAAGATAAGATAATCCTTCATTAGTTCAGCATCGGGAAATTTAAAAAAAGATAGGGATGCAAAATGTTTTTCTTGGGAATTTAGTCTTTCATAATTCATGAGGGAGAAAGGTATTATGAGCATGACTCACCTCGGTCTCCTGAATATCAGGCCATATTGCTGGCAGGCCAAGCCAACAGTGGGGGTGTAAATGATGGGCATAAACCTCTCAATGTCTGACATTAGCACCCGATAGAAAAGCTTCTCACTGCGATCCTGCAGCCCCATCAGGAACACATATCTGGGAATGACAGCAGGAGCAAGGAGGAAAACACAGCATGTTAATCTTTACCATCTTAAACGATTGTACCTGCTGAACTGAGGAGGGGTTTATTAAAGTCAGATGTTAAATAATGTGTGTTGAGTGAGAAGTACCAGTATGTTTTTAAGAAGTGGGAAGCAGAGGTTAACATTTTTTTTTTTTTTTTTTTTTAAGGTTGTCTGTCCTTATACATAGGGTAAGAATCATCATGAACAAAAGCTATGAAGTTAAAGAAAAGTGAGGAGGAAGGAAACAAAGGTTGCTCTGTTGTACACTAACTATCTATAATATGCAAAGGTGCTTTGCATATTATAGTGATTGTAAAAATACACTATATAAAAATCCACTCCATAACAACAAAAGTTTGTTGTTGCGATTACAGATTGAGATGAAGGTTTGCATATGACCCAAATTAAGCAGTACATGGCAGAAAGGGCTCCTCTCCTAATTAGTTAAGTTTCCATATAGCCATGAATAAAGGTGCCTCTTGTTAAGAGGCTACGCAAGCACACACTCTCTTCTGTAGGTTCATTCACAGCAGCTGCACAATCCACATTGTTGACAGCTGCTCCTGAAGAAAACAGTTTTCATATTGTTAAAACCAAACAAGTTTCTGTCACATCTATTTATGTATATGTGACCAACTTATGAGGCATTTCCCGAGCTTTGAACTGGTTGAACTCTTTGGCAATCAAAGTTTGGTGAGAGCTAACTGTGTCAACTGTGCATGCACATGCAAACCAAATGAATTCTGTGGGGAACGCTGTCCAGTATTGCACCTATAAAAAAAACTAAAGCTTGATCTTAATTCAGCAGTTTATTAATAGAGTCACTGCTGATGCTGGTCTTTGTGTTGTTGAGTTGAAGCTGGTACACATTAATGAGGATTTTTTTTCTCTACTCTTGGCTTTAAAAGCACAAACATGACCCACACTCAGGGAACTGGAGCATTTCTACTGCACAGACTACTGTAAAGTCAAACAAATGACTAAGTAAGACATAATCTATCACCATCTTAAACTATTATAGCATGAGTGATCAACCAGCTATGCTCAGCCTCCTTCCAGGCTTATTACTGCAGTCTATGAGGTTACCTTTATCGTATAATATATACTGCACTATTGTCATTAGCAAAGCCATTAACATCCATTTCCCCTGCTGACAGCTGCTGACACAGTCCCAGTAGGTATTTAACCCACTCCATCATCACATATCATAAACAAAGCGTTGTTCCCAAATTTGTCAGAGCAATTCAACACTGCCTCAAATAAAAAAATAAATGACAGCATCCAACAGTAAATACCAAAGAGGGATTAAGAGTCAGGGAGCAGTCTGCATGTAAACACAGCATGTTATAGGAAAAGCAGGCAAATAGCTGCCCTTAATCCACTGGACCAAAGCTGGAACAAACTGTGACCACAATGACTGATTGTCACTGACATTGATAGGGCATGGGAATAGCAATGACAAGCTCATAATGACTGTTTGTAAATGCTGTCACGTTGCTATGGTGGAAAATGAGGAAGTCAATTTCTTTTTGACCTTAAATCCTGTCTCACACTCACTCATCCCTGACATCAGGAGTGATAGCTGATGGAGAATGCTCAGCAGAGAGAGACAATTTTACAAACAAATATCAGGCCCTCAGCATATACAGTTCAAAACATTAAACCAAGATATGACTTGAGTTATAGAGCAAAAGCCGGACTGAAATTTTAGCATGTGGTACACTCCTTACATAACTCTTGAAGCTACAACTCCTAAAAGTCTAATGAGGCGTGTATAACTGAACTGAAGGTTTCATTTGGTCGTGGTGGAGGTTATAAAAACACTCCAATGCAGATGAAGGCGCACTGGGAGTCAACGGAGAAGTTTGAGAAAAGGAGAAGAGAACAGTGTGGATTTTTGTTCAGTGAAATATATGGTGTTTGACGATAGCTGTAGCAGTCAGAGGGCTAAACACTAATCTGCCTCTCGTGTTTTGACGGCTTCCAGATGTTAAATGTCTCAATGTGCAAGCAGGCAGGGGACCCTTCTGGGGAAATCAGCCAAAATGAAACTGATGATTTGGGGGAACGGAAGATAACACAGTAAGTTGTAACAGTGTCACTGTGAAGAGATTTTATCTTACCTGTCCAAGTCGTCTCTCTTCATGTCATAGTTCTTGAGCACTCGCAGCAGCTGGACATCCTGACTGATGAAGCAGGGAGGCAGCAGGCCATGGATCCCCAGCTGGAGACGCTCCTCCAGGGAAAAAGCCATGCCCTAAAAACACATAAACAAACTCCCATTATCCTCCACCATCCTAACACAGACAGAGGATGAAAACACAGAGGGTAGAGAACACTGAGTCATTTTTTTTAACAAACAATTTTTGCGTATTTGTTATTATAAAACCAATACTGCTGAAATACTCCAGTCCAAGAAGAGATGTAGGAAATGCTTACCTGGCCTGGCTCAAATAAAAACTGCAATTTAAAATATATAATATAATATATAACATTGCAGCTCTCTCCTTCTATTTATATAGTTTCACATCTCAGCTATTCACTGAACAAGTGAATATTTTGGAAAAAATTCATGAATAATTTCTGCTCAAACATTCCTGAGTGATGACGAAGTTGGTCAAATGTGTCTGAGCTGTTACGTGTTAGCTCTCAGAGGAGCTCACTCTCAGTCAAACTGTGTTCAGAGAGGCTGCCATGAGCTCACACACTGGTGTGATTTCTGCTTTCGCCGCTATCCCACGTCCTCAAGCACACATACACACACATTAAGGCCTGCTTCTTTGTCCTTTGTCCTACTTTGTCCTTTGGCTTTTATCTGGCTCACCCTTGACCCCTGAATGGGAATAGTAAAAAACAGACAAGGTTAAACGTCACGGTTTTAACCCCAAAAGCTCTGACCTCTGACTTGTGAGGCTCTTCCACACCGTCGACAGTGACGTCACTAAAGAAAGTTTTTTGTGTCTCTAGCTATGTTCTAGCTGTGTACATGTGCACATTTCTCCAATCAGATTAAAATACGTGACTCGGTCCTAATTAACCATCATGTTGGCAGCCTAAGAGGCAACAAAAACTAACGGGACCAGTGCTGGAACTGTTAGAGTTCATTGTGCACTTATATCCATAGAGGGTGACCGATATATATTCCAAACTTGACTGACTGAATATATTTGATCCTTATAATACCCCGGCATGCCTTTTACATGTTTGGTAACAGACAAAGAGGACATATTCCAGACCTGCATAACATTGGCATTAGCAATGGGCTGTGTAATGTAAATAATGGCTGTGTTAATGTTGCTGTGCAGACTTGTTTGTCAGTTAGACCAAGTTCATTGTTTACCAAGAGCTAAGCATGAAATTTGTTGCTTGATGGGCTCACTCCATTATCAGTGAAAATATGTCACATTTAAGTGATAAACAAACTAGGAATTCATGATCAGAAAAACTGCTTACATTAACATTAGCTATGCTTTTATGTACACAAATAATTTATCCATATCAACAGGGAAGTTGTATATCTAAACAAAATGATTTCAACGACACTAAAGAAAATTAAAAAAAAAAAAAAAAAAAAGGGAAAAATTTGGAATGGGATAGCTGAAGCACGTTTTATTCCAATCAGCCTTTTATTTTAATTATCTGTGTCCATGTAAATATGAATGTGACATCAATTGAGAGACAACAAATGACAACAGCGTTTTCTACTATTGTCTGCAAGTCATGCATGATATAATCGACATTTAATCCTTTTTCCATCTATGAAAGACCAGCAACTTTGTTAAACCTTCGCCTCAAAATGCCAGCTACTGTTACTCACTAAGGAAACAGAAGGAGAACTACACTATCACTGTTCCTGTTTTGGATCAAATCCATGGATGCTTGGCTCTGTCACCATGCAAACTGTAATCCTTTCCAAGCCACCAGCACTTTTTGTGTATCTGTCCGTGTAAAAGCACGCCTAAGGCTGTAAAAATTGATCTTGATCACCAAAGACGCAGCAGGAGGAGGAAGCAGAAAAGCAAATGACACAGAATCAGGCACTGGGTATAAAAATTGGTGGGTTTGACGTCAGACAAGCCATCATTGCCCACCACAGGCACACTTTGTAGATTGTTGGACATACATTACAGTAACTTATTTTTGGGTTAAGACTGCAACAACTCTTGAATGAGAGAATTAAAAACACATTATTTTTTAAAGAAAAAGAGAAATTAGTTTATATAGTTTATAAGTAATTATTAAATTATATTGTTTGTTACCACTTGGGTAAACACAGAATAATGTGCAATGAAAATTCTTTACAACTAGTTGTTTAGATCATATTCAGATCACAGCACTAAATTATCTAAGCATGAATGCAAAAAGGCCATCAGTTATTTCAGACACTGAAGTATGGACTCAGTTTGTCTCCCTTTCGCTGAGGCCCAATGAAGTCTGTATTTAACGGACCTCAAATAAGCAGAAGCAGCTCTGAATTACAACCTTCCTCAATTATCAAAAAAGATTTTTTTTTTTTCAGAGCGCCAGCTGTTCACTTCAGGCTCCATGTGTGCTCGGCGCACACTGCTGCTCTGCTGTCTGCCACAGCTGACCATGAGGAATATATGGAGGAAAGTCTTAAAATACATGAGGCAAACTGAGCTTAATGTGAGGCTCTAAAATGAGATCCGTTCCTCAAACTGCTCTTTCATTAGCCGAGATAAACTCAAAGTGGTACTTTGTGGCACTTTGTTCTCCCCCTGTGAGGGGAAAAGCCTTTCTCGACAAAATTCACACACATACAGACAAAAAAAATAAAAAAGTAGTGAAAACACGGGATGAAACGTATAGAAACAAGATTAAAATTAGATTACTGCATATCACAGTCAGTAAAATATGAATGAAGGCACCAATGACAATTTACCATGCTTTATTAAGCACAATCACTCTCACAGTTCCATAAGAACTTCACAGTTGGCCAGTGACACATGTGAAATAGATGCCATCATGCCACTGGGAACAAAATGACCAATTAACATCCCAAAAAGGCTCCTCAAACAGAATCAAGAACCAGGATTGGCGGAATAATTTCGTGATTCAAGATTGGACTGATTGTTGTCGGAGTTGGACACAGGGTGAGGCTTCATTTCAAGAAAGAAGACCAGTGTACAATTTACAGAGCTAAGCATGGGAACTGCAGATGCCAGTTTCACTCATCTCTAACTTTTGCACTGATAATTGCCCTCTCAATGCCTCTTTGTCTTCAACATGTAAACAGAACTGTCCATAATTTCCAAGGTTGTGTCATGTCCCATGTCTGGTTTGGGCTGTTTCTCTGCCCTTTTTAGTTCCTGTTTTATTTTGTTAATTGCCTTTTGTTTCCTGTGGAAGTGTTGTGATTTGTGGTGCAGGAGGCTGGCTGGCTGGTAAGGCAGAGACTGTGATCACCGCAGCTGTTTCCTAGCACCTTATCAGCCTCCTCCTACTTAAACCCTGGTTTCCTGCTTCCTGGTGTCAATGTTACGTCGATTCGCTTTATGCTCTTCAATGCTCACCAACCTGTTCTTTGTTTTTTTTTGTTAACGTTCACCTTTTGTTCTCTTTTTCCCTAGTTCTTGGTTTCATCCTGAGCTCCGCCTCGCCAGCCAGCCAGCCTCAGCGTGTTGTGTTTGATATTCATGGACATTTTTTCTGGTTTAGTTTTTGTTAATAAATCCTGGTACTCCTTTTTACTACTGTTTCCGCTTTTTGGTTCATATTACTTTTACTTGACTTTTCCCAAAATCATAAAAGGTTGACTGCTGAACTATATTCAACACATCCAATTGTTGACCTTTATATACATCCAGGAATAACATTCTCTCAACATTAGCTACGATAAATATGCTGCAGTGCAACAGCCACCAAGGAGATGCTTTCATCTTATCGCTGCAGAAATTATTGATTTTTTTTTTTTTTTTAAGTGAAACTTTAGGTTTTTTAAATGTGGTTTTATGATATACTGACAAATTACCTGAATTGACAAAGTATATGTTCAGTGCTACTTTATACTGTTAGAAATATGTAATGCATTCTAAACCACTCACTCCCAACACCAAGAAAAAATAAGCAGTTTTACATTTAGTCTCACATCAGTAAGTTTAAATGTTATTTTGTTACTTTGGTGTTTGAAATCCTTAATTTGGAAGTGACAAACCTACTAAACAAGGCAGCAGTAGATCAGCAAGTCCTGAGTCTCCACAAGCTAAAACCAATGATTTTCTCTATGGACTTTGGAGAGTGAGGTTGAGTGGTTTACAAACTTCAGTTTGTAAAGTGCTAACTCTCCCACACCAAAGTCAAAAGTGTTGGTTTGTAAACTCTTTACAGACTTCAATTTTCAAAAAAACAAAACACTTGCTGGCAGCCATGTTTTCAGTGAGAATGTCTGTGTCTAACACTGGTTCACAGCGGTGTGCACAGCAAAGTCAGTGCAACACATGTGTCAGTACCCATACAACCACACTTCAAAAACCTGAACTACCCCTGTCACATACCCTGTTTGGCCTGTAACTGTGAAGTATGGACCTAAATGGACCAGTCTAAACGTATGATTCTGAGATGGATCAGTTCCAAATACATAGTACACATTCTGAAAGCCCATCCAAAGCAAAAAGATTCCAAAAAAAGCATGCATACACACACTAACAGAAACTCATGTATACACACAAACCAGCGCTATGTTTGTTTGTCTGAATGCAGGTTTTTAAACATTTGACTGCTGTAGCGCTGGCATTCTCCCTCGGCTCTAAACAGGACTGGGCAGGATAAACCCTCGAAAGCTTCCACATGTCCCTGACCACATCTGAAGTGCCCGCACCCTGTGCCAACACATGTGATGCCCGCAGCTGCATGTTTCAGAAGCCGTGGTCACAAACCAAACCTGTAATCTACCCACTGGGCAGTGCCACCCCTTAACCTCGGACTGCTGCCATGCCCACCCCCGAAACAGCCAGCGGAGAGGAAACAGCTTATTAGTTCACCAAAGGGACAAACAAGAGCGATGAACAAGCCCTTTTTGAAACCGATAAAAATGCCTTCCTGTGCTTCTCAAGGAGTTCAAAGAGTGGGTTTGTTACAACTTTGCAGTGTAAAGAATTTGAAAGTTAAACATTCTTCAGCCTCAGCCTTTTAATTTTTTCCGGCCACAACCAAGCAGGGCTGTGTCTAACAATGAAGGCTAACGGCACAGTACAGTTATCAGCAGAGTATGTGAATTCCTTCCCAATGAATGAGTGGCTTTCTTATCACAATTCTTACACACATGTTTTTGAGGGTCATATGTGTTAATGGCAGAAGTAGATACATTGCATAATGAGGGTTACAAATAAACAAGAGTCTGCTGATGCTATCCTGCATTTTATACCTTTATTTCAATAAAATTAAACTGTGATTTTTTTTTTTTATTGTATGATTCTGATAGACCTCATAATGTTAAAGACTGCTAAAACTTCAGAATGGAGACATTTGTTGTATTATTAATTATTTCTATTAACTTCTACTGCTTTATCCTCCACATGAGGGTCACAGGGGACGATGGTGCCTAATTCCAGCTGAGATAGGGTGAAAGGTGGGGTACACCCTGGACAGGTCACCAGTCCATCGCAGGGCCACACATAGAGACAAACAACCATCCACTCTCACATTCACACCTATGGGCAATTTAGAGTGTCAAATTTGACTAATCCCTGAATCTACATGTTTTTGCTACATATAAAAAGGAAGCTAAAGCACACAAAGGGGAGAACATGCAAACTCCATGCAGAAATGCCCTTGTTCTGACTGGGTTGCAAAACCAGGTATTCTTACTGCCAAGGCTTCATCTTTTTAAAAATTGACCAGGTTTTCAAAGTTTCAAGTTTCCAAAGAGTCTAATGTAATCTAATTTAAGGAAGAAAGCTATAGCATTATACAACATGTTGACAACATCTTCATAATATCCTATTTTAAATCTGCAAGCATCTAAAGGGCTACACGTGATCATATCATGAACTGTATTACAATAGTGCAAAGAATGTTCTCACAGTAGAAATAAATGAAATCATCTCTTCCTTCACCACTCATTTTTTTTCTTTTATATGTAGCAAAAATAAAGTTTTGTGACTCAGTATGAGACTAAATAACTGGTTTAGACTTTTTTGCCAATGTGCTGACTAGGAAAACCTTGATCCAAAACCTTGAAACCATTAAAAGCCTATTCCACTCTGTGGGAAGAGTTGAAAATGATGCAATTCTGCACAAATACATGACAGCTCGTGAGCTTTGGCGAGATAAGACAACATGGGAGAAGGAGGAGGGGAATTCTGCTTATAGCCAAACAACACAAAAATCCCAATTCCAAATAAAAACTGGTCAAACATTTGGATGTCAGCTTGCACCACCCTTCCTTTTTCCCTGTGTGTTCACTGAGCTGCAGATTCAATGGAAGTGCCCTCTAGTCTGGGAGAACAACCCCTATTGAGAGAGGCCTAAGCTTAACACGACAGAGAAGCCTTACCCCATTGAGCCTCTCTCAATCACAGTTGCAGATCAGACACGGAGACAAAAGGATTTCACACAGGGATGGGGGCTCAAATGTTTAGGCACTGTGATATGAGCCCGGGAGAGATGTGTGTGGTCATAGAGCACTTCTCTATTTAATACTGTCTGGGAGTGGGAGGGCTTTCTTTTCAGCAATGAGAGCTGAGGCATGACAAGAGACAGCCCTCTTGTATGACTTTTTTTTATCAGTAAAACCACTTGCTGAAAGCGATGTCTAGTGATAGCCATCTTAACCTCTTCTCATTCACCTGCCTTGCATTTACTTTGCATTTGTGCCACAACAATTTTTTCATCATGGTTTTTCTATTTGAGATACTGATTTAGGTCAAGTCAGTATGATAGAAAAAACTAAATGGGCTGTGACACATTTTTTTATACATATATTACAACAGATAAACCACATCAGTCACATTTAGAGGCTATAAATATTATTAAGATGTTTAAAAATAAAGGTTTTTAAAAGGATAGCTACATTTTGTAAGTAAGGTACTGAGAATGCATAGTCAGTGTGTTAAATACTGCCTGTTTGGAGAGGGAGATGAGATTACTAGAATGGGATGTACACAGTGGTTTGCTACAAAGTGAGACAACAGCGAAAATGTCTCTTTAGCCCATGAAAGAATAGCCAGCATCTTTCACAATATGTGCTATTCTTTGGATGATTCCAGTGGTTTGCCAACTCTCTTAAATAGCAAACAGCTATTCTGTGGCAATGCAACACAGCTTCTTGTGCTTATAAAAAATACATTGGAATATTTAGTGCCAAAAGAAAGGGTTGTCCGATAGGACAAGTAACAGCTGATAAATATTAATATTATATTAATATTATTATATATTATTAATAATATTACAGTACATATACTATATATAGCTCCTTTCTCTTTATCCAAACAGACATTGTGATGCATGCTTTCATTTGTATGCAACACACTGCGTATGCACAAGTATCTCATATACTCCAATTTAAAAAGCCCATCCCTTTAAAGCAAAAGGATTCTGCGAGCCACACACGTTTCAGTGAGGTTGATCTAAAGTCAAAAGTCATCACTTTGCAATTAGTCCCAGTCCCAAATCACCCTGAAAAAGACCAAAATTTTACGTTTCAAAACCTGAAGTCATTATGTAGCCATTAAGTCATGCTTTATGAAGTCACCAGAATGAACTGTGTTGGTCAACAAAACTATCAGTGGGGAAACACCACCAAATTAAATGAACCACTGCACTAAAGTAAAACATGCATTTAGCCTAGGACATGTATGAATTGTTTATTATATTTTGCCAGTCTGAATCCCATGAAAAGGTTCAACATGGATGCTGGTTTCCCTGCTTCCTTATATCATGATTGCTATTACTACGAGTTGGAGGCCAGATAGTGGGAAACTTTTATACTGGCAGCACAAAGAAGCATTTCAACAATGGCTGCCAATATAAAAGTTGACTTTGAATAAACCTGAACTGAAACTGCAGAAAACGGAAATTTGCTTGACTCTGAGAGAGTTTGCCTCACAGTGTTGTTGCACCATGCTCCAGTGTATCTGGATTCACTTCTGGAGGTGATGTCAGAGTTCCTCAGACCAGCAACCTCTTTGCAGCTGACCAAACAGGGAGCAGAGGATCTTCCCATAAACATAGATGCCATCAGCGCCATCTATTCTTCCCTGCTATTACTGCCACATGTTCTACCACAGTGCACCCTGGACCCATGGTTGCAGTTAGAGGTGCAGCATACAAGAGATTTTCACTTTCAATTTTATGAAATGGTGCAATCAGCAAAAGAAACTACATCCATGCAAGGAAAAGCAGTAAACAATATGACAGGGATTTAGAATTTTCATGCCTTGAGGTCTCAGACATGCCGATGTAAACATCTTTACACTTAACACTGACTCCAATATGTGCCCCAGACAGGCAGTTAGCCCATTTGGAAAGCAAACTTTATGCAGGAGAAGAATAAATACAGAGAGTCTGCAGAAACCGAATTAGAAATTCACTATCACAGGAAGCCCCCTGATGAGTTCAGTGGTTTGTTTGGCAGGGACCAGCACTGGAGGGACACTGGCCAACAGCTGGAGGAAAGACTGAGTCACCTGTTTATAAACACACACATGCACACACACACAAACTAAGCTTCACATGCTAAGCTTTACTAAAACTAGAACAACAGAAGAATGGTTATTCTATTTAATCGTGCTGCAGTAGACGGCCCACACTCCACAACATTCTCATTGTCCTGCAGCAAACCTTGCCATCCTCATGTTTTATCAATAGTGACATGTGTGTCTAGACTCTGTAAAAACAGCTGCTAAGAGTAGGAGAATGAGTAGCCAAGTGGAATGACAAATTTATCCCATAGTTATCATAGCTAGGATTTGAGGACATAGTCCAAGGATGAAAGAAACGGTGGGCTTAAGGGTTACACAAATACAGAAAAGAGTTGGGGGGGGGGGGCACAGAAAGTGGTTTACTCTTTATAAAGGTCAAAGGTAAATTGATGAGGCCACCAGCATCTGGTTGATGATGTGAGTAGTTTTTTTGGATGCAATGGACCAGTGGAACTGGGCCAGCATGCATGGCTGTTATAGGCTTTCATCAGCCAGCCAACCAAGTTTGTTATATAACAACAAAACCACCAGAACACTCACCAGCAACACCACACACACAGCAGAACCTCTCTCTCTGGTGCTGCCACGTAGAGAGAGAGAAAGGAAAGGGAGGGAGAGAGAGAGAGAAATAAAAGCTACACTAGTAAGGACAGAGTGTTTAGAAACTAGCACTTGTTTTGAAAGTTTAAGTACAAAAGTGATAAAATGACACAAACAGGAAAGAGAACAGATCACATCTGTCTTTATATGAGCTCACCAGCAGGAAATCTCTGCAGATGAGAGAAAGCACTGAAGTAATAAAAGCACTGCTAACACTTTATTCACTAAAAGCTTGATTCTATTCAGGAAACTTTGTGAAAATTAATGAATCCCAGGTTCTTTCTGTAAAAATGTTAAAGTTTGTAGAAACTGAGTATGTGATCAGCTGCTTTACTTCTCAGTAGTGATGCTGACCTCCAGAAATGCAAAAGAAAACGAGCAGGTGTTAAACCTACACGGCACTGTCTTAGCGGTTGCCAATGCACAGAAGAGGCAGCCAATGCAACCTAATGTTGTGACATTTGACGTGTTCTCATTTGCTCTCGTATGTTTTCACATGAGTTGAAGAGACCAGGTGTGTGCTGAAGGAGTGTTAAAAGGAAATAGAGAAAGAAAGAGTGAAAGCCAGAATGAATGCATTCAAACATGTGTGTGAGTTTTTATGTTGTTTCTGGCTCGCACTGCACAGCATATAGTCACCATGAATCTGAATCAAAGTAAGCACTGGACTGGTTCATCTCCAAAACAAATACTGACCCTCATGCTCAAACTGTTAACCCCTGCCCTTAAATTTTCTCTCATCTCTATCCAGACATATGCGTCCTCCTCACACATTAATTATCTCTTGACCTCTATCTCCACCATCTCCTCTCTTTCCATTTGAAATGATTAGGTTACTTGAAAGCACCACTTCTGTCAATCAACCAGCTGCTGCACAAAGCAATTTGTGCAGCATTCATGGTAAACTTAAAGCATGTCTTTTTTGAAAAGAAAAACAATTGAGCCCATGTTTCCAGAGGTATGCATTTCCCAATATGAAGGAAGCAAACATGATGGCATCACTGCACTCATTGTTCCTGGAGAATGTGGCAGTCATCCAACTCTACAGTATATAAATCCTTATCAGCAATCAAGTGTAAATGGTGGCAACATTAGAAGAGCATGTACCGAATCTTGAAATAGAGTCATGCTACAGTGGCTACAGAGCAGCTCCCATACAACCTCCACATAATCCATCCACATAATGCCTCCAAGCAACCAGGCCATAAGTTTATAGACCACACAGTCATTAGCTCATGCCATTATTCATGTCACTAACCAAAATATGTCAATGTTGGTCTTTGTCTTCATGGTATTTAATCTCATCTTTCTAATATTATATAGCCAAATGAAGATGGACAAGGAACTTAATTTAAATTAATGATTAAAAAAATTAATGATATACTAAAACAATATTAATATTCTAAAATTATTGTTTTTGCTCGCTTGTTGTTGAATATCTTAAGTCAAAATGAGAAGTAGAATTTCTGCATATTAGGATGTTGTTACAAAATACAAAAGTACTTTATTTTCTTTTAAGCTTACAGTCATAGCAAATTAAAAATGTGTCAGTAGTTACAGTTGAGTCCAACTTCTCACTGCACTGCACTGCACTCTCCAACATTTAATCCAAAATGTATAGAATTCATACTCTGCTGTCAGGCTGCAGTTTCAGGGTAAGTAGAGGTTAAGTAATTTCCTGAGGTTACTTTATTCAAAACTGAGCCCCTCGGCTAGGATGTGACCTCACAAACCAATTTTACTGTGTGTCGCTACATTTATCACCCTGTTTTCAAACTGCTATCTGCACCCATTGCCTCTCCATCAGATAATGCTGATTTCTCTAAGCCTCTTCTCGACAAAAAATGTCTTCTGCTTCCTGATTCCTAGTTGGTCTAATATCTGCCTAGATTTATGATGGGACAAGCTGTGAGGAAACAATCATCTCTGTGGCCTTGATTTAGAAATAATTCAATCAAGGATTCCTCTGAAAACCTAGCCAAGAAAGAAATCAGCTTATTTAATGAAGCAGACAGAATAGTTGGGCTGCGAATAAGGTCGCATATGTTTACTAGAAGTCTGTGAGAACGAGTCAAAATCAAATGTAAGCACATGGCTAATTAAATGCAAGGTGTCACAGAGTCTGAGTTAGGTTTGCTTTAAAAAGTATCAATCGTCAGTTTTAACATCCAAAGGACAAGGAGAAATTCTGAAACAGCAACGTAACAGCAAAGATTTGCCACAGATTTTTGTCCTCATTTTCCATGGAGGTGAATCACTGACATGCAACCTAAAAGGCAAATAAAAATGTTTCCACACTCAATACAACACAGCACACATGCCACGGATTCACATGCTATCTGTGCTCACCAGATGTAAGTTGTATAACTCCACAACTAGATGCCTATATCATGCACCACTGTCTTTACCTTACTGTTGCCATTTTTTTAAATCATCTTTACTATGGGACATAACATCCACCCTCCTCAGGTTCAAATATTTCACCAAATCTCTCTTTCCAGTCATCCTTTACAACATCCTGAGAGTTTTTTAGCATCTCCAAAAAGCAGATGGCTGAATCATTTTATCCATGTTCTGCTCTGTATGTCAACAGTTGCTGTATGCCTCCATCAATGAGTCAAATTGCAGTTGACATCCATGTATATCCAAACGAGTACGGGTAAAATTATGGCCAATAATCAGTCATGTTAGCTGTCATGCTTCCAGAGGAAAAGCCATTAAAAAATGTGAAGTGAAGACCATTTGATAAAAGGTAATAACTAATTTACACTACCAGTTAAAATTTTGGACACACTTTCTCATAGAATTCAAGAAAAAGTGTCCAAACTTTAGGATAGCGTACATTACTTGCATCTTGGGTTGTTAATGCAGTCACAAGAATGTAAAGGACTGTAGTCCATTTGTGCCAAAATTAAGAAACATCCTTCCCTAAAAAATCATTTTCACAATGTCACAATGAGCTTGAGCTTTGACTGTTGACCTCAGATTGTTCTTATAGTTGCAAAAAGTGTAAAGATTGCTCCTTCCTATTCAGAAGCCCCTGTATATGCAGAACATAATAACTGTTTACATCCATTATTTGCCTTCCATAAATTGTCAGTGATAACCAGTTTCTCACTGGAGAAACAAAGGAAAAAGGATAAAACGTAGACAGTATATGTGCCTTGTTAGTCTATGGGTATACATAACCTAAATTTAAATTCAGTATTTAGCAAGCGTGAATCTGCAATTTCTCAATGTCTAGCAAGGTATTTTCATTTCATTTGTCAGGTACTTCATTAGTCACATTGGCCAAAACAAATGTTTCAGGTTTTCACAGCATGTTCTCCGTTACAGGTTTTTAATTTTATTTTCCAGAGGGGCTATATTGACATTGTGATATGACATTACATATATACTGTGATTGTTTGGATTTTATCCACATCACACACTTCCACAGCCACATGCCTTCTGTTTAAATCTTGTTTTTCCATATCATTCATAATGACACAATTTTTAAGCCCATATCCTCTGGTGGCTTACAAAGCCCTCAAAGTCAGCTCATTATCTCACATCTCTCTCTGTCCTCTTTGTTTTAATAGCCCATCAGCACAAAGTGACGGTGACGGACAGGATTGCACATTGAACCCAATAAACCTGCCAGAGGGAGAAACACCAGACCAACCACCTGTATGTTGACAAAACAAATGGTTCATTCAGGGCAATGTGTGAGACAGCAGCACTGAAAAATCTGAGGTTATTCACTGATTCTGATGTATGTTAGAGTCACATTCAGTATTAAATTATAGATTAAAAAATGCTTGTTGATGCACAATGTGTAACATTTAAAGCAAGACATGTGCATTTAATTAATAAAACACTTGTACTGTAGCAGTCTGTGCATTTAATCTGCAGTTTACTTCATGACTGTTACAATTCATGGTCTATGACATTTTCCCCTCGTCCATCTTTCATACATGGCACAGGAAAAAAGTGCAGGAATGTACTGTACAAGGATTTTATGTATGAAACACACAAAGACACTGTCAATAATTACATTAACAGAACAGAAGTGTTGCCTCAGTGTGTCCAGATTGTATTAAGACTAAGTTCAACAACTATTTGGCTCCGAAAAAAGTTTGTTTTATGCTTTGTGGCTTTGGTATCTCTCAATGGGTAATCTCAATCTACTTCCTGGGAATACATACATACATACAATACATACAATGTGGTAAGTGTCTTTTTTGTCCATGTAAGCTCTCACTTTTTAAAATGATCATATTCAATTGTGTCCAAATCCTGCAGATCGACTCAGTGAAGGTCAAATGGCTCCCATCTGGTTCCTGCTGAAATGGCAGGCCTAGCAGGGTTCAAGAGGATTGCCCTGCTAATAAAACCTTTCAAATTCACCCTTTCCTTTCAGGAGGAAGGGGAAAAGCACACGTCAGCTCCCATCCATCTCCTCTTAGGATCCTCCTGCTAAGCTTTTCTCAGCAAATGCCTGCATATAAATGTGCCATGGAAGACCTGCATGTGCCCTCTTCTCCCTAAACAACTATGGTCATTATCAGGCCGGCTCAACAGCACTCGACCTTCGTTCAAAGGGCTGAACACATTCATCAGTAAGATCGGTAATGTTTTCTCTATCCATATAGCTGTGTGCTGTCAGACAGTAAAGCACTGAGAAGAAACAGACTGACAAAATATTTAGGTTTAATCAAGGCAGCAACTGAGCTCTGTGCTAATCACATTTTCGTTTGTTCCTATCTCTCTGCTTGTTTCATCTACTGTAAATTACTGCTCTAAATTAGAAACGCTCAGAGAGCACAAACTTCCACCATCACTTTAAACGCCATATTTTGCAATGTACAGTATATACACTGTAGGTTCCCATATCCACCCACTTAATCAAATCGGCTTTAAAACTGCCCCACCCCTCCTGCTAAGAGATGAAGAAAAACAAATAAAACAAACAGACCAACAAACAACTAAACATAATCACCTGGTGTTTGTGTCTTTTACTTAAGCCTGGTGGATGGGAAATTCCGGCAACATGACCAGTTCCTAACCCTTCAAGTGTGACAAACATATCTAATACATTTATTACAAATTTTGCATTAACTGGAATATATTTCACTTGGTTTACCAGCTGCATCTACATTTTCACTGAAGACAAACACTGAGAAATTCACAGTAAGTTTTGTGTTTCAATCCCCTGTACTTCACACACACTATTATGAAGACTATCAACATGGACCACGACAGCACATCTCTTGTCTAAATCTGCCATTCATGAGAACAGACAAGCAGCTTGGCCTCTAATTTAGTTCTCACTTTCATGAGTCATGATCCCCAGCTAGCAAATTTGAGCTCTGAGGCTGCCTGAATCAAGCATCTTAAATTCCTCATCCAGAGCAAATATGCAAGCACAGGGCTCCTTAAATCAAGAGGTGTCAACTTGTGAATGTACAGACACACTTGTTGGTCAAACAGCCTTGAAAACCAAGCCACTGTTGACTTAGGGAGGGCAGTCTTGAGTGGGTGGAGATAGTGGACATGTTGGGTTCTTCAAAGGCAGCCAATCCCCTTGAGGCAGTCTTTTCATGCTGAACAGTCAAGGTCCCTTAGGAGCCTGAGTGTTGCTGGGATTGAGTCCAAGCCTCTAAAGAAATCTAATTCTGTAAGACATTGGATTCATACTTTTGTTGCTTCTGCGTGCATTGGTCATGTGCTGGACAGGTCTGGCTGCACTGTCTGTAATGAAAGCTCATTTCATCACAGACTGGTCCGAAGCAGGAACGTAAACAAATGAGACAATAAGTTAAAGAAAAAAGAAAAAAAAAACTTGGAACACAGTACACAGTGAACTGTTCTTCATGTTAATAGCACAGGAAATCCTAAATTAATCAGTTTGTGGTCCAACAGAGGGCCAATCCTATTTCACACTCTAATTGCCTAATTCTGAAAGTAATTGTCATACTGATATTCATCTCTGGTATCTTTAGAAAACCATTTGCACATAATGGTCATACATCTACTATGCTGCAGAAGGCTGAAACAAAATACTACCTCTCTGGTACAACAGTTAGAGCCCTCCACCGCTCATCCATCCGTTTAATATAACAGACAAATATGGCATTAAGGAAGACAGTTGACAGCAGGGGCTGAAAGAAGAGGGATGCTTGAGATGAGTTTCATATGAAGGTGACTAGGCTCAGACTGTCTCCTTCTGTCTGGGACAAGCTAATGACTTCTCCATTGTGCTCCCATGAATGAGGACCATCTTACAAAAACACAAAGATGAGCTGAGGAGAAAGGGCAATTTCAAGGGACCTGTTGCTGAATAAACACACCATCAGTATAAGCATAAGTATGTGAGTGTGCAGTTGAGTTGTTAGGCTGTTCATATTTTACTGAGTTTATTTATAAACCAATTCAGAAGAAAGCACTGATAAAAGCACTTAATGTGTGTCTGCTGGTTTACAATCTATTTTGTCAACATGTTAGACAATGTGTTCATGCATGCATACATGCGTGCGTCTAAAGGTTAGGAGGTCATTTATTGGAGGAGACTAAGATTGCACTTTCTTTCAGCCTGGCTGATCCACTCCAGTCCATCAGAGGAATGTCTGGTTACTAGCCCTGCGTGCGGTCGACCTGAAACACCTGGCCACACCTGGTACAACCCCGACACACACACACATTGACAGTGTACGCATATCCACAGATACCTGAGGTCCACCTAAGGAGGGAGACTGGCAAGTGCAGCTGCTCTGTATGAAGCCTGAACAGAGAAAGGTTTGTGCCACCTTTACTGCTCGGTTAAACTTTGCCTTGTAATCCGATGACCAGAACCATCATGTTCCACCCCACAGTCATCCACCTTGAAAGATCCTCAAACATAATATAGTATATGTTGTTTTGCAACATGAGTTCTGCCCTGTGATGATTCAGACATACAGTATGTCAGAAACGATGTCACACAATAATATGGTTAAGATTAACCTAAGAAGATATCACATCATTGTAGTGTCCCAAAACAGAGATGAAACTGATGCCACTCTTGTTTCAGTACTATAAATATGAAGCCAGGTCTATTAGCATAGCTTGGCCTAAAAAAAACTGATAACTGAAAGTAGATTGACATAGGAAGACTGACTCTGCTACAACAAGACTAAACTCAGGCACAACAGTACTTGTGCATACTAAGAGTTTTTTTTTGTTATTATGTTTAGAAGACACAGCTGCTGTGATGGAATGATGGAATAATGGAAACATTGTTAGTTTTGCTTTTTGACTGGATGTGATCATGAGAGGTAAAGAGAGTCAGTATTATTAAAAGTGGGCTATTATGAATGTAATTTGTAGAGTGTGAAATGTCTCAATTTCACAATGTCCGACCAAACTGTCATGTACGTGCAAGATATAATTTTGTGCCAAACTCAGCAGTTTGTTTAAAGCAGGTTGACAATCCAGAACAAGCACCAGAGGTTAAAGAGATAAGACAGGTGTGCACAGTCTCACATGATGTGTAGGCTAAGATACAAATAAGTGAAATGCAAAATAAAGACAAAGCAAAAGGGACACGCAACAAGGCAACACGATGAGCCTCACCATCCAGCGAGGACAGCTAGAATTAATTCATGTTAAAGACCATTTGCATGAGGGCAAATAAAGAGGGAGGGCAATAATTTAATTTTGGCAACCACATTAACAGATTAGAGTGTTCACACTGCACGTGGGAGATGCACCCAAAACTCTAATCTATAATCCCGACATCTCCCCAATTTTCACATGTGATGCAGGTGGTTTTAGGCAAAAATAGTCAGAGAAAACACTGATAATGATATTGGTATTCTACCAGCATGATTAAATAAAACAAAACTGACACCTCTCAAAGTATATATTCGGACCTTTTTCACACATGGGCAGATTCTTTTGAGTAAAAAAAAAAAAAAAAGAAAACATACAGCCAGTGTGAACACCCACATACATGCAAGATCTCAACCATGGGTTTATATTACACTTGCACACAGGGGAAAAAAAACAAATGGTGATCTTAAAAAAACCTTCCTGGAGTGTTTGAAAGTAGCTGTCACTGCGTTCAGTGTTATAACTGTAGCTACTGTAAGATAATCACACACTTCCTCTTACTCCATGTCATGTCAACATTATTCTCTAATCCTCTGACATCTGTCTGATTTAGTATCATTAAGTGCCCATTGTTTTGGTTGAGTCTGCCAAGTGGTCCTTGTGAAACTATTTGATTTAAAGCCACTGATTTGTCATCACAGACATCCATCAGAAGATTTTCCCTCAGATCTACAAGGTTGACCATACGATGGACGGGGCCAGAGACTGTAAATGTTCAGACTGATAATTTTAGAAAGATTTCCAAGGGCCATGGGAACTCAGGCTAACCACACAACAAGGCTGTGATACATCATCAGCACAGAAAACTGTCCTCACAGACCTTTTCCAAGTGTTAACAGTGCAGAAAACAAACTCGGTCCTCATGTCATGTTGACATGGTGACTCAGAGGGAAATAAAATCTCCAGACTTCACTGGTTCCAGTCAGTGCCAGATTATCAAGCTGCATTCTGGCACCTTTTAAAAAATGTTACACCATTCTATTAAAGAGCATGCACTGTTATAAAAAAATATTATCAGACCTCAATAGAAATAAAGATCAGCTGGAGAACACTGTTTCACGTGTAACACTTAACAAATCAGTCTAAGCACAACACAAAGGAGAGACATACAGAGAGACTGTTACAGAAATATTTCCATGTCAGAAGTGAAAAGCTCAACAATCAATTTGTTTCCATCTGTTTGTTTATAGCTAAACTGGTTTATTTATTAAGAAGGATGAAGATGAGGAAAAATATAAACCTAATGGAGAGAGAAACTAAATCTTTTTTCTGGGAGTAAAAGTTGATGAGCGTACCAAGCATGAGTAAACCTGCAAGGATAATGACTTCCAGTTGCAACAGTGGTTTATCAGGACTGCTGGTATTTGGCATTCCAGCCAATACTCAATGCCCAATCAGATATACAGTATTATTGCTCAGCTCTTTCCAAGAACAGAGATTGTAAAATTGTAGTCTTTGATCTGACAAACCATCAAGCAGCATCACATGGAAAGCCTGTGGTCACAAATGGAGCATCCAATTACTGTGCTGTCTGGGCTCTCAATTTTATTTAGCATTCAGAACATAAAATAATGCATAATGAAAACTTCAATAAACAAAACCTTACTGTTTAATCAAGGGGATCAGTGTGTGGTCTCAAGGGATTAAGAACTAAATGGGATGACTGGCAGCACCATTTTTCACTCAGAGGCCTACTGTACTTGAATACAGTGGCACTGCATCAGGGTAGGCAAATTAGGCGATTGCTTGGGGCCCTGAGGCAAGAGGGAACCACACGCAACTGCTGATTACATTGGTCCCTTCAGTCTTATGATTAACAATCTGTAAGACACTGTAGTTTGAGACCCCTAATTGCACCCAATGGGGCTAGCTTGCTTTGGTTTGGGTCTATGCGGGACCCCACCAGGTCCCTTTTGCCTGAAGAATCCAAGGTCTTTTGTAACACCACTGAATGCAGGTCTTGTGAGTCTGCTATTCTTAACTGTTAGTTAGGATGTTTTTCTGCAAACAGGTAAAAGACTCAGACTAGCCAGTTGCTGTATCACTGTAAAAACAAGGTCAACAAACAGGAGCCGCAGTCCTTATTCTCCTTTACCTTTATGACTAACTGCACTTGTTACAGTCGCCTTCACCCACAGCACACAGCCAGTGAATGGGGGCATCTGTTGGTGGCTGATACACCAACAGCTCAGTTCTGTGTCTGAGGTGAAACAGCACCCCTGATTGGGCGCTGATTTTAAGGAGTTTGTTGTTGTTGTTGTTTTTGAGGCTATGGCAGTCGGAACCCGCGTCAGCGAGACGCACTGAGGGCTGGGATTCACACAGATGCCTCATTAATGTGTGATCAAGGGAGACAGAGGACGTCTGTGGAGCAAGGCCAACACTCTCTTCCTCATCACAGAGAACCCTTTCTGCACATCGCAACCCACTTCATTTCTTTATTGCACAGTGAACACACACAAAACACACCTATAATATCCGGTTCCACCTCTGGCAAGGGAGGAGGGAGTGTTAGCTAAAGAGAAAGGTGAAGCCGTGTAATGTGTGTGTGTGCCCCTGCATCTGCTCTTCATGTATATATGTGTATGTGTAGAGAGATTAAAAGGAAATTGAATCTTGTCAGGTTGAGTACAGGCTGCTTTCAGCACTGTGTCCCTCAGCATCAATTAGCAGGTTGTGCTGTGACTGGCTCCAGTTAGAGGTAAGGTGGACCAGCTGAGGGAGGTAAACACACCTCATCCCCAGGGCTCGCTGAAATCAGAGGGAAGGCATCAATGTGCCACTGCCTGAGCCACAGAAGGCTGCCTGTGCCCAGCAACCCCAGCAACTAACTCACTTTAGCAGTCATTTCCTACCTTCTACTCCAATTTCCTCACCCCAGTTCATGTGCATTGTTGATAGTGAATGCTTCACCTGGCAGCTTAAGGAACCTTCTTTTCTGACTTTGTGTGTGTTTGAGTGAGCGTATGTTTGGGGTCAACTGAAGAGAATAGTCAGATTTATTAAATACAGCAATCATTCTGCATGTTACAGAACCTCCTCAAACATTCTGTAAATATGGGGACACATATAATTTTCCCTTTGAAGAAAAACAATATGTTTTTCCCCTTTTTTAGGCAATACTAAATGGTTTGCTGAGTACAAACTGTCAGACAGTCAGGCTCCTCAGATCCTTGTTTCTTTCTTCTCATCTTGTAATTAATCTTACTCAACCAAACCATTAAACAAAACAGCACAAATTGTGAGCTAATTTAAGGCCACCTTTAATGTGAGATGAAAAACATTATTATAAAACTAAGCACAAAGAGCTGAGCCTCTTGTAACATTCACTTATAACACAGCTCAAAGGAAATAGTGCGAAAGAGAGAGTAAGAAAATCATCTGAAATTTCTGTTGAGATTACTCCATCTCTGTGTGTCTGTCAAACATGTCCCCACATCACAAAGAGAACTTCATTAAAACAGATGAAACACAGTTTAACACCATAAGATGTAGACCAGTCGTGGCTCCACATGGATGTAGGTCAAGCAATCAAGCACTCTTTAGGAGCCCCAGTGAACACTGGGTCCATTCAGAACCCCAAGGTGTAAATTGAGGTTTTAAAAAAGAGGGTTTTAAACTCAGGTCATTCTGGCGAAAGTTCAAGCTTCATAAACAGAATATCAAACAGGGATTTTCAAGGCAGCACAGAGAGTGGCTCATACCATCAGCGTGTCAAGACCAAACCACATTTATAAACTTGTTTCAAGTGTTGCCGTGAAGAATTTATGGATTTAAAAAAACCAGCAGACCAGCAGCTGTGCTCCGATAACATATCCTTTGACTATATTGCAATATTTGCTGATAGTCAGCAAGTTGTTGGTTACTCACGACCCACTGCAAATGTGTTCAGTGCAATGGCACAAGACTTTCAAGAGCAGTGAAAAGATCTTGGTTAACATTGCAAAGCTGACCATAAACCCCACTGTTTTACTGCAAATTCTCCAGTCTCACAGTGAAAATGCATTTTTTTAGACCACAACAAGTATAAGCAAAAAATGGAAGGAGACACACTAAGTACACAAGAACTGTAGCTGAAGGTTCAGAACAGTGACCACTCAGCACACCATAGCAGACAGAGACCAAATCGCCATTCACATTTTAATATAATTTAGGTCATGTTTACCAGTCAGTTGTTTAACAAACCTCTTTGATTTTATTTCGATTTCATAGATAAGATCCACACTGTTATGTAATGCTGTCACTTTTCTCACGCCTGTCTTTCATGTCAACACAGAGGGCAAGTGGTCAGCCACTTCAGTTTACTGTCTGTGTTTACACAAGATGTGTTTGGGCACAATTACTTTAGTTACACACATTAAACTGGAGCAGCTTTAACACTATGGCCACCATGGGACAATACATACTGTAGACAACTGTCTGACTGACTGAAATTGGAGCATATCTGTTACATCTGATGCACATGAGATACAGGCAAAAATTGCAGCTGAGAAATCACAATTTTAAACTGCGCTTAACATTCAAAGGTAGTTTTACTAATGTTAGACTGCATCTCATTCTCATTTGAGATCGCGAATGTCTGGAAAGACTGGTGTCAGTCTGTAAATACTGGGTTCACATAACACTTTCAAGAGGCGTGACCAGTGGACGTAGATCAAAGTGTCTCTCTATGTAACTGGATAGACCTACAACCAATTAGAACAATGACCCAAAGGACTTGTGCAGAGTGATGGAAAACATGTCAACAAACGTGCTTGTAGATTTCTACAAGCGCGTGATGGTGATGGCCATGTTGTAATGGTCTAACAAATTTTACTCGGGGAGCTCTGTGTCATGTGATCAAGTCGCTAAAAAAGGAAGCAAGAGCTGGATCGAGAGACAGCTGCTCTTCAGTGGCCACTATGTTGGATGTACACAAAAGCTGCTACATGTCGCTTCTCTGTTGTCATCCCGTTAACCCTGCCTCTAGCACACCAGGCCAAAAACGGTTTGTGATTGTTTCTCTTTTTAAGAAGATTCTGGAGATGGCCAAAATGGCATCCTTGCTAGATTTGTCTGCACAGCCAAATCTAATTGCTGGCAGACTCTAAAACAAGCATTAGGTTATGTTATTATTTTAAAAAAAATGCAGTATCATAGTCATATTGTGATATCTATTTAATACACTTTGTAGACCAGAATCTCCTACTAGTTCCAAAAGGTACTCTTGTTAGCTTCCAGCAAAAAGGTAATGTAGAGATATCCACTGACTTAATGATATATGGTTGGGTTAAATTTATCAACCAGATTCCACACCCAACTGTTAAATGACTGATTAAACTGATGTAATTTTTTGTGGCATTTTTCCTCACTAAGGGTCCAAGGATAGAGGGTGTCATTTGCTGTACAGACTGTAAAGACCTTCGTGGCAAATTGTATTTGTGTATATAAATAGAATTTACATGGTTGGTTTGACTTGACTTTCAGAAACAGTGTACAACAAAACATGACATCTGTTTGCACATTGCTTGAACACCCCTAGGTACAAAGCATGTCCTGATTTGCTCCTATTATTAGTCACAACACATACCACACCATGCTCACTAACAGTACACACACTAAACCAAACACACAATGAGCTGATGCTCAGTATATGGCAGAGGCATTAACTTGTCTGAGAACTAGGTATCTCTGCTGCCACCACAACACCGACCCCCTCACCTCTGACACACTGGGCATTTTGAACCCAACTGATAACCGTATGAACTCAGTGTTGACACCACCCAGGCTGACAGCTCATATAGCTGCTGTAAAAATGCCTGCTAAACAAACTCTGTTCTGCAATATCATAAGGTGGATACTGTATCTAACAGTGAGATAAACCAGGACAGCTTTAATATGTGCCACAAGTATGCTGGCACTCAATGTGTCCAAACCCGTAGCCACCAATGGAGCAACACTCATGCAGAGAGCATATCGAAATGTACTCAGAGGGAAAAAATAGACTGCACAAGTGAACTAAAATTAGCCTGCCATTGACAAAGAGGAGTGAGACTACACTGGCCCGGCATGAGAGTGACCCTGAATCAAACCCTTTTTTTTTTTGATGGCCAGTCAGCACCATGGACAGAGACCCTGTCACCACATTGCCTGACCTCTGTGGCCTCAGCCTACCACACTGACCAGAGGAAAACACTGGAAAAAGATTCAAAGGCAATCAGGGACTCCTTTGTTAAAGATACATTCACAGCATTTAGGAAACATAATACAAGTGAACAACAACCAAAGCTGCTGGTCATAGGAGAAAACTGAGCAGACTGAAAGTCTGATATCATTATGAGATCAGACTGAAAGTCTGATATCATTATGACAGGCCCAGAAATCCCTGATTCACCATGTGTAGTAAATACTGCACCTGCAATTCAGACCTTTCATTTGGTAATGACTGCAGAGTTGTTAGCAGTCTATTTCTGGCAATTGGTCCTACCCTTTTTATCACAGAAAGATTGTGAGAGCAATGTCATTCTTTTATCACATGTTTCACTGAGACCAGTAAAGAGCCTTGGATTGGGTCATAAAAAGCCTGTAGGCAACAAGCCAACTGCATGGTAATTTGTATTTTTTTACATGGAGGTGTCTAACTTTTTATGACATATCACAAGGAAACTAAAATTAATTGAAAGTACCAAACTAAAACAAGGCTGCACAGCACACTGTACATATACCATTTAACAACTAGCAAATCAAATCATAAATACATTCAACTCAAACATTACGCAACACAAATAAAGCTCTCATACAAGGATGTTTTCCCTTTTGCCATTGATTTTTGTCAGACAAAATCCACCTATAACCTCCGATAGCCACCAAGCGCCAGGCCCGTCCTCCATCAAGCGGTGAAGTGATGTGTACGTGAGATTCCCAAAGTGAAGGTGAGTTATGTATTCAGTTTTGTGTGTTTAGTACAGTATTTAAGGTTGAAATATGCTTGTACTATCCTTATATCTTCACATGACATTAATAGATCACTGTCAGCTCTGTAGTGCACCCTGGTCCGTCACACATATGGCATCTATACTGTCCACGCCTTGTAGACAAAAAGGTTATGAACCCCTGTTCCAGGCCAAAAGGAAGTGGTACAATTTCTAACATGATTAAACAATTTCCAACATTGTTCTTCATTTTACTTTAATAAAGGCAATCAAAAACAAGCTTCAGTATAAAAATGAAAAGGGGTGTATAGCAGTAGTAGACTTTATTTTCCTCTGAGTGATATCTGCTTTCACACTGATCACAGCAGCTTTAAACAATCTGCTGAATCATATTTTGAGGAGCATCTATGTGGAGGGAGATTATCTTCATTCGTCAATAAATACATGACAAGGTAATAATGACCAAAGTCCTCCGCTACTCTGTGTGTACCACAGCAGCGGTTGGTCGCTTTGCATCTAAATATATCCTGGTCTAAAGCTGATACCTAAACCTCCAGGCTAATGTTGCATTCACTGACCGTCCTGAGGGCTCAAGTCAGGCAGGGAGACCAAGAAACAAATGTATCATACCTCCTGTCTCAAATAAGTTTAAGGTTGGCGCTTATTTGGTGATAAGAGGAGGTTAGTCAATAAATATGAGGCACAAATTAACATCTGATTAAGCTAGGTTTCAATGTTTTACGTTAGCACTAAAGCAACGTATAAACTGCTGTGGTGGCTGAGACTCATTAGCTTATGAATTATTTAATAAAAGACATATGTATAAAATTTAATTAAAGACATGTTTCCTCATACTGCCAATTAAGTTTTGTTTTTTTCTGTCTTTATGTTTTATTTTCCCACAGTACCTGAAGGCAACAGCAGCTAGCTCTTTAGCTCCGCGCTTCACGGAGACTCAAAAAAAAAAAGCTGAAAACACGTCACTTACCTTGTTGAGGTGAGGGTTCCGGGTCACGTCATAGCCCCTTTTCTTGGTGGAGACGAAGGTTTTCCTCCCGTCCGTGAACTTCTGCATCTCTGCGTCCACTGACTCTCGTCTGGATAGAGCATGTGACATGTTGTTGCCTCTTTAAATAGAGAGAAGCCGCTGGACTCAACAAGTAAGAGGGTCGCTCCAGAGCAGCAGCAGCAGCAGCAGCAGCAGTAGTCAGGGCAGAGTCAGCCAGGCCTCTGATACTGATAACACTCTGCGGCTTTTATTGTTTCAAAAGTTTGGACACACCTTTGGACCACATTAAATGAGAAGATGTATCCAAACTTTTGACTGGTAATGTATAAATGATAAGTCTGCACAGTCAGAGATACGAACCACATTGCACCATTTTCTTGTTTTACACTTTTATTGTTGCTTGAATTAAATATTGGATCACTTTTTCCCCTTCTAGATTTAATAAAGCAATTTATTTTTGATATATATATTTTTTTATATATATTTTTTTTTTTTCAAATCTTATTACAGAATCTCAAGAAAAGAAAATAGTGTTGCAGTGCTCTAAACAAAAGTTGGGTGTCAAGACCAACTTTTGAATGTCTTGTCTCTAGGACACATTTTGTACAAAGTTTTTAAATCAAGGCAGATCTGTTTTCTGATTTGTATGAGCTCTCAAAGTAGCACTTCCTGGGGCTGGTAAAAGGCTCCATATGATAGGGGCACAGGATAGCCCAGTTGGGGCCCATTGCAGTGACCTGGGTTCAATTCCACCTACATTCCTTTGCTGCATGTCTTCACTGTTACATGCTGCTCTGTCCTATTTAATACAGGGCAAAAAAAAATATCTCAACAGAAAGGCTCTACTGTATATGTTATTTCCAGGGTCATACAGGCAACACAAAAGATTTCCTCATCTACTACCACTTTATCCTCCACATGAGGGTTGCAGGGGGCACTGGTTCTAATCCCAGCTGACAATGGGCGAAAGGCAGGGTAAACCCTAGGCAGGTTGCCAGTCCATCACAGGGCCAACACAAAAAAAGTTTACAAAAAAGTTTACATCAAATTTCAAAAAAGTGCATATACTGTGTGACAATTTATGTAAAGAGATTCAGGTGAAGAAAATAGATTCAGCAGTGGGCTCCAGTATAAGGAATGGCAGAAACATTGTGTGGTTTATATATTGTAAGACTTACATTACCACATAGTTTTCCCTTAAGTTTCAATGAGTCATGACATTTCTCACAAACACATA
Organism: Brachirus orientalis; assembly: GCA_016785285.1. Lineage (NCBI taxonomy): Eukaryota > Metazoa > Chordata > Actinopteri > Pleuronectiformes > Soleidae > Brachirus > Brachirus orientalis. The sequence continues at coordinate 4,800,769 of JAFBJR010000425.1, forward strand.
CTGTAACCTAATGGTATGATGTGATGAATGGGGGTTGTGGTCATATTTGAGGTCATGTTTTTACTGCAGGAAAGTTATGCAACACCAGAGAGGAGAGTTTAACATTATGAAGGGATTTGGAAAAAAGACAATTCAAGTTTCATAAAACATACAATGATACAGTAGCAAATTCAGAAAAGTCTTGCCAAGAAACCAGTGGATTCATTGAGATAAATGTATTCTGTCCATTTAATTTATATCTGTTCAGAGATATAAAACATTCACAGAGACTTGGTTTGGTTGGCTTGATTGTTTTGCTTCCCCGTTATTTTAATTTTATTGTAATTTATTATCTGTGGTATTGCTGAATTATATTGTTTTGTGTAAAGAAAGACCGGCAAAGTAAGAATTTCACTAGATAAGCTAAATCATTTTTTGGACTGCGTAAGACAATAAACCTCTTACATTTTTTATTATCTTTTTTGTTCAAATCCACTTTTTTTTTTTATTTGCATGTTGTATTAATTTATTATTATTTCTTTTGCTCCAACAGTCACTGCCAAGGATTCACTACAAGTGTATGTCACTGACCCTGTGCCGAGTGTGAAGACAGTTATGCTGATAAAGTTATCTAGGATTCAGCAGAACAGAGATAAACTACAAAACTAGGCTACCCCAGTATACTGTTTGAACTTTTCAGGACTTATGTGGATTCTTCCCTTATCTAACAGCTAAGCTTCATGCCAGCACTTGGGGGAAATGTCTAAACTTGTAAACTGCATTCAGAGATCATTTCCTCACAACTCACACCCACTTTATGCATTTCAATACCGTCATGCTGCTGTTAGTGAAGAGATCATCTCTCTGCTTGTTTTGTTGAACTGGCAGGTTAAATGGCAGGTATGCAGTGAAACGCTGCCATTTATGTTGATTGTTTTGATTGCTGAAAATATTTCCTTTTGTGTTTTCCTTCTCAGCTGAAGTAAAAATACAGTGTTATCCACAACCATTTACATGCTGGCACACACACTGCAGTGGTTTAAATGGGACCATGGGGGTTCTGTGCTGCATGCTTCTCTCTGGCAACAGACTCGTTCTCTTTGGTCCTGAAAGGCTCAGAGTCAACATCAAACTTTTGCCAGATGCATAGACCTGTCTGCACTCAGTGAGACTGTGTTTAGCTGCTGCCTATCCAGACAGACTGCAGACAGCATTAAGCTTAAATCTCAACCTTTTTGTGACAAATGTCCTTCTCTCCGCCAAATGTCAACATGCAGTGATTCAGTGTCGATCATCTCTGATTGATGCATGGAAGTGACATCATTTTTTTTCCTGACAACCCCAACCAAAGTACACATATGCAAAACTTGAAATAACCTCTTCTCACTAAGGCTACATTCCATACTGCTACAATTACACTGAGTTTGGGAATCAGCCCAGCAGCTGAGGGTGATCACAGCACTGAAACAGCTGTGTGCTGTCAAGGAACTTGTCTGTGTGTGCAAACACGTAAAAAGAGAAAATTCTGAATTTAATAGTTGCATTTGCCACACACAAAGTGGATCTCATATTGTATTGAATTCTCAATAGAGTTACCTACAAGTTGCCCCCCTGGTGGCCAATCAAAATAGTACTAGCTTCAACATCTGCTTCACTTTACCAAAGCCATGGAGCAGGTCTCAAAATTTTAATTTCTACCTCCAGGGTGAAGTAAAATTTTGACATAATTGAGCATAAAAAAGATTTAAACCAATACATCAAAAGCCGCTGCACAGTAAAAGCTGAGGTAACGGCAAAAATTGGAACTAATGAAGGTTTTTCAGTTGTGACGTGAATGAAGGAAAACAGCCCAGGCCATTCACCGTGGAAGTGACGTGCTGCACGTGACAAAAGTGAACATACAACTTTGCTCTGCTGATAATGTAATGCCATACAGTAAAAGTGATTGTACAACAGTTCAGTACGTGCTGACTACATTCAGCGTCCTAATTGCTTTCATTCGCATTATATATACTTGTCACCTCTTCATGACCCTGGTGTTTTATTGCCTCAAGCTCACATTATTGCATCTAAAGAAGAGGCAGTTCTGACACAAACACACACCAAAAAAATTTCGTTAACATACATTTTTGATCTACTGTATGCAGTCTTCATCACAGATAGTGCCCCCAGACCCCACCCCACCCCCGTGTCTGTGTTTTGTCTCTGTTTATTCCTGTGGGTTTCTTCTGGTCAGGAAGAGGAGGAAGCAGCAGACACAATTACTGAGAATCAAATCACCCACAAACCCACGATTTTCTGTCCCTCCTCCATTTATGCTGTTGCACACTGACAGGAACACCTGGCAATGCTTCCTGCACTGCAGCTAATGGTAAAGGATCCACGGATGTGGTTGTTAGATGTAATTACAGTCAGAGTCTCACGGGTGAGGAAACTATACCTTTTGATGGCATTGGCACCTGTCTGTTTAAAGTATAAGGCACAGAGTTCATGTGAAGATGTGACCAATTTGGAATTTTGAAGGCTTGATATGGTGAAATAGATCCATTTTCTACCACTTTATCCTCCGCATGAGGGTCTCAGGAGGCTGGGGCTAATCCCAGCTGGCAATAGGACTAAAGCCGGGTTACACCCAAAGCAGGTAACGAGTCCATTCCAAGGCCAACATACAGAGGCAAGCAACCATTTACTTTCACACCTAAGGTCAGTTTAAATGTCCACTCAACCTAATCCACAATCTGCATGTTTTTGGACTGTGGGAAGAAGCCAGAGAGAACCTACACACACATGAGGAGAACATGCAAACTCTACACAGGAAGGCCCTCCATCATACCAAGATCTGAGCCAGTGACCTTCTTGCTGTGACGCAACAAGTTCCCCATGGGGACAAATAAAGTTTATTAGTGTATTTCATCTTTTTATCATTATTATTACTGAACGTCTGTTTGTTTCATTTAAATTTTTGAAGGATTTTCTTGTTTCCTAAGCCGTTCAAACACTTCAAATGAAAAACATTGGAAATATTTGGTCGAAACACACTTTGGGAAACTGTAGTGACAAAGTCGTCTGGGTTTGTTCTTCTCTTCGCTGTGGCTTTTTCAGTTGCTACAAAAGTTCAATTCACGGAACGGCTCTTGGTAAGATTATCAAGATATGAGATTTGCTTCAGCGGCTGAAGGAAAAGCTACAGGTTTTGAGACATATGATACCATGAGAACAGTGGATATGTGGAAAAGCACACAGGTTATGACACTGGCCAACACAAGAGTGTGAGGTGAAAAAGTCACTCTCGCGCGTGTGAAGGCGTGCTAATCAGTCACAAACTCAGTTTGACCTTTCCGTTTTCATATCACTACCTTGTACCAATAACCTCCATCTACAATGGCCTGTATATGGATTTATCTCTGCAGATCTACACAATAAATCAAAAGTTATGTAAGCAAAAGTCATTTTGCTCTCAAGAACTTGCAGTATCCAGGTTTGATGACTATAGGAAAATCTGAACGAGAACCACATTTCCTCCCATTGGGTGCTTTTACGAAGCTATGGCTGTTTTCATTTAGACTCAGAACTGTACGCACACAAAAGTGCTCAGAAGCATTGAGTCCACCGAGCACCTTCAACACCAGCGGAGGAAATGGGTGGATGTTTTGGAGGGATTCCTGAAGTGCACTGCACTTTGAAATCTGCTGCCATACATGAATTCCCTCTCTCCCTTCTCTCTCTCTCTTCTCTCTCTCTCTCTCTCTCTATACATGACCTTCCCCCAGTTCCCAAAAATCAATGGGCCCTTTCACCAATCACTCTTCATAATGACCCACTGTTTGAGCCTGTGGATATTTGTGGAAAAGAGGAAAAGGAGAGAACTTTAAGCTCAGGCTTTTCTGTCTCACATTATTACGCTAAGGAGAGTTAACATGTGTGTTCTGCAAGATGGAGCTTGATCATAATAGGCTGGGTTGGGTTAAGGAAGCCCTCAACGTATCCTAAGGGAGGCCTCTCCTGAGCCTTTTCTTTAAAACGTTATACTCTAAGCATGTGTGGCAAGCAGAGTTATTAAACTTTAGCCATTTTTATGATTATTTCATCTTTATTTTGTTTGCTCACATTTTGCTCATTAATGGAAAACAAAAAAAGCGTAGAAAAATGTCAGCAAACCCACATTTGTGACAAGTTTCTGTAATGTTAATCTCTGTTCATGTTTTCACCTTCAGATTTCAGGCCTGGTTGATTGAGCCACACCTAACAAGAGATTTGGTTTACAGAAATGCTGCAGCTCACATAGCTTGAGGGGCAGCAAAATAAAAAAAAATGTTTTGACAGAGAATAATTGACTTTCCATTGCTCCATTGGCAACAATTATTTTTGACTGTTTATTGTAGATAGAAGCAGCTGTAGACATACCCAAACCTTCGACCGGTAGTGTATTTAAACAGTGCATTAAGGTACGTTTAAGATACGTTTCGGGCAAAATCCCACTTTTTGGCATGATACACACTGTGCAGCAATAATGTTAATGTTTAGACGTTGACAACTGATCCATTCAAATCACTGTTCACCACAAATATCAGCATGTTCACATAACATCACAATGTTGGCTACTATATTCAGAAAAACCAGTATAGGTAGAAAAGTGCAGTCAATTAATTTGCCAATTTATTTTAACTTTGGTTTTAATTTGTGCCAAATTTAGACAAAAGTAAAGAGAAATCTTTGTCTTTCTATTACAGGGGAAAAAAGAAGTTAAAGTAATCAAAATTATGTTTGTTAAGAAAAGTAATAAAGTGGGATTTTACAGTTTTACAGTTACACTTTTCCATGTTTTTCTGTCTCTTCTGTCACAAAGTGCGTGTGCGTACATGAGTGTGTTCGTGTATGTTTCCGCTCGCAAGCGTGAATGAGTGGGTGTGTTTTGGCTCTTTTAGTAATGACTGTGCCCACAAGACAAGGTGTGCCACTGCAGAATGGCAGGTCAGGGTTTGCCAACATTGGTGAACAAGGTGGTAAACAATGAGGAAAATTCAAACTGGAGAGACAGTGGAGCTCCTCCAGTGAAACTGTGAAATGGCATTTAGCAGAGTGAGAAAATAGACGTCATCAACAATAACTCTCTGTCTTCTTTAGGAAAGAAGACAGAGATTAGTGTGTTCACCGAGTCACGCAGTGTGTTTTTGTTACCTTTCTGACCCCACACAATTCTCCGTATGTCTTCAAACATGTAGACACTTCACTTCATTTACATTTGAGGAAATCAGTCCATGCCATTGGATTTGTTTGCATGTTTATTTGGACATTATTATTTTTTACATCGGAGCTGTTCGGGGTCCAATTTGACATATAAAACGCTGCATTTATCACGTCCCAAATCATATGTACATATGAATCTATCATGTTAAATGTGTGGTTATGGTTTCTTCTAGCTAATATCAGCAACATTTGAGCTCAACAAATACCTTTTCTCTGTGTGTCCTCCCTTCTTTTTCACATGTCTCAAGTCCTGGCAGCACACTGTGAAATGAAAACATCTCCTCTGTCCAAATCCACACCATAAACAAGAGGCCTGTCAGTGATAAATGTCACTCCACCTCGTGTTTGTCTCTGTGTGTCTAAACAGTTTCATCTCAGTGCGGACACACTGCAGATCTGCTACCTTTGACTCAATAACAGGGATGAATTGTTGGCTCTACTCTCCCCCATGTTGCCAGTTGAGCCTCACTGATGCTGTATCCACTGTATAATCTGCAAAATACATGTTTGTTGTTCAAGTTCAAGTTTTGGCAAAGTGGAAGGGCTGATTCCATCTTTGCAAATGTTTGTTTAAAGCATATCCTTGACTGCTGTTTATACATTATCATCATGATAATGTGTTGTTTTGCTTTGCATTTTCCAGCCCAGATTTTTCAGCTCTGCCAAATGTTTTGACACTTGTGACACAGATGAGGAGGAAAGATATTTCTAAAATGCTGTTTCCTAAGTAGAAATTAACTCATAGTTGCATCACTTAAAGCAGTGGTGAAATGCTGCCGCTGTGTATGAACTCCAGGAGCAAAGAAAGATCAATGAGGACATCTTTTATTTTTATGCCAACTTTTCAAAGAAAACTCAGCTCCTAAATTTTATTCCCCTCATGCACTTTTGGACTTCTACATTAACCATTACTGTATCAGAGCACAAATTACAAGATCATCAATCATGGCTGGAAACCTCGGGTGTCCTCAAATATTATCCAAAAAAAAAGTCCTCATGAAAAAAGCAACAGATCCTGTTGCATAGTAAATTATATCCATATAAGTAAAGTTTGTGAGGACTTCAAGAGTGTAGATACTGGTTTGAGCTTGAGTTTTGGCAAAATGAGTTTAATAGACCATGGTGAGTGTACAAATAAGGATATACGAACAGCAGCTGTCTTCGTGAGTTTTATTCTTCTTGCAAGTGGAACAGAAAGCACAGAGCATCAAGGTGGTCTGTGCAGTAGTTCGGGGGGAAGGAGTCAGTGTTTGCTTAGATAGACCCGAGACTGGGAATCTGCCGATACCAGACACAGAGAAGTACATGTGAACCTTGGGAGGAAAAGTCAAGGCACATATTGGTACGTTGGGATGTTGCAAGGCTTATATGGAGACATTAGCCTATACATACCAGTTTATAAGGTTTATAGAGCAGTGCAACATTCTTGTGCTTCACACAAACTGATGCATTTTATGTCCCCATTGATGGAGGGAAAATTAAGTCACATTAATTCTATTTATATAGCCCAACATCACAAGCACAATTTGCCTCACAGAACTTAACAGTCTGACACCCTCTATCCTTAGACCCTCACAGTGAGGGAGGAAAAACCTCAAAACCCTTGTACAGGGAAAAAATTGGAGAAACCTCAGAAAGAGTCACAGAGGAGGGATCCGTCTTCCAGGATGGACAGACGTGCAGTAGGTGTCGCATGTACAGAGACAAGTTCAACAAATTGCAAACATCAAACATCAAATTTTACAATGAGAGGAATGAGAAGATGATAGCAAATAGGGGCATTTCAAAAATCAGTAACATTAATAACAATTATCATCATCATCATCATCTCATACAGAGGCAAAAGCTACTTAAGTGAGATGCAGCAAATGGTTGGAATATGGACCTAGAGTTGTACAGGAAGCTCTGCAGGCTCGTCTGAGGAGTGGAGGAAGTCTGATGTCATTGCACAATGCTGTTGTGACTGTAAGGAAAGCTCCTGTGTGTGCATGTATGTACATGTCTGTTATTATGCCCAAACGCTTCTTTTGAGCTTTAGAATTGTAACCATTCGAAAAATAAAAAACATTAAATGTCTTTTGACTCACTGCTCAGCACTGGAACTTTAAGTCCCATGACCAGTGCTATTTGTTTTATCTGTTGCTTGGTTTTTGTCACTGTGTTTGTGTGATGTCCAGCAGTGAGCCGAGCCACTCTGCTGAGCAATTTTATTTAGCCATTTAACTAAAGCACATGATCAAAAGTGAGGGTTGGAATGACCCAGGAAGATTTAAAGTCCTTCACCTGGGGTGAAGGAAAGCAGCCCAGGGCAGTTCTGATCAATTTCTTGTTTGACAAAAAAGTTGTGTTTTTTTTTAATTCCTAAAAAGTCAACTTTCTTGAAAGCTGATGTTTTTCAACTTGTGACAGTGTCATGAACTCCCTGCTCCACAAGTCCGTCTTTGTGGCTGTCCGTTCACTTTTCTTGAGAACACTCAGCAGCACGTGTGACTTGAGTCGACCTTTCATCACGTACAGTCTCCTTTCTGAAAGCAGGCATGCTAACCATTTACCCAAATATTTACTATTAAAAAAGACTAAACTTTGCATAGCTCTTTAACTAAATGTCCCATTACTGTTTATATATGTATTTGCTATACAGTATTAATGTTTGTGTGGTGGGTAGAGTGAGCGGTAGTGTCCTATCACATCAATGGCAGTCTGTTTCACGCCGTGCAGAGCTCAAAGACCATTCAGTTTCCAAAATAAAGCCTGTGGAAGTGAACTGTGGGTCACTGCAGCCCCTGAACTGGTTTATTAGTGTGGTCTGTGCAGAAAACTGTGCTGCCTTTAATGTATGCTGCTATATGTTGAGAAAAAGGCCAGTGAGGCCCTCTCACCTCGAAGAAACCGTTTTAATACAAGAAAACAAGTTGTGTTCTCTTGAATTTTACAAACACTATTTAGACTATTTTGATTGACTGTGACTATTTAGCACAACAGCTGCCTTTCAGATACATGAATCAGGGGCACAATGACAAGAAAAGTGGCCTGAAACTTGACATATTTCTCCTTTATTGCTCAGAAGGCAGAGAAAGTCTCACCCAAACGCAACTAATGAAATTCCTGAACCTTCACTCCCCCACCAATAGGCATTCATCCACTACAGCAAAGAGCAAAGGGAGTACTTCCCGTGTGGAGGGTGTGACGCTTGGCACAAAAGCCCCTCTATCCACAACGCATGGCTCCGACCCCAACCAGAAAGATCACTCACTGCTTTTCTATTTGGAACCAACCGCTCCCCCCCCCCCCCCCCCTCTGTTACAGTTGTGATTGTAATACCCCCAGTTCTCTGTTACAGTTGTGATTGTAATATTGATTTGTGTTTGTGTTGATTTGCTTCTAAAGGGAAAAAAAGGGGTGAGCAAAATGTTGCCAAGTGCACAATAACAATACCATTTTCTAATGAAGTTACAATGAATTGTAAGACCATGTACAGACAAATTAATCCATCTGTCCACAGTAGATCATTATTGATGATTATTGACATTTTATTAAATAGTGTTTCTTTTAAAAATAATAATGATAAACAATGTTTCATTCCTGGTCTAACCGGTGGGCACAAGATGTCTCATACAAAACATCCCCATTAAAGCCAATTCTCACCTTACACTCTCCAGCTACTTTCCTAGGTACATCTGTTTAAATGCTTCTTAACACAGATATCAGTCAGTGGCAGCAATTCAATGCATGGTCGTTGGTGCCAGATGGGCTGGTCTGAGTATTTCAGAAACTGTGGATCTACTGGGATTTTCAAGCACAATCATCTCAAGGGTTTACAGAGAATGGGCCAAAAAAGAGAAAATATCCAGTGAGTATGTTCTTTGGGCAAAAATTCCAAATATGATGCCAGTTCAGTGGGGAATTGCCAGATTCATTCAAAATAATAGAAAGGCAATAGTTTCTCAAATAACCACTTATTACAACTGAATGAACAACACGTTAAATTTTAAAGCAGATGGGCTACAGCAGCAGAAGACCACACCACGTGTCACTTCAGCCACTTTTATAGGTATCCTCTGTACTTAATAATGTGGCTGGTGATTGATGCACATAGGAAGTTTAAATTATTCACATCTCACTTGGACCACAATGATGTGCACATAATCTGAGAATAAAGGTGTCTGAGGAAAACCCTTCCCCATACATCAAGTCCATGTGAAACTAAACCGTGGATCTAAAGTGAGGCTCAAAAATAACAGTAAGAATGAGTGGGGAGAAGATTTTCAGTGGAAGGGGACATAAAAGGGACACTCAGCTGCGGTGGCTGACGCTTGCTCATCCCACCTCTGCTCCACCCACACTGCCTAAATTATTTACATATCGTGGCTTCAGTAATTTACGAAAGACGGCAGTGAGTGGTAGCTTCAAAATAAACTCGGGGTGGCTGACGTCACATTCACAGTGTTTTTCCACACACCCTTGGTGAAGCTCGCTGTTACGACCCTGTCAATGTGTATAAGAGCCAGTGACACACCAACAGTGAAAACCTGCAGTTGGTACAGTATGTAGTTACATTAATATGCTGAGCACGAGTCAAGAGTCGTATGGCAAGCGGCTTTAACATTTCACTGGTAGACAGAATCGTTCACTAACAATATCGGCAATTTCATTCTTATCGGTCAAAACTACAGCTACACATATCTGCAATTCAGTTTTTACCAGTCATAATGACGTCACTTTTTCCATCCATGTGTTTGGGGTTGTCATTATAATTCTAGTTTCAGATATCTACAACGTCATTATAACTAGTCAAAATTTGAAAAAGTTCACCAAGTTCAAAATGTCCTCAATTGAACATATCAACATTGTCCTTTTTAGAAATATTGAACTAAGTTTAATTTCACCCTATATTTCCAGTTTCAGATAGGGCCAAATTTCCCTCTTAGGAAATAAAGAGTGCTTTAAGGTTTTGACAAGCCAAAATGTCCTCACAAAGAGAGATTTGAATCCAATTTTGTCCCCACAGCCAATTACCAAGATGTACACACAGTCAGCAGGTGTCATTTGTTAAAATCAGCAGAAATCAATGACAGAAGTGATCTTTTTGTCATTCCCACTCACAGGCTGCACTCCTTATACTCTATGGAGCCACATGTGTATCACCTACTCCTTTCTCTCTCTCTCCATCTCCCTCATTACACACATATTTTCCATGTCTTTTCTTGCCTCATTGAGATTTCACTGGGTCACTGTGGCGTTCTTCCTCTGTCAGCCAGAGGTCACTGGTTCTCCCCTTTTGCCTTGACCTTTGCTTAAGAGAAAGTCTAAAGACAAAAAAAACTCTCCTGCAGCCAAAGCTCTTTTAGATTAACAACAAGCATTCATGCATCCATACTTTGAAGTTGAAACACTGTTCATGGTCCATTTAGGAGGGTTTATGGGCAAAAATTGAATATGTCACCCCTACATATGTTTGTACAAGTGTATCATAGGTTTAAAATAAAAACAGCTTGGTTTTGGTAGCCTCAGAATAGGCCTTGTTTAAAAGCCATAGGTAAGGGCCTTGCTTTACAGAAACCGCCATCATGTTTTAACTTACGCTTACGATACGCAGTATCGGTCCATATGCAACATGGTGAACAGAGAGATGTCTGCCACCACCATCATGTGACCAGGAGGTGAGTGAGGGCTGCAAATGTCAGCCACAAAGTTTGAGAATTAATTTGGAAATGGCTGCGTCTAGCTAAATGGTAAAGGCAACAGCACAAATGCCTGTTTAAAAGACTCTATTGGTCTACTATTGGTATTGATAGGAATTCAGAGTTTTGATATCAGTATCGTAACGGGCACAAAAAAAGTGGTATCAAGACATTTCTAGATTTTAACCATAGTCCGAACAGACAAATGTGCTTTTTGCATTTTGAAGCACAAACTAAGAGGAATGACATCTATTCTGCTATGTGAAGGCCTCTGCAGTTTCTTGGCACACCTGGTAAATAGAGTGAGAGGGGAGGTCCTGCAGTGGTTACAATCTTTAATCTCACCACTAGATGCCACTTTTCCCTTTAAATTGGACCAACGCTCATGTTGTCAAATATTTTTAGAATGTTAAAATGCTTTGTTTTGCCACAGATTTGCAAAATGTTTCTGTGTTTAACAAGTGTTTTTTGTTTTTTTCTTTTTTCTTTTTACGAAACGACAATCAACTGTCACAAAGGAGAAAAACTCTTTTAATTAGTTGCCTTTTATTAGGACAATTATCACAAGTGACAGATTTACAACTTTTTTTTATTAAGATTGTGGTATCGTGGACCTTTGATGTTATCTGATAAAAGGGCACTGGGCATTTGATGTTATTTGATCAAAGGGCACTGGGCATTTGATGTTATTTGATCAAAGTCCGTGTGGACCTCAGATGTTATATGATAGCTAAAGACAGATAGATACATGTCAGACAAACATACAGTGATCATGTAATCCCTGCCTAACAATGTGTGTGTGTGTGTGCTTCGCTCCTGAATAAACAGAAATACCAAAGAGTGTTTCTTACTTTGTCCATGTCACCCAGCCCAGTAAGGGATTACACTGATGTGAATTTAGGTCATTTTCAAAGTTGAAGGAGTTTGCAAATTCCTCATGGGCATCAATAAATAAGTATTTCTGAGTCTGATTTTGATTATACGTCTGATTCTCCTTCACACTCGAGTGGACAAGTATAATAAAAGTGCCTCAGATGTAAAGGTTCACACAGACTCAGGATGGAAACAGATGAGAGGCTGTTGTTGAGGGAACTAGTTCTCTCTCTCTCTCTCTCTCTCTCTCTCTCCTCCTGCTCCTGAATAATCCACTGACTTCACCCAGTTCAGCAGATTTAATCAAAAAAGTCTTTCGGTCTGGTCCTACCCCTATGAGAACAGCTTTTGTCACAAGTAAAAATAAAAAAAAAGTTCTTTTCAAAATAGTTTTCCTTACCCACTCCTCCTCCTTCCTTCCCTTCCCTCCTCTCTCCCTCCCTCCCTCCCTCCCTCCTCAGCATCAAGTGCAGCCTGAGCTCAGTGTCCCAGCTGCGACTTTCTCTCTCAGCCTCTTTGAAGGAGTCATGAGGAGAAGGGAGTCGTCGCCCTGCTGAGACCTGCACGTCTGGGATGCAGTGACTGTTTTCTGCTGGGATCATATTTGTATTAATACACATCAGAAGGAAACAAACAATACATTGCGGATTTGACATATCCATCAATCGGATGCAAGCAGGTAGGGGCACCTTTGTCATTTCACCGTTGCTGTGGTTCTTACTGGAACCTTGTTGGAGATATATTTGCTTTTAAAGTGTTTGTCATTGTTTTTCTTTTTCTTTTTTTTTTTTGAGATTTCTTTCACTGTCTATTGTTTTCATTTATTTGCTTTATAATATAAAGTTTTGATTTTGGGTAGAATATTTAAGGTGACTTTATAGACATGATTTTATGTAGTGCACAGTATATTATTATTTATTATGGGTGCTTTAATATTATTATCTTTATTAATGATAATGTTTGTGCCAGGTTTTTAAGTATATTTTAAGTTGTCTAAAAATCTAAAATCTAAAAAATACATTGCCCAGCTATGTGGAATTGCAGATGTTTTTCTTATTTCTTTAAAGGGAATATGATATTTATTTGCACTATGATGCTGATTTTTTTTTTCCATCACTTGTGGAATGTGGAAACAGATGGCTCAAATTTTTACTTGGATTCACATTTTTTGGGCACATTCTCCATAACAACCATCACCAGAGTTTGCCTGATGAGGCTTTTTGTTTTGGAAAACACTTTGGAAGTTTATGCATCTGAGAGGTAAAGTTTATCTACTGATGGTTTTTGATAATGGTGGAATCACACAAATCGAATGACCCATTCTTACTGAAGTAGAAACAGTCAGTTGTGCCACAGCGCCACCTGTTGGTCTCTCTGTCTCTTGGGTGCCACACTAAATAGGGCAGCTTTCTGACTCCCTCTGTGCAGGGATGGAGAGGGCACAGCGTCTTTTTCAGCTGACAGCAGTGGAAAATAATGGACTTGAAACAAACGCCTTCTATGACCATGAGCCATGATGGCAGCGTATCAGTTTCCACTCTGTGCTGAATAATTGCAGGCTTTCTTCTGGATTTGTGTTATGTCTGAGTCTGGTGGTGGGAGTGTGAAGCTCGACAGAAACTAAAGGGTCATTTCTGCATCTTCATTTACACAGACTGTTTTACTACTGCGGGCTTGTCTTTTATTGCTGTCTGTTTTGGACTGGTTAAATGTTGGCCACTTTGCGTGTTTTATTGGAGACTGTGTGGCACACGACAGGGCAATAAGTGCCAAACGAAAGCTGGAATGAGAATTTGCAGCCTCATGAAAAAAAGTGGAATTCAGTTAGAAGAAAGCATTGATATAGTCCACAGACAGAGGCAGCCCTAGCTCTCAGCTGTGTCTCCTGGAGCTTTGCCAAACCAGGGGACATCTTATTTTCACGCTGCACTAACATCGAGTTGAAAGGGAATGTTTGTCTGTGGACTCTCTGCTCCCCAAAAAAAGAACAGAGTTCAAACGATTCTCTCTCCTTGTGTTTGGATTTGCCCGAGTGACATCATCACCACAGCCATGCTGACTTGCTGAAAGCTCTCCTGCTCTGTATTTAAATGATGGTCTGCCGAATCTATTAGAGTGCACCCACATTGTAACTTTCTTTACAGGGTTATCACGACTATTGGCAGCCTCACACTCTTACTATAGCAGCAGAGTCCAGCAGCCTGTCTGCACAGTCTCTGTGTTTGATGACATTTCTATGCATGGACAGGGAGTGGAGTGGAGCTCAGGAAACCAGATATGGTGATTACTGAGAGAGAAGGTTAACCATTGTGGCAAACCTCCAAGCCAATGTCTCAGCCCATTCAGAGCATCAGGGTTCATCTTCTCCTTCTCACTGCCCGCAGCCTCCTGCAGGACTCAGTTGACATAAATCTCCTCTAAACCACAAGACACATGCAACAGCTCGGGAGAAATGCTGCAAGAGCTCGTCAGTATTTTCAGCAGAGTGCTGGATCATTTCCCCACGAGGAATCACACCAATCTTTAACAAAATGTACCCCCCACAAACAGCAGTGCCAAGTGTGCTGTGCCGCCATACCGTGCTGAGTCTAGAATTTGGACATGTCTCAAATATTCTGTGCTACACTGCCTCCCTGTGGCTATAAGTGAAAGTATTTTATCTTCATCAGGACACATGATCTCTGGGTGTAGGAGATTTTCTTTCACACACATTGCATGAGGTCAAAGCCGATTGAAGGCTGTTAGGTGAGTCACATTGCTCGGTTTACTGTGTCAAACAGTGGATCATCACAGTGTGACAAACCATCTGAGGCCGACTCACAGGAGTCACTTTTAATCCCGATGCAAAAATAGGTGTTGCTGTTTATCAACAAGAACAAGACAATTAACAAGAACTGACTGACCTTACTTAGATCATCACAAAACCTCAGAACTCTCCCTGGGACTCAGCACAGCAGCCAGTTTGACAAGTTGCAGTAAGAAAATCACAGAAAACAAGCCAATGATTTCAGGTGGATGTTGGTTCACTGTCACGCAGTGACACTGTCCTGACTGAACTGAGCAGAGTCGTTCATGTGATCAGTATCACCTGTGCTTTTCCTGCTAAACCATGTCAAATAAGGAGCCATTCAAGCTGAGAAACCTGTGCCTTTAAATATCCCTGCTCCTGTAAACCCCTAACCAATAACTGTCCCACAAATGTACAAAGAATAATTAAGAGAAAAGCAAAACATTGCACAATGTATGGCAGATGCATGAAGGACCATCAAATTCTAATTGAATGTTTTTACAGTATAAATTTTATGGTATTGTGGGTTTGCAATATTCATGCTATCATCAGCTTAAATACAAAGAACATTACAATAAAGACAGATGGTTTATTTTTAAACCATAGTATATGACAATTAAAAAATTGGCCTAATGAGGAGACACAGCTTTTCTCAATGGAAGTTTCAATGTCCACAAATCCAAACATTTGTTAAAGCGTATCATTCAAACCCCTAAATGCAAATCTCACAATGATTCTGGAGGAAAAGTTCATAAAAGTCATGAGGATTTTGTGTCAGGTAATGAATGTTAATGTGCAATATCTGGAGTCAGTCCATCTGGAATATTTTAGGACACGTTAATTGAAGTTGACTGATGGTGACACGGCACCGCATGAAAGATGGGATCACCAAAGTAACTGAGATGCTTCCTGTGGGGAAGCATCTCTGTCAATTCTACCTGTCAAGACATCTCGAAAATAATAAAAAATAAATAAATAAAGTGAGCTCTGAGATAACCGGTTTTTGAGAAATACAGCATTCTCCTTTTTCCGATTCTTCACCAACAGTTTTTATTTAAATTGTACCTCGGTGACATTCATCTAGCTTGATCGTCTAGCTTATCTCTGTGCACCCTGGGTGTGTTCAACCTGAGTACACGCCTCATTTCATTCAAATTAAAATGTTATATTATTTCAATAAATTCAATTTCAGCCTTAAATGTTATTTTTGTGTCTGGCAATTCTGCCTTAAATGCTGAAGAATCAATATTTGTATGGATGACTGGGAACCATTTCTGGATGAAAGACAGCATGATTCCTCCTCTCTGGCTCATTCATTTGGATTATGTGTGTTATTTCAGTTTCGGAACAAAGTGGTGGACCTGCCGACATGACAATGCCTGGTGCATATTAACTATTGCTCTAGGAAAATCATAACTGCACACACAGAATCATGACTTCTTTTATTGAAAGCTTTTCCTGAGCTCTCCTCTCTGTTCTCTTGGGTTTCAGAGCCAGGCCCAACCTAACAATGGGCCTCATACCCTTGTGTATCCTGTTCCCGGTGCTACTGGCTGTGGCTGCAGCTGTCGAGGAGAACTCAGTCACCGATGAGTACACCTGGCCACAGTGGAAGGTGCCTCTGGTAAGAAAAAGACGTACTGTTCATCTCAGCAGCCCCGACTTCTCAGCACATTCGCAACTGGAGCTAAGTGGAACCTGTGGGATAGAGTGTCAGCGTCGCCTTCCTACACCTTCTCTGGAAGACCTGGAGCAGTTTCTGTCCTACGAGACGGTCTACGAAAATGGTACACGCACATACACCTCCGTTTCCGTGCAAGGCCTCACCAAGGTGACTGCTTGGTCCACAAATTCCTCCACTAGCTCACGGCGTAAACGTGAGGTGTACGGCACCGACACGCGCTTCACCATCTCTGATAAGCAGTTCTCCACCAAATATCCCTTCTCCACATCTGTGAAGATCTCCACAGGTTGTTCCGGGGTTCTGGTGTCACCCAAACATGTGCTGACAGCTGCTCACTGCATCCATGATGGGCATGATTATCTGAGTGGAGCACAGAAGCTGCGCGTTGGTATTCTGAAGGAGAAGTCCAGACGAGGGAAAGGAGGCAAAGGGAGAGGTGGGCGAGGAAAGGGAAAAGGGAGAAAGGGAGACAAAGGTAAAGAGGAAGTCCAGGAAAATGAGGAGAATGGTGGGAAAGGAGAACATAAAGGGAAAGGGAAAGGGAGGAAGAGCCGGAGTCGGCGAAGTGCAGATTCAGAGAAACCTTCATTTAGGTGGACCAGGGTCAAACAGACCCAGATTCCTAAGGGCTGGTTCAAAGGTGTGTCTGATGGACTGGCTGCGGATTTTGACTACGCTGTTCTCGAGCTAAAGAAAGCCCCCAAAGTCAAGCACATGGATCTTGGTGTTATTCCTTCAGTCAAGAAGCTTCCTGCTGGGAGGATCCACTTCTCTGGTTTTGATGATGACCGGCCCGGGAACCTGATCTACCGGTTCTGCTCCGTGTCTGAGGAGTCCAGTGATTTACTTTATCAGTACTGCGATGCCAAACCCGGGTCCAGTGGCTCTGGAGTCTACATCCGCCTCAAAGAGCCCGGCAAGAAAAAGTGGAAGAGAAAGATCATTGGGGTTTTCTCCGGTCATCAGTGGGTGGATGTAAACGGGGACGGGATGCAGCAGGATTACAACGTGGCAGTGAGGATAACACCTGTCAAATACGCTCAGATCTGCTACTGGGTCCACGGGGACTCAAGTGAGTGCCAGGTGGCCTAAGACAACACAGGAGTCCCACTGACCTTACCATTGCTGACCCCTCCACCCCCCCGACCCCTGACCTCTTATCACCAACCAGGGGCCCGACGACTGCCTCGTCACTTCCTGCCTTCCTGTTTCCTCCTGTGCCTCCGAGCAACACCTCCTCCACTTATTTACACACACGCGGCCATGCAGACTCCATGTTGATAACAACAGGAACTCGTCAACGCACCAAGAGAACTGTGGTTCTTCAGCTTTTCTAATTTATTTGCTTCAAAAAAAGGACAAAAAAGTGTATTGTGAGTATTTGCGGACCATGAAGTTCTTAAGCTTTTTTTTTTTTTTTTTTTTGACCCATTTTGGATACAATGTTGGGAAGCCTGTACAGAGTGCAGTCCAGTTACATTCATCATACAGTATATTACAACAATGATTTGAACAGAGACTTGCATTGTCATGCTCTCTACCACTGTAAAGTGTGATTACGTGCATTGGCTTTGACAAAAGACCCAGGAAAAAAATGTTAACTTTTGTTTCACAGAGGAACTTTATAGAAATATTGAGATTACTGTTTTTAATGAGCTTGTGTTTTGCTTTGTGTATATCTAGTTTTTTTTTTTGTTTGTTTGTTTGTTTGTTTGCCTTTTTTTTTTTTTACAGCTACCTTTTAAAATAAGACTATTTTTCAGTCGAAATAGAGAAAGGGTTCTTTTGGATCCTGGATATTAGATTTTGAGATTTTCTCTTCTTGCAGTGCAGTGAAATGTGGTTTCATTGTC
This sequence comes from Brachirus orientalis, assembly GCA_016785285.1. Lineage (NCBI taxonomy): Eukaryota > Metazoa > Chordata > Actinopteri > Pleuronectiformes > Soleidae > Brachirus > Brachirus orientalis. Next base: position 4,818,874 of record JAFBJR010000425.1, read on the forward strand.
GTGCACATAATTATATCAGTGCTTACCCAGATGACGTGGTGCTAATTTATGGGATTGTATTTTGTTTGTTTGTTTTGTTTCTTTTTTGAGGGGGGGGGGGGGTTCAGAATATATTTTGATAGCCTAGTACTGTAACAATGTAATTAATGTGAGGCTACATTTTTGTTAACATGGGACTGACCCATTTAACAATTTACTTGAGGTTTTTGGGGGGAATTTTCTCTAATTCTAAGAGTTAAATAAGATCACAATTTTTTAGATAATAACACATCTGAATGTGGGATGTGATTTTCGTATGTATCTCATGTTTCAGAATTCGTTCGGGTATCCCTTTTGAATGGCAAATATTTGAAATTAATCTGAAATTAATGTTGCAGATTGAAGACAACAAACCATTAAACCAAGATTACTACTTGTGTGTGTTTTTGATTACCCCAACTGTACTGGTGTCTGTGTAATAGATCACTGCCAATTAGGGTTATTGTAATTTCCTAACTCAGCAAAATCACAATTTACACCTTCATAAGGGCTAATTATTTTCTAAAGGACACCAATTTAGCACAACTCTGACACAAATTAGAATGTGTAAAAACAGAGCTCCTTTCAAAGGTGGAACCACATGAAAAAGTTAAATACTGGACCGGCAGGGATCTGTATTATAAGTACAATTTTGCAGTTAATCAAATTCTAAAAACATCAGCTGGTGCATAAAACATAATGGTAAAATTTTACATTACAGTGGAGTAACAATATGATCATAGTGCAGTAATAGGTTTGTTATAAAGACGAAATAAACCTCCGTTTCCGTGCAAGGCCTCACCAAGGGACGTGTATGGGACGTACGGCAGGGTGAATGTCACATATATAATATAATTGTCTGTTTTGATTCCCCTTTTAATGTGAAGGTATTACAGTGATGGTAGCCTACTTTAATTCTTATTCCCATGCTATAATCTGGATATTACATAAGAAATAACATGGTATTACAGTGAAATTGTCTCAATTTTACCTCACTAGAAGTCATTATCAGTTATTGGTATAAGAGGTATGCCAGAAACTTACCTCCCTATTGTAAAATTAAAACCATACTTTTATGTTTTACTGTACTGTTAGGTTTTACCACAACAATTCAGACTTGTTCATTCAATAAGTGGCAGTAAACAATCATATGCTCTTCAAATCAGAAAAAGAAATAGTGCTTCACAGGCACTTCAATCCATCATTGAATTTATTGCATTTCATCGGGCTTACATGCACTGGGGAAGGCCATGGTAAATAAAATAACTTTACAACTAAACAAAAATACAATTTCAATAATTAAGTCATGAAAAATGGCACCAATCTTCCATTGTTTTTTCACCTGCTCACACACTCCACTGACACAAACAGTGTGACCCTCATACTGTAACTGTCACAGGACCGGCGATGTACCGCTGTGACTATACACAACAACACTAGAACATATTAACTCCATTGCAAGTCAATGGGAAACAAGATCATAGCTGTGGATACACACTGCTCCCATGTGGCCATATACAGTATTACAGAAGTTAAAAATGTGGAAACAGGGTCAGCTACGACCACACGAGCAACTTGATGATGATGATGATGATAATGTCCAGACAGCAATCATATCATCTGACTCAAACACACAGTCAGTCGGGCGATTGTGTCTCACAGCACTGAGTGCCACAGGCTGGTAACATGGAATTTAAAGGAAGTCTGTGGTTTCAAGATGTTGATGAGATAATTAATTCATGAAAAATGGCACCAATCTTCCATTGTTTTTTCACCTGCTCACACACTCCACTGACACAAACAGTGTGACCCTCACAGGGTCAGCTACGACCACACGAGCAACTTGATGATGATGATGATGATAATGTCCAGACAGCAATCATATCATCTGACTCAAACACACAGTCAGTCGGGCGATTGTGTCTCACAGCACTGAGTGCCACAGGCTGGTAACATGGAATTTAAAGGAAGTCTGTGGTTTCTTTTAAAATCACAAACAGCACAATGCAGCAAGATGTTGATGAGCACAACAGATCTTAATCTGGGATTACCAAGGAAAAAGCTTTTCCAATGTTAACACATTTGTAATGTCTTGAGGACACAATCATACTATTAACTCTAATTGAAGTGTTCTTGGATTGTATTTCTTTGACGGTATTATACATCACCATGTTGGTTGTCAGCCTTTGTCTGAAATGTCTCGTCACATTCAAATCCATCTCAAACCACATCGACACAGTCTGAATCTAATTTAAATACACTGGATTTGACCTTTGAGTTTGGAATGACAATATTACATATTTTTAAATGCACAGAATATCCACACTTGCATGGTCTTTACAGGTTACAGTGAAAAAACCCAAGCAAAACATAACTGTACAGACAGTTATAGTGAAAGGCAGTTTAGATTTATCTGTATGATGAATATGAAAAACATTGTCTCTGGAATTAAATTGCAAGATATGTTTTGTTTTTTTTTTCCAATAGCAATGCCAGCAAATGTCCACATTAGTCTGGGGAACATTCGAACATTTAAATAAGACAGGAAAGACAAAAAAAAGAAAGTAAAAATAAATAATAAATAAAAAAATAAAAGGATCACTTGCTGGTCTGGTATGATTAGAAGCCCACAGAATTACTTTTTTAAATATACAATATATTAATCATATAACGCTTTTCATGTTGAAGTTGATGACAGGAAATAGAAGGATACTCACACAACTTCTTTTCTTTTGACTTCATGTCAGATTCACATTTATATTTCTCTTCAACAGACACACAGAATAGAGACAGAATCCTCGCCAGAGAAATCTATGTACATCAAAGAGGACCTTTCTGTAAACAACACACCACGTAATTCTTTTGAAAATCTACTGGGACTTGGTTTACCACTCTTACCTGGTCAGAGTGGCTTTGACAAACAGGAGCTCCTCCCCTCCTTTATCAGGAGGCAGAGACAAAAGTACAGGGCGGTGGGTGGAGCTTAGAACACTAAAGCACATCCATCATTCAACGCAACACTAGAAATTAGTCTAAACACATACGCCTTCACTTCCGCTCGTTTACGTTTTTTGGTTTTTTTGTTGTTGTTTTTTTTTTTGTTTAGACAAAAGATTGGTACATCTACATAAGCACACACTTGATTTTTTTTTTTCTCTTATAGCTATATATTATCCGCTATGGTTCACTTTCACATTTTGTGCTACAACATCACACAGGAGAAGGACGGGGTGTTGATGGGTGGGGCGGAGAGAAGATACTGTTGTACAGTTGAGAGGCTGCACATCACTGGCATCCTGAGATGTTGACAGACACCAGGTGAAAAAAAAAAAAAAAAAAAAAAAAAAAAAAAAAAAAAAAAAAAAAAAAAAAAAAGCTGAGAGGGCCCTTTCTGCTCCAGAGAAGAAGGAAAGCTGGAAGACAGGAAGTACAGAGAAAGCACTCAGAGAGGGCAAACCTCCACCAATGCCGCTCCGTTTCCACCAGTGTCAAAACACTCTCCTGTCTCACAAGGTTTACAAGACAATCCTGAATTTGGAACACAACCAACATCCAATCATTTCTAACTTGGGCGGTGACCTATATGTCCACAACATTCAATTTAAATTACTCCTTTACTTTTTGAGCTGCGCAACTCATAGTTGGACAAAAACATAGCATCCTAAGATTAGTGGTTCTTGATCGCAAAATGGTGCGTGTGGTAAATAAAAGTGGTTCAGACACAATCCCGTGAGCAACAACGATGAGATCATTAACTGTGAAACCATTCATTTGAATGTTAAATTAGCAATACATTTAAACTTATGTGAAACTAAAAAGGAACCAGTGTGGACATTGTGGACCATTTTGACAAGTCACAGGTGGAAAAAGAGGTGTGAACAGCTAAATTAAAGATGACTGTTTCGAACACTGCTTCAGGGTCACACTGTTGAAATGAACTGAGCAGAGCCGTCATTAATGTGATCAGAAACATCTGTGCTTTTCCTGCTAAAACATATCACATGGTTGCTGTGCAAAGGTTCATTCTTTTCCATATATGGTGCAAATGTCACAACTGTTGAAAGCACATTGACAAGGTCAGATGTGTTTGCTATAAAACAGCACTACTGGAAACATTATATGAATATATAAATATCAAATATAAATCAAATATTTAGGAACTGAAATCAATTTTTAGTGCCTTTAGTTTAAATATTAAGAATTATCAGCAAGATACCAACTATTTCTGACATCACCAAAACAAGAACATCAAATGTATCATAAGCAATGAAGCAGTTAGTGGAGTATTAACCAGCACTTACCAAAATCATCCAGAAGTAGTTACTGTGTTATTATGCTGTAAATACTGTATATGCTGTTCTGAACTCACACCTGGGGCATTATAAGAAGTCCTTGAGATCTAGTTCCGCCAGAGGGTCCTTGGGTTTCTTAGGACTCTGACTCGCAGGTCCCGGAGAAAGCTGTGAGACAAGGAAAAGGAGCATGTTTGAACAAAATGACCAGCTATGAGGCAGCACGCAAACACATCAACAACAAACATGTAGAATGAGTACATCTGGTTTATTTTATGTGTAAACAAGTGGTCATTTCGGCAACTGAGAGCTTTGGCTTGTGTGTGGTCCATTACCGGTGCTCCTGGTACAGTGACTCCAGGTGCTGCTCCAGCCGCACCTGTGAAGGGGGGTCTCATCATTGGCTGTCCCATCATGGGCTGCCCCATCATGGGTTGCATCATGGGAGCTCCAGGTCCACCTGCTGGAGGCTGAGAAGACAACACACTAGAATGGCTGAAACAGAATCGCAGTAGTGCACATGAGATATTTCACTATTAACTATAGAAATCTCACCATGCCAAAGCCAGGCTGTACACTCATTGGTGGCACCATGGCTCCAGCAGGTGGCGCTGCTCCTGGTGCCCCTGGAGCTCCAGGTGTGGCACCAGCCTGAGGAGACAGTCAGTGAAAAATATCTGCACAAAACTAATTCACAACTCACACAATTTGTGGAGGATTGGAAAATGTGAAGATCTGGATGCCAACAAATTTTGTTTGTGAATTTGTTTATACTGTGAAATGGTCGAGGCAGATGACCGAACATCTTTTGAGTCTGGTTCTGTCAGAGATTTCTTCCTGTGAAAAGGGAGTTTTTTTTTCTCCCCACTGATGCCTAGTGGGGCCCACGGTTGTTGTAGTGGTTAGCACTCTTGCCTTTGCCGTGGTGCGTGGGTTCTCACCGGGTACTCCGGCTTCCTCCCACAGTCCAAAAACATTGCCCGTAGGTATGAATGTGAGAGAGAACGGTTGTCTGTCTCTATGTGGCCCTGTGATGGACTGGCGACCTGTCCAGGGTGTACCCTGCCTCTCGCCCTATGTCAGCTGGAGTTAGGCACCAGCGCCCCCCGCGACCCCCAGTGGATAAAGCGGTAGAAAATGAGTGAGTGATGCCTAGTGCTTGCTCATTGTGTGAACTGTTGGGTTTCTTTTCTCTCTGTAATATTGTAAAGGTTTTGGCCTTACAATGTACAGTGCCTTGAGACAATGTATGTTGTGATTTGGCACAATACAAAGAAAACTGAATTGAAATGATTTATCTATGTCCATCTGTCTGTCCAGTTCCTGCTGTTATTACCATGGGTGCTCCAGGTGTAGCCCAGCTGGTGGGAGCAACCTGTGGCATCCAGTTGGCTCCTCCTGTCAGCTTCTTCTCACTCTGTGGGTCCCTGAAAATAATGTATATATATATTTAAAAGTAATTATAAATTCAAGACTTGAATAGGAACATAAATAGAAAAATGAATAGAATCAACACTACTGTGACATTCATCACAGGACATTTCAACCTTCAGTGATCACACATACAGTATTGTGCATGTATAGAGTTCACATATTTCATACACTTACTTTTTCTTTACTCCAAGGTCTGAACGGAGGAAAGGAAGCAGAACAAGTCAAAGTTTCTTTGGGAATTGATTTGATACAGAAAAGAGCGATGTCAGGAATGAAAATCTGCATTCTACCTCCGACCAGGTTGGCCAGTGACGAGTCCAGATCTCCTCCAATGGTTTTGGTGGGAGGTGGTGTGGCCGGTAAAGCAGCTGCCACTCCACCCACTGCGACGGGAGTTCCCATGCTTCCTGCGGTGCTTCCAGCAGTGCTGCCCCCGGTGCTCTGGGGCGTTACTGCAGGCAACAGCAAGGTGCCTATTCCATCAAACACTTAAGAGAAGGTGGAAATGGCAGGACATCAGAAAAACAACTCCGATTACAAACAAGCAAATCCATAATCTAGTTATGAAACTGTGTGTGTGGGAGGCAATCCAGTTGAAACAGCATCAATTAGGGATGTCCCGATCCTGATAACAAGCACTAGATCAGAGCCAATCTAGACATTTTTTTAAGTGAACCGAGAACAAAAATCAACCCCATCACTTAATGTTGACCTTTTACTCCAGCTGCAGGGCTTTCCACAAGGGCCTTGTGAGGTTACTATATAAAAAGTGTCCAGGTCCTTCATGTAGCTGAGCTGCATACTGTGGCAGAGCTTTATTTAGGGCAGACTCATAATTAGCTGTGTTTAATATAAATGGTCTGCACTTTGCTCTGTCCTTTCTACCCCGAGCGCTAACCAGTAAAAATATTGAATAGGGGCAAAAAAAAGCTGATCGGGACATCCTTAGCACTGATAGCTATATGTGCCTCACATGCACAATGTAGGACTGTAGATACAATTGAGCATTCAGAGGGATAAAATGACCTCAACTGGATTTCGCTAAATGCTCAGCCAGTTTACATCACTCCGAATATAAACACTGGCTGTTTCTATCATCTGTTTCAAACGAGATGTCTTCAAGGTAAAAGGAAAAAAAAATGCGCAGGTTTTCATTCCAACTGGTGGTGAATCACTTCATAACTAATTCTTATTTTTAGTTTTAAATGTGATCTCTGGCCACTTTCTAAAATGCCTGGGAAATGCAATGTGCAACTGAACTTCTAAATGTGACAAAAGCCTACACACCTGCCCTTTGTTAGTGTCCTGTAGACATTTCTCAGTGGAGAGCATTACAGCCTTTGCAAATTATGGTGCTGTTTGTCTATTTAGAACTATAAGTGAGTTTGAGTGATAATATGTAGAATTTTTCAGCTTCCGTGCCTTTCAATGCAACCAGAACTGAGTAGTAGCTTCCACAACAGTGCTGCTCAATTTGCCACATGGCAATGTTCAGTGTTAAATTTTGTTATCTTTCAGGATTGGAAGGAAAACTTGCTGATTCCACTGCAGACAGACTCAGGGCTTGATGCCATGTGGTTACTATAAGAGCCACTGCTCTAAAAGAAGAGAAAAATAAAGATACACTGACCATTTTTTAACACTAAGTAACATCTCATGCAGGAATCAAACTAATATTGCAACATGCAAAACAGGAAAATCATCAGAAGACAGAGACAGGGGACTCTGGTCCAAACTGCACATGCTGCGATGAACTGCAGGATTGAACTCACCAATGATAGATTAGAAGAAGCAAACAAAGACGCAGCAGAGCGAAGAGGGGTGTCAATGGGGTGAAAAATATGATAAGTAGGAAAGAAAAGGTGAGGGTAGAAAGAAATGCAGACAGAGGAAAAAAATTGATTTCGGAGAGAAGGGGTGTAGGATGAGGAGGTGGAGAAGGCAGAGCATTTTTGAAGGTGTAAGTATGACAAGAGAAGAAAGAGAGAAGTGAAATCAGTGCAAGAGAGGGAGCAGTGCTGAGGAGTTAAGTTGTCAGCAGCAACAACAGTTTCACGTCAGGAGAGCAGAGATGGCAACAGCAGATCAGTGTTCAGATGCATGCAGCACTAAAGCTCTCAGCAGGAACAGAGGAATATGTCCATTTTTAAGATAGAACAGCTTAAATGTAGCAGAACACTCTGAAGCACATCAAGCAGATCTGCACAAATGTGCACATTTTATAACAGCTAACATTTTACAAAGCAGGAGCATCCAGCAGATTACTAAAAGTAAGTAAGCCAAATTAAGAAAAATACATTTATTGGAATTTACTCACTTGAAGCATCAAAGCCACCAGAGGGCACTGGTGTAGTGGTTGCAGGTTCTAGTGCTGCTGGAATTGCAGCAGGTACTGGTGGTGTTGGTGATGGCAGTGAGCCCAGAGCCTCAAAGCCTGACTCCAAGAGGTCACCCTGAACTGGAGCTGAGGCCGGGGCCGGAGCCAAGGGAGCCAGAGGAGGTGCTGCAGTGGGGGCCAGGGTGGGAGACATCAGTCCTGCAGAGCATCAGGCAGCAAAGATGAGGTAAGTACGGGGATCACCATAATTCCATGTCTAACAACACACACTACAAATGATAACAGATGGCCACCTTAAAAGCAAAATAAAATGAAAATAATTTGATATAAATCAAAAAGTTACAACACCAGGTTTTATTGAAGTAATGTGAACTATTAAGCAAACACAGCATTATAAATACATGTACAAAAAAATCAGTATCAGATTGGATGATAACACTAACATGACAAAAATGTGAAAAATATTACAATCTGAAGAGCACAAATCTAACTGGTAAGTATTAGTCCACTACTACACTTTCCAGCTCTTGTGCACTCGAGTATATATTATGCATTTTATGCTCTGTTGGTTACTATTTGTACTCATTTGCAGTTATTTGACAGCTATGTTACAGTTACCTTTTTTTTAGTTACTTATTAAAACGGAGCATTACAAAATTGTAACACAAAATGTGTCTCACTTATACTGTATATAAAAATGTCAGTTTTTCTACACCAATGTTCCATATATGCTCACAAAAATAAAGGCGTGTCAACACACGGTATGTCGTGGTCACTCATCAGACTTGAGGAACATGAGAAAAATATGTATACAGTTTACAGTTTAATTTAAATATATAATGTGCATGTTGAAAAACATTAAAAACTGAAAGAAGAAGAAAAGATAAAAAACACTTTTAGAAAAGCTCTATTCATCCACTTTTAGCACAGAAATAAGATTTGGCTTCACTAGTGGGTTGTGGCAGACAGACAGTAGACAAATGGGACTAAAAGACTGCTGTCTAATTAATTCAACCAGTCCTGCCAAGTTAGTGTCATCATTAATTTAACAAATGCTGCTCCATAATTATTTACCGCATCATTTTCTTGCCAACATCAAACTTTGTGCAAGACAAATTTTTCATGAAACTTTGCTGGGTTAATTTAATCATAACTCCCATGATGTGACTGTGAAAAGTGTCTCACCTCCTAGCAGGTCGTCTCCGGGTCCTCCAGGTGCAGAGCTCTGCTTCTCCTCCACAGGGCTGCTGAAGGAGTCTGCGGGACCCGTCCAGTTATCCACAATGCAGCATGGAGGGCAAAAAAGGGGTGAGAGGTCAGCCCCAGACAACACACTGGGACATGGTGGGGAGGTAGGACACAGTGAGACAGATCACACCAATGGTGTCCATGAACATGTATGCGCAGAATATCTTCATTCAGCAGAATTAAAAATGAGACACAAATAAGAGCAAAGAAGTGGAAGTGAAGAACCGAGAGACAGCATAAGACTCACTTAACTTTATTAACAGATGCATAACTTGGTAAATTATGTGATGTTGTTGTTAATATCACTACTCTGCCTTTATTGGTCATTATTTGTTTGTTATGTCCTTCATCTCAATACAGGCTGTGTCAAGCAATACTACATCTGAAACCTTTCAGTGTCACTTCCTTTTTGTTTTCACTCATACTCCAACTTTTTTGCAGATTCTCACTTAAGCACTAATTAAAAAAAAAAAACAAAAAAAAAAAAAAAAACACTTATTGTGTGCATTGCGGGAATGTTGCCTGGCAACCCAAGATCCAAACACTATACTGATAAACACATAGGGAGTCATTGTGTGAACATAGTTGACAATAGTTAGAGTACATTTATTTATATAAAGATTTGCAGTCTTAAGTAATATACATACTGTATATAGACACAGTTTGTATACTGCAACATCAACAACACTCTCTATTTATTAAGGGTGTGAGGATTCTAAAACCGAGGCCAAAACCACAACACAAAACAGTACAGTATTAATGTACAGTATTTGTGAAGGTTCTCAGTCATCCAGCTCATGGTCATCTTCAGTAATCAACTTTGAGCTACTTGACAAAACTGAAAATCAACACTATATCACAATCAAACCAAGACATTACCCTTAATTTTTTAGACCTCTTAACATTTGCTAGTTAATGCATAAATAATTACATTTCAAAAGAATGTATCCAATAAGTGCTGATATACAATATACTAACTATACTAACTACTGCAGCTACTGCATCTTCTGAGAGGAAAAAGAAAGCGTGACCACATCACACCAGATTACACCAGACTGGCTTCCTGTGTGGTGTAGTTGATTTTTAGGTTTTATGATTGTTTCTAAGGCTTTAAATAGGATGGCCCCAGTGGATGGATGGATTTGTAGTTTGCTTTTGCTGTGTATTTGTTGTGCCTGTGCGGCACTTTGGTAAACTGAGGTTGTTTTAAATGTGCTATATACTGTAAATAAAGCTGACAGTGACATTAAAATGACTGTCTATATAAATAGGTCACCTCCTGTATTAGATCTGCTAAATGTAAACTTCTCACTTTTTAAAACACAACACAGACAGAGTATATTAACTACAGTATGATACATCTAGAGGCTATTCTCAACTACTGTCTTTTCTGTATACAGAAAATATGTATTTTCTTTCTTTATACTGTCTACAGTCATATTTAAAAATAGCTGAAATCAATTTCGCACCTACTCCTACAGTCTATCACTACATCTCAAGAATATCAGCCTCAGTGCTCAACAGTGACTATCACACAAGGAAGAAAAAAGTGAATTTATAAAATGAACACTTATATAACAACATGTATGATTTTAAATGAAGACATTAGGTGTGTGTGTTTTATTCAGTATAGTACCCAGCAGGTCAATGACTGGTGTGGGCTCTGCCTTAGGTGGAGATGAAGCTTCTGTAGCTGGAGCTGCAGTAGGAGCCACAGCAGGGGCTGCAGCTGGAGCAGCAGGAGCAGGAGTCGGAGTTGTAAACGAATCTAAACAGAGAAGCAAAAGCAGGAAGGGATTAAATTACATTCAAGTCTGAATTGCAGTCAGTGGGGGCTTGGTTTCCAAGGACGAGAAGTGCTCTGTTCGTGCATTGTTATTAGGTTTGGTTTGAAATGCTTCAGCACTCATGCGGAGAAGAACAAGAAGGAAACGAGCATATCTGAATCTTGGTAACTGTGTATCCACATCCTAAAAGCATGCATGACGTGGATATAACAATCAGACGTGCATGTGCATGCAGACACCCAAACCATGCAAAGACTCCACCCTAGGTTCAGTCTGGTGTCTGGCCACACTCTTTGCAGAATAATAGCCAGGGAGAAAGTGATTCAGTAAAGGTTAAGCAGCTTAACTTACCGGTCACAATGTCTCCAGCCGGAGCCAGCTCGGGCAAGGGAGAGGGCCCGCGTGAAACAGCAGGAAGGTCTAATTGACCAGTGCAAGCAAGAGGCAGAATACCAGAAAGAATAAAAAAGTAGAGGTTGGGGGAGCAAAGAAAAGCATTAGCGTGGCAGGTCGAAAGACACAGCGTACATAGAAAGCAGCCACAACAACAATCCAAGACTAAACAAGTGGGTACATGCACAGTTCTCATATCACTATGGGGGGAAAAACCAAGACGAGTGAGGAAATAAAAACAGACGACTACAGGAGAAGACGTATGGAAACCAGAGGAGATGAGAGAGGTTCCACACAGAGAAATGGATAGCAGCTCCTGTACCTGCACCAAAAAGGTCTACGCTAGGAGTGGTAGCAGCTTTGGATTCTGTGGTGGGGCTTTGCTCAGGCATTGAATCAAACATATCTAAGAACAAGGACACACAGTCATGATGTGTACATTCAGAGTTTCCGTTCAGTGCATACAGAATAATGGGTTAAAGAGAGAGAGATGAGAGAAAGCAGAGTTGATTATTATTAATCAAGTTAAGTTGCTGTGAATCTATTCTGCGCAATGTAAAATGAAATGTTAAAAGGGAATATTGCACATTTTAAATGTGTCCAAATATTACTGTAGTTTGTCCAGTTCTTGAGTCTGCCATACCACACAGTCTCATCCTTGTATTTGCATATTTTACCAATGTTTTTGTACTACTTCGCCTGCGACTACTTATGCAATGTAAATTAGCATTCTCAGTATAATCCAACATGTTGTCTTTTATTTACTACCAATGTTCATTAACTTTCTGTATAAAAAAAAATATATTGCTGATTTATCAATATCAAGTAATTGAATTATTGAAGGAATCAAGCACAATAAAAGCCTTCAGCCTGGTGGTAATACAGAAAAGGTCAGTGAAACACTGTCAGAGGAAGTAATCTTCTGAGGACCATGAATGTCCCAAAGCTGCAGTGTGCTACTTTTGCTGATTGTTTATTATTCCTACTCTGCTTAGTCTTTGTGGCCAGAAACCATTGGGACATTATTTGTATGCAGAGTCCTTGAATAGTCTTTGATACATACAGCTTACAGTATGTCCAACTATCTTTCCATCCATTATCTGTGGACATAGGGTGGTGGTGTCTCACCAGTTCGTGTACTCTGCATGTGTGTGCATCTTCCGAACAAACCTACAGCATACTGTATTTTTAAATTGAAACTGAGCAATATTCCCCTTTAACCAAAGTGCATTCCCGAAAGCAGAGCATTCTCAACTATCAGTATCTAATATGTTAGTCGCAAGCAGCAGAAGAAAAGAGATTTCTTCCCTCTAGGTTTTGCAAGACGTTTTTGTTAGTATTAGGACAATGATCAAAACAAGTTGAGCCGCCTCTGACCACAAAAAGAGAAATATCAAAATCTGTCCCTTCCGATCAAATAAAGAAATATTTTACACATAACGAACAGATGGCCTTATATGAGTGCAGACACAATGAAATCAGATTTTATATGTAAATTGTTTATGCTATGCAGAGGAGGTCAACATGCTTGAATCACTTCTTTAATTGGTCTGTAACTGAAAGAAACGGCATCATGAAAAATAGAAAAAAAAAACTCTTTTCAAATGCAGGGCCAAGGAGAGTTGTTCCATCACCGTCACTATCATCATCATCATCACTTGCAGGAGCAACACAGTCGCCATCATCTAAACCGTAACATCGTCGCTGTCATAATGCAGGGCAATGCAGTGAGAGGCATAATGAGAGCGAGAGGACTTTACCACCAAAGATATCTAGAGTTGGGGCGGCTGCAGACTCTGTGGAGGCGGTTGTGGTGTCAGTGGTGGTAGAAGAAGGGGTGGGGGCAGCGATGGGAGCGACGATGGTCGGCGGGTCACTAGAGGAGGTGGGAGGGGTGATGGCAGCGGCGGTGGCGGTGGCGGGGGCGCCCGTGTCAGCGGGCCTCATAGCGAAGAGGTCCAGCTCTGCAGCAATGTCTGCACTCCCTTCCGTCGTAGCAAAGGGGTCTTAGGGAAGAGCACCGGGGGGGGGGGGGGGGGGGGGGCATGATTAGAAAAGAAGGGACAGGGGTGGCGGGTGGAAGGAGAAGGCGAGGGGGGGGGATGAGGTTTTGTTAAGTTAGCAAACACTGTAAAAAGCATATTTATGAGGCAAAACACCTCTCAAATTCAGAATCAGGGTTAGATACAAAGAAAAGTAAAGCATGACCAAAACAATATTTGCTATGAGACAAATTAAAAAAAAAAGTACTTTGTAGAAGTAAAAATGGGAAAATATAAGGCAATTAAGAGCAGAGCAGGAAGATGTGATTAAAGAAATTCTAGTGCAAGTATTGTTGATTGTATTGTGGTAACAATATGATCACAATTGTTACGACTGATCCTTTTAGTCTCTTACCTGACATTTTCCGAAAAAAAAAACAAAACAAAACAAAGAAATTAACATTTCCTTTTTTTGGAGCCTGGTCCTCATCAAGAACAAGACTTTTGGGGCGTTGAATTATGCAGAATTTAATCATAATTTTGTTTGGTCACAGTTTATCAGTGTGTTTCTATTGAGATTCTTACTGCAATTTTGACAGTTTTGCTATTAATTCGGTAGGCATTGTTAAGAGCAGGAAATATAGTAATTCCTCTTGACTCAACTACCTTCATGCTGAAACAATAAGTCTTCACGTGTGAGGATGTGTATGTACACAGTTATCTACACAATTTCATAAGTGCTACCTTCAGGTTGAATGACGTTCTTTCAAAGTAATTCTAAAAAAGTTTTTCCAACCATTTTCCGTCAGTGAAATTCCAATGTAGGCGTCAGGTGGTAAAGTATTACCAAGTATTAATAATGTATTCCTGTATTCCTTGAAAATGTTTACCAAAAAACTTCCTCTGTGTCCTCTGCTGTCAAATTCTTTCTTTTAACATAACATTTGACAATGCATGAAATCATATTTGCCATGGATAACATGTACAACATACAAGAATACATGTAGTATTCTTTTCAATAAAACCATCCTTTTGACTAGTTTGCTGTTCACATGCTATGCCCAAACTATTGATTCCAAAATATACCAAGGAAATCTTGTTTGAAGATCATTTGAGAAACCATAGACATGATTGCTCCTGCAGCTGTGTCCTGCAGTACAGAGTAGGTCAAAGAGAAGAAAAGGAAAACAAAAGGTCTAACAATGTTAGGTACATGCGATTGGTGATTAGTGGGCTACAGTGTAATAAACAGCTGCACTGTGCTTTTTACTTCAGTATTCACTGGATGAATATTAGAAGGAGAAGAGAAGTCAAGATGGGGGAGTAAAGGTCTATGACTGAGGTATTAGAGCAGGATTTGGGGTAAGAGATGTTGTGTTTGTTCCTCTGTCTCCTATGGAAGGAGAAGCAGCTCTAATATATAAAAAGCAGCAACACCTTTAACATTCATACTCATCCATCCACACACACATGCACAATAAAGCTGTCTTGTCACCCACCAGATCCACCAAATGCATCAGCAGCAGGGCCCACAGCCACAGCAGCAGGACCGTCTCCTGGGGAAGGTGCAAACGCATCTATGGTATAGCAGACGAAAACAGCCGGAACGCAAGAATACACAGAACACACACCCAAGTGGGCCAAGACACCGACGGACACATGGATGTAAAGAACACAAGATGAGTGGACAGGAAACACAAAAATGAGAGGTCAGCATCAGGAAGAAGCAGAGAATACAAGAAATATGCAGCCCCGGTTACTATGGCGATTGATCAGATTGTAACATAAATCATAAGATGAGAGTTTTGAAGGGCTGCATAATGCTGCATTCAGTGAGTGCACTATCTGTGCAGGTGTGTGAAATGAGGCAAGTAGTCGCAAGTGACTTGTGCATTGTGACAAGACGAAGGGAAATTCAGAGAACATGGAGAAGACTATGTGACTAATTACTTACTTTTTTCTGCGTACTTATTATTGATTTTAATATTAAAAGCCAAAATACAGAATAAAATCCAGCTATGTATTATTATGGCAACCATTAGTAAACCATTAGAGAGGAAAAAAAACAGCCACAAATCCCAAAATTATGAGTCATAATAGGAGATTAATTACATTGCAGTGAGTTTACTGAGGTGCACATGATTATAACCAAACTAATGAATGTTTAAAACATGTTAATGTCTTGTATTAGTTATACTATATTAGTTTTTTTTTTAATGACAACTGTGCAACTTTGAATAAACCCAGAGGAAAGCAAGTAATCCACTATTCTGTCTGGTATTTTTGGGAGGTGCCAAAAAATGTTTTGCTCTGTCCTCAGTGCAAAACAGGGTGTGTGTAGTCACATTAGTGGAGATGGTTGTAACAAATGAAGGTGCAAAAATATCAGTTTAATTTAAGGATAAAAGTTGTTTACATGTGAGTCATACTACTAGGCATCTAATCTTTGGAAAAAATAAGGTGAATCTCTCAAATCTATGGAAAACCCAAAACAATAGCACTTGAATTCCTTGATCTCAAGGGCTTCTACTTCTAACCATGTGAAGGAAAATATTTTTCGCTCATTAATTTGGTTGCGCCTTTAAGCAAAGGTGGCAGCCAAACATGACATTTATCCCTGCTCAATTTGCACAATATAAGCCAAAACTAAAAACTGTACGATCTTATAATTTACAAGCCGCGACAACATGTGGCTGATGTTTAATATTTGTGACACAACTCTAGTTTCACTGTGATAAAATACAGTCCTTGAGGAACCTACTGTAGCAGGAACTACCACCTAGTTAGTCATGTGATACTTTGGCAGAATGTGGTCTATCTCTTGTCTAATAATAAATGTCATTGACATCAAAACGAGTTTAAAAACTCCACATGATTGTACTAAAATTTCCACATGGAAAGAATAGTTGAGGTTTTTAGAAATATATAACAGTTAAAAAAAAAATACTGTTCCTTAAATCAGATGTTTAGCTTTGTGACTCAAATGTTAATGGTAAATAATTATGTGGAGCAGTGCACAAACTGGGATTGTGGTGCCATCTGATTATACTACAGTCATAATGTACATTTACATACTGCACATGTTTCTAGCAGGTTCTTAGCAGATTTTAATGTGACATTTTTAATGACAAGTGACATCAAGACAATGTCTACATCACATAAATGTGTAATCTGATGTAGCACTTCTCATGAAAACACTAGGAACTGCAATGGAAAGCTAAGGGCATAAAGGGCATTTTATGATAATAAAATGTTTGGCTTTTATGTACAAAATTAAATCCAACTAGAATCCTATCATTGATCTACATTAAAAAAAATTAAACAGTCAAGCTGACAGGGTTTCATAACATGTTTCCCAGCATCCATCCTTTCCACACACCAAACTGACCTCCAAAAAGGTCGATGTCAGTGGCTGAGGTTGTGGCAGGAGTGGAGATGGGCAGAGAGGCGGGCACTGGCGCAGCCTGAGTGGCAGCAGCATCAGTGTCAGCATCAGCATCGGCATCAGCATTAGCATCAGTAGACTCCTTCCCCAGGAGAGCTGCAGAAGCTCCATCAGAGGCAACTGGGGCTGTTATGCAAATGCAACAACCCAGTCACAAGAAGAAGAGGGAAGACAGGAGACAGGAGGAGGACGAGTGTCAATGTGACAGAAAAAAAATATATACAGGGTTAGTGCATGTACTGACAGATTACCTGTATGGATTCAGGTGCTAAAGGTGAAAATACATTTGTTTTCAATGAGAACTCAGCCTGACACAAATATATCAGAGATCTTTAAAGCCAAACTGGACATAAAAAAAAAACCAAACATCTAGTGGCTTTTCTCATATTCAGAGTATAGCTACAGTAAGTCCTGTCAACAGAATACTCACCATCAGCCAAGAGATCTGCATCACAGACATACACAGAGAAAGATAGAGAGAGAAAGAGAGAGGTGAGACTCTGCTGATATTTAGGAGCCAACATCAAAGAGTACAAGCTATTAAAACTGATAAAGAGAGTCCAATAGAGTTAAATGGTCTTAAATGTAATTCAGTTATTTGGATTCTGGCATATTTTAGAGTTGTCTGTGGAGACAGGAGATGAAGAGAGGCCAACAGAAGCTTCATAATATGATTAAAACTACCACAGGTTCCATACAGTCAGATAAAAACTAATTTAATCAATGAATAAATAGTGGCTGCAAGTGCCACCATCACAGGGAGTCAGTCCACGCTGGGTCCACGCTGGATATCAGTTCAAATGCGCTTGAAAGCCTTCATTAGGATTTACATAAGTGGCACAAACTTACTAAACGATGCAACTGTAGACCAGCAGCTCCCATATCCCTGAAAGCTAAACACACTCATTTTCTCTATGGACTTTTGTGTGGTAGCGTGAGCGGTTAATAAACTTTAGTTCCAAGTTAGAAAAGGCTACTCAGAAATAGTAGTGGATGAGAAAATAAGGGAGAGATTTCAAAAACAGGAAATTAGTGACAGAAAATGAAGTTCTCACCTCCCCATCCAGTCGTGGAGGACACAGCTGCAGTGCCCCCTGTTGATGATGAGGAAATTGGGTCCAGATCCAACAAGAACCCATCATCAAGGGCACTACACACAGATGAAGAAAGAGTATGAGCGTGTTGAGAGGGGAAAATCATTTCTAATGCAATATTGATGTGCAGATAGTGGTGAGGTTCATTTCAAACACTATAATGATGTTGACTTTCCTACTTGCTAGTGGTGGTGGTGGTGGCAGGGGTTGGTGCACTGGAAGTAATGGTGGGTGGAGGAGGTTTGGCAGGTGGCCCGGGGCGAGCAGGGGGCCCGCCGGCGGCAGCAGGAGGAGCAGGCTTGGGCGGTGGTGCGGCAGCAGCAACAGCAGCAGCTGCTGATGTGCTGTTGTTGGCCGTTGCTTCCTGCTATAGAGAAGGAGCTTTTTAACGCATTATTTCACAATGAATCACCGTCTGTCTTTTATAGCAACTGTTAGAGTGAAGGTAAAAGCAACATTTACATTTACATTTTTAAACTTCTTCCTGAAAAAAAAACAAACTGTTTTGACACTGAAAGGGGTTACGTATAAGTAAAGACTATTATTAACATGTTGTTATGATTATCATGAAACATAGCTTACCTTAGTGGGCGACCTGTAAGAACAATGATAACATATGAGTTAAAGAGCTTAATGATGTACTTGCTTAAACATAACAGTTGTTAAGGAGATAGCGGGCAAGTGACAGTGTAAGTATCTCGTTGGTGTTTTCAGGCAGGCAGCGTTGCAAAGCAACCCCATTTAGTAGACATTTGCAATTAGAGGACCCATGATGAACTGCAGTGCAACAGCATCTTGGTCCCAGCTCCACCCTTTTATAGCTTTTCTTTGTCACATTATACACCGAGGTAATGAGTGTTTTTGAATGTTTTCTTAAAAGTCTGATATGACTATGACACGATGGCAAAGGCAAACATGTTAGTAATGACACAGACTTACACCATCATATGTGAATATAACTAAAAAAAAAAAAAATATGTGTGGTTGCTATAGAAGTGGACCGAGTATTTTTAAATAAACAAATACACAGGAATGTACTTGGCTGGTTCGGATATCATTCTATAGAACCACTCAAATAATCAAACAAATTAAAAAACTACTGTAGTAGTATATATGATGGTGAACGATGTTTCACAGTCCAGTTCCCAGTGAAAAATAATACTCACTTATCCTCTCTGAGTTGGATGAAGACAGAAAAAAGCATGTGTTACAGACATAATAGTGGTGTCAGGAGATGTGGCCACTAAATTAGCACTGACTTTAATACCTAAGAGAAAGATCACAACCATTCCTAAATGTAACAAATATATTCAGATGCATGTTGGACATCCAAATGTGGAACCAAGGCTACAGTGGACATGGTGTTCAACATGCCAAGAAGAGCCATAACACTGTGTAATATCATGATTACTAAAGTTTAAACACTGCATTATATGTGATAAATGAGTAAAAACAAAAACAACAGCCTAGAAAAAAAAACATGTGGCTACTCACGGTTTCTTTCCCTCCAGAGTGTTGAGGTGAGTCTCCAGGGACTCCAGAAGACTTTCTGGGGCCTGACCACACCCATAGAAGAAGACAGTAGATAAGACACTAATTATGAGTTGATAATAGTATGATATGATAAGACATTAAGAAATATGACAAAGATCACATTCTTCTCACTATTGAGTAGAGCTTTTATACCTAGACAGATGCAGCTTCTTACTCTAGGCCTCCTCTTATTGTCGGAATAGAACAAAGATGGTGAGAATGGCAGAAGCATATGGTTTTCTTATGATGCACATTGCAGCAAATGTCCCAGTATGACAGCAAATAGGAATTTCAAAAGGTTCACTGCATGATTACAGAAGATGGATGTCAAGTGAAGTGTCCTTTAAATAAATTAATGCAAGTTTTTCAAATGCCACCATAACCTAATCATGCTTGAGCTGAAATTTACACCAATGAAACCATATCATGAAACTACACCCAACATTAAGTGCATAAGTTTTCTCTTATCACACGAATTATCGTTCTGGTATGCTAACTCAATAAACCCTAACATGTTTGAGTAAAGCCTTCACCAAAACTGTTTTCAAAACTGTCACCACCAAACCACATATACAAAACTGATAATCATGTCATATTCATTCCACTGGGTTCGGAAATGAAAACAGCAGTTTCAACACATCTCTCAACCACCTCATCAATTAATAACAACTTCTTGGCTGTTTGCAAAAATACCATTTGTCACCCATGAAAATTAAAAATTAAGAGGGAGATACAGCAGGATACAGAAATAGCAAAAGACAACAGACATACTGATGTCAATAGAGTGATAAGAGTATTGTTTCCAGCCATGCAACGCTGCATACTTAACCAGGATAAATGAGACATTGTCACCTACAACATGCATTAAAAGGCATAGTTTTGATTTTTTCTGAAGACATGGAGGCTCACTGTCAGGGAAACCAGGCTGCCATAAAATCCATGCTGGATTAGGCCTATGATGTCTTGGGAATATCTTTGCTGTTTGTTCTTGCTGTAGACAGGAAATTGAAGTGTGTGTGTTGCACTGTAAACCACTCACTCACTCACCCCGCACCAAAGACCATAGAGAAAATGAGTGCTTATAGAACATACTTTACAGCAAACAGGAGTTCTTGATCCACAGCTGCCTCCATTTGGAAATTCAAATATATTGTTCTGTGAGTTCACTGTTTGAAATCCTTGACTTGGATATACATTAGTCACATAAACTTAAACAAGGCAAAAATAAACCACTTTGGTGTGGGAGAGCAAACACTTTAACAATTATATGTATTCTTGAGTTAAAAGGCATATTTTATTAGGTAAGCATTTTGTTAAATGCTTAAAAACAGGTTTTTCTTGATCTTGCCTAAACTGGCAGTCGGTGTTTTCAGTTAGAGTGAGTGACCATGTTTGAGGCTGGTTCACAGTGCAGTTATGGTCGACTCACACGCGCAGAGTGGAGCAACCAACTGCACCGCTTCCCATTCAGGTTAAATGAAGTAACACTCAGCCTTGCTGAATCTGCCTTGCTTCACTTTACTCACAGTGCGTGTGTCAGGAGTTAAGAAATGTTCAACTTTCCAAGCGGCAGCCAATCAGAACAGGTTATGGGAATACATCATGGTCGGCAACGGCAGACACTACTCTGCAAACCCTTTAAAGCTACACTCACAGCCAAGCATCGGACCCATCTAATGTCAAGTATAATTGTGCCATCCATACATGGATGGCACAATAATATGCAGCAGGCATATCAAGAGAGGACAAAGCTAATTCAGCCAGTGAAATAAGTTATTCATTCAGTGTCTTAATCCCCTGATCCAGTTCCTGGTTGTATTCATTTAAAGCCGTCGAGTCTATTAACCCTAGAAGAGTGAGAGACCAACTATGAGAAGGATGAGTAGACCATTTATCAACTACATAAATTAAAGTGTCTTTCCTCCCCACTAAAAACAAATGGGGCATTCAACAGAAACAGAGCAGCTTTAAAATCTCTGTCACTGCACACAACTACAGCTGCGGTTGCTGACAGACTCTCTCTCCCTGTGAATGTGACAGCATGTGGGTATATGCTCAAAAAAGTGATATGACTTGATTTGACTTCCTAAAGATACGAACTGTTCGACAGCTGTAGCACGCAAGCATACATGAGTGATGACATAATGACAACACAGTAAGCGAGCCAGTCAGATGTTAATATTATTGTTAATATGCTTCTTTTTTTGTGCGATAATGGAGACTGAGGCCAAAGATAATCCACTGCAGTTGTAGCAACCTGCAAGAGGGATATTGTTTGCTGTCCTGGATGTGTAAAGCAAATTTTTATCACTTGTGCAGTGAGTCAAATTTAAAGGGCAAGCCTCTGATCTCTGTTGGCTTTGGTTGTACACACACACACAATAAACCAGTGAGGAAAATAATAGTTATAATAGGCTCACTTCCATTGTATTTATCAAGTGTTTTGCTGCTCTACTGCAAACACTCTGATTAAATTTAAATGTCATATGAAGGCTTGTTGTCTGTATGTTTCCTATAACTTCTACATTAATACATATCCAGTATATTGCTGGCTCAGTTGCATGATTGGTCCTTACCATATCATATATGCAAAGATCCCAAAAAATGTCAAACCATATCTATATGGCAGCCAAAAATCCAATGTAGATGCACTTGACAATAAAACAGCTTGTCATGAATTTGGAAATGTAACAGATTCTAAAGCTATAACATCCAAACTCCATTTCCCAAAGTGTCATACATAACAGCGCGTTCAATTTAGCACAGCACGATCCTGTGTTTTACACCATTAGGTCTTTAAATTACATAATAAGCCAGAGTTGTACAGCTTTTTATGTGAGTCATCTACACTGCTATAGCTGTGAGGACAAGCTCAGCCAGTGAGTTTCCACAACAGAGGAGAGTTTAGACAGTCAAACAGGAACACAAATTAGGTTTCCTCATCATTAACCTACAACTGTCTTGACCAAAAATAAACGGAAACACAACAGCAGTCGGTTGGTCATTTACACAACTACCAAGCTAAAGCTATGTTCGGCTTAAGCAGCAGGAACAGCCACCTCCTCAGCAACATTGCTCAGCATATCACAGTTTATCCAATCAGCTCTTCCAGTCACGTTATCACACTTCATCACAGCGAGTGAAGTCTGTCTGCTGGGTGTGAACTCGCTGAGCAAATCAATTGCACTGTGCTCCAGCTCTGTGCATCAGGTCTAACATTGACCTTCTCTAGGCTGCTCTCTAGGCTCTCCAAAGCTTGTTCCGTGCAGTGCTCACAACTCTGCGTCTCTAGAGGTGAAAAAAAAAGGGCAGCCACGAAGACCATCAATAACCATACAACCATGCATGCAGTTGGGAAGTATGCATAGGGACAATGCACAAAGTGCATAATCTGTGATTATAATCAAAGGGGAGAGTTCATAACATGTAGTTCATGTAGTGCAAAAATGCCATTCATGCTTAAAAAACCTTCACAGAGCCTATAAAAATGTGAGGTAAGGAAAATCAGTCTTACCTGAGTGAGTTCAGGTATGTCATTTTTGTCTATTCCCACTTGCTGTGGAAGAAAACATTGCCCTTTAAGTGCAACGGCTAAAAAAGCAGTTTTTTGCAGATTTTTTTGCTGATATTCAGGTTAAAGACTTGATAGAAGAAATGTAGAATACCTCCGCAAGCTTGAAAAACTCAGAAACCCGAGTCATTCGTGTCAGGAATCTCTTGTAGATCTCTAGCCCGTCCTTACACTGGCTTCTCTTCATCTGGAAAAATTTTTCTAGACAGAAGAAATGAAACCAAAGAAAAAGACTCTCGTCTCATTTTTGCCTCATGATATTCTTTTCATAAATGCATAAATGCAAATATGAATCAAACCCTTTAGTTTTATTCATCTTATTTATCTAGTGTGATTTTTTTTCAATTATAGCAGTAATGTATTTCTTTATTTCTGTGAACCTAGGCACTGTGGTGTAATCTGAGATCATGCTAAAAACACCGCTCTGTTACTGTAAATACTCACTAGTGCACTAAATCAAGCTAAATAAAAAATAGTTCCCAACAAAAGCAGTGTTTACTTTTGTTTATCCAATCAGGGCCATTACTCATTAGTGCAGTGCAATCAAATTACTTGATGTTCACCACCTGTTTTGGACTATATATACACACACAACAACGCAGGCTTCATCTTTTCAGACTACTTAAGTTTTGTTGATTGTTTAGTTAATCATGATGATAAAATGAGAGGAAACACTCTTCACCTAGCAGGTTAATGATGCCGTCATTGTAGCAGGCATATAACTTGATCAGATCTTTGAAGAGTAGAAGAAAGCAGGCGTTTATCACTCCATTGTTCAGGTCCTTTTGATGAACCTGTGGACCGCATGAAATAGAATTATTTAATAGAAATAGCTTAAATTTACAGATGTATAAGCAGTATAGTAGAATCTCACCAAAGGCATGTAATGTTATAAGTTATCATTGTGTACAAAGAACAGGTTAGTCTACACTCATTGGTACTGCACTGATCTGTTCCTGTTAATGAAGATATACCAAAGAAATAAATTTATATTTTAATTTATATTTATATTTAAATAAATTTATATTTAAATAAATTTATAAATTTATATTTATATTTACACACTGACACAGTTGTAGGTGTGAAAGGACCTGATGTAACTACAGTACCAAGCATGGTTAAACCTAGTTGGCAGCTATTTTCCAGTGCCCGTGTTTATCCCTCAGCAAATGTAGTATCCTTGCAAAGTGACTCTGTTCCCTATTAAGGATCATCACTCACATCAAAATCCAGCAGTGCATCAATCTGGCTCTGCAGGGTTGGCATTCCTTTCAGGAGTTTCTCTACTGGCATGGTCCTCATTACTCCCTCAGCTCTGAGACAGAGGAAGAAGAGAAAGGTAAAGGAATAAGAGAAATGTAGACAAATAAAGAAAACTGAATTTTAATATTTTGAACAGGACATTAAATCCCTTAGACAATTGTCTTGGCTGCATGATCTAGTAACCGCAAAACAGAATTCAGTGCTTAGACAGACTCGCATATTGTCTGCCTGTCTGACACAAATACTAAGTGTATGTCTGCACCTCTAAAATATTCAGTGTTAACATGCGTGCTCTCTGATTCTTGTAGTCTGCCTCTATTTTCTTTGGTGAAAGCTTATATAGCCAGAATTGGCTTGTGTCTGCCAGCTAAGCACTGTCACTCTGTGACTTTGAGCAACTACCCACTCATGCAGTCAGGACACGTCAGTAAAACCATGCACACACCATACTAGAGGTAACTACGTTCATCCTGCACATAAACGCAACTTCTGTGGGACATTTATTATTATAATGAATATGGTGGACAAGTATGACAGAGGTGTGCACTAACCCCACATTGACTAAGTGGTTTTATGAGACAAAGGACAAAATTCAGACCTGGTATTAACATCTGTCCTCAGCATCTGTGTTGGTATCAACAACAGCCTCACGTATTACTGCTCAAACCTGGAATAAAAAATTCTCCTGTGACCACATATGCTTCTACGCCCTTTATCCAAAAACACACTGATCTGCACTCTGTTTATAGGGGAAAAAAAAGTATGTTTTAATGAGTCTGACTGTACAGATATGTCTGCCGCCATTGTCTTTGTGCATGCTTCATTGTGTCTGTGCACGTCAGTTATGTGAGTGGCAGAAACAGAGAAATAAAAGAGGAGCTCAGGTGAACTTTTCACAGTGCCGTAACCTCAACCATCAGAACCATCAGAAAAGAAAATCAATCAGTGTTAGTTTAGTGTTGTTGGCTGCTAATAAATTAACATACATGTATGAGTGATGAATAGTGTAAAAAATAAACCTATTGCTGGTCAGAGGACTGAGGAGGCCGTCTCTAATCCATCCCGAGGATGGACTGAATCCATAATTATGTTTTAACGAGTTCCTTTCTTTAGCCTATGGCCAAGAGGAGAAGAATTGGACTTGTAACAGGCCAGTTCAATTCTCGTGACGAGTCAAGGGCTGGGGTGCCCCTGGGCAATGCACCCAATCTCCATAGCTTCCCGGGCGCAGAGAAGTGCTGCCCATTGCTCCCGTGCCTGTCTTGTGTATGTTCACTACTGGTGTGTAATAAGCATGGGCTAAATGCAGAAGTCAAATTCACAATCACTAACTGGTGTGTGTGAAAAACAATCTAATTCTAATAAATACATGCTCAGGAATGTGACCACACGCATCCTCAAATCACTTCCGAATGGGGTTTCTTTGATTGGATCTAAGGACATGATAGGATCACTTACGACGGAGGTTAACACCAGGTCTGAACAAGGTCAAAAAGCAGTAATAGTTCTGAAATGATGATGCAGAAGACAAGTGCTGTAAGACATGACATCCAGTACCCTTTCTTGACTCGTCCAAAGTCAAAAGACATCTGTCTGTAGGCAAAGGCCTTCTCATTGAGATAGCGGCCGTAGCGTCTGATAAATGTGGACATGTCGTAGCCTGAGGGAACACACACATTTAACAAATGTAGATAAATACACACTTTAGTGTCCACTCAGGTGAGCACATTAACAGGCATGAAAAAGATTTAAGGATGCCTTACTGTAGAACATTTTTATATTTCCTTATATTATTTATTATGTTGGTCTAGGGGCTGCTGTTCATTTTACATTTTGCTGTTGGAATCTTTGCCGTAACGGCTCCATTTGCAATGTCACACCAAGTACATGAGACAGACAACTAGATACATAACAACTGCCAACACCTAAAATAAAAACCATACCAAAGAAAGAGAAAAATCCAGGATGGATTGATGCACAAACACACGTTTCAACTTTATACTTATAAAATGAAATCTAAAAAAACACGTGCCTTAAGACAAAATCATTTTTTTGATGTTTATAACTGTAGGGAAGCAAATTAGTCTCTGTGAAAATGGGTTTAATTGAGGGAAGAACGGCCAAGGAGGTTTATATGTCTTATATCCAAGTGCTTGAGAGATGCCGAGCAGAAGACAAAAATATAGAAATGGAAGAACTAGCTAATATAACCTGCCAGTTTTACCACACACAGGAAGGAAAAGGGATATCACCCACCATGGGAGCCTGTTTTATCCAGGAAGTTGCTGAGATTAAACAAGGTGTTTCGAGACGCCAGGAACTGCAGGAATCTCTGTGTGACAGGACAAAAACACACCGTCAGGCACTAAACGAGCATAGATTGTTAAAGTAAAAATAGTATATAAGTGAGTGACTGCTCAAAGAATAAATGTCTACCCTATTTCTTGTGTTGATGTTAGGCTGGAGGCTAACTAACCGCTAACAGTGCCTGGTACCTTTGCAGACAATTTTCAACAAGAAGGCCCATGTACATGTTTCACAAAATGTCAGCGACACCTTTAGACAGCAAACACTTGTAAGTAAAACACAAGTTTTCACTTATTTTTTACAGTTGACTTTAGTGGAAGAGCTTCTAAGGAGGCTCTTACAAATAGATGTTTTAGTTTGTTAAAAACCATTTATTTGCTTTGGCCTTTAATACCAGTTGAGCTTCCATTTCTTTTTTCTTATTTATTATTATCATTATTATTATTTAATTATTCTTATTGTAACGGGTGCAGTTCTTATAGTTCCTCCTCTATTTTTATGTGCTGTTTTCATTGCTGTGTTTTTATTCATTTTATTTGGCCCTATGACTTGGTGGGGACTCGAACTGGCAACCCTCCAGTTACCCTTTCCACTTGGCCATGGGCTGTGATTTATGTAGTGATTTATGGACACCTAACATCATTTTTAGATAGTAAACAAGTAACATTTTTGCAAATTCATTTGGAGACCCCCCCAAAATATTTCCCATGTATGGGTCCTGAACCATACATGTCTTTGGGAATCAGTGCTATAGATGGTTCAAGACCAATGACACAATTTCCCACCTCAAATGTTGACTTGATGAATTTTAATAAACAGTGCTGGAAAATTTTCTAGAGGCTCATTTGTCTGATTTTTTCCCCATCTTTATCTCAAAGGAGATGTTCAGCTCTTTCAGCACTTTATGGATGGGATGGAGGTGGGATTTTGACAAGTCTTTGAACTGATTAAAGAAATGCTACACTACTCATGAGTGGGAGGGTGTGAATATGAAATTGAAACATGGAGAACAATCAGAAATACAACCTATTAAAGATAAATGGATAGTAAAGACAAAAGCCGCCGTGTAATAAAATGTACCAATAACACAAAATACCCACTACAAAATATCATTAGAAAGAAAGAGACAGAGTTAAAGTGAGAGAGAATACAATAAAGTGAGTGGGGGTGAGGAGTAAATATCCTCCCTTGAGAACAAATGAGTTATACCTCTGCCTCTCAGGTTTCCTTTCTTGCCTTTGTTCTCTCGCTCTTATTCAAGTTAGGAGTATCAAGTCAGAATTCAATTTATTCTCACCAGGGATGCAATAATAGCACTGGTTTACACATTATGGGGCAGGAGGTGTTTTCATATACAAACTGTACATGTATGTAACATGATATTAATTATATCATCGTGTCAAACCCAACCTAATGTCTCATGTACAACAGTTCTCGACACTGTCCCTTGGAACTCGTGCGTTTATATCATAATCACGTAATCAATTTTGTGAGTGTGTGTTTGTGTGTGAGTATGCATTTTTGTCACCTCTTAAGAACCAGAACAAGTAGTCCTCATGGGAACCAAAGCCAGGTCCTGATGAGGCAGAACCTCATTCCTGAGGCTCTGGTTAGGGTTCAAGGTAAATGAATTATAGTTGGGTTAAGGTAACAGTTAAGAAATAACCGGTTGTGGTTAAGGTTAGGGATGAGACTGTCCATATGTATGAAATTCAAGACAGGGTGTGTTTTAATAAGAGTAGCTGCACAAACCTGTGTGTGTGCGCACAAAGTGTCAATATATCCCACTGTGTCCCATGGCAGCATAAGTACAATTGCCCTTTTCCCCCTTGACACCTGCTGTAACGACTACAAAGGTTAATGCTATTATGTTTATATCATTAAATATCTGTCCAGTGCATGCTGGCAAGACGACCCCCATTGGGAATGAGGAGGAGGGACTAGCATGAACATAAAATAAATGATTGACTTAATAAAATAACAGTATCATTCATTTTAATTTTTCCCTCAGTTACAGTATATAGGGCATTTTGTCCTGCGTTCAATTGATGAATAGTTTGCATTAGAAAATATTTTCTCCTCTTCCTTCCTGCATCCCTCCCTTTTGTGTCATCAACAATGCAATGGCAGCTTGCGAAAGTAAAACAACATACTGTATGTTTATGTCTCAGAGAGGACCTTTGCCTTTCTTCAGCTGTTAGGATATCAACTGGGTCAGGAGGTAAGAACCCAGAGGGCAACAATCAAATTACATACAAAGTCAATGCAATGAATGCGACCGACTTGGAAGTTTCAACTCGCGCATCAAAACTGCATGATGCGATTACTGACTTTACACTGACAACCCAACATAACCATGTTGTTTCAGAAATGGAACAGCATAAATCACACAGGTACCCTTTCCACTTGGAATTATGGAATTGTGCATTAATATTGCACATTTTAAAAGAAATATTGGCATGTATCCACTCCAGAATTTCAGACTCAGAATGTCATGGCTGAATAAAATGTCAGTCTAAGTTACAGCTTGTCATTTGAAATGGTCCATAGAAGGAAATCTGTGCTCTTGCTGGTATGTGTATTTGAGTAGGTGTCTGAGAGTCTTGTGTGGACAGCCAAGCGTACATGCTTCTGTCCAGCACTGCCCTACTTTTTTTCCTTACAGACTGCCTCTAAAACCAGTCAGTCTTCCCTGTGTCTACTGTGAAAATATCCAGCTCGTAGAAAGTTAAACACCTATTTTATTCCCCCTCCTTAAATTTTCCTGCACATTCAAACCCAAACCACGCATGGGGTTTTGTACAGTTTGTCTGTGTTATAGTCTCACCTCATTGCCATGCACCATGAGGTGGTGTGTGGTGATTAGGGCTTTGAAAACCACCACCCAGCTGGCGTTGCCGACCCTCTCCATCAGCGTGTCGGCCATCTGCGGGACGTTCACGTTGGTCTCCTGGGTTGCCTGGATCAGGTCTAATAAGCACAGAGAAGAAAAGGAACAAGAGTTCACATGCTTAATATAACCAAAATGAGTTTGAGCACAAGTGTACTGTGTTTTGGTGTTTTGAATCACCCAAATAAACAAACACAGCCACAGACTTCAGGAGTTTGCATATTTCTACATTTTGACGCAATTTGGTTTTCTAGTTTAATTTTCTTTGCCTCTGAGTTTCCTGGTTTGGCCAAAAGATGTGGACGGTGGTGGAGTGAAAAATAATGGACTATACCAAGAGCTGCATAGGAGTTGGTGTTTTTGTTTGGGTTTAAATGTTCCCCATATTGTTTTGACTTGGTTTCATAAGCCAGTATAAGCCAATAACCACTGAAACCTGTTATTGGCTTGTGAGCTTCGCAGATACTGCGCAGCTCACAGAAATATAGCATTGTGTTATGCAACTTCAATTAACTATTAAAATATGTATCATTAATTTTCCACTTGATTCAATGGAAATACTTGATCCTACAGGTGTCTGAGTTTATTAAAGTTATGATTTAAGGGGTTGTTTCATAATTTGAGTTTTGTCATGGCATGGCAGGGGAATTGGTGACGTATACTATATAACCATCTTGTCTCGTTTGTAAAGTCAGTCGTGAGTGATCCCATCTAAAGTAAACTAAGTGCAAGTCTGAAAGCACCCAATGTGTCCTACATGTGTCTAGATCTGATATGCAAACCAGATTCAGAAGTGGTTTGGGGACACATGTTCTTCTGCATATGTGAATGCAAACTGAACCAACCTGTCCACTGAGCCAACAACAGCTGACAGGGCTAAAACACTGGCTTTCTAAACACTAATTACCACAGTAATCCACTGTGTTAGGAGACTGTCATCATCTCCCTTGAGGGAGCATCTGATGTTGTCTTTGCTGTTCTGTGATGCAATAATATGTTCGACTCTGTGGTGGACATGACAAGAAGGAGTAACCGCAGTACTGCAGCGACCGCGACAGACGTACCAGCATTTAAGAGGTAAATTGAACAAAGGGAAATTGCCTTGCTTGTACCCATTTATGGAGACCAGCCACCAGCTTAATTTCCTTTCAGATACCGGTAGAGCCATCTGTTCCAAATATCTATTCAGCTGCAGACAGGACAGCAGTTCATCTTAGCAAACCTCAAAGCTTGTCACCACAGACAGAATGAGGAATGAGAATGGGTTAAGTAGGCATGCATACACAGTGATGGACAGAGAAGGAGAGAAAACATGACTGGCATAATTGTAAAAGGCTTGACTCAGCAGAGCGGGGTTCAACGCAGAGTAACCATTGTTGGATACGGTGATTCATTAACAATGTCAGGCAGCTAAGAGGTGTCTATTGAATTTTCCTTTTCTGGTATAAAATAGACAGAACGTCAGTACAACTGACACCTGCATACACTTCACACATGGAGTAAATTTGCCACTTGTTATAATGATGTGAATCCTCAGTGACAGGGAGTTTGAGACCTGTATGATTTTGCTTCAGGTGACTGAACAAACTAAATGTCTGAAACAACAGCATGTGGGATTGACTCACTGTTAAAATAAATAAATAAATACATTTTTAGCCACGTTTAAGGCAGTTTTTGTGCAGTGTTTGACAACTTTTACTATTATTTACTCTAACCTCTTGGTTTTGGATTCCTTTAAATAAAGTCTTAAATAATGATCTATTTATCCATCCATAACATGGAAGAAACTTTAACATATCAAATGCTGATTCCTAGTCAGTAGTTTATTTTAGTTGCAAAATAATTATAGTTTCAAAAACTTGCATGAGTCTAATTTGAACAAAATGTAAAAGTACTGCAAATTATATTTTATTGCAATGTTATGTTTTCATTTGTTGTGCCAATCAACTGAAATGTTTTCTCTATCCTGCTTTAATCGTGCCGTTATGCTTGCTGTGCAGGTCCTATTCCATAGTAAGGTAGCCCATACAAACATACATGCGCTGACAAAATGTGACGAATAATCCCTACGGAGTGATGAGTCAGCAGCCTACACCATCCCACGCATTTCATATCGCCGTCTCACTCTCTGCCTGTCTCTCTCTCCTTGTGTAGTTCCCACTGTGATGATCTGTCCTTTGGCCAAAAAAAAAAACTGCCATCCACTATCTACATGAGCAGCTGCCTCATCATTGTGCTAAACTGCCCTAATATGAATAGAACAAGAAACACATGAACAGGTTATTGCTTCAATTTGTTTTATTATTTTAATTTAGTAGCCTCCACCACAAGTGCTGCACCTTGCTGTCTCAATGCAAAAACAAACACTGGAAAGCAATCAGTAAGACATCTGTATGCTTACAGAATAGGTGACAAGGCAGAGTATTGAGGTAAACATGGTTGGTTGTTGATTGGTGGTACAATATGTGCATATTTAAGACAGAGGAGCAGACAAACAGTATCAGTTCTGATGCGGTTAAGATGCTTAACAACAATTCAGCAGGATCTCCTGACTCACACCCCCACCCTTCTAAATTATTCATACATGCGCGTGAGCAAAAAAAAAAAAAAAAAAAGATGCACACACACAAGCAGGTGCTATTCTGCTATTCTTCTCAGGACACTGTCTCGAGTTGCATTCATTGGGACAGACAAAAGAAAGCATTATCCCTAACCTTAACCATAAACTGTTAATGCCTAACCCCAATTCAAATCTTAGCGCTAAATTTAACCAGTAAATGAGGTCCTGCACTTTCATTACATGTGTCCAGTTGGCAACAAGTGACCTCTCTTTTCCCACGTTTGTGTAATATCTTTTTATGAAATATAGTATTGGACCCCACCGGTGTAGGACCAGGGCACATCACCCTGATGACTGTCTATAGCCCTACAGATGGCCAGTGTGTGGCACCAGTGGCTCTTGTTGGCGTCAACAGCAGCTCCGCTAAAGGCTTTATGACTGATTATAATTTCTTTTTTTTTTTTCAAATGATTTAAAACTTATTTCATTTTACAGCAGCATGAATGGGGCTGTTTGCCTCTGTGTACGAGTCGGACATACATGGTCAATAAATTCATTTTCTCCTCTTCATGTTTACTCGGACTCGGCAAGTTGTCCGATTGCCTGATTCAGTCAAGATACGGCCGCAGCTTGATTAAACTGTGCATGTAAACATACGTACTGCTGCACAGACCTCCTCTCCCCCTACGCTTTTCTGTGCTTCAAAACATTTCATTTATTTAAATGTAAAGGATTGGCTACAACAAATATTTGCTGGTCATGCCCTCAAAACATAGCAGCATAGTGAGGAAAATTCGACAAATGACAGGTTAGTGCAGGTGCAACTGGTAGACTGCAGGTTGAACATACAGTAAGATTGAAGAAGCAGCTAACCCTAACCCTAACCCTAATCCTAATTGCAGAGCAGCAACAACTATGGATCACACATAGGAGGTGCCAATCACCATTGTTCAAGAAGACAGACATCTAATCTGTAAAACCTGTCTAAAAAGGTCACTGCTAAAAAGTCCAACAATTCAAATTTATCGCAACATCATCAAGCTTACCATGCAGGTGCACATGATCAAGTGAAAATAATATACTAAGTAGTAAATAAGTTAATGAATAATTACCAGCAGGATGCTTAATGAAACACTGTGCTGGTAGTGAATCAAACACATCACATACATCCAGTGTAGTAGCAGAGAAATAAGAGTTAAAAAGCTGGAAAGAAATAAAGAATTACAGGTGATTTTATTATGTAATGCATTATACTCGATATAATTTTACATCAAAATCTTTAATCGCATCCTTCGAACTAACTGATATAAAAGCCTGTGTGAGAGTATACATTCACCACAAGACACCTAAAACCTGCACATCACAAACACAAGATCTTGTTCATATTCATATTTTTTCGGACAGATTTCAACAACTGTAGCGCTGGGGACAGGCCAAGGTTGTTTCCTTGGCATCACACTGTCATATTTGCGAGGATTCAGTAAAATTTCTGCTAAATCATTTTCACAGCTGCAAACTCCCAACAGCAGCAGACTGACAGGGTCGACAAAGCCAGATGTACTGAGTCACACCTGGCTTAACACTGCTTGTTATAGATTCAACACTGATTTCACCACTCAGTTTATATAAGGCAAATATCCTTCACACAACATATGCTGCATATTTATTTTCTATTCTGCAAATGTCCTATTTATTTTCATATTATTGAATAGGAGACTTTATAGAAGTGGGTATTCACTGGGCATTTTATCTACGCAAAACATGCAGTGTGTGCTAAAAGCCATGCTGCATAAGTGTTGCCTTGTTCAGCTACAAATGAATGGATCACGAAAGCAGAGTGTTTATTTATAGCTCCTCTCACCCCCAAGCAACCTATGGGGTAGAGAGAAATTACCCAGGATGCACTGTGTCCAAGCGTAGCCTAGCACCAATGCAATGCAAGCAATGTAATTAATTGGGATCCGGACACTTTCACTGGATGTTGGAAGTGACGTGAGAAAATAACAGGCATCCCACACAACGTTTGCAGCTACTGCTGGTGGAAACAAATGAAATGGAAAAAAAAATTCCATGTTGCACAACTACTACCCCCGCAACCCAACCTCGGATAAGCGGCGGAAGATGGATGGAGGGATTTATATAAGATATTGAAATCTTATATATTATATTGTATGACTGAAAACAACAGGTTCACAGGTCACATTCAAAACATGTATCCAGACTGACACAACAGTAAATGATAGCTACTGTGTGTAACTAAACCGAGGGAAAACAACAAAGCATTATGAATATTCTTCATACTAAATATGATTGTTAGCTATTGTCATGAACAGTGAGCACTATTTTTATTTTATTATTTTTATAATAATACCTATATAATAAATGTTTGATTTCAATTTACATCATTAACCCTTTTTTGGTTTTTTATTGTGAACTGTCGCATCATTGCCATATGATAACAAACACTTTTATTTTGAAATTCTGTGAACCATCATCATGAGTATGGTTAATGCCCAGACTGGACGCGTTGGCCCCCAGGTCGTTTGAGTTTGAGACCCCTGGTCTAAACACTCACACTTTCTCGTACAAATTTACTTAAAGGCACAATTACAATATTTTACAATAGTTCACGGATTAATCTTTATCTACACTTCAGAACATATGTACTTTCATTTTTTGTAAATGTCGCCTGTTTTATATACAGTAGCTTAAGGGCAATAAATGGAAACCAAATAATACCCATACTGTTAACAATTACATTCAGATTTACTATTCCAATTGGACAATTGTCACAAGAAATGAATCTTATTTAGTACAGAACAAGCACTATTACTATCTGGCTTGACTGTTAGCTCTTTATACTGTTTAGTCAGTACATGATGTAAATTTTGCAAATTATGTTCCCTTTTAGAAAGACAATAGATGATAATGTAAAGTGAATTGTCAGCTGGTATCGTCTAATAGGTTGTAGGTGACATATGAACTGCCAGTTGCAAAAACAGTCACGGCGCCAGTCAAATCACAAATCAAAAATGGAGGCTTCTAAAAGGTGTTTGTTTTGTAACTGCGAGACTACACCCAGTATGCTCAGCGCTGACTCTATAGCACCTCTATGTTTATTGTAATGCTAAAGGGCTGAAGGGCATCACAACATTCAGATGACATCAGCAAGAAAGGCGATGAAAAGAGGTGGGTGGTATTAAAAAAAACAGAAGCCGATCGATTTGAATGAGCAGCTTAGATTTTTGAGTAGATACTAGTCAGCCGCAGATAGAGTACATGGGTGTTACCGGTTCCAGGTCATTAAATTGAACACACACTGTTCGTACGACAGACCACCTCCCACACAGTGTGATATTAGAGAGGCACTTTTGAGGAGGATACACACTGTGAAACCAGCACTGCAGAGGATGCTGAGTCCT
The DNA here is from genome assembly GCA_016785285.1 of Brachirus orientalis. Classification (NCBI taxonomy): domain Eukaryota; kingdom Metazoa; phylum Chordata; class Actinopteri; order Pleuronectiformes; family Soleidae; genus Brachirus; species Brachirus orientalis. Next base: position 4,854,451 of record JAFBJR010000425.1, read on the forward strand.
CTTACTAACATTCCCTCTGTTGTCTGCAGCCTTGCACTGGATAAACACTGAACCAGTTTTTAACGAGAGGAGTCGGATACACATTCACAGATATCTTGATATTTCTACTACTGTAAAAAACAGAAACAGTATACGTAGCAGTTTACCTAGAAAGTGTTGGAGGCGCACATTTGTGTGGTGTTTTTTTTGGACAAGCATTCTTACAGCTCGGTGAACACTGAGTAGGCAAAGCTAAAAGACAACATTATGTACTTGACCTGAGGGGCAGTTAAAGGTGGCAGTTTACAATATAAAACCTTCTGTTGAATATGTTATGAACGCACCCCTGCCCAATTCAGTTTAGATATACAGCATGTCAGACAGACTCCCTGACATGCAATTATGCACTGAGTGTGAAAATATGACTCGCGGGTTATTGTCTGAGAAATATATTATTTGAATTTGGTTTAAGATGGAATAGAAAATCAAAATTATTGATGCTATATAATTGCAATACTTCGCAATCTACTTCGACTGTGGCTCAGTCGAAATCTACCAGAAACATATCTTACCATGCGGCCCTACTTTATAGGCCCTCATTCTGCTGTTAATTCTCTATTTTTTAATAGTTTTTGAGACTACAGTGATTCTACTACATACAAACATGGGGGGGGGGGTACCCAAATCTTGGAAGACATTAGATTTTATGCTTACACAACAATTACTATTGTAGAGGGAGAAGGGGTTGATCTAGGGTCCACCCTGGACAGGTCACCAGTCCATCACACATACAAACAGACAAACAACCATTCACTCTCAAACTCACACCTACGGCCAATTTAGAGTGTCCAGTTAACCACTGCATGTTTTTTGGACTGTGGGTAGAAAACACACACACACACAAACACATGGGAAAAGCATGCAAACTCCGTGAAGAAATGCCCCTGTTCCAACTGGGTCGCAACACTAGCCCCGATGAAGCTCTTTAAATTGAAATTAATAAAAATTTTAAGACACCTTTAGCTGACATCAAACATCAGCTAACTATCCCTCTGGAAAATAATCTGGATCATTTTAATGTGCTGTTACACTGATGCATGGTTAACACATGAACGTGATCATCAAGTCAAAATTGAGTCCATACTGTGTTTCTAAAACATTCATCACAGTATGTTATTTGTTGGAATCAAGTTGTCAGGGGTAAGAAAAGGAAAATATTTGGTGTAATGCTATACATCAAAAAATATAGCCTATAAGAATGTTGCGTTTTAGTGTTGTAATGTCATTCTGTCATTCACCCTGAGTGTTTTTATTACACTTTCACTGAAAAAAGTCTAACATTTTCCCTGGATTGGCATCCAATGTCACTGGTCTGTGGTTGAACTGATCAACCACAGTATTAACACAACCCCCCCCCCAAAAAAAAAAAAAAAACCCCAAAAAACTAGTTTCAAATTCAGTTGGACTAATAAAAGATTACATTTAATGTTATGGGAGACTTTAAAAATCAACACTCAAAAGAAAATGGCTGGATGAAATGAGGGGTGAAAACATGAATTGTGAACATGTACACAAACATTCATCACTATCAAGACTTCCATGACACCTCGCTCCCACTTTTCAAGAATACTGTCTGCCCCTCCAAGTGGTAACACATTGATGGTGACTCATGTTGTGGCAGCACGCTGTGTATGCAGACGCACACACACACACACACACACACACACACGGCAAGCCTTATATCCTTTGCTTAATCGCATCTCTGTTTTAAAAAACCTGCTAATTAGAGTGACTAGATTTAGAGCAGCAACAGAGCTGGTGATAATTATTGCAACAAACAGACAGCAGCTCAGCCATGATGCATACTCAAGAGAGTCCTAACGTTACACTGTACACTGAGTTTTCATGTCTAAAAAATGAGGAACGGAGGAAAGATCATTCCACGCGCCACTGGAAGCAATCGTAACCTTCAAGCAGTACGTTTGTCCTATCTCTCTTCACAAGTGGAAGACTACGCGGTCAGGGCAACATGAGAAGACAAAGATGGAGGCTAATTGGAGCCTTCTTCGTCTGTTAGTGTCTTCCTCTGAACCGCTGATACCCTGCATGTTCTCTGATCTATGCTCCATTTCAGTAAATCCCCACTGAAACGTGGCTCAGTTCCAGTCATCAGCAGTAAAATTGTGTACTGATTTTTTATCTTGCTTTATACTCTTGTTCACACAGTGCAGGATCTACAAGTAGTGGTCACACTGCTGCACTATGGCATGTCCCAGTGCTGGCTCTGGTTTTAGAAATGTGACAGTTTTTACTGAATAGCATGAAGATAAAGGGGTCACATACACTTCCTTCAAAGGAAAAATACCTGTAAGGTTCGGAATATGAGTTAATTCATACTGTGCATTTCAGTAATTTCTTTAAAAAAATGTTATCACAAAGATTAGAGTTAACTATTTTACAAATGTATGTTTACAAAGTTGTCATATACCTGTTTACAAATTCAGTTATTCACATCAGCATCTTTGCAAATTGATTAGCCAGAGCAGCATCTGTGTTTTTCACACACCTTTACCTCAGTCTGAGGCCTGGTTCACACTGGATATGTGGTGTATGCGTCACTGCTGCATTCTACAGTTTTAACAGATCAGAGTGTCTATTTTTGAGTTTCGGTGTGTACTGACATCACACAATCCCACCATGCAACACCCCAAACAAAAACAACACCAATTCGCCAGCAGCATATAATATACTAGGCAACAGTAGAGATGGATAAGTGCCATAAAATGCACTCATATCAATTAATATTAAAGATGTATGGTTACTGTTGTGGCTTCATCCATATTAGTGAAAGCAAGCGAGGCGCATTATAAGGGTCAGACACATTCAGTCTGTCAGTTTCTGTGATATTTTACTCAATCTCTGTGGATTTTTAAGTCCGCAGAGAATCCTGACAGATTGAAAGTTGCAATTAAATTGAGAAAGCTGATTGTTTTCTGTGCATGATGCAAACAAGTCAGGGACCCACAGAAAATATCACTACTGCTCCAAAAAAACCCAGCCATGATCACACATGGACGCTTTTTGCAGGTTAAAGCAAAGCACACTGACTTTTTTGTTGAATTTAAAACACTGAGCGGTGCGATGGATTTTCCTAAGCCTGGGAAGACAACATTACAAGCTACAGACAAAGAGGGCAGATGTTTTGGCTCTGACTGAGAGGTTGAAATACGTCACACTGCCAAAGGCCCATCCCCCACTTCATCACAATTGGGGGGGAAAAAAAACATTTAGTGACATTGTGAATGCTTTTCTGCTACAGAGTGGAAAGCACTAACAACCACCAGAAAAACAAAAAGACGCTGCAAGAAGTTGGAACACAGCCTGAAGTAAAAAGCACTAAATGCTTTTACTTTATGGCACAAAAAGGAAAGTGGACAATCTCATGGCTATGCACATTAAGCTCTCTGACTCATATCACAGCACAAAATGCTTATCATCTTAGCCATGATCCTTTTTGTTCACTGTAATTATCCTCTCATGCCTTGAAAACTTGAGCCCATTCAGGCAGCTGAATGACAGCTGCATCTTCTCCAATGCTCCACCCTGCTCCCCTTACAAAAGCCCTGTGCTGGCATGTAGATTAGGCATATATGAATGTCTTTTTGCACACACACACACACACAAACAGTTTCCAGACAATCTGTGTCTCCTGAAAATGAAGGTCTGCATCGATCTGGCATTCCACAAATGCTTACAGTAATCCACATTCCATTCCAAGGGACTACTAACTTGAGCAAGTGCATCTGATGCATAAAGTCGGTGTGGTCACTAATTCTGAGCCACGCGCAGCAATGGCTAAAGACATTTATGTCAAGAGTATCAGAGTGGACCTCAGCAGGGCACAACTGGGGGCATCAGGCATTCTGTGTTGCTGATACAAACCAGTAACACAGTCATCGGTTCGACAACAAAGTTCTTGCCGAACTTCACGAGACACATCTTTACCGTTAATTACTTTTATCAGTGCATAAACGTATTCAGTACGTCTTTTGTAAAAACACAAAAGTGATACAACAAGCAACATGTTACTTTATTCCTGCACCCCAGAATGTTTCCTGATCTCAGCTTTGCTGTCTCTCTCTGTTTGGGGCTTTACACTCACAGCATGAGGAGCTAATTCCCCTGGATGCCTTTTCATCAGCTGAGTGACAGACCAATACACCTTTGGATCTCGGTGGGACAATCTACAAGAGGCCATATTTTTAGACCATTGATATATCTTTGGAGAAATGCCCAGGTGTGGTACTAGCAGGAGGTAACAAGTTTATCCTCTTATTGTCACTGTGTCTGGAGAGTACATGGTGCACATGGGTTATACACATGTATGTCCATCATAACATGGAGTTCATTTGCGTGGCAGATTGACATTTTCCTACTGGTCACAACTTGATAAAGTGACAGAAACGTGGCTTAGTTCATGATTTATGCAGGATATTCATTCAACATCGATGAATGGATTGACCAAGTGCCCTATTTAGTGCCTCCATTGATGAAGCTCACTTGGCCGATTGATTAAAAGCAGGACACTAGAGATCTTTCATCCATTTTCTAACATTTCATCCTCCATATGTGGGTTCGGTGGGGGCTGGAACCAATCTCAGCTGACAAAGGGCGAAAGGCAGGGGACATCCTGTACACTTTGCCAGTCCATCCATCCATCCATCCATCCATCCATACATCCATACATACATACATACATACTACATTCAAACAACCATTCACTCTCACACTCACAACGTAAGTCAATTTAGTGTCTAATTAACCTTATTCCCAATCTGCACATTACTGGACTGTGTGAGGAAGAACCCACTCACACACGATGGGCTGTGAGCCACTGCACCACCACGTGGACCTGCTCAAGACGTTCCCATAGTCCGCTTCTCTTCCGGTTAAAAGTAATACTCCTTTCAAATAATTATTTCATTTAGCAACAAATCTGCTTTGCTCAAACCAAGAATAAATATTTAAACAAATCTGAGAAGTCTATGGATTTATGGCTAAGGGTTTGCTACTGTCCTAAATCTGTGTATTTTCACAATATTCAACTTTATTCCTATGGCCCATGATACCTTGCTAATGACCAATCATGGAGAGAAATTTTGAAATGTAATATTAAGGAACATTAACCTGTTATACGTTAAAAGGGATGGTGTGATCATATCTCTGCCTTCTTCTACAGAGTACATTTGTCAAAGTAACACTGATTAGGACAAGATACAATTTGTTTCAATTCGACTCTAGTACTTCAGCACTATTAGACTGCTTTACTGTGCATAAATATTCCATTAGAACAATGTGATACAACAGTGTGTGTATTTCCAAAACATTAATAAATTTAAAGAATTAAATTTATTAAAGAATTAAATATTTATACACTTTTGCTGCAGTGTAGTCCTTATTAGGGGTGAGACACAACCTTACTTACTGTACTTAAAGGCAGACAAAGGCCTAAGTTAGAGTTTTAGTGTCCCACATCACCAAGCCTGGATTTTAGTTTCAACATCGGGTGATTTTCAACATACAGCTGCTTCTGCTAATGAAGTTCCAAATTAATTTTTTTTTTTTTTTAAATAGCACCTCCAGGAGTAAGGTGGATAAAAACAATCGGATTGCCATTCTGAAGTTCATGTACAAGTACAATGAGTAAGTAAAAATTAATAATTTGATATTATTGGCATGATATTGGTATTGGCAGATTCGCCAAGATCCGACTATGAATAGGCTGCTACCTGCTTGACATCTACGCCTGCTCCCTCTTTATACAATGAAGAAATGTATAACTTTGTCTGCTGCAACATGAGCATGAAATATATTATTTTCATTTCAATACAGAAGAGGTTAAATGCCCTCTGCAGTTGGAAACAGGGAATAACTTATGTTCATTGGTATTGGTATCAGTTATCGGTCCAACCGTCAATATATCGGCATATTTGAAATTAACAAAAAGTCTGGTCGGACAGAGAAATATTGTGTTATGTCTCCTTTTACTAAAATTTACAGGGAAAGATTAATTCAAGGGAGCGCAAGTATCAACAGGTTTGTCATGTGACGTCTTCATAAATCCACACTGGGTTTTTAGTTTAAATGATTGTAGCTGTCATTTTAATATGTCTGTCCTATTACTGTGGATGAAAAGGAAAACAATATGTGAAAGGTAAGTGCTCCTGCATCGACAAAGTGCTGACACACACTTTGGCAAGTGGGTAAATGTTCCACTTTGTTGTGATTGGGTTGAATGTGACTCATCATTCAGTTTCATTCTTCAGTCAGGACACAAAGTCAGACTCAGAACTTGCCAACTTGAACTTGATGCCGTTTCCTCAGGAAGAGATGTATGACATCAGTGGCTAATATCTGACACCATCAGTGCATTTATGGTGTAGCTGAGTCATCTGTACAGCGTTGTTAATATGATCATAGAAAAATGTCAAAATGTCTTCTGACTGGAGAACCCCTTTCTTCGTTTCATTTTTCATCAATAGGATCCAGTCATAAAGCACAGAGACACGTGTTGGCAGAGCTGTGAGATTTGCGGTGAATTCACAAGGGACAAGAATTCAAGAAAAAGCATTCACCAGCACTGGGGCAGCATGGAGATGTTCTCCAGAGTCCAGAACCTAAGAATCAGGTTTTACGACTTTGTGGTCTCAGTTTGGTTCTACACTGATGCTCATCTAAAGCTGTGCTTCCACCAAGCAGCACAGAGCAGACCAGCCTGCCATGGTTTGGTTTGGAGCAGTATACACTGATCTGGCTTGTGTTTTCCACCGTGGGGAGTGAGGCCAGATGGTGATAGCTGCGTCAGTGTACACAGTGCAGCCCGTTAATAAGTCCAACAAAGAAGAAGAAAGAAGAACTTAACACTGCCGCATGCTGACAAATAAAAACAAATAAACCAAAATCCCACACAAACAGCCTTCACTCTTCTCTCCGTTGTAAGTACAGGATATTTTAAGGGCCAATGGTGAGACTGCAGAGGACAACAAATGACAGACTGCCTCTCCCAGTGGGTCAGGACTACAGTGGCCTTCACAGACCAGAAAGGATGTAAACATCCTTTGATTCCGATGTATGCTGGGAGAGTCATTCTTCCTTGTTTCCACCTCAAAATGCTAAATGCATGTCCATTCAGGCCGCCGTACAGACATGTTGGCACAAGATGGCAGCCACATCCAAAGCTACAAAAAGCAAATGATTCAGATTTAATAGTTATTTTTGCATTGATACAAAGAGTTGGGGGTAGTATATTAAACTCTGCCAATCATCGGCACACTTGTGTTGTTATCAGCTTGTGAGTTTAAAAGAAAACAACTGTTTCGTCCTATCAGTATCAGTAGATACTCAAGGGGGTCATGTTGGTATCAGTAATCCTGAAAGGTAGCCTGTGCATGGCCTAGTTTTAAGAGGAAGATGGCCACATGGACTCACTGATAGATAGATAGATAGATAGATAGATAGATAGATAGATAGATAGATAGATAGATAGATATTTTCTGGACTCACACTCCAGGTGCTTCTTCTTTGGAGCAGTCTGTTCATGTGTGGTGGCCTTGCACACAGCTCGGGACACCTCGGATCCCGTCAGGCTGTACTGTGCCGCGGCGATGCGGTCCGTCAGTGTCTGACCCGACATCTTCTTCTCTTTCACGTCTCAGCCTCGACTATCAAGCGTCCAATATGGTCCTAACTCCCAAACCAAACCACGCACACACACGCGCGCGCGCGCACACACACACACACACACACACACACACACACACAATGTAACCCAAATGCTTCAGAAAAAACAGAAATAAAATACAATTCTGCTGCACTTTCTTTATGACTTACACAACGAGACAGAAATAAGAAAAACGGCTGATTCTCACTCAGTTGTGTTGGATCTCATCTGCCTTCGCTTCTGGAACAATCATGAACTGACTGACTTGCTTCCTGGAGGCCAGTATCCACTGGAAATAAATGGGGTTTTTTTAAAAAAAAAAAAAAAAAGAAAAAAAAAAAGAAAATCACACTGAAAATGTTTAAATAACCCAACAAAATATCCAATATCCTGAAAAAAAATCCTTTTCCACCAGTTCCCCGATGGTCGCGTTACTGTCACTCTAAAAACGCTCCTCTCTCCGGATGATGCTCGTTGCTACCTCCCCTCCTCCTCCTCCTCTTCCTCCCTGCCTTCCTGCCTCCAGTCTCCAGGATAATCCTCACCAGCAGCAGTCCTCCGGTTCTTGTGAATCAGCGGGGAAGAACATCAGGCCGTGGCTGGCATCATCATCATCATCATCATCATCATCACTCCACGGTCCGGTGCAGCGGTTCCTCCTCCTCCTTCTCCTCCCCACCGTCAGCGCGTGGACGACGGTATTCTCAGTGGAATTTTTTTGAGTCCTCTTCTTTATTTAATTATTAATGTGTTCGCGTTTCTCGCTGACAGCGCCCCGCCCCCTCTCTTCTGAGTCAGACGACGCAGTCCCAGCCAACCGCGCTGCGGCCCTCTTTCATCGCGAGAGCTGATGAGGAGACGAGAGGGAGCGCGAGGACGTCACGAAGGGTTAACGGCTTTGATCTCCACCGCAGCCGAGCTGGTCATGGTTCTGCTCGTGTCATTGTTATGAAGGTCATGTTAAGAGTGAGGCTCCACTTTTACTCACTTTGAGGAAAAATGTCTTTCTTTCTATCTAGCGTCTCTGTCCATGGTGCTGATATTGTAGACATGGTCTTCTCTGCTCTTGTTCATTTCTTCTTTGGAGGAGCAGTCTTTTTTTTTTATATAACTGGAGTATTGTGCCTGTGAAACGGTAAATGCATCATTACAAATGTAATGTTAACACTTTGATAGTTTAAAATATGTTAAAATGTGATTGTTCTGATGGGAGGGACAGTTACTGTTCTTTCCTCACTCATAATGATCAGAATCAAACCATAATGAAGTTACAGTTACAACGATACAGTGAAAGTGGAAGAGAGTGGCAAAGGTCATGTAAACATCACATAATAAATCTTTATTAAGTCACATCAATATGGAATGGCACAGCATCTTCACTCTGTCCCAAAAGAACTTGCATGAAAGGTTAAAAGTCAGTCCTCATAGCTGCTCCATATATACAAATAATTAAAATTAAATACAATAGCTTTTGAAAAGTAAATAATCATTATCATAAAAAAATTTACAAAGGTTGAGGTTTTTCACGAGTGCTAATCAGTTGTATGTTAATTCCCATGTTCCACTCTCTTTCTTTCTCTGATGCTCCTCATGTCTTCATAAGGCCCTCTAGAAAGTCTTTCTCCACCATCTCCTCGATGTTCTGTCGAGCTCGACTCCAGAACACCTTCTGGCTCTCCAGTTTGTGGTCCTCCTTGTGGCCCTGGAAAGAGGAGTCTGTGGCTGGGTTGTGGCTGTAGGCAGGACCTGAGCGGCTGCTGGCCTTGCTGTTGAACACTTGGCTGAGCAGATTGAAGAATGGCAGCAGTTGCTCCATGCTGCGGATCACGTACAGGGTCAGCATTAGGTGACCTGGCTCCCAGGACAGGGTTCGGGTGGAGCAGTCCTCCTCTGGGTTTTTCTAAGGGAGAAAAAAAAAACAGACAAATTTCTGAGGCAGAAAACTTTTACACTTTTTCATCTCCGGATCTTCTGCAGGTGAAAGGAACTGCAGTGTAAATTAAAGTATTCAGATACTGAGAAAATATCCAGACTAACCCTAACCTCTAAATAAAAACTGTTTTTGAAGCCTTACAATAAGCCTTATATGTGTATATTAGCTAAAGGCTTTGCTTTTCAGAGGCCATAATCTTGCCCTGCCCTGTTTGTACAACAATCAAATAGAGAATGCATTTCACTCTTTAAACAGAAGCTTATTTTGCAAAAGCATCCTCTCTGGTTAGTGAAGACCAATGTAAGGCAAGGCATATAGTGTAAGGCATATAGTGAGGCAGTCAACAGGAATTTGAAAGGAAACCAATATAACCATTTTAAAACAAGTGGAGATTACAAAGCAGGAAAAGTTAAATTTACCACTTATAAAACAATTTCAAATGGAATTAAAACTATTTTTAAACTGTTTCTGTTTCACAGTTGAAACCATAAAAGGACATTGTAAGATAAAAAGAGCAAACATAAAAACACAATAAATACCTAATAAAATATACATATTATACTGGAGATAAGAGCTGCTCATTCTTAAAAGTTCCCTGACCCTCTTGAAAAGAGAGTGATGAGTAGAGAAGTCTTCTTTTTGTTACAAGCTGCAGTCTCACTATTAGATGCCAGTAATTTTTACAAAATGTACTTTTGGGAAGTCATTTGTTTCCATTATTTAATCACCATGTGTAAACAGAGAGAAGGGGAGATACCTTGGCACGTTTCCTCAGCAGCTTCACCAGTCGGACTACGTAGGGCTTAAACTCCCTCTGATGAGTTCCTTGACGTCTCACTTCCAATCCGGAATCATCTGAAGCCTCTGGAATGAAGGCCCAGCGGTACCTACGGTATAAGGCAGGTATAACTCACTTAGATATAACCTATTTGGTAAGTGGAAACAATTCATTATTCAATTCATTTAAGCATTTCTTACATGCTGACAGTGGACATTCTTTTAAACTTTAAAACTGTCACTGTAACGGATTCTTGTTATATTTACCCATCTCAAATAATGTGACAGAGACATGCAGAACCACTTGTAACAAGCGATGTCTGATGCTGATTCCTTGACCGAGCTCTACCACGTGAGCCATCAAGCATATTATGAGCCATGATTATTAGTACATACATTTGGAACTGAGGAAGGCTTTCAGGAGGCAGAGCCAAGGCCAGATCCAGAAGTTTACAGGCAGACAGATAGAGGTTGAGCCAGCGCTGGCTGTTGTAAGAGGTGGAAAAGCCGTTCCCTCCAGAATAGGTGGTCTCCAGCCCAGCGACAGACGGCCCTGATGTCCTGGGGATTAAGAGAACGGGTTAAATCATGAAAGGAGCATCGAAGAAGATATTTTAATGTTAATTCACTGCAGTATTGACAGATACCTTGATATATCTTCATCTGCTGTTAACTCCTGCTCCATCAGGAGAAACACCTGAACCTACAGAACAATAGTGTATGAATAAATAAGTGTTCATTTCTGTGTGTGAGTGTGTTAAGAAAATGCTCTAAAGCTCACCAGTTCAGTGATCATCGTGGGCCACAGGGAGGTGAGGTGTTGAGGTGACATACGCAGTAGCAGCACTCTGAAGAACAGGAACACCTGAGCATGGAGGATGGGCACTTGAGGAAGACGCAGGCTCTCCACAAGACGCTCTGTACACAAATAAAAACATCCAAGCACTCTGTGATGTCATTGTGGACATTTTTAAAATTCATTTTCAGCCCAAACCATTGGCAGTGTTACTGTATGTCTGGGAATTCAAGGATCCACAGCCTTGTTTTGTAAGCAACTATGGATGCCATTATAAAACGATCAGTGTCCACACAAACGTTTTACTTATATCATAAGCAATCTGTGTTCATACTGAAAATGTTGCTGCCAATTCAAAATGAGCTAATATTTTTCATGAAAAGCAAAAATGTCTCAGTTTCAACATCTGATATGTTGTTTATCTTCTACTGGGAATAAAGTATGGAATCATGAGATTTGCAAATCACTGCATTCTGTTATTATTCACATTTCACAGTGTCCCAACTTTTTTGGATTTATACTAGGTTTCTGCACTAGGTTAAGCCCTCAGTGTTTCAAGAATACCACCGTCCCCAGCTCCAACCTGAATGTATGTTTTACTTACAACTTAATACAGTCCATACATTTTAATTTTTATGCCATTTGTTCAGGGAGATTACTTCCAAAATCAAATGTGTGAACTGCTGCTTTATTTGTTTCTGTTGTTTACCTTGTATATCTGGCAGGTATTTTTGGTACTGGTCCACTTCACTGCTGTAGATGGTGAAGGCGAGACGTTTGAGCAGCATAGCCCTCTGTTCCAACTCAGCATCTCTGTTGGTGAACAGACTCAGAGAGCTGCTCTGGGCTACAGCCACCCGGGCTGCAGAGGGAAACACACACAGTCATTAATCCATGTGCCAGTCTTTAACCTCTTAAAGGTCTTTTACTGTGTCTCAATAGCAGTTTTTTGGAGCGAAGGGTGCAAAAGATTTAATTGAAGATTATGTTTTGATCAAGATCATTTCCAGGATTCAGGTGTAATTCTGTCTGAGACATAAAAAGGCTCAAACAGTGAAGAAAACATGAACCTGTCCCAGTGGTAAGACTGACACTTGCATATAAAGTAGACTCTAATAAAGAATCATTAATCTTACTCATTAGGTCTCTAAACGTGGTCTTGTCATGAGTCATCAGGTGGTCAATGATGGCTCTCCAGCTGAGAAAAGAGAAGCAATATTAAACTCATATTCCCCAAACATAAAGGGACATTTCAACAGAAACAGCCCACTTATAGCTAATTAACATGTGACATTCCAAATATTGATAAAAAAAATTCTATCAAAATAATTTTACAAAATGTATCACTGCTTGTTTTCATTGTTTACAGTAGAGGTGCATTGTTCAGTCCCGCTCCCGCCCGCGCTTGCAAAGAATTGTAATTTTCATTCCCGCTCCCGCCCGCAAATCCCACAAGATGGGGACGTTCGCTTTCTTTCTCACAAAAAGTCTTTTCATTGGCTTGGAAAAAAAAAACATGCGCACACATAATTCCTTAAGTGGTAAATTGGTAACATATTAATCAATGCCAAATAAAATATCCAGCACAAATTATGTATGATAGGCATACATTAATCATGTGTATATTTTACTTTACACTCATTTAGTTTGCAGTTTATCATCCCACCCGCCTGCTCCCGCATTGTGCAGTCCAGCTCCTGCCCGCGCCCGCAATGAGCTTTCAAAATGTGTTCCGCGCCGCACTGTCTTGCGTCGGGTGCAGCACAGGACATAATACTGAGACAGTCCTTCATTAATATACTCTTCAAGTAAACTGTGTGTTACTTAAAGTGACAGTGTACTCCAACATGAAGATTGCCATAATACCCTTTTACAAATATGCATATATAGCTTTTTCAATTAAAAAAAAAAGTTTGAATTTGTGGGTGAAAATTGATTTTTTTTTCCTAGATTCTGGTTGTTTTTTTGTTCCAACTCATGGTGATGAACCAGGCTACATGTGAACATTAGCTATACCACTACTGCGCTACTTACTGACTGACGCAGGAGGAGTCCATCTGGAAGAAGGTGTGGTCCATGAAGAGGTCGAAGGCCTCCTTCTTCCAGGCACGGCGGGTATACTGGTACCCACTGAGGCTGCTTAACAGTTGGATGCAGGCCCGGTAGCTGGGGGCGTTGTGAGCACTGCCAGTGGAACCAGGAAATATTATGCTCTCATATGCAAAACACGCATGTAAATCAGCTATGATTCATTTTCACATTTGGCACACTTTACTGCACTTCTCTAGTAACATGAAATTGTGTTTTTTTTTCTTCCTTTTTAAATTAAACTTTTATCAAATAAATGAAACAATTGTAAATAAAGCTCTGTAAAATATGCACAAAAAGTCAGAGGATTATCTATGTGATAATAATGAGTTTTACCACACCTGTGGTTGCGCAGGTAGGGCACAACATAGTGCATGATATTAACCAGCAGTGGGATCACCCTCTCCTTCTCATCGCTGTAGAACACCATGTCCAACAGATGAGCCAGAACCTAGCAAACAAATCCAGCATTCCTTATGTCTGTCTTCCTCCATTTTTTCAGGAGCCATGGCAACAAATTCTTACAAAATATTATAAGAAACTGGGCATTAATCACAATGCAACTTAGTATAACTGCACTGAAACATATAGACATGATGTCTAACAAAAATCTATTATTAAACGAAGCTGCAAATAGCAGTAAAGCCCATCCATTATATCTACACTGTGCTAAAACAGTCATTGTGAATTATTCTACAGACCAGCTCAGCTCATTCACAGCACACGGCACTAAACTCCACTCACCGATTTATTGATTTACTTGTCACGATTTACATCATAGGTGAGGAGATAGTTGTAAATAAGCTGTAATGGAGTTGACTGTGTGTAGTAGGTATATTGTTGAGCCATGCCTGGGGCAACACTGCCACTAAACTGAGTGAGAGCATCTTCTGACACAACTGAGATGAACAATGGACCTGAGTGACAGCAGCAGTGCAGACAGCGTTGAGCTGAACACACAGAGGTGTGAATGTTTTACCTCAGCCAACAGCGTTAGGGCGTGAACGCTGTACACGGATGGAGTAAAGTTGGAGGCCTCCATCACTGTGAGCATTAAATCTACGAGACACACAGAACAAACATTAACAGCAGCTACATAGCAGAATACATATTAATGTTGCCATGCAGACGCCTACTGACAATTTGCAGTGTGCTGCATATTGAAATTTCATATGCTTTTGTGATGCATTTAAAGATTGCATTTAAAGATTCAAGATTAATTCTGACACTTGGTTTAGCTGGATTATATTAATCCTTAAAATATATTTCTGGTACAAATAAAATGACCTTGTAAATAATCTAACCTATAAGAACAAGTATAAATGAATTACTACTTCACAATTAACTACCAAAATACAATACTCGTCAAAAGTTTGGATACACCTTTGGACCACATTAAATGAAAATGTGTGTCCAAACTTTTGACTGGTACTGTATCTGGAGAGAAAAAACTGACGACTACACAAGTATAAAACAATCTCAGTGTATCGATGTGAGCTCCCTTGAGACATAAGACACCAAAATGTATTTACACAATGTTCAAGTTATTTCAGCAACATTTAACCTAGAATTTTATCTCTGTTCTTTATCTAACTCCACCCCCAGATAGCTATCCCTTTCTAATTTTATTAAAATATAGAAAGGGGTAAAGACCTACATGTATACTGAAATCCTTTTTCTCACATTTCTATTAGGCATAATGCCTTAAATATTAAAATAGTGTCTAAAATATTAGTTTAGTGTTAGTAAGTTTAGGGTGACAATATCCAGTAACATGGACATGACTTTCGCACTGCAATGCAGTTAGTCAACATATGTAACACACCTTCTACATCAGCTTCCAGGTTGTTTCCATCCACAACTATCTGAGGAGAAGGCTTCACCTCCAGGTTTCTCCTCAACCATGTGGTTTGCTCCAGAGAGGAGCCTGCAATTGTCCCAATGGCTTCAACAACTTTGTGGGTCACGTCCTGAGCACAAAAAGGATATGCAGATATTTTTTGTAAGGCAAGGAGTCATGTCCAGTCGGATTTGTAATCCAATCTATAATCATGTGTAAGTGGAGAGCATCAAACAAACATCAACATGTCACTGGAGCAAAAACTGCAATCTTAAAACAAGAAATAAAGAAAATTATTGAGAATGGAACTGTTTACAAGATAGTTGTAGAAATTACCTGCAGCTCCCGCTGGTCCTTCTTGCTCTCCAGATTGGGGTTCTTTAAAATAAACTCATTTAGAACGCTAGAGAAAAAAGACAGCAAAAAGTAATCTTAAGTAAGAAAAATGCTGCAAGTGTGAGCTACCCAGTAGCCACAATATGACAAAATCTGAGTATGACAGAACAGCTGGCTGTGAAGATATTCAGATGACTTTACAACAACCCATAAAGAGAGGGAAGAGAAACCAACCCCAATATGAGAAACTGTCCCGGAGCAGGAAGGCCTAATTGGACTGAGTCCTTCAGCAGTGCCAGCAGAGACGGCCAGCTATCAACTAAACTAGACACAGGAATCCTGTGACAAAAACAGGGCATAATCAAAAACACAAAGTAGGGCTCTGTACAAGTGTGCTTTTATTGAGAGTTAAAAAAACAATAGTTAAAATAATGGTAAATCCATAATATACTAATGTTGGGAAGCTCACCTCTGGACATAGGCATAAAAGAACTGTAACATGCAGACCTCCAAAGAAAGATGCTTCTGTGGATGAAGTTAGGAAATGAAAATCATCATAAAGACGAACATAAAGGTGAAACAAAAAAATTATATTTAATGAACTATTTCATACTATGGTACACGTTTTATTCTTCCCCTGTTCCTGCTACATATAGGCATTTGTTTAAAATGATCCAATATTCTCACTTTAATTAAAAATGAAAAACTTCTGGTTATACAAAAAACTTATAGCTCTGGAGTCTCTAATGAGAAGTCAGGTAATGGGGATGAAAGAATGACGATGCTACAATAAAGCTTCCTTACAACAGACATCAGCAGCAAAAACAGAAACACAAACCTTGTCCTTTGCGATGGCAGGAGGCTGTTTCAGAACCTCTTTGACTGTCTGCATGACCGTCTCGGTGCGCATGGCGCTGACTGAACGAACCAGCTCAACCAGCAGCAGCTGTTCTTCACTGGCTACAGGAATCACCTAGACGATGTGGTGTTGATGAGAAAAGTGAGCACTGAGCAGTAACTTCACTCAAGTTAAAACCTTTATATAAACCTAATCAAACACCATTCAGCCTCAACATTACAACCAGTGCCAACCAGTGGTTTTAATGTTGTGATGGTTTTAATGATGTAATGTAGCTGGAAATCTTTAACCAGCTTTGAAAGTTTCTCGCTGAAGTATTATTATTCAACCTTTTTAAAGGTATCTTAAAAAACAGGCTTGTGGTAACATAGAATGCAAATTTCTATTGCTGTGTTTCATTCTGAAACTTTTACAAATATTTAGAGTTCATATAGTAATAGAAATGACTACTCAAAGTACACTACTTAAAAAGCAGTTGTAAACAGTAGCAATTTTTTTTAACACACCTTATTTCTGACTGGAGTCTTTACCAGTTTTCTCTCATTCCAAACATAAGCAATGGCTGCCATGAAGTGAGCACCGTGGTTCATGGAGATTGGACCCAGCAGCTCAAGAATTTGCTGACGCAGGTTCTGTTCAACAAATTCAAGTGAGGACCTCAGGTTAGACCGAAACAACCGATAACATCATTATCTTGTCAGTATCTGTAAAGGTACCGTGCCTTATTCAACTATCAGAGCATTAGTTGGCTTATTGGGGCTGCCTTATTATTTACTTGACTGGCTGGGTTAGCCAGTCAAGTAAATAATAAAAATAATTCTGAATTATAATTCCTTATCGACATTGATAGGAAGTCAAGTGTTTACCTTTGTGGATCCCAGGTTTATATTAGAAGTGGAAGAAGCGGAGGCAGCAGCTGGTTTGTCGGAGTTGTCAGCCTGGTGGAGGACACTCCACAGCAGGGTGACAGATGACATGATGGTATGGAGGATGGACAGGATACCTGAGCGAGCCTCAGCCAAGTGCTTCTGGTCAACACTCACTTGTAACTGAAAAGCACAAAAACATAAAAACTTTCACTTACTATGTTTCATCACAAAAAAAGGCCAATATCAACCATATCTTACAGCAGCCACTCCCAAACCTAAAGAAAGGTATAATTTAAATTCAAAAAATATACTGTGGCCCATTGAAAACTTAAATCACAAATTTGATAAACACAATTTTCCCCTCTCTATCTAGGAACCATTGCTTCATTGCACCCAACCCATCACATAATAAAGAGTCAAATATGATCCCCCACCAATTACTAGAGATACAGTACGTTCCAGTGTGAATATTAGCAGTCAAATCTGGTGACACCTGTTATACTCGGTCCACAGATTTAAAACAATTATAATTACTGGTGACTTACAAAAAAGTATTTTAATTTGCCTTGGTTTGTTTTAGTTTAGCAGTACTTTCAAAGCCCACTTGGGGGCTAAAGTCCACACCTTGTTTACTACTGTGGACAGTATACTCATGCAATCACTATCTACAATATCAAGGTTGAAAACACAGCAAAGGAGGCCTGTCTGTGCATGTTTATACTGCTATAATAGGTTGGTGCATGGCACCCTCACCTGGTGGTACTGGGAAGTGGGATCCAACAGGCAGTAGTGGATGATGGAAGTTATCCCTTCCAGTACTGTCAGAATCAGGTCAGGAGGAATGCAGAGAGCCATCCACTGGGGTCTAAAAGACAAAAAGAGTATATATATATACATGAATGATAATGTCTTGATAATAAGAAATGATTGTTATACAATCATGTGAATGTCTTGTGTAGGACGTTCATCAACATAATAACTATAATATCAATATAAATCAATATAATATCCGGATATTCATACCTAGTGTCAGTTATCCCAGTCTCATAGCGGTATTGTTGAAGTAGATCATCAAGGTTCCTGCACAACTGTAGCGTGACGGAGGCCACCACCCTCCTCAGCACCCTCCCCATATAAGGTAGGGTGGCTGTTATGAGCCCGATCCACTGTGGGTGCATCTTACATGCATGGTGCTGATGAAGCGCCCTGATCACTGCACACAGGAACATACCCTGTGCTGTGATTGGCTGTCCGTGGAGGTATTGCAGTGATGTCATGGGCTGCTGAGGGTTAACATGCTCCACTTCCCCACCAAGAGTCTCAAACCCTGCCCCTGCAGCGGCACCTGTCCCTCCACCACCTGCCCCTCCTCCCATTGGTCCTCCTTCTCCTCCCTCATCAGCTGGCCCCAGGACTCTGTGCTCAAGTACAACAAGGCTCTGCAACAGTCTTAACAACTGCGACTGGACTGCACTACAGCTGTCAATCTGGTCCTCCGACAGGTTGATCACACTGTCTTCTGATAGACCCTCCTCCACTGTGGCCACGTTCACACCTGCCATGCGCTGCTCATGCCATTTCTGTGCGCTGAATATGGAGGAGAGGAGACAATGGAGGACCACCTTTTGAACTTTGCACTTGGAGAGGACGTCACTAATGAAACTAGCAAAGCCCTTAGCTGAACCACCTGTGACTTTGGCTAGCTCACTGAAGAGCACAGCTAACACCTCAACACTGGTTAGCTGCATGGCTCTGTTCCCTGCCAAGTCCTGAGGGCCTGATGCAAGGTGGGCAGAGTAATAGCTTCTTAGATAATAAAGACAAAGCGAGATGATGATCTCCAGGTACATGGCGCTGCGAAACGAGTGGGAGTGGGAGTCCTGGGGGATGGAGCAATAAAAGTCTTTGCCCATGACTGAGATTCTGTGACGTGCTAGGAGGTTCTGGAGCAAAGAGAGCTGTGGAGTGTAGGTGTTGTTGATGCTGGTGGTAGAAATTGCACTCACAAACCCTGAGGGTGCAGCTTTCAACATGGCTGCGATGGCTGACAGGGCATGCAGGGCCCGGGAGGAGTCGTACAGCTGGAGGTAGAGCAAGACATGCTGATATAGAGGATGAATATTAAAACGAGGTGGGGCAAAGGATGATCTGCGTCCAGTGACACCGACACCCCCAACATTTCCACCGGGCCCACCACTGGGTGAGCCTGTGTCGCTCTCAATCTCTGACACCTCACCTTCCCCACAACTGTACCAGTTCTCTAGATCCAGGCTGTCCCCGAAGAATATACTGGGTGGCTGCTGTTTTTCAGCTTGAATCGCTGCCTTTCTCTGCCTCAACTCCTCTTTCCTCTTGGCCTTCTTGATCTTGGGCTTTGCTCCTGGAGATTTGTCAGCCAGCCTCTCCATGATCTTCCCTTTCAGACTGAGCTGGGTGCTGCTATGGCTACGTTTACGGGCCTGAGGGTCATTTACCTGCAGGTTGTGGTCTGGAGTGGTTGGGTCTGAGCTGTCTGGCAGAGTGATGATTGAAGGAGATGAACTATGACGAGTGATGCCTTCTTTGTGCTGCTCTTCTGCCAACATATCAGCCGGTGTGACAGAGAGGAACTCAAGTGTTCCTCCCGCCAGCATCTCTGGCAAAGTCTGGTGGGTGGAGCTGGGAGGAGGTGCACAGTCAACAGGCCCGGTTGAGGTATCTGAAGAAGTGCTATCTGTGTCACTTTGTGTCCAGTTTTCAGGTGGAGATGACACTTCAAGAGATTCCTCATCTGCTAAACTCAGAACCCTATTGATGAGTTCTTTGATAACAGAGGAAACAACCTCTTCTATAGAGTCCTCCGAAATATCATCTAAGGAATCAGGCTGTTGTTCTGAGCCATTGACTGGTTCCTCAAAGCTGCCGTTTTCCACTGTTGATGAATGAGAAGACTCTGAGCTCTGGGGATCCCCCTGCTGGTCAGTAGGCTGACATTCACCAGCAAGTTGTATGTTCTCACTGCTTAGACTCAGCAAAGACAAGCTATCACTCAGTGGGTTGACAGTCAGACAGAATGGCTCCATGTTACCCATTGCCTGGCTTTGAAGCTCCTCTTGAGTAATCCTCTCTCCGTGGATCTGACTGAAGTCTGAAGACATAAGGAAGAAAAAAGTTTACAAAAACAGATTCTTATCAAAAAAAACTTTATGTACTCAAGCACACAATGACTATTATCATAAAAGCAGAGTTAATGGGTAGTGCTCACTGTCTGAGAAACCAGAGTCCCTGTTGTAGATGGATTCTGATGGTTCCTGTCCTGATGGTTCTGGAAAGACCTGGGCCCAGTGCCGCTGGGCTTGTACCCTCTGAATTGACACTCTGTGGGTCTTGGGGTGGAGCAGAAGAAGCAGAAGTGGCTCAAGGACCCGAGCAATGTCATGTCTCTGAAGGACCTGATTCAGCCAAGCCCGACCAACAGCGCTGGTACATGGATCCCAATAACTCAGACTGTCCAGCAAGATAAACAAAGATCTACAGGAACACATTAAAGAAGAGACAAAAGATAATTATATAAAACATAAGAAAATTTTGGTGAATAATAGAGAAGGTACTTGATGCAAAACACAGTTTCAGATTCCTGACCAACCTGTCAAATGTGCGACTAAATGGAGAGGACTTGGTAATGTTCAAATCCCTTGTCAAATGCCACAGCACTGAAAACTTCACATGGGCTTCTAATCGAATTCTCTGAAAAAAAACAAAAACAAAACATAAACCGAATGATTCAGCATTTATTCATTTTGATTCATTACTCTTTTGTATTCATATTTATTCATTCAAGGCAACATGTGCACTGTGCTGACCTTGTCTCTGTGCATTAGTTGCTGACTAATGACATCCTCACAGATGCTGGAGGAAGGCACCAGGTTGTGGAGCTGGTAGAAAAGCTCCACACTGCGTTGATGGTGCTGAGGTGTTCCTTCACTCAACTGGTCCCACAAGATCAAAGCTACACTCTGATCACAATATTGAAGAGAGAAAAGCATGAAAAAATGAAGACCATTAATGTTCCCAATAGTTAACACCATAAACTAGATGACTACCTTGAAGAAGTCCGTCTTGTCAGCAATGTACTTTAGGATTCCCTGAGTCAGTGGTGGCCTGATGACGACAGCTACTCGACCCTGGCTGGGGCTCTTGGGCTGGGGCATCTCTGAGTTGTCAGCAGATGCCACACTCTCAGCTGCCACCATTGCAACTGACTGGGTGAGTCCTATTAGGTCCATGAGCAGGGAGATGGCGGCACCCTGCAAACTGAAGTCACTGGCCAGACAGCAGGCATCCATTAGTGACTGCAGCCACACTGGCAGTCGGACCTGATCACTGTCTATGTGGATGCACAGGGGGATAGGCATGAATGGTGTAAATATTTAAGTAATTAATTGAGCAATCACTCAAACACAGGGACTAATCTCATTCACTATTTGTGTTTTTGGTACTTACCAAACAGTTCCTCCTGTGTGGGTGAGGACTTGAGGTTACCCTCTGCAATGTACACAGGGAAACTGGAGCATTCCAGGAACAGCTGGCAGGCAGCAGTGAAGGCAGCAACACACTCCCTCTGCACCAGGCCAGGTTCAGAACATGAATCAGGATGAATGCAATGCTGGGAACCTTCTGAGACCAGGGTCCCTGACTGATTGACCTCAGTTTTTTCACCCTCAGCTCCATCCACATGCCCAGTGGTAATATACAAGGTGATGAGTCGGGAGAGAAACTGCTGGAAGTGCTCCAAGCAGCGCTGCATGACTGGTTTGTCCAGAGGCTGGGACTGAGATGGTTTGACTGCTGAATTGGAATGGGGAATTCCATCTGTTTCCCGTGGACCATCTTGCTGGTACTGGACAAAGTCTGTGAAGCCACTTTCTGAGGAGCGACTGCTACAAGGATTTTCTCCATCTTCAAAAACATCCCCACTGCCTGACAGCTCCAAAGCAGCAGGGAGAGTCTGCAGGAAGACAGGGTTAAACAGGTGATGATGTACATACAGCAAATCATTTTTTGACATTCTGATGTCCACTTTAAAAATGAAATCCGATGATCTACCAAATGACTAAACCCTCTGACACAATCTAAAACACAGGATGTGACACATGTTTCCTGTTTTCAGATGAAAATGTATGATTTTTGTAAAATAAAAAATAAACCAGACCAGAATGTGTTTTCTATACTATGTAAGGCACTTAAAGAGTGCTGCTAATCAAAGAGCATAAATGTTTCATGACTACCTTGACCCATCAGGAAGTAGTAAATTCTAAAATGGCATTATAAATTTACAGGTACCTGAATACAAAACTTTATTTATATCAGTCAGATTATTTATTTGTAAAGCAGTATGGAAAAAAACACATAAACTAATAAAGGATGACTACAAATAAAAAATGGCATAACTAAATGGATGGATGGAGCGCTGTCCTTCTCTTTCTTTACATGCAAAAAGACAAGCACATTAAAAACTTTTACAAGCAAATTGTAACTTTAAGCTCAATATGCTCAATTCAGCTATGTGCCGCTGTTACATCTTGCTGCAGACAGACCATCGCTTCATACACTTTTGACTGTGTTTGTAGGCCTGTACTCAGATGGCACATTTACTGTGAAATTCTTTATATGCCCCTCAGGGTGGGGGACAGGGACATTACAGTATTCAGTGGATGTTTGTGTGATTTTTTCCACCCTGATGAACATGGCACACTCAGGAGGCATCAGAGACTGATCTACTCCTCTTATTCTTTAAAAAAAAAGTGAGCTTTGCCTCAGCTGTTGGTTTTTCATCTTCTCTCTTTCTACTTGTGATCTCCTTTGCCCCTCATGGGTCTATTCAGTCCAGTTAACCTCCATCGTGTTTTCTCACTTAATTTAGCAGGTTGGTAGACAGGGACTGAGAGAGCCATGCTGGCTGTGAACAAGTCTTCAAATGCCTTGGTCTGAGGGATTGTGGGAAGGCAGGGCCTCTCCGCCAGCTGCAACACAGTGCAGGAGGCTGGTAGAAAGACACAAGACACCATCAGAGTCTGAACTAATGGGTGTTTGACCCCGGACTTGTGAAAGAAGTGGGTCAAGCAGGTCAATGTGGAATTTGCTCGGACTGTAGGGACAGTTTTTTTTTTGGTCATATTACTTTTTTTAAGGATCAGAGACAGGACAGAATATTTTCTGGAACTATTTTTCAAAGTCTGAGGTTGGCAAAGCAAAGGAATGGCTGTTGCTCAGGTGTTTGGAAACAACATCAATTTCTCGTGTCACAGTACGACACAATACTCATAAAGTGGGGAGATGGCCAAACGTTCACAGCGGCACAGCGGGTTCACACGTTACATGATCTTTCATTGGGATCTTTCTGATTTCCAAAGTTCATTTTGTCATGAAAACAAGTGTAAGAGGACACACTATCCTGTGTCCTCTATCATGCATGACAAAAGATTTGTCCCATAAATGGATGTCCACAAGAGTGACTCAACATGGTGACATGCAGCAAAAAAACAAAAACATATGGTACAGAGAATAGAACTCTTCTTTTATGATGGGTCATTATCACATTAGCACCTCATTACCAGTCAGAACACTTTCCACACAACAAAATATTGACTCCCTGACAGAGTTTGCCGACTACATATCTAGATACATGTGATACAGAAGTGATTTTTATGAAACGTATTTTTGAACTTTTGAGAAACAGTAAGTAAAGTTGATTTTCCTGTGCTACTGCTAAATGCAGATTTGCCTCTAGTCCAGGGCCTTTCTCTGCAGTCTATAAAAACCGTTAGTGAGTGGAAATTCATGGCTAAAATCATGTTTTGAACTTAATCCAACACTGATAAAATGACCCCACATTTGATTATAATAATTATGATGAGCAAAACAATTATATTCAATATATACCAAGAATTATGGTCAACTCATTTTTAAGGAATATTTTTCTCACCCGTTTGTCCTCTGTGTCTTTGCTTTTATCTTTGGCTGATCTTGAGGAGTTGTCAGTGGACTTAGAATGACTTTGAGTCTGGGAGCTTGAAGGCAAAGACAGAGGGGACACCAGTGGTGGCTGGACTTTGCTGAGGATCTTGGAGCAGAGGCGAAGGCAATGGGTGAGCTCCCCGAGGCACAGAGCCTGCAGGTGGCAGGTAAGAGCTGCTACCATGCGCAGCAGCAGCTGAGGAAGATGTTCTGTTTGAATCTCTATGTACGTCTCCTGAAAGTATTGGAAAAACACAGGAGGTGAGGACTTACAGGTATCTAGGTATCTGAAAGGACCTGGATCTGACATAATTTAATTACTGCTGGTGATTCATTAGATGACCGATATAACAGTATGCTTGACTAACACACAATACATATTAAAATAGTTGTATCTCCTCTCTCCCAGCTTTAATCCTGAACATACAATATCAGGACAAAAATATTTTTCTACAACCATGACACTAAATAAGTATATATTCACATGGCCATTTATTTATGTTTTAGTCTGTTACTATACTTAATTATCATAACTTTTTTGTTAATTTTTTGTTTATTTTTATTCTATTTTATAATCCATTCTGCTTATTTATTTACTGGATTTATTTTTACCTCCTGGACAATTTTCATTTTAAATCTTTTTTAGTCTGGCACTTAAAACTAAATACTCTAGTATGTTTGGTTTATTTATCTGTCCTTTTCAGTTTAAAAATATCAATTCTTAAAAATCCCAATTAAGGTACATAACATACATCTTAAAATTATCTTCATCAATTTGAATTTAAAAATATTATCTTATATGAAGTGATTAACTCAACAAACAGATTTAGCTCAGGTATTTAACGATGCATCTATCATGCTTACTGCTTACTGTTGTTTTCTGATATTATTTGTTGCTGTTAGCATAGTTGTCCACAGTTGCATGTAAAATATATTTTATTCTCAATGAAACCTTGTAGTGAAATAAAAAATGATTTAGTTTAGGCTAAAAGAACTACATGTACACAGCCTATTTTGCTCCCCATTTATTTTTTAAATGGCTTCCTTGTCACATTATTTTTACATTTTGAGTGAGTGAGGTCATCTTCTCATGATCACAAAAAGCACATTTCTATCAAACAAAGAAAAATATACATAACCAAATGATACAAAAGGCATTAAGCTATTTTCATATTTGATACAAATATGTGAGCATATTACTGCATGCATGCATAACAGAAAGCACATACACACTGGGGCAGAAATCTCATTTTCACAAGATCCACACCAAACAGCCAAGTTTTCACCACATTTAAAGATTGTTATTAATCCCCCATTCCCTGGGATCACATTGGTTTGTGGCATTAAAATATTAAAATATGACTATAAATCAGTCATTGTGAAATGATGACTGAAAGCAAGGCAGGGACAAGGGATGCTGGCAGGATGTTGCGGAAATGTTATCGTAGCCTCAGTGAAGCAAGGTGAGGTGAAAATGCAGGAAAGAGCAGTACTTTACCTGGCAGATTACCCTCATGCTTCTAGTAGGCTTCAAGGAGAAAGAGCAGATAGTTTGAACAGACAGGAGCAAGCAGAGCACAGGCTGCAATACTATGTTTGCAGAAAAAGAAACACAAACAACTCTCACACAGTCTCTAAGGAGTCAGGACACAAGGTTTTCTTTCTCTTTCTCACTGAAACACACATTTAAATGGGGTAATTTCCAAACTATTCAGATTGGAAACACTGCAAAGACAAGCAAATTTCTAGAGGAGGCAAACAACATTTGGCAGTGAAACTAAACATAGGCATTTTTCACCTTTATCGGGACTGCACGCACACACACACAAAGAACAGAAAAAAGGCATATACACACACCCCCAGTGGAGGCCATTAGATCACATAACTGGATCCAGAAATGGAGTTGGATCACAATTCAGATGAGATGGAAGACCAAATTGTGAATGAACATGGAGGGTTTTTTTGGAAAGGAAAACAGTGGATGAAAGAAGGTGTGTGAGGAGACATGAGGGAGTGTGAGAAAGAACAAGAAGAAAAGCACAAGCAGCAGAGGGAGACCAGGGACTGAAGAAGTCAAGAGAAATATTCAGAAAAATGATAAAAGATGTTGGAAGAAAGTACAGTCCATGAAAGAAATAAATGAAACAATAAAAAGGTAAAGAGAAGGATGAACAATAAGAGACAAAATGGGACAGATTTGCAAAATTAACAATACAGCTACACTGAATGAAAAGATCTAAAGACAGAATAAAAACAGTAAAAAGAGCACTACTCAAGTATTGAAATTAAGAAATATTAGAATACAAAAGACAAGAAAAAGAGAGAAGACAAAGAGATAGTGAGAGAGAAACAGAGAAACAAAAAAAGAAAAAGGAAAAGAGATAAAGAAAGACAGACTCACCAAGGAAACAACATCCAGTAGAAAATCAACCAGCTGACAAAACTCCACCAGAGAGAGCTCAGGAGAATCTAGACTCCCAGAATGCCGGTGTGCTTGTGTGCTGCTGTTCAGTGTCCTCCTGCATCAGAGGCATAGTTGACATTATTTGGAGTGTAAGTGTGTCTGTGAGATGTAATGTTGAGTTTTAGATTTTATAATAATTAGGTGTGCATCATTAAGTGTCAAACCTGCAGCACTCCTCAAACCAGCGAGCGATGTAGTCCCACATGTAATATGGCTCAAACGAGTTGAACAAAAGATTGGCTGTTTTAATCAGTTCTGCTGTTTTCTTGTTTTCCCGTAATTTGCTGAGAAAGAAGAGAAGTAGTTTAGTTTTCATGTGAAAACTAAACCTTCATAATATTTGACTGCTGATTTTAGTTTTAAAAAACAGCAATTACTCAGTGATTCAAGTAATTTGTCAAGTATACACTTCAAATATTTTAATTATTTAGGAAATTATTCCCCATAATTTCATAATTTGGAGTTTACAGTTAAAAAGAAAAAAATAATCTCTACCAAATATCAATTCCTGTGGTCATTTTGTATAAACTGCATATTGTTTGTAGTATAAACTATTTTAATGGTGTTTAATCCACTGTACCCAAATTTTAAATTGACAATAAAATGACCAAATCTTCATCTAGCTAATGTGCAAAGTGCACAGAGAGGTCAGTGGTGGACTGAACTGACCTGCTGAGGTGGGTATGGTCTTTGCTGAATGGACTCTGGTTTTGGAGGTCCAGCTCTGTTCGGCACTGTGTGTGCAGGGTCCGAAAAACCTCAATCAAAACATCCTCTAGGATTGCTGGACCTAAAATAAAGACAGGAGGAACATGTTTGATATATTTACATCATCCAACTGAAGTGAGTGATGTAACTATTAACATACCAAGCTCAGGTTTGTCCAGCAAACTGATGAGGATGCGAAAAGGCTTGAGGTCGTGCATGAGGATGCTCTCCTCTTCCCCACCTCGGGCCTTGCCCTGCAAGATCCCTACCATTGCCTTGAAAAAAAAAAACACACGCACGTTATCATAAATGTGTGTAAACTTTTCACACCACTGAGGGCTCATTTAAATGGGTTGAATTTATGTTTTAGTTTTCAGAATATGTGGCAGAATCAATCCCATATTTGCATTAAAGCATCTTTTTTTTTTCCTTTTGTTAGTGTGCATTTCATGCTTCATCTGCCACATAATGGGCTGATGCCTGCAACAGACGGTCTCTGTAGGACCAACCATCTCCCAGTGGAGAGAACCAAAAACTGTCTCAGAGCAGATGGCAGACAAGCAAACGAAACTAAATCAAAACAAAAACTGAAAAATTGTACTTTCAAAAACAAGTTCCCTGTGCCTGGCCCTGTCTGTGCTTCCGTTCCAAAACCTAAAATACCAAAGCTCATTACATGCCAGGAGCACTGCAGCTGCTTTGAGCATGATATGACAGATTACACAAAATGTGTGTATGTATAAGTCTGAGGGAGACCTGGGAGCTGCCTTCAAAGGACAGGCTGCTGTGAAGAGGAAATGAGAGCAGGACAGACAGTATATATAAACCCCAGAGAGGATATGGCATGTGATCAGAGAGGATAGTTTGTTATGTTGCATGTAAAAAGAGAAAAAAAAATCCACAAAAAACACAGGGCAAAAGAGGACCTAAGAATTTTTATTTTATTTTTGTAAATTCTATCCAAGCATTGAGCATTCAATCTCACCTGGACCAGCATGTCTTTGGAGAAGGTGTTAAAGTAGTGGCTGGCATGCTCCTCTGGGTTGCTTTGTCGAGTGCTGCGGGGGCCTGTTATCACCCCATTGTTATCAAAGCCTTGAAGAAACAGTACAGTTAGAACTGCACACTCAAGATACACATTCAACAAAGCACTTAATATGAATTTGAAGAAAAGCCACACGTATCTTTCTTGTTTGTAAACGGAATTCAGATTTAATTCGTGGTACAACGTGTGCACCTTGAACTGCTTCAACAGTGTCAAATAAAAGATAAAACATACCACAAAAGATAAAACGTGGCTCATTTTAACTGGCCAATAATGTGGTTTACAACTAGCATTATTACACTGCGTATCTCACCTTTACTCCACGTTCTTTTCATTCTTTCCCCTTCCGATAAAGTTATGTAACATAGTCTAACAGTCTAATCATTGCAATTAGCTTCAGTTAACAGTGTAAGCCTGAGGCTTTCAGGCCATCCCTAGACATGCACACACTTACCAGTATGATCATCCAAAGTGAGGTGCAAACGAAAGAAAATACAGTAAGACAATGACCACAACAAATAGTAGCCGAGTGTCATTACAGGAAAAAAAAATAAAACAGCAAAAAACTTAATGTCAAGGCACAGCACATACAGTATGTGTAAACATTTCTGTAATGGTCCCCAGGATGGTCCATGTATAACATAAATAAGTGGTGTACATAAGTCTCAGTGGTTTCATGTAGAATAACTATAGATATTTTGTTTCCATATTATCCAATGATTTTGTTGCTTTTTCATTTTGTTAATTTTTTTATAAACTATCTAATTCCTGTTTCTCTCACAGTTCAGTGTCTCAAATCATATACTTCTACAATGGGAAGCCTGACACTGTATGTGTGAGTGAATGTGCAGTTTTAATGTGTGTGACTGTGTTTCTTACCCAGGAGCCAGGCATAGAGTCTGCGGTTGAGGGACATGTCTCTTCTCAAAACCACATGCAAAGCTGCAGAGAGGATCCGAATCATGTCAGGACGAGTCGCCTGAAAGCAAAACACAACAGAAAGCCACAATATTTGTGACTGCTCTACTCTATCTTTCACACATATACTGCACATGCCTGTACACATACACAGACTTTTTTCTAATATATCTTAGGCAGGACACATCATTGACATAATGCATTCCCTAGGCTCTAATCATCCTAATCATCACAACTAAGTGCCTTACTTTAATCCGTACTCTTACCTAAACCCAAATCTAACCCTAACCATAAAAAGAGGTCTTAATCCTGAAAAACCCTTTACGTTTTGTCTGAAAAGGGCTCAGACAAAACGTCCCCACAAGGTCAAAATGTCCCAACAAAAATAGGTTTTACGATTTTTGGAGCTCACGTAGATATAAATACAAGCACACATACACACACACAGCTTTACTGACTTGGCTCATGTGGAACGGGAAGCAAAAGAGGATCAGGTCCAGAGTGCTCCTCTGCACCAGTACACTGGAGTCCTGTACTGAGGTACTGACTGCCTCCACCTGGTGTGAGGAAGTACTGTGTTAGACTGAAAAGCTATTTCGACTGACAGAGTGACTCAAGATAAACCTGCACTGGTCCAGTGGTCTCAATATTTCAGCTATCATATAATTTTACTTTTATATTAACTGTGTTTAAGATTTAAAAACAGTGATGGAGCATTACCACATAACACCATGACAATATCAACTACTCAACTCAAATATAAGGATAAGAACCTGAGGATATGAATTGTTGACAACATGCATAAATCATTTTAATTGGTGAGGAACAATAAATAATAGAACAATTAAACACCATCCTTTGAGATTTGCTAATTGTATAGTGTAATACTGCATTTTCAAATTGAAAACAATAAAAAGCCCTAATGTAAGGGGTGCAAATCCCCTTTTTTCGAGAGCTTCTCACGTACCATGAGCTCGATGTCACTGCCTATGACATAGAGCTGGTCCTCCATGGAGAGTTTGCGATTGAGGTGCAGAAGAACAAAGGAGATGCCGGGGAGACGCACAGCAGGGCTGGTCAGGATGCTGCCCCACAAGGCACTATAGAAGGCCGACTGCTCTACTGCTGCAGCC
This sequence comes from Brachirus orientalis, assembly GCA_016785285.1. Classification (NCBI taxonomy): domain Eukaryota; kingdom Metazoa; phylum Chordata; class Actinopteri; order Pleuronectiformes; family Soleidae; genus Brachirus; species Brachirus orientalis. Next base: position 4,884,912 of record JAFBJR010000425.1, read on the forward strand.
ACCCTTTCCAACAGAGTGTTGGTTCTGTAACAAACATCATTTTAACATATAGAATTTAACATCTAATGAATATACATTGTAGACTGATGTTCATTTTACTGCTGATTAATAAATATTTATTCTAGATTGGTGTATGATTATCAGAGAAATGTGTTTATTGCTTATCTCTGGGTTTTACTGACCTTGGTGTACGCACTGTTTCTAAAGGTTTTCCCTTGGTCAGGGAGCAAAAGTTTCATTTAATCATACACTGTCATGAGATATGATTCATGACTGAATTTCACAGACCAATTTAGACTCACTGTGAAGCTTTATTTTACTCTCCCCATTAATAATAATGTCTTCAAGTGGAAATGGGCAGCTCATTTCATTAGTAACTGTAATTGATTTGAAATGTGATGGAGCACTATCACATGGCACCATCAAAATTTCAATGCAAAAAAAATATTGCATTGTTTTGGTTCATGGTTCAGCCCTAGTAATTGGTTGAAAAGAAAAATTACAAAAAAAATACAGGTGATATTGTGCAATTCAAGTGCAACTTTGAGATACAAAGAAGAAAATCTCAGTACAGAAAAACCCAACAGGAAGTAGCAGCAAGAAGCTGTAAGAATAACATGAATGAAATGTGGCATTTTAAATGTCATTAACAACACCTGTGCTCTTCCTCATCTCTATATATATTATATATATTTACTATATTTACTTATTTATATTTAATTTCTTTTCAAAGAAATTTAAGTGTGTTGGGATTTTTTTCTAAGTTAGTTTTCAGCTGACCTTTGTACCATGTGACGTTGTTCACAAAACTGTGAAAATAAGACTGATCTAAAACTTATGACTGATGTGATGTCTACATTATTTTGTATTATCTCATATCATATCTTTGTTAACAAATCATAAGTTATTTATTTAAGTGATGGAATACAGATAATTCTGAAAGAGAGTTCTTCTATTTAAAGTAATCTTGCAGTGACTCATATTTCATGTATCATTCATAAAATCTGCAATCAATTCCTTTCCCCATAATGCTATAATGTCTTCTACTAATGATCAGATCGAATGCCTGCATGCGTAAGTTAAAATCTTTTTTAAGTGTTTTTCTTCCCATTTCTGCTCCTCTCACCTGTCATAGTATTCGGAGCCCTCTTCCAGACCAGGCAGAACCCCAGTCAGAAGCCCCTGTAGGCCTGGTTTGAGAGTTTTCCCCAAGGGCAGGTAGTAGGTCTCATAGAGCCCGAGCAGCACAGGCTTCACAGACATAGCAGCATTGGAGAGTAAAGGGAAGAGCCCAGAGCTGCAGAAAGAAATAAGGCATTTTCTTATGCAATACCAGCCGAAAACATCATGTTGACATTTATTTATCAGCGGTGGTGCTTAGAAGCACATCATTACCTGTAAAGAAAGAGATCTTTGGCCAGCCTCTTGGGGCCAATGATCTTGAAGATGATCTCGTAGGTCTCCAAAGCTTTGCGGTGGACCCCACTGGGTAGAGCAGGGTGGAGACATTGAGCCAGCCGTTTGCCTATCGTCAGCTTCTTGGGAACAACTTGATATTTTGCATTGTTTTGCAAAACCTGAGATGGAACATTTTTTTAAAAATGATAAAATGAGACATACAGACTGACTGTGCATGATAACCAAACAGGGCAACTCACATCAAAGCAGGCATGAGATTCACAGGGTAACTAACAATACTGGATACATGACAAAAGATAAAAACCGCACAGATATTTTGTCTCAACCCATGACAAGAGACAACTGTGCTGCCCACATAAGTTGACTTGTGAGTGACATCCATTAGCCTGGGTGAAACCAGTCGAGTGTGCCAGTTATTTAATTTTGCTCTGCAGACACATCTGGCGAGGATGCCGTTTTGGCTTACTGCAGAGTCTCCTAAAAAAAGGGAACCAATCACAAACCCGTGTCTTGCTAGAGGCAACCTTAAAGTGCCGACGACAGAGAAGCGACGTTCAGCAGCTTTTGTATACATCCAACATGATGACAACCAAAGAGCAGCAGTCTTTCAGTTCGTTCGTTGTTTTCATTTTAAGCGACTTGCTCCATGGAGCTCACCAGATTATTGGTTTGATTGGTTGTAAGTGTATCCAGAGGCATTTTGCTCTACATATGCCAAGAAAAAAGAAAGAAATTTTCCCTTGAAGGACAATAAAGCTCTCAACTAGAACTGAACTAAACTAAGCCTGTCTTATTTTTACCTTGTTAAGTTTTCCCAGTGCAGAGATGAGATCTGCCCACTCACTGGAGTACTCAAAGTTCTTGAGGGCTTTGTCCACCGCTGCCACATAGTTCCTGTACTTGGAGTCACCGAGCAGCTCCACTTCCTCTGCATTCATTCTCCTGTGTGGTTTTTATGCTAATCTAAAACACCGTGGACACATATATACATCACACCTGCAACAGAAAACACAAAACAAAGGAGAGAAGAGAAAGATGAGACTAAGGAGATGACAATCACCAAGAGATTGTAATTTTAATATAAGTCAACTTCATCTTTGACCATGAGGCAAAATGTCAGAGCAAATAAATTTGTAATATGTGCTCTGACAGAGTGTAGGTGTCACTAAAGTCATTGTAACAGCCTGAGTCATATAAATCATCAGGGAATATAATCTGACAGGAGCAGCCATTACTATCTTTGTTTTATGCGTTTGGGAAGGAAGCATGAATGTGACGACATGCTGAGTCACAGAATGACCTAAAAGTCTTGAGAAGAGGAACAGTCGTCAACCTTCCCTCAATGCTGCCACTGTCAACTCCTACATGGGAATGTCACTGGATACATTCATTCCAGTGACAACAGCTGATGAACAGCGAGAAGAATGTTGTCTGTTTGTTTGTTTTTTGTTTTTTTGCATTGCACATCAAAAGGCAGTCATACCAGCCTGCCTATCTTGTTGGCCAATTAAATATGACATGACAGTGCCCTGTCAAAGCAGTAAAAAAGTGGAACCAATACCTATAATCAGTGGCCCCGCACCATTTCACAGGAAATCACATTAGTGACCCATTAGTAATTAATATTACCACTCACATTTGTGCTTCTTCCTGCTGTCACATACCAAAATGTCTGCAGTGTAAGAAGTGAGGGCAGATAGTGGAGAAAAAAAAAACACATGAAGCCCTTAAATTGACCTTGTTTTCTGCAAAAATATATATGCCATAAAAACAAACAAATTATAATAATGATAAAAACTCCAGTGAGAAATGTATCAAGTTATCACAATAATGATGCTAAAGTTGGAAAATTGGCAAGTCCAAATGGGTACCTTACTTTTTGTCATGTATTGTTCCTTAAGTTATGAACAATAAATACCTCAGTCATTTCTTCACTGATGAGTTGAATGATGACAGAGATATACAGTATACTGACAATGCAATGAATTTCATGCTCAGGATACTACACTGCATCATACATGTATGTCCTTTGACAACAGAAAACATTCATGACATGAGTTGTGAGATTATTTTCAAATGAAAAACCAGCGTCCTTCAGGAGGTGTAGACTACAGTAGACATCAATCTTGAGGCACTGAAGCATTCCCACAGCATAATACTCGCACCACCACGTTTCACTGTGGGGACGGTGTTCTTTGAGTTATATGCCTCTCCTTTTCTCTTTCTCCAAATATAAGCTCTAGTTTAGTCTTATCTGACCAAAGGACATGCTTCCAGAATGCATAATCTGTGTTAAAAAATGTTTGCTCTGTTTAAAAGCACTGGGGATATACCTTCAAAAACAATGACATTTTTATATGGAGGGCTAATAATTTCATCCTCAACTGTAAATACAATGAATCATGTTCTTTTCCTGCCTATGTGGTAAATGAATAATATATGATTAATTATTTATATACCGTAAAGAAAACATTGATAGTTCACATAAGCGACTTGAAAATCCTGTCCACCTCGCAGTATACAGTCCTAGTGATCCATTTATTTTGTATCACAATGAGGCAGCCATATCTTTCCTCATGATTTATGATCTTATGTAAAACTTCTTATTTTTCACTAATACCACAGTCAGAGCATGCCCTTTTTACATTTAATATTAAAACATATTTCTCCAGTCATCGCAAAAACATTGTGAACCCCAATTATATATATATATTTGTCAGCTATTGACCATCTTCTCCATCTTAGAGTTTGAATTGAAAGAAACAAAATTTAAATGTGTGTAAGTAAACAGCCTGGAGTCACATCTGACAATGTCAACATGGAGCAGGTGCACACACTCCTGTCATACATATGTTATCACTGTGTGAAAAGCAATAACGCTGTACATGATAGCTGAATAAGACACTTATAAATAAAGAAGATCGACATCATAAGCGTCACCGCTTTTGTTTGAGTGGGAGAGATAACTGTGACAGTATGGCTAACAGGTACCTGAATCCGTGGTCATGTGATATCGGCTAACCCAACGTACATGACGCGTAAAAACACAAAGAAGAAACAATGAGATGTTAAATCTTACCGTGATAAGACACAAATCAATAACTGTCATTCATCCATTTGTCCGACTGGAGGAGTAAAACCGGCTGACAACGTTGAAAATAATGTCTCGAAAAGCTTTGCTAACGTCGGTAGCAGGTTGTTCTAACGATGGAGATGCAGGGCCCGGACACTGCTCTGCTCTCACCCTCTTCATAAACACACGTCAGTCTCCTTCAACAGGAAGGCGTTGGAAGCAGACAACAGTTAATTACACTCTACATGTTGTTACTTGGGCGCGTCATTAGCTCGTGAGAGCACCAGAGATTCAGCGCGAGATAGTCTGCTAGATGCAGTACTGCAGATCAGCCTCCATTCCAACCAACCACAGCGTCCAACTGCTCTTCCGTGTCTGCGCGACATCACGTCACCGGTTGCGTAATCCAGCGGAAGTTGAGTAATTTGTCAAAATAAAAGTAAAACTGCGGCTACGTTTCATATTGGAATCACAATATGAACGATCTCAGTTGGTAGAAAATCTACATACACCTTCACAAATATTTCAGGTAGTAAAATGGGTAATAGAGATCTATAGCTTCTTTATTATAAATCTAAAGATTTTATTGGTAAAATATTTTATACAGAGATGCAAATTTGGCAATAGAAAACTTGTTTTTTCCTAAAAGAAGTGAAGAATACATTCAAACCTGTTGCTATCCTTATTTCATTATTTTTAACATAACCCATGCATGTCAGTTGTTTTATTTCTCTTAAAAGTAATATTCATATGTAAGAAATGTCTACAAAAGGATAAGAAACTAAACAAATGAAACGGCCTTTAAATTCTCAAAAACATAACATAAAAATGGTAAATAACAATGAATGAAAAAAAAATATATTTCTCTTTGGTGTAGTGGTTAGCACTCTTGCCTTAGCAGCAACAAAGGGCCTTTCTGCATGGTGTTTGCATGTTCTCTCTGTTTGTTTTGAAATGCCTGACCGGATGTTGCTTCTGTCTTACAAACGTGTAATTCACACCGATTTAGGATCGTCACGCTGCAGAAGTGTGTCACCACCTGAATGTTGCATGTAACTATTTAAAAATATAAATTCACCCTTGCGTCATTTTTTACCTGAGAGTGGCACAGTCCAAACGCACCCAGTCAAACCGAGTTTTGATTACTGGGTGATTATCTTAGTTTACTATCCGACTAATGGCAGACCTGGAGATGCCAAGCATAACTCATAAGCTTGGAATGTTTTTAGAGCTGAGGAAAAGGCTACACAGTGGGCTGCTCATTGTCGGGTAAGTATTTTTTAAAACTACTTCAATTTTCCAGTAACAGTTTGGTAACTTCCCTGTGTTTACTCGCAATACGGCTATACTGCAGCTATGCTAGCTAAACCAAGTAGCTACGTTAGCGTTAGCTTTCTCTTCTTTTATGTGTTTCACATAAATTACTGCATCATTATCCTCGTTTGCATATTCTTTTATATCCCATCTGTGGACCAGTATAAAAGTATAAATCTTTCCTTATCAATGTCACTAGTCTACTCTGCTCTATTCCTGTGTAACAAGTGGATATCCCCATTGTGGTATCAATAAAGTATAATCTAATCTAATCCAATCTATTTGTGGTCCAGGGTTTAATAAAACTCTGCCATGGTCACATAAAACCAGAAACGCATAGACTTCTGTATGCGTTTCTTCAAGTAATATGATGTAGATTTAAAAAAAAATCTTAGATGGTTTGCAATCTAAGATTTTTTTAAAATCTACATCATATTACTTGAATTTTAATTTTCATTGTATAATATAAATAACATATATGTACAGCATAATCACATCATCAGGCCCAGAGTGATGGGTTTCTTGCCTCTGCCTGCTGAAAGTCGAAAGTACATGTTAAATGACACTAGATGGAGCTGAAGAGATTTGTGAAGAAGTAATAATGAATTGTGGTCTTAAGTTCAATAGTGGGACTCCACTTATTCTGACCTCACATACCTAACGTTATGTGAAGATCTGGACAAAACGTCATGATGGGGGAGAACTTAAGACAAATTATTCTCACAGAAAGAAATTAAATACCACAAAACGCATACTGTGGGAGAGCAGGACTTTGAGAGACTGTTATTTTTTACATTCAAATATTTGTATGTGTGAGGGTTTTCATTCTTATTATGCTTGACACATTTATTACACAGGCCATATACAGCTATCTACTACATGCACATTTTCAGTAGACAACCGTAGCATTCAGTACTTTAACTGGAACTGTAAGTGTGTGGAACTGTGTCCATTGCTGCGCTCAAGTAGATCTCGTGATCACTGCATCCACATTATATATAGGATATACTTAGCCCATAGCTTTTAGGAAACGTTAGAGTTAACAAGTCATGACTAGGTCATGACAAGCAATGCTATTTGAACGCAAGTAAGGATTATTTTCATAATCGATTAATCTGTCAGTTATTTTCTTGATTAATCAGGTGCTTGTTTGGTCCATAAAATGTCAAAAAATATTGATCTGTGTTTCACTAACCTGGAAATGATGTTTGCTCTCAAATGTCTTGTTTTCTTCACAAACCAAAATGATTACATTTGTTATATGGAGCAGAAAATATTCACATTTAAGAAGCTGAAAAATCTGAAAACCTATAAGTTTTAATGATTTAAAATGAATCGATTATTAAAATAGTTGACAATTAATTTAGTAATCAATTAGTAATCAATAAATCCAGTGATCGTTGCAGGCCTAATTTGTACTGTATGTCCTTGTGCTGGTTTTCTCACTGTTGTTGTTGTTGTTAAGCCCAGCATATCATTCCTCTACCCTTCATTCACATAATTCATTATTAATATTTGTTATCTGAAATTGTGAGGCAGATTGTTGCATATTACACCTTTTAAGCTGCTCAAATTTAAGATCATCTCAACAGCCAATTATAGGGACTGTCAGTGTTAAGTACAGTCCTATAATATGAGGAGCTGCTCAATTTGCCACCACTTCACTGTTCACTTAAAACTATGTTTCTCTCAGCTACAGTGGCCTTCATAATTTCAGTCAGTCATTACTCTTCACTTCCTTTAGCTGAGACAGCATAACTCAGCACAAATTGGAGGTCGTATGTATGAGTGTAGTGGAATTTTATTTATTGAAGTTGACTGCATTAAGCTCCTTTTAAGTTTTAAAAGGAGTAGTAGAGCAGTCACTGGACTCACTTTTACATGATGTTGCTTTCACTCAAAAACTACACATGACTAACCTCAAGATTCTCCTGAATCCTTCAGTCTGGAAGAAGGGACAGGGGATGGAGATTGGCTTACCTAAAGTGCAGAAATTAAACTATAAAATTATCCAGTAACGCTAGTACTGAGGTCATAACTTGAGGTGACTAATCATTTTTATGCTTGATGATTCATCCCTGCAGTTGAAAAATGAGAAACATTTGCAGTTGCAGCATCTAAAATGAAAACATTTGTAGTATGTAACTGAATATTTTTAGGGCATTTTAGGGATAGTTATTTTTACCTTGATTTCTTGTTATTTCACTTTGGATGGACATTATTCCCAGTTGTTTTGTCAGAAATCGCAAATAAAAAAGTATCAGCAAAATAAAAGAAAATCTAAACCGCAACAATTCACAGCAACAAATTATGGCAAGCTTGGATTAGATCTAAAAAGAAAATACATAATCATTGTGTGAATATTTTACACGTTTTCTATGACAAATGTTGAATTATCTAAATAAACATGACTCGTTATGATAACTGATTTTCTAAGTGAAAACCTCACAAAATATATTACCCTCTACTTATGGGGATTTTTTTATTTTGCTTGTTTTATTCAACCAACAAACCAAAATCAGTTAACCTAACTTATCACAATTAGCAAATGTTTAATATTTTGTCTTGACTAATGACGTAAATGATGAACTGATTTGAAAAATAGTTGCTTAACTATTGTCTTTTAATGAGGTCAAGGTTCAGTTGTTGTCCCTTCAGCCAGGCTATAAGTCTTGTGTTCATTAGTTATAATTGTTAAAAGTCTGTAATGCTGTCTGTCCTCCAGGAAAGATGTAGCCAGTGGTCCTGCTGATGTGGTTGTGACAGGTGGAGATTCGTCCCTTTGTATCCGGACTCTGCGTGGTGAGCTGAGTCTGGATTTGCCAGCAGGAGTCACTTTGGAGCAGGGGTCATGCATTCCGACGCCAGCAGGAGAATCCTGTGATGAGGAGCTGCATTACAGACTGCGCATCAGTGTTGCAAAGAGCCCAGATGAAGGTAATATCCAGGAAGAGAAATGAGACACATCCAGACATGTTTAAGGTCCCTCTGCATTGCTGCACTCCTCTGTGCCATGAGGAGATCAAAGTCTTTTTTGGTGTTATTTAGAGCTTAGAGTCTGTTTTGAATTAATTGGAATGAGTCACTTGGTCATCTGAGATGGTGACGGTATATAGTAGGTTTTGACCTCAGGATATTCACAGGCCCTCATGTGATGTGGCTGATTATTGGAGTCACAAGAATACTCTCTCTTAAGTTTTAAAATGATTTCCTATCATAAAGTGTTCAATCCTAAGTCACTGCTTACTCCATCTGCTTACCGACAGTTCTTGAAATTCCCCTTTGCTTACTGGTGTCAGCCAAGCCACTGTCACCACTCAGTATTTTATCACTTTTGTTCTCTGTAATACAAGGTTACTACCCTTATCTCCCAGTGTGGCTCATTCATTCTCTTGCCTTTGCCCCTCCACAGAGGCCCCTGTCAGCGTGATGGAGACACTCCGGGCAAATGAGACTTATTGCTTCCACTGCCAGAGCTGCATGACCAGGCTACTGGAGGACAGGTGAGTGGCAGATGGACCTGGAAGAGCATCATTGGAAATGTTGTCTTTTTTCCTTTTTCACTAACATCCTCCGCAACAGCAAGAGGAGCCAAGTGTTAATTTATGGTGTGACCCAGTGATGGAACTGATCTCTAGAAAGAAAAAAAAAATGATGGATGGAGCCAGAGCTGGAGTCCACAAATGTGAGCCTGAATGGGTTAGAGTTATAGAGTCAGTCTGATGTGAAGTTCTGCACTAACCATTTAAAAGAGAAAAAAACAAAAAACAATTGTGTTTCTTACCTTGAGGTGGTTCAGCTGGACAGTTGTATTGTTCTTATTGCCTTCAGCTTGTACTTTTCTCTGCTCAGCAATGTGACATGCTGAAAATTGCAGTCGCTGCATTAACAGGACCCTTGCCCTCCGGCTGTGTTTCTCGACAATAACCTGAAAAAAAGTTGCCTGAAACTTATTTTATCCTTTCAAATTGCTCTGGGGGGGGGGGGGGGTCCTCGCAGCTATGGGGAAAACTTTTCAGCTCAATAACATTTGACTTTAGCATGCTTTGCAACAATATGTGCAGTTTTGTGGCTGCTTTGAGTTATCAATGTTTGCACTGACTACACTCATCATAAGGTGCCCTCTACAAATGGTCTTTGTATAATCTGAGACAGACACAAACGCAGCATTCCTACAGCAGATTCTACCTTCATGAAGGTTTTAATGCTCAGCTTGTGTGTTTTGGTGAGGAGCTGATTTTACTATGTGGTCATCCTGCTGACTGCAGTTTGTGCTGCTGTGTTAGATTGCATTACCTTACATAAACAGGTGTTTCCATTCATATATTCATGTACATTTTCATTATCAACCAGATAACCACAGTTGAGGCATTCAACAGTATCCATAGTTTAAATTGTCCTTTTAGCATCTTTGATCCAACTGGTTTGGTTATAGGGCCTAAAATGCAGTTTTTGATCTGGTTCTGTTCTTATCATGCTCGTCAGCAGCCACAGGAAGCAGTTTCTGTGGAAAAAAGGTCTGATAAACTCACTGAACAGAAGTTTACAACCTCCAAGCAGCTGAAAGGGAAGATTAGCACGTAACTGATGAAGCACAGAGAAGCATTTAGTCGCTGGAAATATTTTTCCCCCGTTTATACTCTGACCTCCTGATTTTCAGAGAACTCTGTGCTTATTGAGAAATAACAGCTTCCGCTGTAGAGTAAACTGAGTAAAAATCATTACAGTTTCCACTTGGACAAAAAAAGAGACAAAAACTGTTTTTTTTTCTCTCTCCATAGAGTGTTTAAGCGAGTGCTCCCTCTCCCTAATGGCAACTGGAACGCCATTGTGGATGACTGGTGTTGCCACCCCAGTCCATTTGCTAACAGGAAGTTGCTGCCCAGAGCTGAGGATTGTTTACTAGGCGACACCTTCCTCCTCCTTCACAGAGATGACAGCTGTGATCAGACTCTCACAGACGAAGTGAGGCCTGTTGGTGCCGAGGACAGTCAAGATCCAAAGGTGAGGGTCAAGCAATGGAAATATATGGTTTGTTGCTGAAGCACCAAGTCCCTGCAGTACAAGGGCTGGGCAAAACATATATTAAACTATATTGATAGTGAGGAAAGTTATATTGTAATTGTAATTTAATTGTGTTGAATAATAGCCCAGTCTGATCCTTCAGTGATGGGGGAACTGGTAGAAGCACAAAATGGTCGAAAGATATTGTAATAAAATACAAATAAAAATAGATTTATGGCGGTAACATAACCTCTACCCACCAACTGAGACATTCAGTCCTCTCATTGCTGCATCAGTGAAGTCTTAGCACTATATATAGATAGGACTGAGCTTTTTCTGTTTTATCTGCTATTCATTCTCTCTATACAAGTGGGTCTCTGTCTTTGCATGATTGAGATTGAGAGAAATAGAAAGAGCAGAGGAAGAAATGACAATGTACCTGCTGTACTTCTATCTCTGTTTCTCCCAACTTTTCATTCACTGGCTACTGAGAACAGCTGATTGGTATTGTGTTGACTGCTTTTCTGGGATTTTTGTTTTGTTCCATACAGAAACCGTGCCACCGACTGGCACTTGTCTACTGTAGGGGCTGTTCTTCAGCTCTGGGAGAGGCCATTGCACCAGGTACACACACTGTTCAAATAGATTCCCATTCCTAAATGTCACTTTCAATTCGGTTGTGTATTTGAGCTTTTTTCTTCTTACAGGAATCCTGAAACTGTACTTCACACAGGTGGTAGTGGAGCCTGCGGTGGGAGACACAAAGACAGACGTCTCACTTGACAGGCAGGTTTTTAATCTAATCCTTGAGTTATAATTAGAAAAACTGCAGCAATTAAAGCAGGCTCTTTCATAGGGAAATTAAAAAATAAAGTCACATACAATCCTTTTTTTTGCACTTCATTATTTAATCATTGCAAGGGCTATAAATCACTTGTTCTTCATTGATATATCGGTGTCACAAATATTAACCAGGGAAATGGACCAGTGAGCACATTCATGGTTATTGGCTTGCAGTAGTGAACTGCTTTCACAACTCATTATCAAATATCTAATGAGGCAAAACAATGTCTGCGTTTATGCTTTTACTTTTTCAAGTCCCTGTTAAGTGATCTGAGTGGTTAAGAAAAGTTGTTATCTGTTTAAAAATTAAGTTTTAAATCATGTAAAATTCAGCTTCATTCTCTGCTCTGAGTCGGTGGGGGTGATGCCGCTGCAGCCATTATAGACTTTATTCTGATCTACCCGCTCAAGTGGGGACCAGAGTCTGTGAACAGTGAAAGAAAATGAACAGAAATGCTTCAGTTACATGTGGAAAAGCAAAATTTTCACCCTTTTGGTGGCAGTTTAACAACATATTGCACATAACCAGAGAGCTAGTTTGTTTAGCAGCAGTCCTCTCTCCCTCTTCTACTTTTTAGTTTTGAATTAAATGTTTCAGTTACCACACCCCCTCTCATCAAGAATTCTGTGTGTCATTATGTTTGATTGTTTTAGAAATGACGTTTGCCTTTACTGTACATAAACTTAATGACAAGCTGCAATATTTCTTCCATTTTCAAGTCCTATTCAAGCCCTGTGCACACTCAATAAAGTTAGTTTTTTTTTTTTATTGTGATAGTTGAGAGAAAAAAGCATGAAAACCTTGTCATTTAGTCAATGGTCATTGACTTGTCTGTTCTGTATTAAATGGCTGACAGTTGATATGTTGCAGTGAAGACCATATTTCCAAATGCTTGAAGATTGTCTTCTGGACAGATCCCTGTTCCTGGAGAGGACAATAGCAGCCAGGCTGTTGGAGCTGTCCACCTCACTGAGCACCTTCCACTTCTCTGTCCAAACGCCTGATGAAAAAAACTTCTTACTGGTAAGCACAAAGAGACATAATCACATCATCAAAGCAATGTCCTGAGTGCTTTGTAAATGTAAGTGCTTTGTAAATGTTAAAAATAGACCAATCATGATTTGTTTAACGCATAGAGATGCAGCCAAGAATTGAGCTCCTTTAAAATCAGCATGACATGGATTATTACAAGCAGCTCTTACAAAGCAACACAAACACACCACTGTAGTAAAAAGAGATTGGACTGATGCTTTTATTCCATGACTGTATTTTAAAAACAGTAAGCTTTATTACCTGTACCGATATGCATGGAACACTTTGACCATTTGCATGTACATTTAATGTAGACTGTGTTTGAGAATTGATAATAAACATCTGAAATACTTTATATGTGATATAGTATGTGCAAAATATTTATTGGAAAGTCATTTTTAAAACTTAAACTGAGAGTTTAGGTTTGTTAAACTGTGTTTCTATGAGGTACTGGATTTAGTGTGTACATTCCCTGAGTTCAGAGGGGCTCAAGTAATAAAACCTTTATCAGCTTAGGTTTTTGCTATTTTAAGAATATACTAGATATACTATGCACAGCATATACACTGTATCTTGCTTTTTTCTCAAGTAAGCTTTGTAAACTTTTAGTCCCCCGCACCAAAGTCATGTTGTAAAATCAATGGTTTTGTAAAGTAATATCAGCTGGAGTTAGGCACCAGCGCCCCCCGCAACCCTGATGTGGAGAATAAAGTGGTAGAAAATGAGTGAGAGTGAGTCTTACCCAGCACTAGACAAGCAGCTCTTATGCGCTTTGAGCTAAAATCGCTTATTTTTCTATGGACTATGGTGCATCACTCTGACCTCTGTCAACATGAGTGGCTGCATTGAGCTTGTGTGATAGAGTATGATTCCACTACCATGTGACGTTGAGCATGTGTACCTCTCAAGTGTTAAGTGACCTGTCTGCTTCTTCTGTAGCTCTGGCTGCTGAACAGTGACTCCATCATAGCATCAGTCCCAGAGACGTGTGTCGGGGGTGCGAAGTCTGTCAGATCCACTGCTCTTTGCAGTCCATCACCCAGAGCTGCCAGAGCCCTGAAAGTCCTCTATGTCACCTGCTCCAACCCGGGCCCCCAGCAGAAAGAGTAAATGAAAACATTTCACATATCCTCCACCTTAGTCCTCCAAACTGTCTCTTTTTTATGCTTTGTTTTCAGCTAACTTCTTAATCTCATCCTTTCACCTTTCCATTGTACCCTCTCAATCACAACCAGACAGGTTGTGATTGAGAGGGTATGGATGGATGGAAAAACTACTTTGTTGGTGAGCAGGTTTTATTTGTTAAGGGTCCCTGCTCAGATCTAATTGCCTGTAATTTGCAAATGAGATTGCCATCAAAGGTGTTTATCATCTCAAAGTTGTCAGTTGCATAAGCCGCATTTATGTTTGTTGCACATACAGGGGATGTTGTTTTGACTGGAGTGAGGGTTTGTGTACCTTGCTGTGATGCATCAGTGAGGTGTAGGTGGATGTGCTGCATGTGGTTCTCCACACTTGGTACAGCAGCACCCCTTTGGAGGAGCCTTCCACCCTCATTATTTTCAACTGAATCAGCATCAGTTTTTTTCCCTCCTCCTCCTCATCTTCCTCCCTGAAGTCACGGAGAGTGAAGGCAGAACAGGGAACTTTTGTTTTTTCCAGCATTTTGACAAGCCCACTGGCTAACTGCGGGAGAAAGGGTAATTAGAGGCAAAGCTCACATGAAAGGAGAAAGGCTTGTCTCCGCTGTCAAAGCAACAAGAGTCCATTTAAATAACATAATGAACTCTAGAAGCTTCTGGGTAACTTTCTTGCTGATGCAACATTATCCATTTCGTCACGTGAAATAGGGCTGCAGAATTGATTGTAATAAAATGAAAATTGCAAAATGACCAAATGCATTCTCCATAAATGAAACACACTGCATTTTTATATTATGGTTTATATATATATTAATACATATACATATATTAATTTTGGTTTGATTAATTTTAATTTTGTGATAAAACTGCATTATGTTGAAAATCTGCAGTGCTACATAAATCCACTGGCCCAAATTTTTGCCTTCCGAATGAGAAAATATGTTTTTGTTTTTGTTTTTTTAGCAAAAGCAGCATAATCATCATGATTAGGAAACTGAAAATGACAGTTTAGATGCAAAAATTATAAATTGTAACAATTTTCAATTGCATCACAATAACAGTAGCTGACGGAATAATCACAAAATGATTTTTTGGACCATATCATGCAGCATTAATATGAAACAAAAATGTCTTTTGCAGTAGACAAATGGTCACGTTGTCTGTAACACATTTCTACAAATTCACCAAAATATGTTAATATCAGTGTTGTCTACAACAGGGCCACACAGGTAAGCTGTGGTGCCTTGCAGCCAGACAGAATCTCGGTTTGACCTTGGATTTTCTGTGGGGAGTTTGCATGTTTGCCTTGTGTGCATGCTGCACATTACCCATTTTAATGTCTGAGCCTAATGCATTAACACAAGCTGTGTAGTCATGTCTGTGACATGCAACTGTTACCATGGTTACTGCTTGCTTTCACTTATAGTATATGCTGTCAGGCTGGCCCAGCGAATGTGACTTAAACTGTAGTGTTTACCTTTAAAACAAATATCTGTCAGATTCTAACATTTGTCCGAATGTTGATTAAGTCTATCAGCTCCAAATTACTCTCTCTGTGTTTCTCAATATAGTGGCATTTGGATCTAATGTCGCATGGCAACATTCCCGTGCTGCACACAGAAAGTGATATATAGTTTGTTTATGTTGGGGCAGACTGTGGCAACAGCAAACTAGTGCTGCTAAAGTCAGACTGCTGCAAATAGGTTGGAGTTTGAATAAAAACACAAAGAAGTGCCCGCGATAAATTTCACAAGCGATTTGATTCAGAAGTGAATAGATTCAGAACTGAACTGTATCTGAAATCCTATTGAATCAAGACCTTGTAATTCAGAATCAGATCAATCCAAGAAATCAGTAGCAATACTCAACCCGTAACTACTACTACAGAAACACCAATTAGAAGTTTTTGGTCCTTGTCCTTGGGTTCTGTTGGGTCCCATTGGGCTTGTTTTAAGTATCCATACTCTAATCTGCATGTCTTGCAGGTTGCAGGAACATGCAGGTTGGGTTTAGTTAAAGAGGTAGAGAATCTACAACAAACAAACATTGGCTGACTTAATATTGTCCTAGCTAATTTATCCCGCTACCTCTATCCCGCTACCTCCCGCTACCTCTAGTATTTCATGCACAGTAAAAACCTGTTTTAAGTTGATTCCCAATTTTTCATTATCTATTGAACATGCTTTGCATTAGAGTCTCAGCTCTGAAGTCGTTCACAGTGTAGCAATTGCTTCTGACATCTCCGAAGTTTTGCTGGTGTTACTCACGCTTCCTTCTCCCCCTTCATAATTTACCATTCATCCTTCATCACTCATCTCTGACATTTTTAAATTAAATGTTATGCCTGGGGACCCAAATACTCATGACAGTGGCTGTCTTATTTGGGATACAGTCTGCTACAGTCAACTGCAGCCAGTGGTTGCAGTGCATGTTGTTAAAACTGCCAATAATTGGTTGGAGAATCAGTGACCCAGTGCCTAAGTGGATTACACTTGTCACTAATGGGAGTGGTGTTATTATGAGTTAAGTCAAATTCACAGTCTGGTAAAATGGGAAACAGTGGGGCTCATAGATATGGAAATCCAGTCTAATGAAATTTGTATGGACATCCACTTTTTTCCTTGTATTATTAATTGTAATTAATGATGCATCAAAACTCTGCGCACACAGGGTTATAGACTGGTTTGCGTCAAAATGTAGAAACTCAATCATCTTTGCTAAATAACCAGCCAAATCCGATGTAGACCCTTGTTATGGGGGGGTTATTAGCAATTTTCACATGCATCATGTAATGTAAACAATGCTTAAGCAGCAGTCTTTCCTCAGTGTGATGTCTTGCATAGAGCTGCCAAAAACTTTGAGAAGATTTGCTTTTCTCAGGAACTGCACAGATGGCTAAATGTCACCTAAACAAACTGGATCAGCACTGCACACTGACACAGCATCAATCTTTCCCCATCTTGCTTTTCAGCTCCATCTTCTTGCTCCGCACACACATACACAAATTGTTGCCACTGAAACACTCGCCATCAATCCACTCTTATGTATCACCAGTTATTCAGTTTACACTTGAAAACTCCTTAATTAAAATGACAGGGCAAATGCTTCAACATGAGATGCTCAGCAGCTATTTCTAGGCATTGGCCTGATTGTGTAATACCATAGCATTCGCTATAACTCACACCTGCTGTGTGTATGCTTGTTTTCAGCATTATATCCAGTTGGGAGGTCAGTGTCATCGGACATCCTGTGATGCTGCCCCTGAAGGTGTGTGAGGAGCTGCTGCAAGTGATAGATGACAGCAATTCTACACTCCCCGCATCGATGCGTCACATGAGGTCCTATGAGGTGAGACAGTTGCTTGTACCGTAAGTGACATCAACACATGATGCCGCAGGACTGCTGACTCTTGGCTTTGATGCATAATCGTATAATTTCTACACTTAAGGCCTTTGCACACGAATAGTGACATGGGTAAATGGCACCACATTGCAAATAATTTGGAGGTGAATTTCAACACACCTTTACCATTAACAGTAAGCACAATATGACTAAGCAAATATCAAAGAAGAGGGTTGCCTCACAGCAAATAGATTGTCAGTTTGCTTCCCAGTTCAGGCCTTTCTGTGTGAAGTTTGCATGTTCTCCCCATGTGTGCGTGGGTTTTCTCCGGGTTCTCCAACTCTTTGTTTGTAAAAAGTCCCAGCTGTACTTTTGTTTGAATAGTTTATATCTTACACCATGAACAACACTCATTCAGATTGGTACCTGTCGTAAGTGAAACTTTAATAAAAAGGTCTGTACCTGGATCCGAAAAAAGCCACAGTTTTGCTTATTGGATTTCCGTAGTTCATGTGAAAGCTTAAATTAACTTTACACTTTCCAAAAATGTGATTAACCTACAAATACAGTGCACAATCACCCCTTACCTGCGTCTGGTGTGTATAGACTACCTGCTCTCACTCATTCGTATCTTTTGTTAAAATCTGTATGAGCACCGCAACATTAACTCTTTAAGCTGACGGCTATCACTCATTTCACACACTTTTTACTTAGAGCACCTTGCTTTTCCATTATTTACTCTTGCTTGACAATGGATTTTTTTCACCTTAATCAATTTCATGATTCAGTGCTTTCACCTTCCAGATTAAAATGCAAGTAAAATGTAAAGTTTTTGCTTTTGTCATCCTTATTCCAGCTTCTATTCACCTGTAATTGTGCAAAACGTGTATATTTAGCCCGAGTTGCAGAGGAAATCCCTTTGACTAGAAAATAGGAGGTGTTAACTTCGCTGACACTTCTATTCTCCTGGCTGTTTTAAACATAGTGACAAGGGTAATTAGCACCATTGTCCTCCACTCTGTGCTCCGAAAGTTTGGAAAGCGACTGCCACCACTTAAACAAGTTTTTCGTTTGCAAAGGAATAGGAAAGCTGAAATAATGCACAGTGAGCGAGTCTTGTATAGCAGCAGCAAACTCGTGACGTTGCTTTCACTGTGAGCCCAGGCAGGGGGTTTTCAGCTAAAGGCCTGAAAGACTAGTCTGTACTGGAGAAATTCTTCCTTGAAAGGAATGAAAAATAACATGTCAGAGATCCATATGTTTACATTATTGGTGTCAATCTGGGCATATTTTAATTTAGTTCTTTTCTTCATACTTTGTTCAACTTAGTGTGCTAATTTAATTAACTAACTTAGCCGAATAAAACCTACCAGCAACAGCTGTGACTCCAGCTCACTTATCACCAGGAGTAGCGCAGCACTTCTATAACAAATAAACTTCATTTATACAGCAAAAAATTAAAACTTAACATTAGAGATGTTCAGATATAGGTACCAGTGGGAAATGTCTCCGATAATGCAGAAAATACTTCATCAGGCATCAGCAAGTACGCAAATCTGTGCGCTGATCTGATACCAAGTCTTAAATGTACAGAATATTAGTTCCACTCCAGTAAAACTACAATTTTCTTTTCTTTTTGGATGTGCATGCCCTTGTATACTAGCAGTTTGTAATCATTCAAAAACCACCATGCATGAGAGGCCGACTGTCTAAAATCATATAAAGTTAAATTAAACTGAAGCTGTATTGTTATTTCACCTCCATCTGTTCCTTCGTAATAACACAATTTCAAAAGAGAAAATCAACAGTATGTCCCCTCAGTGGATGTGGAGTATGGAACAGAGGGTACACTGCCAACAGATTGCTTTTTTAATTTCTGCTACACAAGACTTCTTTCTTGTTATAAAAGGGTTTGTTGTACCTCAAACTTTAAAATGCTTTCTGCAGTTCCACTGTCACTTTGCAAGCCCTCCAGATGAAAAACTAATGTAAATTTCCGTATTTTATTTTCTACTAGCTCTGACACACTGGTCAAATGACAAGTTGTATTATTATTTTCAGAGAAAACACCATGACAAGTGGTAGGTGTGGGGGTGTTGTAGAATTAGGCTATGATGAAATGGAAAATGCTTTCAGATAAAGGGACCCAGACAAAGGACACAGTATCTTTCTGGTGGTTACAGCAAGAAAAGAGTGTGATAAATTGACATACTCTAACACTTCCTGATAGTGGAAGACTGGAAGGTAATGTGATCCTATAGCCATCTAGAGTTACCGGACATGGCCCGAGAGCTTCTGAGAGTTTGTTGTTAAAGCACAGTTTGGAAAAGCGACCATGAAGTGGAAGCAATGGAATGGGAGTGAGGAAGCTTATAATGATCAGAGAAAGGTAGAATGGATAGAGGAGATGACATGAAGATAAGTGAGAGGAAATGGAACAAAGATGGAGGATGATGTGAGCCATGGTTTTTATACTGTTGCCTGCAATAATCAGCATGTATCATCATGTATATTGTGTTAACAAGTTTCGGAAATGAACTGCACAAGCAAAGGCTATGATACAGTACATCGTTGTTGTTCATTAGGGAAAAACAGTGCAAGTAGTGATATGACAGGATTCAGTGACTTGACTCTGCAGTTTAAGATCACTCATTTGGAACAGAAAATTTCTAATAGTGATATTAAAGATCCAGCACGCACACGCGCGCGCACACACACACACACACACCCGCAGATGTTTTCTTTTATTTTGGCTAATTTGATCCCTAGTCAGGTTGAAGTAAATTGGAGCTGTGCTCTCACATCATGCACTAATACAACTTTTTGCAGATGATGACATGTAACAGCAGGAGAAGCACAGGTGCAATTGCATTCAGGCCAACTAGTTCCTGGGCCATGGTTCACTGACTCTCCTCTATACACCACTACAGAGTTGGATTTTAGATTAAGTTGTTATTCAGAGCTGTGCATTTGGTGCTATGACAAGTTAAAGTCTCTAATGTGAAAAAGGTCTAGTAGATGACGATCAAAGTGTAAAATCATCAGAGGAGCATGAGAAAAGATGTCCTTTAAGCGCAGCCTATGTATGCTAACACCGATTACTTACTTGTATATGTCTCAACGGCCTGGCACCTGTGTACCTGACAGAGCTCTTAAAGCTACATACTCCAGGCAGAGCTGACCAACTGCTTTTCCATGTGCCAAGGTCACGGCTAAAAAGCAGGGGCGGTAGAGCTATTTCTGGTGCAGCTCTGAAACTATCGAATAGCCTTCCTTTACATGTAAGAGCTGTCCAGACCTTTGAGCAATTAAAAAAAAAAAACTGCTCAAGAGTTATCTCTTCTCGCTGGCTTTAAGCACTACCTAGGTTAGACAACTTGCCCTCACTGTACTTATTGTCACTGTACCACTGTCATTATTTTCCTATTGTTTTGTTCTTCTGTCTGTGTTTATTGTTGTTTTGTTATTTTGATTGGTTTTTCTTCCCCTCTTTCTTGTTGACTTTAGTCTAACATACTTTTTGTATTTTCTATGTTTTGTTTTGTTTTCTATGTCTCTCATCTCTCCTCTGTCCCCTATTTTCATCTCACCCCAACCGTCCGAGGCAGATGGCTGCACACCTTAAAAGGGAGTTTCTTTTTCTCTCCACTGTTGCCTAGTGTTTGCTGATTGTGTGAACTGTTGGGCTTCTCCTTTCCTTGCCTTACCAGGCATCAAATTGTAATATTTAATTAGGCTTGTTTGGTCTGTTAACCACTTTGTAACATTTGTTTTTTGTATTATAATTATTATCAAACCTGTACAGGCATGTAGTCTGTACTTTTTTTAGTAACTTTGATTATATTCTAGGTAATCAGAATGATGTAAGGATTAGTTGTCTGAACATATGACTGCACAGGTAAGCAGTATTATTAGGCATGCCCCAAGGCTTTATTTGTCCATCTGTCCATTTAGCCCTCAGTTTGCTACAATCCTTCTCGCCATTAGATGTCACTCATTCTCACACACTGGACCTCTCAGTCAGTAAACACATGTTAAATGAGCCTGGATACATCTGTGTAGACTGAAACTGCACTGGTCATCAGAGATATACAACCTTCTAGCTTTTGTTACAAGACATTTTGACCCTCAAGTGTCAGCAGTAAGAGGATGATTCCCATTAGCTGCGTCACTTTTGTTGCCTGTGACATAGTTTAAATGTGTATGTTTGATTTTTAATCCCTGTGAGCAGGTCAATGTCTGCTCCATAAACCAGCTAGTTGTTACGCTGCCTGTGGAATGTCTAGTGTCGTCTGGGCTGCTGCGTTCCCTTCTCTCCATCCCTGGGCATGCCAGTGTAATGGGGTGTAAAGTAATTCCAGCTCCAAGTGTCACTCTCAAAGCCAGGAACAGACCCCACTTCCCTTCTTCCCTTTCTGTCTCTCATTAATCTCCTCCACACTCCCACAGAGATAATGTGAAGGTTACACACAGACATATCCAAAATCTGATCCAGCATTTCTACAAGGGAAAAACTGTGGCCCTGCATTAATCATAACATCACAGCCTCAGTCTTAGTGCAAGTTCTCACAGCACCACAACAGGAGCGACTGCACTTTGTCCAAATAAATTACTTCCAACATGATGCTTGTGTCGCCATTCAATGCACAGGGACAAATGAAAGCAAGGGGGGAATTCATCAGCACAGACTGTGGACTGTTAGACTATTCTCTCTTTGTGTTAACAGCAGGATTTCTGTGCTTGATGATGTAATGGAACAATGTTCTGTTCTCCAGAAAAAGGGAAATGTTGTAATGTTATGGTGATGCTGTTTACTATTGTGATTTCTAGTGCACATAATAATAGTAATAACACATTTTATTTATTGGTTCCTTTCAGCACTCAAGGACACTCAGTGAACTGAACAAAAAGTGGAAAAAAAAGTACAAACAAACAATAAAAACCATAAAAATGCAGATGCACCTCACATTTGCTTACCTGGTACCAAATATTGATATTTTAGTTTCTCTAGTATGCAGCTAGATCGTATGCAACAAATCACAGTATTTGAATTGAAATACACAGTAGAAATGGACAATGAGTTAATGGCAAACAGCGGTTAAAGAATGTAATTCCTGCAAATCCTGTAACAGTACTTTTTCAGGGGCATGTTGTATTCTTCAGTGACACAGATAGTGATGTAACCTTATTTGGTTATCAATTTATTAATTATCGCAGTATTACTGTGTCTTGATATTATTGTCATTGAGTTAGTGTGCGATTAACAATAACCAACTAGAAGAACACTCAGTTTACCAGTGCTCAGTGTCCTTCCTGTCTCACCTATGTTATTCAGATTGGTGAAATGACTTAAATACAGTTCTTTCTCCTCAGCACAGGTGTATGATCTGCTTTTGTCGATCCTCTCCACAATCTTCCAGCGGCATCTTAGTTTACAGATGAAACACTGGGAAAAGACTTATTGTCAGGGTTTGGTTAATGAAATTGTAATTATTTTTATCCTGGCCTAATAGACATTCAGGCTCATGCTAACTTGTTGACTGCTGCATGTACTGGCTTCTTGTGGTAATCTGTAGTGGTAATAGGATGTGTTGAAACCTCAGCATTTCAGAGGCAGTAATCTGTAGATCTGTAGATCATTGTGGTTCCTTTTTCTTTATGTGGCGCAAGTCTGTGAGGTGGCGTGGACACATGCCAAAAGGTAATAATAAACTTCACATTGTCTGGATCAGTGGTTTTGTTCTTTGTTCCAAGATTATATGCTTGTCTGGTCTTGTATCTGCTTGAATTGCAGGATGCTCCTTTGAGTTTAATTTTCGGCTAAGCATGTTCTATTTTTCACACTTCTTACCGTCTCTCCATCTTCTCGTGGGAAGCAATATTCTCTATGCTGCTTGCTAAATTTGGAAGTGTTATGATAACAGAGTCCCAGACATTGAGCATCAAAGTGTGTGTGCATGTGTGTGTGTGTGTGTGCATGCATGTTCTTTAACATCTGCCTCATGTCATTGTCTCAGTGCCATTTAACACCTAGAAATTCTGTAAAAGTCGCTTCAATTAAAGAACTCTTGTATGGTGATGGAAAATAAAATTATCAAAGGTAATCTCTTGCTACAGCTATGATATCGTGTTTTTCACTGTGCTGGAGCTCAAAAAACAATCCAGTAAGATCAAAGAGCTGTTACAGCCTGAGACATATCATCATCCAGTGTTTGTGGGCAGATTTACTGTCAGCCATCCCCACCATGCTAAAGACTTTCATGTAGTTTTAACATTAATAAATATAAACTGTGTAATAATCTGGTGAGTCTTGATCAAACGCTGGTTTGTGCTCTTGATTTGTCCTTGCAATCAGGCTGACAGCCAGCTGGGAGGGAGGTTGAAGCTCACAGGTGATGTGGCACTGTCTCGGAACCTCCTCTGTTCCAAAATTAGCAGTGCTGCCAACTCACCTGTCATGTTTATTGGCTAAATTATTAGCTGTGGTAGATTTGTTTCCTTTCTTTGAAGTGAACATCAAAAAAATGTCCAGCAAGGTCCCTGGTACAGTACCAAGGGATTCTCTGTGACTCTTTCTCCACCTTTATCAGTGCATTGTCAAGTGTTTTCTGCTGAACTTTGTATTAGGTTAGACATTAATCAACAGTTAGTTACTGGTTTTAAAGGGGTAGAGCTCACCTGAAAGTAGGTGATCTACTCCATTCAGAGATTGAGCTTCTGTGATGACACATCATGTTATGATAACAGAGTCCCAGACATTGAGCATCAAAGTGTGTGTGCATGTGTGTGTGTGCAAATGCCCAAAGGGTCATTTGCATACCTGGGTTTTTGAGTCTTAAACTCCTGATAATTGTCTTTAACAAACATTTTCCAGAGCTTGTTGCTTTTTTTGCCAATTTGATTGTTGCTTTTATCATTGTCAAATATTTGATATTGTAAATATTTAAGATTTAAAACAAAGTCTTACAATTACATTTCATCATATGTTTTTATCCAGAGCAACTTACTACTGATCAGCATATTAAGGTTACAACTAATAGGAAACATTCAGTTTTAATAGGAAACATTTAGTAAAAACTACAAAGCAACCAGAGACTTTGAAAGAGTTAGAGCACAGTGAGAGACCACGAGCAGGAAAGAGATAATAAGTGCTAGATAAGTTCAAGAAGGAAAGTGCAGGGGAGTAGAGCATGTACAAGACTATTAGGGTTAGTTACTTAGTAGTGTTAAGAGATTTAGAGAGAAGGTGTTCTTGAAAGAGATGTTTTAAATGTGTATACCGTATAAAGTCCAAGTTTCATTCTTTCACATTATGCATGTCCACAGCAGTTTATAGCTATTTGCATGTTTTTGCTCAACAGCAGAACAATCTCAGCAACTTGTATGAATTACCATTAATGCACTTGGGTGGCGAGCAGGCCTTGGCATGGAGAACGGAGAAGACAGGGCCTTGAGTGAGGCAAAGGCCCTCATCCATCATCCCAATATAGAGCCTAAGGAGGAGCACAGCCATTGTCTGCAGCAGGCAAACACCCAGCAATAGCAGACGGAGAGGGAGAAATGCAGCGAGACAGAGCTGATTTTTCTGGGCTTTGTTTATCTGAACGTGATTTTAAAATTTTTTGAAATTGATTAAAACTCCAACCCGTTTTTTTTTTTTTTTAACAGTTTTAAAGTTGTTGACTTCAAATAATGTGTTGCAGACCAGTAAGATCCAATACATCTGTGCTTTTGGCAGCAAAAATGTTTCATTATAGCTGGGGTAGGCATCAGTAGAAGAACTGAATCACTGAATACTAATGTTTTGGGATGGAAGTGTTCTGTCTTCAGCCTCTCCCACTCGATGAGCATGGGTGTTTGATATGCGATATAGGGTGAACTGAGGAAATTTCTTTATCTCTGGCATGCGCTATCCATTGTGGCGTCAATTGTTTACAATTAATGTCTGATTCTCTTTTCAATTTCTTGCCCCTCTTAGATGCTTTGTAGCGTAGTTGGTGTTTGCCAATGCTGGAATAGCATTTCCAAGCAGCTGCTGAGCAGAACAGTCAGTAAGAGCGCCCTCTGTTACTGAGTCACCCTGTGATTGGTCAAAGTCTTTCATCACAGGCGAGCTTTACCCAGGGCTGGAAACAGAGGAAGTGCAGAAGTCTGTCTGAATCATTTTTGTGAAATTATTGAATAATAAAACCAAAAATATCTTGCTTATCCCAGCTTTTTTATTTCAAACTGGATATGAAAAAAGGTAATGTATCGTAATTTTCCTTTATGTCTATATACTGTATATACATTTTAAACTTTTTTTTTTTTAAATCTGTTTTTCTTAGGTGGCTTACCTGAGACTCTGAGGTCAATGGTCAGAATTCAGGAGGTCGTGACATGTCGCACTGAGATTTGAAAGGTACGTCCGTCTGAAAGAGGAACCTCCTTGATTATGGTCATGTGTTTGTATATCCTGCACGGAGAACACAGAAGAAGATGAAAAAGCATTGACGGGCATTGTCTAGTTTTTGGATTTTGGTTGCTTGTGTCAACATATTTGATCATGTTGACACAGGTTGTTGTTGTTTTGGCTCCTTATTGTTGACCTATTTCCAGTGAAAGCAAGTGAAAGTGAAACCCTAACCCAATATCAAAATAGTTCTTCGTAGAACATATAGTTGCAATTTTTATTATACAGTATTGTACTATAATGGTTGTAAAGCCTGTAAATGTACGGTGTTCATCTATTTCTAAACTCTGATTTGTACCACAGACAGATTAAACTGTTGTATTTTTGAAAGTATCTCCCCCTCTTGTCTTTTTTTTTTTTTTTTTTTGAGTCTACTGGAGTGCACTGCTTGTTGATATGTGGGACAGTGTTCTTGACTTGGCTTGATGAAAGCTTATTATAGAGGCACTTCAGCTGCAGGGTACAGCAGTGCATCCTCCACTCCAGAGTAATTACAGCTTGCGGAGCTAGGTGATTTTTATCTAGTTGCGGATTTACTTGGGAGAGTGTGTGTGTGATTGACGGTATTTATGTAACATGTAATTGTGATCAACGTGAGATGGTGTGGTTTAACTATAAATAAAATTAGAAGTTCAAGATTGCCAGGGCACAATATTGGCAATAAATAAATATATACATTTAACTTTAAATCTAGACATGACGAGTTAGAAATGTCATCCTTTAAAATCTATGACAACTAAATATAACCTAATCATAATGTGTTAATATAAACAATGTACAGAGAAAGTTCAAGTGAATTGAAAGAAGAAAATGCTTTAAAAAATAATTTTGCTATACACTTGTCACTGTCTAGATTTAATGTGGGCAGAAGTGGATTGTGCGTTGCGTCAGATGGGGAGAGCTTCAGCCAAATATTAACGCCGTTAATCTAGGGACAGTAGAACAGAATAAGCTTTTATGTCCTTTTAGGCACAACATAGAACATATTGGTGCATCAGCCATCAACAATCATACACTTACTTTCACTTTGTTTTAGTCTAAGGTATAACGACAACTCTTGGTTGAACTGCCTTAATATTTTATATCGACATATCCATTCCCCAGATAAAGAAACACTGACATGGGTTAACATATTACCACTTAAGCTTAAGATGCCCTCACCTCTTCATGGCTGATGGAAAAAATGGCATCTAGTCTTTATTCATTATCTGACCAGCAATGCAGCACAATGTCGGACAACTGTTTCTAACCACGTCTATTTTTACAAACTCCCAGGAAGGCCAAGAGAACTATTTTTTCCTGCTCCTGACTGCATGCCTGGATCTGCTGAATGCTGATGCAGCAAGTGACAATTACTTTTAAAAATACAAAGAAGTATTGTACCCACTGAGGCGGCAAAGGAGAGAGTGAATTGGCTAATTAAATATGTCTAACGCTGAACCGTCAAGGGGCTCTCATTTCCTTTCTGCCCTTTCTCCACGAGTGCAAATGAAGAAGGCTCTAAATAACCCATTTGTTTCAAACCCGCTGAGCAGAAGGAGCTTCTCCACATTACTGGCTGCTGCAGCTGTTTTGAAGACACCACCAGACAGAGTCACCCAGAAGCCTTGAGAAGTCGCAGGCATTCTTTGTCTTTCTCCCCTTGATGATAGTCAATGGATGTGTCAAATTAAAAAAAACCTTTGAGGGCCAGTGCACCATGCTCTGTTGACACTGTGCAGCTCATTAGCATTTTTAGACAGTTATCTCATGAAAATATCACTCTGAACAAAGGTCTATTCAATACTGAGTTTTGGTAATTACTTGTCCATAGTGCAGGAATGTTTTTTTTTTTCCTCACTTCATATAATGAAAATTATGTAGGTTTACAGCAAATGAAGGGCTATTGTTCACCCAGCAGTTATTGAACTATTTGCTAATGGAGCTATGCAGCTACAGCTACTGTGGCTTAAGTATTAAGTACAATAAAAAAAGTATCATTCTGCTGTCAGTATGAATATATAGTATGTATGTATGACCGCAACCCAGTGTAAGGTTTATGCCACAGTTTTCCTAGATTAACAGCACTGGTAATTATGAAAATATTTTTTTTATGTTTCTGTAATAGTTAATACACCAGTATGTAGAAGCTCTTTAACCAAAATGATATATTTAATGCTACAATGTAACATTTATTGTTATCCATGAATTTTCAAATTCACTATTTTAAATTTCTCAAATATTTACAGTATATTTTCTTGTTTGTATGAAAGGTGGTCTAGTACATTTGTTCGGCATAGCAATGTATATAGCAAGAATTTGCAGTTGTTTTTCTGTGTATGGTATTGTGCTGTATTATATTGTTATAGAAGGAGAGCAAATCTCTAGTGCACTGTAAAATATTTGACTCTACATTCACAGTTATTAACTGGCTACTCCTGATTAGTATACTATATTACTGTGATTAATGTGTATTTCTCTATTAATACTGTAATTGACTTGTAATTGGAAAAAAAAGACACTTTAGACACTTTTCACCTGGATTGTGAATGAACTCACTTTAAACCTGTGAACCAGTGAAATCCTGGAAATTATTTATACTGTACTTTGACTGGTAAACACTACAACTCCTCACACAGAACTTCACACTTTCTCTGTAACTTATGTCCTATTGGAGATAAATGTCCAATTATACCACATGTGATGTAATATATGGAGTGATCTGCCCCACTGAGGCCACAATATGAATTTCAAATTGGATTTTCCGGGCCTGTACCTTTGCTAATGTGTTTGATATTATTTTCGTATTACACGAGACAGCGATGTGTGAGATTACGACGTTTCCACAGTAGGAAGAACAGGACCCTTTTGGGAGAGGTCAAGCCATAAAGCATGTCTCATCTCTGAGAGGAAATGAGGCATTAGATTGAGTTGCAGTTTTAGTCACCCAGTCCTAATGGGTCATCTATCCTTAGAGTCTTGGGAGTTTCCTTTGAAAGGAAGATCACAGAATTGTTGATCTGGTTTTACTGAGTCACTCAAGTAAGAAGAAGAAAATAACACAGAAACATTCTTATTTTTGTAATATCCAAGGTTTCTGTGAAATTGCAATGGTGTTTTCATGAGAAAACTGCATTATCTCTCCACCCTGCCTTGCAGATCATCCAGTTTATTGATTTGCTGTTTCCATTTCATTCATTGCTTTCGCACTGGAAAAACCAAACACCTCCAAAAAAACGGCTGAACTGAGTTTTACACTGAAAATATATTACCTTCCCAAGAGACATCTCTGTGCCAGTTTCCATCCTAAAACATTGTATTGTTGTTCGATATAAAGTGCACTTGGCACTTTCCACTGTCATCAGAACAGGGTGTCTTAGGGACATACAGTAATCCTGCTAGAAATATTTCACTGCCTTATGAATTATCTCGACATTAGTGAGAAGGATTGGCATTGAATTAAGAAATGATTCATCACTGTAACAATAAACCCCCATTGTTTTCAGAATAGTAATAATATTGTGAAGCATGATTAATTATTTAATTATTTACATATACTGTAGCATGTTTAAAAATAACTATTTGAATTTCCTCTACTTTGGTATCTTGCCAATTTTGTCAGCTGCAGCTTTATGGTGCATTATTGCATGAACATCCTTGCCAATGCAAAAGATCCATGGAGGTATGTAGGGTAGTGACGTAAATAACGTTTGGGATGGACAGACGTAAAATGGACAAAATTAAAGTGTGTGGAAGCCATATTGGAATCTAGTGTGTCATAGTATGTGAGGTTGCTTCAATTTTCCGTGCTGGAATTATGACTTGAGGGGAGTTGAGGGGGGGGTTGTTCCTTCAGCTGGATCACCCCTTCAGCTTAGATTTACTTAGCTGAGGAAAATACTAGAAAATGTTAACAACATGCTGTGACCTAGGACCACAAGTTTGGTGTAGTGGTTAGCACTCCTTGCAGGAAAAAGAAGAAGTGCCTTTCTGCATGGAGTTCTTTGCATGTTCTCCAGTTTCCTCCCACAGTCCAAAAACATGCAGATTTGGGTATTAGGCAAATTGGACACTCTAAATTGAGAGTGGATGGTGGTTGTCTCTATGTGGCCCTGTGATGGACTGGTGACCCGGTCCCGCCTTACCCCACCTTTCGCCCTGTCAGCTGGGTTCGGCACCAGTGCCCCCCGCGACCTTTATCCTCATGTGGAGATAAAGCGGTGTAAATCACAGCACAGATGAGTGGGTACCAGGGTGATTGATAACTGATATCGTCCAATTGGTGCCTGCTTGCAGATCAAAGGCTTCACAATGGGAGTTTGTTTTTCAATCACAAGACTAAGTTTTAAAACACAGTCTATGGATAGTATGTTGATGTTAGCATTTAGCTCAAGACACCGCTGTGCACCATGTGGAGCCTCAAATAGCCACTAGCATGGCTTTATATTTTCTCACTGTTATCTCACTTCCAAATTCATTTAGCCTTGGCCTCCATCTTAATCCCTAATTTGTCCCACAACTCAAACAACCACTACCACTTCCTCTGTCTGTACCCATACCTCCATCTCCCCCCCCCCCGCCCCTAGAATTCTCCCATCTTGTCATTTTAACAAGGCCATGGGGCATATCAGTGGGGCCTTCAGGGGCTCATTAACTTGCACATTGGTCTCAGCAAATCTCAGTGGCAAACCTGCAGCCAACCCATGGCGGGCCCTCAAGCAGGTACAGGTCATGGACTCAATCTGCTCCTGAAGGAAAAATGACAAGAGCTGCCTCAGAGTGCTCAAGGCACAACACTAAGTTTTAAAACACAGTCTATGGATAGTATGTTGATGTTAGCATTTAGCTCAAGACACCGCTGTGCACCACGTGGAGCCTCAAATAGCCACTAGCATGGCTTTATATTTTCTCACTGTTATCTCACTTCCAAATTCATTTAGCCTTGGCCTCCAGCTTAATCCCTAATTTGTCCCACAACTCAAACAACCACTACCACTTCCTCTGTCTGTACCCATACCTCCATCTCCCCCCCGCCCCTAGAATTCTCCCATCTTGTCATTTTAACAAGGCCATGGGGCATATCAGTGGGGCCTTCAGGGGCTCATTAACTTGCACATTGGTCTCAGCAAATCTCAGTGGCAAACCTGCAGCCAACCCATGGCGGGCCCTCAAGCAGGTACAGGTCATGGACTCAATCTGCTCCTGAAGGAAAAATGACAAGAGCTGCCTCAGAGTGCTCAAGGCAACTTCCCACGCCGAATAAGACACCCGGAGAGCACTTTTGAAAAGTGATCGCAGCTGTGACAGGGCAATGTCAGACAGAAAACAGCTTACTGTCATCAAGTGACTAGTCCAGTGTGAAAATCCAGTATGTGGGAATGAAACTTGTCAAATACATCAGCAATATTTTGGTTGTTTATGCTTTGCAGAATTCACATCAGCTTTAGGTTTTTCGCTCATGATGCAAAACTTTGTAAGGTAGACGGACACAGATCAGACCAGGCGGGAGAGATTTTGAGCTGACTGATGACAAAGGAGATGGAAACCCTGCAGAAAGAGGAGTGTTAGGCTTTTGCTTCTGCTGCAGCTTGATATCTCCTTCCGCCCCGGGGAAGATTAATCGGCTGCTTCTTCAGAGTCTGGGGATGGAGGAGCTTTTGTTTCACTTCTAAAGGGCAAAATGCTTATCAAAATGCTTTTCAGGATGTATTATTGAAAAATAAGCAGTTGACTTTCCTGTTGGTTCTAATCCACACCCTTGGGGAAGATAAATGTAAGAGCTCACTATGATTCAAACTGAACAAATTGTTTTACAGGTAAAGTTGGGCACCTTGCAAGCAAACAAGGTAACAATTAAGTCAAAACTCATCACTCAGTTGTCTCCTGTTAATGACGTGTCAATCATTCTACTGTATATGGACAGTTGTGCTGCTGAAGGACATGGAGGATCTAAATGAGGGATGAGATAGGATTGGGAACAGGAAGAGTTGGAGACAGGGGTGTTAACAATAGGGCAATCTGTCTCTGCACTCATGTGTAAGACGAATGGTCCAATCTACACAGATTCATGTCTCCTCTGCTCTTCTCATGGGTGTATTGACTGCAGCCTTGTTGAACATCTATGAAATTGTACAGACACACACACACACACACACACAGTAATTGATCTTTTTTTTTTTGGTGTAGTATCAGGCAGCGGATAAGTTGTATGTTTCTACTATTGTGGTAGAACTGACAGATTGAGAACCTTTATGGTACATATTTTTCCAATAATCTACAATACCCACAGCTGCAGTGACCTGAGTGATGTGTTCAAAACATTCAGGTCATAACAAGACAAAGGTTTGCTCAGGGAGATGTTGTGCAGATTTCCCCCCAAAAAAGCCAATGCACAGCAACTGACGTCAGCTGTAAGGAAGCTTCTTATAATTCTCTTAATTTATTTATTTATTTATTTTAAATCCCTCATTGGCCTTGCCCGGCTCTACCTCTCTGAGCTGCTGCATCTTCATGCATCTTCCTGCTCACTCAGGTCAGCTGATCATTCATTTCATTTTATATGAGTAAAAATGTATTTGTAAAATTCTAACATGAGAAAAACGCATAGTCATGATAGTGTGTAAAAGGCCAAATGTGGCTGTGACATGGTACGCATTGCTGATTGTAACCTTAAGATAAAGAGGTTGTCTGTCTGTGTAGCTTGTGTCTGACCCTGCAGAACCCTGCAGCCGCACAGCTTTCACATGATAAAACCCAAGAAAGGTAGGAACCTGAAACCAAAATGAATAATAGGGAGAGACATATTCCCACTGGCCACCTAGGACAGTGTCCACTGTTTCTGTGTTCCGGTTTGTGTGTTACCCATGGCCTCTTGCCAAAGACAGGCCTTTTGTCTGTTCCAATACATTTCCATGGATCTATCTTTAGATGAGATTCATCACAATGAGAACAAGTCCAGTTTTCTTAATGGCTCGAGGACTGTGCACATTATGAGTCTCTGTGGCATTAATGATTGGAGTTGTGAGAGTCATTTTTCCAGAAAGCACTTTCCAATTATAGAATCCTGCACGCCGGTGTCGTGGGCAGCTTGTTGTGTTTGACAGAAGCCTTAATTCAGTGGTCAATTTATTGCAGAGACTAAGGGTAAAAGACCTCCTCTATCCCACGGAGGTGACAGGTGGAGGAGAAGAAGTTTAGTCATCTCATCAACTTTCTTGTCACAATTCCCCATTCATTTCTGCTGCAGCTCAGGGAATGAACATTTTTATGATGGCTTTTTCTTTACATGTATTTTCTGTGTCTTCTTTTCAGTGTTACCTCAGCTGCAAAGGGCCGATCGAAATATAAATGATGGATTCAAAAACGTCAGCAAATCAAGCTGAAACTAATTCATTTCTGACTAGATGGGGTAATTGGGAAAAAAACTTGTTTTGGGTTTGTTTTAACTGACACAGTATCCATGACTGAACAGGGAAGTTTCCAGCCATCATAGAAGAAATATTCTTGCTGTGATACCAAACGCCCCAACGTTTCTCAGAGCTATTTCTCAGATCGTTGCTTCTCTTTTCACCTCCTTCAAATAATCCCTCAATCACTGAGGAAATAAACTACTCCTGTCACAATTTGTGCACAGGGCATGTCTCATCGTATTGTTTTTCTATAGTTTCACAAAGTCTACAAACAAAGTTGTGAAAGTCAGATGTTAAAACGTAAACGTTGAACCCCGCTTGTTTCCTCTGCCTCTCATCTGAAACAGAGCCTGTCCTCGTGTTGCCTCCGGCTGTGGCTCTGGCACTGTGCTGACTTTAATAGCTTCAGTAACAAAGTTAAGAAATGATTCACCTCAATTTGCCCAAAGCTAGTTCAGCTGCACTGTCCTGCACTACACAATGCTGTAATTGGGGAATGAATCATGGTCGTGATATGCAGTGTTTAAAGTAATGTTTGTAAAGGAAATATGGAGAGGGAGGGGGCAGTTTCATATTCCTGCTTTAATTGCAGTACATATTATTATCTAAAGACGTTAACAAGGATATTTTCACCAGTGACACTTTTATGATTACAATATTGTTGCATTTGCATATGTTTGCATAAAATTGTCATTTTAACACATTAACTAAAAAAAAAAAAAAAAAAGAAAAGAAAAGAAAGTTGTACTCATGAAGTGGAAGAAATGTGTTCTGACACCCACTGATGTGAGGTAGAAACACAGACTCATTTTGCATGGAAATAGTGTAGTAAAGTATATAATTCTCTTTCACTCTGATGAGAAGATTTTTAATGTCTTTTTTTTTTAATCTAATTTTCAACAAAACCTGTCTAAAAGAGGCAGTGCCATTATTTTAAATGTCCAAATCACTTTTTAGTTGTGGACTGTATTATATTCTGCCTGTGATGCCTTGGCTCTACATGAGTATTGTCAAGTCAGAGAAATAAATCTGTGTCCTCTATAGACTGTGTATAAGAACTGGACATGGCCTTTTGGTTTGATGTGAACGAGGAAGTGAAGCAAGTAGTAGTTAGTCACCAGGGGTGAGTCCAATAGTTGCAGAATTGAAGTCTATTGAAAAAATTACCTAACTGCTCCACCTGTATACACAAAACATGTATTCACACACTGTATTGTGCACAGGGCTCCCAGAGTTTGACAGTGCTCAGAGTCCAATACACAGTCACTCTTATTATGTGTGTGTAAAATGGAGGTAACGTGTCATAGGTTTCATTTGCAAAAGGTGAAAACTCAAGTGAAATAGCTGGACTGAATAAAATAGAAGGTATAGTTTTGTAGGTCTCCAGATATATACATTAATGAGTAGTTGAACAGGCGTACCTGTACTTCTTTATTGTGACAAGCATCCAGTTACTCGCACAGATAGGTGCAATGTACACAATTCACACAAATATTGCTCTTTAATGTCTTCATTTAGGAAATGCTGTACATATTCATAATGTTGGAAGTCACGTGGATGGACAGTTTTGGAAAAGAGTGTTTTTGAGGGGCAGCTCAGGTTGAACGGTTTGGAAATGAAGTAAGAGAGGCAAAGATGATGAAGATGGAGCTGAGGAAAAGAGGAAGACCACAGAGAAGATTCAGGGAGGTTGTGAAGGACATGAGGACAGTTGGTGTAATAGAAGAGGACACAAGGGATAGGCCAAGATGGAGGCAGATGATCCGCTGTGGCGACCCCTAAAAGGGAGAAGCCAAAAAAAGCAGAAGATACGTGATCTGCAGTGTTGGAGTTCAGTACCATGAAACATTTCTGAGGAGCAGGCTGCAATTAAGCGTATAGTGTAGCTTTTGTGTGTGAGCTCTCTGTTGTTTTCATACCACTAAATGATGCCTCTCAGTGCTGTCAGCGTCTCAGGCAGTGGATGTTTTCACAGCAGCCTCTTTCCTTTGATCTCCCTCTGTCTCTGCTTGTTATCCAATATCTCCTTTATAACTTGAACAGATCCATCATTGCAGGCCCTGAAGCCTCAGCCTGCGACGCTTCATATGTGTCATCATGTGTGTGACGAGGTTGCGGCGCTTAATAAGAAGCTGTTTCTAAACCTCAACAGCGCCTGTTGTAAAAATGCAGCTCTTACTCAGGGAGGGTGACTAACAAGCCAGCAGGGACGATGATGCGATTACAGTAAGTGTGCGTGCACAACCCGTGAGTTGTCATTAACATTTTAACACAGCTCTTTGTAACATCAGTGTAGCACGGCATTATTGCCTGCAACCCTGCCAACCTTGTTCAGGATCACTAATGATGATGATGAGAGAAGGCTGTTTGAAAACTCTGCTAATGGGCAAAGCGAGGAGGCAGCATTTCATTTCTCCACAGCAGCTGTCTGCTTGACTTTTTTGCACCCTGTCACATGTTCTGATGCACACCTCCCCACTCACTCGCTCACTAATTAAAGTTGGAGCTTACCTGGTGTTTGCGATTGTAGGTTAAGTAAAGCATTACAAAGAACTTTAATTTAACAGGGTAAACGTTGCAGAAAACGCCATCGGAAAGGGTGTTGTCATTTGCTAATAATGTTATTATGATTATTATTAAATTACATTTTTACAATATTCAATACGTAAGTGTTTATGGTGCAGAAAAGATGAGCATTAATGTCATGTCAACATTCTTCCTTTTCTTAGTTCAATATGTATATGTTTGATTGTACAATACAAATGAATAATAATTGCTTATTACCCTTCATTTTATTATGGTTTTTAAAAGCAGCAGAATTGATCATTTCAAACAATTGCATTTTAACATATTGGATCATTATCATTGATCCGTCAACATCAAAGCACATATTTATGTTTAAGCTGGTCAACAAGGAGCTGTACGTATTACTGGATTGTCTTCTCAGCAGTAGGTCATAAATCATGAAAATGTGAAATCTAAATCCACAAAGACATTTAATTGATAAAGCTGTAAAGTGCATTTCATCACTTTATTCAAGTAAATGACTTTAAAGGGAGTTCAAAACACCCTTTTCACCAGACAGTTTTCATTTTACAACGTTTTTACCAATCACACACTTATGTCATTGCTCTGTTTTATTTTTTTTTTATAGTGTCGCATTTCATAATGGCACATTTTATTTCCTCATGTCACCTTTAATGACAGTGGCGTTATCAACACCCCCATTAATCTTTTTTACTTAATTAACTTTGGCTGCTGATATTAATTCTGTCACCTCAGCGATGTTCATAATCTTAAAAGTGTTCCTGAAGGAAAGACACACAACTGGGTCCAGAGCGAGATGCTGCAGCCCAGACTCAAAAAAATGAACTAGGTGTGTAGTTCACTTTATATGTATTTTCTGTCTTCAGTTTATCTAAGATACGTGTAACTATACATGCAACTGATGAGATAAAAATATGTTTTTCATGTAATACATGATAATTAAGTTAGATGAAATTAACATTTTTGCTTCAGACAAACCTAATGCAGTTATGTGGAACCTGTTGACAAAATAAATGTAATTAAAGTCAACATTTCAATTTTCTGAGTGAGGAGGAGGTGAACACGACCAGCACAAGCTCCAGAGGGCTAGAAATGTGTAAATGTTTCCAGGGGAAAGGGTTATAAATATATAAAATAAATTTGAACAACAGTATAAATGCACAAATGGAGGCTGGGTATCACATTTCAGTACTTTTGTGGTATCAAATATCATTTCCTTTGGTCATTTGGTATAAACTTTTGATATCAAAGGAGTTAATCTCATAATCTCTGTCTTGAGATGTGGAGGAAGTTACCAGAGATACAGCTGATTCCCAAAAGAAGGAGAGGAAGACAAGGCTTAAGACAAGCGTGAGTGTCCCTGTCGTGTTAGCAGGCTCTTCATTATTGAATTAATGTACTGTATGTCGAGAAGATCCGGTGACATGACAAAACACTTGATAGTGCACGGAATAAATGTGAGAGCAGAACGTTGCTCCATGTTTGACTGCAAGACGATCGGGTTTCGGTTTTTTTTGTGTAAAGGAATCTGTATTGAGGTCCGGGAATACAGTCCATATCAGACATTTTTAATCAAGGCCCAGCGTTACACACAACCCAGCTTAACTAGTTCGTTTTTACATGCTGGTAACTAGCTGTCTCATTCCAATAAGGCTTACAGACTTGAAGAAACAAGAAGAAGCCGTTACGCCTTAAAGGCTGCTTCGGTTTTGTTACATTTGTATTGTTTAAAGTGAAGTAACAATGACACCTTTGCATCTCAGTAGCCTGCAGTTTGAGAGCAAATTACTAATCAAGCGTGTGATTACAGCACACTCATTGCTTGAAAGCAAAATCCGTCTCGAGATAGCCAAGAGATCTTTATCAGATGACAGTGGGTCAAGTGGGTCACGCAGCAAACTGACAGAGACCTGGCTGGAGTCGAGTACAACATTAACACAGCTGTCTTACCTCATTTCTGTAATCAGCGTGTTTGCCATCAAATCAAAGAGACACACTTTTTTCCCCCCTTTCTTTCTTTTTTCTTTGTGGGCTGTAATCCAGATAGTTATGATTTATGAAGATTCATCTTAAATGATTCTTTGGTAGACAGAGGAAAAAGAGTCAGGAGAATCTCCGTTCATCCATGCAGAGACTCCACAACATACCTTTGGTCTGTGAGTTGATGCCTGTATTTGGCTGCCCACTCCGGGACCCGTAAACCAAAGGGCCAGTTGCCTGATCAAGATTATTTGCTCATGTTTATCCTCACATAGCTAAGGGAATTTGCAAGAGAGCAGGACATATTAATCCATCTTAAACTCAGGTTTGGTACACATGACACTTTTGTCTACAAAGACCTAATAGTGACAGTAATCCAGTGGGAAAAGTCTTAACCTTGTGTTTAATCTAATATAGAATACATGGACTATGTAAGCCTGTTTGTAGAGTGTACAGCAAAGGCTAATTGAGTTTTTATCCCTCTCATCTTGGATTGGCTCATGCACAGTAACCGGAGAGATCATAAATGCCCAAAGCGTTGGCTTGTGGATGTAATAGAGGTATCGTGAAGTACTATCCGATACCTACTTATAAAGCTCATGTAACACAGCACTTTAGGAATATTGCATTTCATTTGCGGATGGGCTGTCTGTCTGAGCCTGTATCTGAGGCCTATTTCATTATTCTTCAGCGCCGCTGCCAGACTACTTTGCTGGCGTGGCGACTCAACTCATTTCATACAGAGAATAGAAAATGACAAGATGAAGCGCAAAGGGGCAGAACGACCCACACTTGACAACTGGGGGCCGAGATTGTAACTGGAGACATGTGAATGTATTTCCATGTTCACTGAGGCGCCCATGAAAGAGGGCACCATCTGAGGTCTTGGATGTTATGCACAAATATGGAGAGCAGACATACAGTATATAGAGCCCTGAAATTGACAAAATTTGACAAAGAGTGGTCAGAATTATCATTTAAAAATTAAACTATTTCAATTCTGCATAAAAATACCTATGCGGATTTATACTTTTACTTTGATATAAAATTCGTTGAAAAAAGTAAAAAAAAATATTTTACACAAATGTCTTGTGTAAAATATCTTTTTTCTCTTTCTAGCTCCCCTGCCAAACATCCTGCCAATCTTCCATTTACGTTACAAGATTTCTCACTTTTTCCTGTTTGTATTAGAGGAAGAGGAGTAAAAGCAACAACATTAAAAGAGAAAACAATTTAATATCAAAATTAAATTAAAATCAAAAAACGTGCAGGTGTAAAATGTAAAGTAGAATATAGTTATATAAAACCGAGAACAAAGAAAGGACGTGTTCATACTACACCTTCTCAGCTGCTGCCCCATAACAAGGCAAGATTTTATTGTTTCAGTGCTTTTACAGACATTCCCTTAGAAAGCATAATCCAGAGTAAATAATATGTAAAATTTGCTGTGAAATAGTCATAAAGAGAGGAAGGATTCGTGTGAAGGAATGAGGGGTCATTTGCCCTGCTCTGCCTTGTGTGGGAATTTATGAAAAACACTATCATTTTGGACAACAGAACAAATTCCTACAGTTAGTGCTGTACCCCAGTGTCCACTTCAGCACCTTTTGTACGGACAGATTAATGGAAGGTGGCTGGGTTTTGTATTCTGTGTGGACCTTGTTATGCTGTTTCTACAAGGCCAGCTGAGTTTTCTAATTTGGATGAATATAAAGTATATGTTTTTCTTTCTAAATGGAGGTTTTGCACCAAATGACCTTGTACAAGCAGCATCACAGGACATGTGATGGAGCTTCTTGTGGCTGTGTCTGCTCCCAGCGCCTTGCTGCTTTGCTGCTGAGGTCATTACTCATTGTGACACCTTCCGCCGATCTACACCATATAACCAAGTGTTTAATACAGTTCCCTGCTGACAGTGTGACCACACAAAACATCAACAAAGAGGACTGCAGCCACTGTTGTTAATACACGTTGCTAGGGATATACTGTGTATTAACATGTATGCTGTCTGTTAACATGGAGTGCAAAGTGTCTTTTGGGGAAGATCAGATTTACTGAAAGGAAATCTACCACAGTGCCTCTTTTCACTACACTACATAAGTTTTATTTTTAGCACATTAGACCCTGTTTTCTCCCTTAAAGGGACATGATTAAGACAGTATCATAAACACTGACATTAAAGGAACAGTTTGGGGAATTGGTTTATTTACTTCTTGACAGTTATATGTTTACATATTGCATCTAAAAATAAAGCTACAGCCTGGAGATGGTTCAATTTGCATTCAGCTTGGCTGTCAACAACTTTAAAGAACCATAATTGTCACAGTCACTGCAATTCAAATCCTGCAATCATAGTTTTATGAGGAAGTTCTGGGCTGCAATATGCCTTAGATTAGTACAGTGGCCTCCTTTAGTCCTCCTATCACTGTATGCTCACCAGTCAACCAGTGGATAGTTATTTTACTGTCTAAATAACAAATATTTTTAAAAAGAATGTAAGGCAAGCAAGTCAAAGATGAGAAAACAATCTCAGCATTTAATAAATGTTATAAGGCTTTCATTCATTTCAGCAAAGGAAGTTTGCCACTTTTTTTGGTGGGAGTTCAAACTTCTATTTTCAAACAAGAGCTTGAATAAAAATTCTCCTGTATTTTGCCTCACAAGTTGAATGTGTGACATGATCATAAGCATCGTACTGTACTAAAGGGACCCTCTGTTGAAGCTGTTCTTTGACGGTCCACATCAGTTTCTACAGCATGCGTGGACTTCTTGGTGTGATTTACTAGGTTAGGATTAACTTTGGTGCCTTGAGTGATATATACTATATGGACAAAAGTGTTTGGCCGTACCTGTTAAGTATGGACTTCAAATTTTTCAATCAGGCTTTGGTTTCAGCCCTTTATATCCAATGAAGGACAATGTCAATGCTTCAGCACACCAATACATTTGGGACAATGCTATGCTTCCAACTTTGTTTGAGGAAGGCCCTTTTCTATTCCAACATGACTGTGCCCCAGTGCAGGTTTGAAGAGTATGTTGTGGAAGAACTTGACTGGCCCACACAGAGCCCTGACCTCAACCCCATCAAGCACCTTTAGGATGAACTGGAACAGAAATTGCAAACCAGCCCTTCCCATCCAACGTCAGTGTCTGACCCTTATACAACAAATGCTCTGCAGAATGAAAGTCCCATAGAAACACTCCATAATCTTGAAGAAAGTCTTCCAAGAAGTGTGGAAGCTGTTATAGCTGCAAAAGGAGGACCAACTCCATATTATTGTACTGTATAGTACTGTATATGTATTT
Source organism: Brachirus orientalis (assembly GCA_016785285.1). Taxonomy (NCBI): domain Eukaryota; kingdom Metazoa; phylum Chordata; class Actinopteri; order Pleuronectiformes; family Soleidae; genus Brachirus; species Brachirus orientalis. The sequence goes on from JAFBJR010000425.1 coordinate 4,925,755, forward strand.
GAAACTGTCATTACAGTCCCTGTTAGTATAATGGTCAGGTACCCAAATACTTTTGTCCATATAGTGCAACAATAATATAACAATGAGCTTGGAATCTTAAAAAAACGGATAATAAAGTGTTGTTTGAAAAAAGAAAAGAGGGAAATAATCAAATATCAAACCAGAAAATTTCAAATGTAAGAAAAGTGCCAGATCTATTTTAATATTCACATTAGTGCACGTGACAAACTCTAATTACCATTCCACAGCTGAGACGAGAGTGATTAAAAATATCAACAGTCTACGTAATTTATTATAAACACAAAATGTCAAATACAGCACATGTGCATTTTCATCATAAATGAAGTCAACACAGTAATGGTGGAAGTAATAAAATATAAACACATGTACTCCTGTATTTACATCTCTTTAAACACATGCTGATAATACACTCGTTAGTTGTTATTATTGTGCCACAGCATCTGATTGAAAGGCTGTAAACACCCGGGCCTCACAGTCTGACTAATAAAGTGTTTAAATAATCTGTTCTCAAGCAGTGGGATTAGAGCCAAAATGGCAACTGTGTGACGTGTCGGTTGACTCAAAGCTGTGTGGATGACATTTTGACCCAGTGTAAACAAAAAAATACCAGAGGAGTGATATGTTTCCATGAGCTCAGGGTTGAAGGTGTTGTCTGCTCCGGATGGGGTTCCTAGATTGCTGAATCCAAACAGAGAGACGCAGTTACTCTAACAACTTGACAGTTTCCCTTTCTCTTCTGCACAAACACCACATATCATCTTGATGTAGTGTTACATTGTGAGGATAGTGAAAGCCGCTGTAAAACAATCTCACTTTTTGTGTAAGAGCACGGCCAAAGTGAGCTCCATGGCTCAGTCCAGCATTCGGATGTCCTTGTCCACAAATTAGTCCACTGAAAGCCTGTCCTTGTCTCCTGTGCTACGGACCGTGCTGGGTTTCAAGTGTGAGTTCATAAAAAAAGGTACTGAGGAGAAACATCAGTTCCTTCTGAGACCGGCTCATTGCTCATCTATGATAGTGACTGCTGAGAAATCAATACAAATCTCAACACGTGTGGTCAATTGCGTGTTAGCTGTTGTGGTCAGAGGAAACATTAGGGCTGTAATGGTAAATTGTTTTTGAATCATACACACATTTCCCTGCACTTTCTTTGTTACTTTTTGCTGAGTCCTCTCCTTCGTCGCCCAGTGTTGGTTGTTTGGTTTGCGCTCACACAGAAACAGAAGCTTTGTCCCTCCATTTATAGCACAAAATTGGAAACTGAAAAAATTGGAAGGATCTAAATGCTCAAGTTCTAGCAACACTTCAAATGCAGCAAATTAAGCAAAATGTGTATCTTCATGTGATTTGTGTAATTCTTGTTGGACAGGAAGAGTGACGCTCACTCACTCTTTGCATTGACCTTGTACTTTATGTAGTCTCATTCAATGTAGCATGCACTTTTATATTGTATACTGAATTTTGGGATGTAGCAGGAGACACTGGTGAGCCAGTTGAAGCATTTGGCACTGCTATTGGCCCCCCTTGCTCATGCCTAAAGCTGGGCCTAGGTCTGACCTTTGGATTCAGATAATGTGGGTTATATTTGGCATGAAAAATAGCACATTTATCCATGTTCAGCATTTATTTTACATATTAAATGGCATCTTGTTTTTCATGAGGAATTTGTGCCTTTTACTACACAAAAACAGATGTAATTAACTTGCTTTGTGTATTTTTTTTTCTCACTCTTGTTGCTTAATGACATTTGGAGTCTAGTTTTAGCATGTACAAGAGTGTGTGATCTGTCTAATATCAGCAAATCCGTTAAACATTAGGGATTTTTTGAGGGAAGTCGTATGCAAATGACAAACGACATATTTTTCAAATCATTAAATCTATTCTGTAAAGGTCACTCAGAAAAGGTCCGTATATTATTAACATTTTACACCTTCAAATTCCGAGCTGTTTGTCAACATTCTGTTAAAACAAACAAAAAGTCACCTCGGATGACCGTCTATACAATTCTACACATAAAGGTCATTCTCAGTATGTGTTTTGATATTTTACATGTATCATGCCGATTTCCTTTGATTTTATTATTCTGCTTTGCACAAGTTCAGTGAGTAAAACTGGCAGAATTCTTGGCTTGAGCTGAGCTTTGCCTCCCCATCCGCACATTCGCTCCGTATCTGTCCCACATGTGGCAGATTCTGCATGACCGCTCTCACTCAGAGAGGCAGCAGTGCTGTCAGCTCAGATCTGTCTTCGTTGCAGAGGGCGCCTGTTCATTAAGTCCAACACGGCTCAACAGGAGGTGAGCTACAACAACACGCTCATGTGCGGCATCATAAATCCACATTAGAGAGGACAAACCATCTCATGTGGAGACAGTTTGCTGTGTTGGTGGTAGAGGTGGTGATAACAAATAGACCATGAATACGCGGCATATAGAGATAAAAAGCTGACATAGCCACTGTATCCTAAAGATCAGCAGAAATAATGGCACAGTTTATGAAGCATGGCCCTTGACTGCCATTTACATAGCCTGAGTTTCTTTCTAAGGGAAAGGTCAGTGGCTGGGGCAGTTTGCCAGGTGTTTGTAGAGCAGCAGACCAGTACGGTGCGGTGAATGTAATTACAGCACTCTGGCCGGCTGATAACCTGCCAGTCTGTCTCTCAGCACTAGGAAAGTGTAGCAGAATATTAAATAAAAATCTACAGACATGGTAGTGAGCAGGGAGCAGTGTGTGTGTGTTTGCATTAGACTGGACTACAGCTTTTGATGTCCAGTTTATGCCAAAGTGAAAGACGCACAAGACCCTGCTCTGTGGAAAATTCCATTCCAAAGTTGAGCCGGAGCCGGTGGTGCCCTGGTCGTTGGGTTTCAGTTTGAGGAAGCATCTCCGTCTTGTTTGTATCTTTCTTGGACTAGTCTCATCTCACCATCATGGTTAATTTTGTTCTGGTTTCAAGACCTTTCTTTGTTGAGTTTATCCTGAAGGTGGCGCTTTACCCTACTGCAGTCTACAGTAAAAAAACATACTTTTTTGGTATTTGGTTTTTAGACAATACATTCTGAAAGATTAAGTGAAATAGAGATTACCAATCATTATTGTATCCTCTTTTTTATTCAATTAATTTAATTATTTAGAATGTTCTTTTTAATTCTTTATCTCTTATACTTGGCATCCTTTGATTGATTGCTCAGCAAAGCAAATCTAATAAAGCACATTGGAAAAGTGCTCTATGAAGAATTTTATAATTATTTTAATTATATATCATGAAAGATTGCACTATTATTGGCTGTAGCTTGATGGGTAGTGTTATGTATCTGGTTGAAGCTAAGATAAGGCTCAGCTGTCTGACCTTAAGTCAGGCTCTTCACAGTAAGTGTTTTTAATGCTATGCTACCCACACATTCTGCAAGCATTGTGACAAATACAGGACATTTTCTGCTATTAGTAGTATAATTTTAGGACATAACATAACATAACCGCTTGGTTTAGAACATAACCACTTGGTTCGTGTAGCTCCGAGTGCTGAAACTTCATATTAAATTGTTGGAATTTTAAAATGCATTTTTGCTGAAAACATTTTTTTTTTACTTTCTGACTCATGCCCCTTATACCAAATGAAAAATTTCATAGCCTTCGGAGATCAGTTTAATTTGCACACACCACTCAGTGATAGTGAAATTGATATTTGCATTTAACCCACACATACATACATACATACACACCAGTAGTGAACACGCACAAATCAGGTGAGCGAGCAGCCGGCAGCACTTATCTGTGCCCAGGGAGCAGTGGGTGCCTTGCTGAGGGGCACACCAGCCCTTGACCCATTCCAGGAATTAAACTGGCAACCCTCGACATACAAACTCACTTCCTCTCCTCTTTGCCATGGGCTGCCCAGCAGCAGGGACACTAATACTGTATTAGTGAGCAAAAACTCTTCCAGTGTACTGTATATCAAGCTAAACTTAAACCTACATTTTTTAAAAGAAGCCAAGTCACGCATAAGCTGTCAAATCAATTTCAAAGATCACTACTCACTTATTAGAGTTTCAAGATCACCGGTTTAAAACAAAACAAGCTTTAATAATTAAGAAAAGTTAAGATTTTTAAATGTTCATTTTTTCCCCTTCCTATTTTCATGTAATTTTTGTTTGTTTTAATCAGTTTCAGTGTCATGGCCTTTTTTGTTTTGTTCGTACTTGTTCTGTCTTCATGTTTCATGTGGACCTCAGGACCTAGGATGAATAGCTATAAGGGATACTAATGAACAATAAAGAATACACACAAAGGTTTTTTTTTCCTTACCTTCAGGTGAGGGACTGTTCAGACAAGAGGCTAGTGGAGGGTGTCTACAGAATAAAACCAAAACAGTAGGTTCTGCGTCAGCCTTGACAGGGTCTCGGAGGGAAAGATAAAACTACAAAGTACAACAAACTGTGTTGACTGCCTGATTCCCAGTATCTGCAATAATGTCTCTGTTTGGTAACTAGAACAAATATGTGTTGTTCTCATGTGTAGCAGTGAGCTTTAGGTGAGGGCTTTAATACAGACAAGGGAGGGTCCGTGGAGCCGAACACAGAGACACGACGCTGCCTCGCTGGATCTCGGTTGATGCCGTAAGTCAAAGGCTGGCAATTTAGATGTCGGAGCTGTTTGGAGACTCCTGTTAACAAGCACAAAGGGGCCACCGAGTGAGCCAATGAAGGTGTGGTGTCGCTTTTAGAACACTGAACAGTCTCTTCACTCATTTCTTTTTTTGTCTTCCACTTTTCACTCTCTTCCTAGTTTTTTTCCCCCTTCACTGTAATTACACTTGCTCTGTCAAGCACAGCTTGAGGAGTGGCCCTGCAAAATCACTCATTAGTATGAATATATGAATCAACTGTGTGTGTGTGTGGTCATGGTTAGGGTTAGGCATTAACCGTTTATGGGAAAGTGAGGGGTAAGGCTTTGTTTAAACTGTCAAAATAACTGGCAGTGCAAACTTGTGTGTGTGAGAGAAGAAGACTATTCACTGATGGTCTCTGTGGAAACATAAGGTTGTAAGCAGCCTGCACCTGCATATGTATCTTGGGACATAGAGGTAAGGAAGTCTCCCTCTGGGGAACTGTGTGTGTGAAGTGAGGCCATCCATTTTAAAAACCAACCTGCAAAAATTAGAAATTGAGGAAACAAGTGCCTGTTACTAACAGTCTTTATCTCTAACTTAATTTAACCAGATGGAATGTGCAAACTGAACAAGGGCAATAGAGAGGCAGAAACGAAGATGTGATCATTGTAATAAAACACACTGTGAAGCCAATTAGAGAAAGAAGCCTATTAAAAGTGCAAAATATTACAGACATCTCTTCATCTTTCCTGTTTTGGAAAATATGCCTTGCAGAAAAAGAGATTTTCAGGTGGTGAGTGTAAGACTAAAGTTGTGACAGCACAGCTTTAGCCCACAGAGGCAGTTGTGCAGCTGCTGTGTTTGTCAGGAGAGCATTAACACCAGCCAGAGCATCAGACCAGAACAGATAGTGTTACACATCGCTTCCCTTTCTGGTGCCAAACTGGGCATAATCAGAAATGTGTCTGATTATGGCAGAGTTACGGCAGACGCAGCTGGCTAGATAATGAACACATGTGTGAAGACATGTTGCTGCTGAGATGAAGGCCTGACAAAAAACTGGGAAATAAATCTGGGCATGAGCCCTGTAGTTGTACTACAAATTACAAGTAGCTACATGCTGTATGAGACTAGTTGTTAAGGCGTGTTGCGTGTGCGAGGGAGTGGAAATTTTTATCTCTGGATGTTCTTCAAACAGCCAAGGGAGGTCACAGTCATTCCTGTGTGCAGATTTCATTAACTTAGCCTGCTAGACGGCAATATACATGCTATAGTCTTCAAAAGAAAACAACTCATTAATTATGTATCTCTACTGTACTGGACAGCAGGAAAAATAACAACTGACAACTACAAAAGGTAATAGTACAGAACACTTTTTTTTAATTAAATTCCCCAAAACAGGGCGACACGAAAAAGCAAAGTCGCTTAAGCTCATTTCCATAAAACCTCTCTGCGCCCCATGAGGATCTTAGGTTCAGCTTGTCTTCATTTGCATGTGCCATGAAACAGCATGTACCATCTAAACTGTTTTATTTTTTGCAGCTACTCACTGAGATCTCTGGGCAAATGTCAGGCCTGCACAACAACTACATTATTTTGGAGGGAATTTCCTGTGCAGTCTGGGATGTTTATCAGATTCCCAGCAGGAAGGAAATTGGACTAGCGATAACAGCTGACGACAATCATCACCTAAAGACCTGCACATACTAGACGCTCATTTAAATTCAGACACCAGGGCCTCTTTTCAACTTCTTAATCTAACTTCATTTTCTTCTGCAGCAACTCACTCAAACGGCACTCGCACTGGAGACAGTTTAGATGTAAGCAGCACAGCAGAGGTGCAGACGATTCACACATTGTTTAACATGCCGACAGCTGAAGTAAGATTTAGTGCTTGTCATGTGTTTGAGGAATTAGTCCATGTGGCTATGTGTGTGTGAGGCCTTTGATTTCTCAGTCTTGAGATTAAAGGCTCTTAGCCGAGATGGATACCATCAGTCCAGAGGTATTTTATTTTAACTGAATATCTTCACAGAAAAAAGGGAGCTATCACAACCACTTACTAAATCCACTATGCATTGTGCACTATAATGGTTGAAAAATAAATGGTATACTTAAAATCACAAATTCACATTAATCAAAGAACAAACTTATAAACAAGCAGCATAGCATTTCTCTGCAGCAGAGTCAAAGTGAGAAGGATGCGATGACCGGCAGTTTATGTTTCTCCCAGGTATTCTTTCACTTAAAAGTCAATGCACTCCAGCCATTTATCCTTCGGAAAAAGTAAAAATAGAACATATCACTCTTCTTTATCATGAATCATTGTCCACGAAATGTTACACAGAGGAAATGCAATTGATGTCAAAGCGTCCTTGAAGACATGCAGCCGTGGCTGACTGGACGTCCTGTGATTAAGAGTCATGACAATCTGAATAGCATCATGAGGGTAAATGGGAAGGAGAGGAAGATGCTCATGCAAATGTCAATAGTGTAAGTCATTTTAAGTGTCAATGCAGGGTCCCAGACCATGTCCCATCCTGGATCTACACGTCCGAATTGATGCTTAAGTTGGCCAAACGTGGGTCAGAGTTTATCTCATACCTGTAATGGTACCCCTCCATGTGGTCCCTACAAGCATCCCGGATGTTGTATATCCAACGCTTGATGCCTTTTCTGTTCAGGTAGAGCACCAGCAGGAATATGACACCAATAAGTGCCAGTACCAGCCCCAAGAAAACATAAGAAGTCTCCAGCACGCCCTCCATGTCACCCGAACACTTCAGCTGTGACGGCTCCACCTGCAGGAGCGGCCGTCTACTCAGGGCCTCGGGATCTGTGCAGGTCAGATTCTGCGTGTCAACGACCTGAGTGGAATTTTTCAACCACAACAGTGTCTCCTCGATGATGCAGTTGCAGCGCCATGGGTTCCCTGCCAGCCAGATGCGGAGACCAGGCTTGAGGTCGAACTCTGTCAGGGCAGAGGCTGGCAAATACTTGAAACTGTTGTCCCTCAGGTCAAGGTCACGCAGTGGGGGCACCTTCAGTGTCCCATTCTGAATGGAGATGATGGAGCTGTTCTGCAGGCTGAGGTTGACCAGGTTGGAGAGGCTCCTGAATGTGTCCTCTGGAAGAATGACAAAGTCATTGTTCGACAGGTCCAGGACTTTCAGCATAAGGAGCTTCCCACTCTGCAGGACACTTTGGAGCACATCTATGGAGGAATGGTTGTGGAAAGACTTACTGAGGTTCAGGATCTGAAGTTTATTGTCATCAGGGAAAGCTCTGTCGCTGAAACTCTGGAATTTATTGTTGCTCAGGTCCAGTCGCACTAGGTTTGGCAAGTTGTCAAATACCATTTCTCCCACAGACTCCAACTCATTCCCGCTGAGATAGAGATCAGTTAACATTTCCAAGCTGGTGGGAAAAGAGTCCACAGTAAGACTGGATATGTTGTTCCCCGTGACAAACAGAATTTTGGTATTGGTCGGTAAAGAATGCGGAATTTCGTTCAAGTCCTGGTTTTGGCATTTTACAGTTTGTGAGGAGCACAGGCATCTGTCCGGACAGCCGTGGCAGGACAGAACGACTAGGAGGAGAACAAATAAACGCATAAAACCTGACCTCAGCACGCCACATCGGGTTTCTCCGCTTTCACATCCGCACGACGCTCTCAACGAGCGCATCTTGGATTTTACAAATCTGTCTGCGCAGAGCGAGAGAGTGCGTAAAGGCCCAGCTCAGTCACCGCCTTGCGGAAAGTTTTTCAACTGTGTGTGTGCCACCTTAATCCTTCCGAAAACTGCTCCCACTGCAGCCAAGGCTCCATACATGAACTACCCCCACACCATTCTTGCTCAGTCTATATTTCCACGAGGATGAAGGTGGAAGTGGGGGAACGGGCAAACTTCTCGGATATATGTACTCCAAGTTTCTTTTCCAAATCTCGAATTTTAAGGGAAAACGCAGCTTTATTCTTCTCCAGCTGAGGGAAAACAGTCGAGTTCTTTGAAGAAGAGGTAAAGACCGGCGGGTAACTTGCTCGGGTTACTGTTTCCAAAAGGTTCCTCCTGCTTCATCCGCACTTCCAGAATGGTGCTCACCACTCTCTCTCCCTCCGTGTGTATGTGTGTGTGTGTGTGTGGGGAGAGAGAGGATACACAGCAGCAGCGGACCATTGGGAGGTGGGAACATACCATCATTCAGGAAAATGGAGGGGTGAACAGAAAACTCAAACCAAGTTTTTCTTTCTTTGAGACCATTACAGTTTTCCTCAAACTGTCTGTGGACTAAAATATTAATCTTTACTTCACTGTCAAACATCCACATAATCTGATCAAACGTTTAGTAATTAATATGTTTAGTAGGACAGGGCTCTCGCACATCTGTCGTTTGTATTCTGGTTACACACTGCCTGTATTGCATATTTGTAATATTTGATATTTTGTCTATATCTTTTATTTCCATACACGTTGACTATTTATTACCCTTCTATTTTTACTATTTGTACTGCTGTAACACTGTACATGAGGGACATCAGTGTGAGACTATAAGGGGCTGTCTTATCCATGTAAATATATTTTTTTATTTTATTTTGCTGATTCTGTGATGGGATATCTTATGGATTGTATATGAGAGTCAAATAAATACAACTTGGGCTTTGCCCTATTCCATTTTTGGTTAATTATTGTGCTGCACTATATTCTGTGAAATTGGTATGTTTAAATCAAATCAAACACAGCATTCATTATCCCAAGGCATTTTCCATAATGAGAAAGAGACCTTACTATGTTAAAGACAGACGTGAAATCATGCATACAAATAAGTTCATCATCTTCATAAGAGTGTTAGACAAACCAAAACAATATTATTTAAACATAAACATACATGGTCAAAGAAGTTATGTTAAAACCAAAATTGAGAAAAATGTCACCTGTAACCTGACCACAGGTCAGACAGTTCAGATATGATGTCTTGCCTCTGGCAATAAAAAACAAATGTTGTTTAACAATTTCAGAGGAAAATTTCAGCTGTGTGATCTTGAAGAAGTTGAAAATGCCCTTTTTGTTTTATTGTCTAGTGTATCATAAATTTAGATAGAGGCTTTAAAAAAAAAGACTGCACACGTTCTTGACTAGTTTATTATGCAATGACTGTAAACTTCATTTCCTGTCCATATGTAGTCTGACTCAGCTAATTTTGTCTGGAATCTTATATTTCCAGACAAAAGTAGCTGTTTTCCTGTTTTTACTGCTGCACTTGGTTTTGATGTGTATTGTGGTGTCCTGTCAGCTTATACAGACGGAACATTTGTGCATGACACTGGGAAAATAAAATTACTTTTTTCACTTACCTACTAAATCATAACCATGATATTTTTACTTTTTGGAATAAAAATACATTGTAGTGCTTAACAGTCTTGCCTTTGCAGCAAGAAGACCTGGGTTCACGACCCAGTCGTAGCAAGGGCCTTTCTGCATCGAGTTTACATGTTCTCCCGTGTGCATGGGTTTTCTCCTGCTCCCTCCCACAGGCCAAAAACATGCAGATTTGGGGATTAGGCCAATTAGGTGTGAATGTGAGAATGGATGGTTGTTTGTGTGTGGCCCTGCAATGGACTGGCGACCTGTCCAAGGGGTGTACCCCACCTTTCATCCTATGTCAGCTGGGATTAGGCACCAGCGCCCCCTGTGACCCTCATGTGGAGGATAAAGCAGTGGAAGATGAAGATGAATAAAAATGCTTTAAGGGATTATTGGTGAGGAAATTAGTCCTCATGTAGTGATATGGAAAAAGAGGGACTCCTCTGGGTGAAGCAATTTGAGTAATACTGTCAGAATTTATAGCCCTAGTGGAAGAACATACATGGTCACTGGCATTTGTTGTCTCCAAACTTTGAAAACTGTTATGAAGACAATATTTTTTTTTAACTGAAATTGACAATGTCAATGAGAATATATTTTTGGATTTTGAAAGCATATGTGGTTGAAATAGGACATGTCCTTCGAACTTGGGTCCACTCACCTTCAAGATTTCCTAGCAAAATATAATATATTTCCTACAAGTAATAAGACGAATAAAACATACTTTTTAATGAATCCTCATCACTGTTTTATCTGCACTTAACAATACCTTCTAATGCCTTGGTCTATGGGATTTATGAGTTACTTTTAATGGTTCAACCAGAATTGAGCTGCATGTTACAGGTGAAAATACAAGTTTTCTCACTCGTATTACTGTGAAAGAAATGCAAGTTATAGTCTGTCATCCATTCATAATGTGGTGGCCATGTGGTGAAAGCATCTGATGGATAATGCAGGATTATGCTGCTGAGAAGAAAAGCTGTGGACATGTTCAAGCTTGGATGGCAAGTGAGAATGTAGTCTCATCAGTATGTCATATTTGGAAGCCCCTCTGTGGATCCCAGTGTAACCTTAGCTTTACCCACCTTTGACCCTGTCCTGTTCTTGGCCCAGGTCATTGTGACAATTATCCAGGTAATTCCATGACACCTGGATTGAGGCCTAAAGTGATACTGCACCCAAAGACTTATCTACTGAGAATAAAACAGATCTACTGTAGTTGACTCAATGTTCTTGATTTGCAGCTTTCACATCATTATGTGGCATGCTCAAGTTTTTGGGTGGAATATAACAAACCTTGACTCAGCTTCACTTTCTCTTGACAGAATCTACACCTCCTTACAATCTAGAGGAAAGAATCATCCCATGCTATTTATTTATAAAGCCAGTACCAGAGCTCTCAACCTACCTCGCATCTCTACTCTCTCTTAAATCCATGTGTCTACAGTATATGATTTACTAATCACCTTACCTTGGATATCACTCATGTGTACAAATGTTGGCAGAACTGGTTTCAGGTACTATGCACTGTTTTAACTTAAATTAACTCCAAGTTATCCTCAAAATCCAGTTATCTGATCGGTTTTATTATGACTAACTTATTTCTTAATCTTCATCTCAGTTCTTGTGCTGTGTCAATGTAGTCTTGTTGTTCTTGGTGTTTTATGGTCTAACCCTAAAAACAATGAATGAGTACAGCTTCTCCCAGAAACACGATTTAGAGCAATACTAAACAGTTAGGCATGTATATGTTTGGACAAAGACACACAGTTTGTCATTTTGCCTCTGAACACCACCACAATTCATTTGAAATAAAACCATCAAGATGTAATTAAAGTGTGGTTCTCACCTTTAACTTAAGGGATTTAACCAAAGAACTGCATTAACCGCTGAGGAATTATTAGCATTTTTATATATTATTTTCCATTTTCAGGGGGTTCAAAATAATATGGAGAAACTAAAACCATGAAAAATAAAAGGCTTGATTTAATCCTTTGCAGTCAGTGACTGTGGTGGTCTATGGAGGAAAAATGACAAAACACGTGTCCTTGTCAAATACATGTGTACCAATATAACAAAACAACAAATAATTAAAAGGCACATTAGAATTGACTTATATGTTAACATGGGCGTGAAACGTAATTTCGCTAGTACTTGTCTGCAAGGACTAGTGACAATAAACTGATTCTGATTAATCCTGTCTTTGATGTTTCACACACATCTGTAATATTGCATCAGCGCTTCCTTCTCTTTTCTTTGCTCACCCTTCTATAACAGAAAATAGATTAATTTTTTAGGGTTTATCCTTGTTCCTGGGTCTCTCTTAAAAACAGATCTTGCGCTCAATCAGAAATAAAGATGAAATAAAAAAATCTTGATAGATTTTTATATATAAAACTATAATAGCGAGTATAAAAATAATAATTACTGAATTATTTTTTTTTAAATTCTATTTCTGTGTTGTGTTCTAAATGTATTTTTTTTTAAGTAAATTGTCAATAAATTAAATCCTAATCCAAAAAAGTACCACCTGGCCAAAGTAACGCCCTCAAAAACCAACCTATAGGAAAGAAGTATGCATATGCACGGACTAATCAGAAGTCTCGATGCTAACGCGGCTTCCTGACCTGCTAACCTGCTTCACTAAACTGTCAGAAATTTCTACAGACGAATTAGGTGTCGCATGTTTGTAGTAATGACACGGTTTTTGTGCGTCGTTGATGCGACTTTCTCCATGTCTCCCCTTTTCTTCATCTAGCGGAAGGTAAGAGACGACGTTAATGTCATATTCACTAACGCTAGTTTGCCATGATGTGTCAGCTAAGCTAGCTGCTGACGTAGAATTATTAACTAACGCTAACCAACGGTGGCTTCAAACAACTACGAAGAGCATACACTCTTCGTAGTTGTTTTCTGTGCCCATGGTGGGTGAAGAGTTTGTGGCTACGTTGTATAATAAACAAGCCATAATGTGGCTAACGGTGCATATTCTCACAGGGTATAGCATTTTAGCTTGCTGTCCACACACAGTGCTCTGTTTGGAAGATATCCGTCTTTCAAAGGTAATTTTACTTAAACGGCCTTAACTTCTTCTAATCGGACCTTAGTAAGCGGTTAAATAGGATTTAAGTCAAAAACGAATCACTGTTACATAATCCTGCTGTTAAATCAGTATGAAGAACGGCCCCTATTTATTACTATTTATTCATGTTTTGCCCTTGGATAGTTACGAAGTCCTTCGAGATAGACATTTCTTTGACAAAAAATACAGGCAAACATCAGTTGCATCAATTCAATTTCCTAGTTTAAGTGCAAGCTGTTAAGTGAGCTGCCGTTTTTCCATATGCAAAGTACACTAAAACCAGTAAGTGCCTGACTCTGTCTATCTGTCAGTTACCACACTGTTTTAACAATCTGTCCACTCCCTTTAAACTTAGGGGGCAAAAAGAACATTCCAGGGTTGTAAGCCCACTTGCAGCACTGGGTTTAGTTAAATGAAGTTTAACAACTGTGATTTGGGGCAATTTGGCGGAATATTGGCTAGCACTCACAGAAAGAAGGTTGCCTGTTCTAATCCTGGTTCGAGTTAGGGCCTTTCTGTGTGGAGTTTGCATGTTGTGTTTCATGTTTTCCGGGGACTCTTGTTTCCTCCTACAGTCCAAAAAACATGCAGAGGTTAATTGGAAATTCTAAATTGTCTATAGGTGTGAATGTGTGAGTGAAAAGTTTGACCTGTGATGGACTAACGACCTGTCCAGGGTGTACCCTGCCTTTTGTCCTGTGTCAGCTGGGATTGACTTCATCTCCCCGTGACCCTCATGTGGAGGATAAAGTGGTAGACCATGTATGAATGAACCATGATTTCAGCTTCTAAATGCAGAATAGAAAAGAATAGAACTTGGTCGTCCACCAAGGTCGAAATTTGCCTACAACTTACAAACATAAAATAATAAAAGGAAACATACAAAAAGTCACAGAAAAAACACACAGTTAAAATAAGGAACAGCAACACTTGAGGATTACAGTTTATTTGTAAACAAACTTGAATAATATTATTTACTGAGAAATTCTCACCTTTTCTTCCATAGGTGCACCCTACAATTATGGAGTTTTAAAAAGGAGAGTGAGACTTTTGAGGGGAAAGGGGGCCTTTCCCCTCAAGTTTAATGGTTGGACTGCTGAATAAGTAGGTCAGGGGTCTGTGAATTTTTTTGCCTTTTGTAAATTAGCAGAGGAAAATATATTTTTGTAAAAACTGAAATGTACATGTTTGTATAAAACACATAATAAGTTTTGTATTTATTGGAGCCTTATTGCCAATGTATGCTGCAAGCACATTAGTTTGTGTTCAGGTGTTAGTCAAAATGGTGGATTAAAACTAGTCGCACAGAGGCTCTGGGGTTGCTAGGGTGCAGTGGAACTTCAACACAAGCACAATTCTAGCACTCCGAACCATATCGACCTTTTGTTAATGCAACTTTTTTTTCTTTATGCATCTTTTGCCTAAGAGCATCTCTAGTTAAGTGTGTTTGGTTTGATATCATATTGTTTTTGAGTTTATTTACAATAGTTCACAGTTCCCTGTCGGAAAGACTTTGTGAAACATTAGGGGGGTGTGAAGTCAGTGTGAAGATTCAGTGGAGGTCAGTATGAGTCTGACACCACTGAACTGCACCCATAAATGCCGCTCACTGCAGCATGCTGAGAACATTGTTGCAGCTCTGACGAGTGGCTCTGATGGGCAGTTGTGGGCATTCTTGTCTTCATATTGTCACAATGTGGGCACTTTGCGGGATGAGTTTGGCCGCACAGCCCTGCATATGGCTGCCTCAGTGGGCAAGAAGGTCCTGCTGGAGTGGCTGCTGGAGAATAAGAATGCTGACCTGATGGTGAAGGATAAGGAATCAGGCTGGACCCCATTGCATCGCAGCGCCTTCTATGGACAGATCCACTGTCTCGTATCACTAGTCAAGGTATTTGTAAGTAATTGTATTTGTAATGTGCTGTCCATTTTGTTATTAGCATTAACAGAACTAGGGCTGCCTGATTATTCGATTCATTGATTATTAATCCATTACTAAATTAATCGTCAACCAGTTTCATAAATGGGTTTTTCAATAATTTTTTTAGCTTTTTGAATTTGGATATTTTCTGGTTTCTTTGCTTCATATAATAAAGAAACCATTAAAATTGAATAATTTTGGTTTGTGGAGAAAAGATGTTTTGAGAACATCTTTTAATCAAGAAAATCGACATATTAATCAATTATGAAAATAATCATGAGCTGCTACCCAAAACAGGACAAAGAACATTTTTTAAAATGATTTGGCCAAAATCACATGAAGCTGATTGTAATTTCTTGCCTTGTATTAATCCAAACAAACACCCAATTTGTTGGTTTGGTTTATTTTTTACACAAGTAATATGAATGAAGTCCATATCGTTAATTAGATTTATATATAAATTTCTGTTTTAGCATGGCGGACTTCTCTCTGCTCAAGACAAGGAGGGTCTGTCTGTTCTGGACCTGATAATGAAGGATCGCCCAACTCATGTAGTGTTCAAAAACACTGGTAAGAAAACGTTATGACTTAGTTTATAGTATGTTGTTCATGAATGTGACATCTGATGCTAAAATTATTACCTCTTTGTTTTTGTCAAGATTGTCAAAACTTATGATGGTTAGTTCTGTTTTATTATGCATTTCACATGTAGTTTATTTGTTCAAGATTTAATTCTCCCTCTGCAACATTCTTCAGTCTGTGCTTCACTGACAGTCCCCTTTTAATGGCAGTGGGTTAGGTACAATTAGGTACTGATTTATACACTATCGCTTGACACTTTTGCTATTTGTCTCTAGACCAAAATCATAGTTGGTTTTCAAATTATGCTTTGTCAAAATCTTATAGTCATTAACCAAACTCTGCTCTATATATCCTTCTCTCAGCTTATTTATCTGTATACTTGTGCTATTTTTTTTTCTAAATTACAATAATGAATGGGTTTAATGAAATAACTGAATTAAACTTAAAAGTGGAAAATATTTAAAGCTAGGCAACAGGAGCTTGAGAAAAGGAGGTGATCCTATACATCTATTGAAATAAACAACAGAGCAACGGGGAAAATTGGTCCAGTCACATGACATGATAAAATATGATGGTGTCCAGGTCTTTCGAAAATTCTACAGGCGTGTGGCATGAGGTGCAAGTATCGAGCAACACATTTATGTCTTTGACACATTCGTAGGGTGTTGGAGCTGCAAAGTATTAATCAAGCTTCACTCTTCAAGTGGAGGTTGTGTATGTGATTGTAATAGTGTTTTCTCCTCAACTACAGATCCAACTGAAGTATACACATGGGGAAACAACACTAATTTCAGTCTGGGCCATGGTAATCAAGAGAGCCGCCAGCACCCTGAGCTTGTGGATGTGTTTGCCAGGACTGGAGTTTACATCAAGCAGGTAGGCTAACAACATTGTTTTCATTATTCTCCAGGGAAATAAGAGTTTCCCTGCAGGGTTTTCCTACCCTGAAAACCCCTTGTATGCTTCACACCAGTAACAGCCTCATGCGTCATCTCTGTGGCAACATGTGTTTTATGAAAAAAAAAAAAAAAATGAGGCAGACCACCTGGGTAAATCAGCAAAACAGTCAATCCCCAGAGTCATGTATTACACTATCTGTTCCTCAGGCTACATCAGTATTTAATTTTTTATTTAAGTGGCTCATATTTGAATTGGTGAATCAACAGCTGCTTAAATAAGCTGTGCTTAAACTGAGGCACATTGCATTATCATGCATGCTCTAGTAAACCACAGATATAATATTCTTTTGTTGAGGAGATGATATCAGGATAAAAAAAAAGAACCCAGCCCAGATGTATTTCAGTGAAATAGGGCAGCTGTGTGTCAGACAGGGAGTAATTGGCTCTGACATCTGCTGTATACTATCATTTTGTGACTTTGTGCCACTCTGTGCATGGCCATACTGTGCCAGCCAGGCTACAGTTTCATGGGTTTGTCATTTATATGCTCTTAGTGTGATTAATATAGCTGCTGGCATCAGTGAATTTACCCCCAGTGCTGTGTGTACACACCAGGTGGTAGTTATAGTAGAGAAAATTATGCAGAATGATTGTGTTAGATAAGTGGTCATTTAAGTCTTTTCTTAACCATTTGCATTTTAAAGCTGGTTTGTGTATTTGGTTAGAAATGATTCATCTATTATTGCTATTCTCAGAAGAAACTCTCTGTTTGAAGTGTTTGTCTAACCTGTCATGCTTGGCAATTTCATAAAGCCTATTGGGGGACAGGTAGATCTGATTTCATGACCACACAATGACCCAATGGTGGAGTGGATAGTCTTTGTCATCCCAGCCTAATCCAGCAGGTGCAAGAGGTTAAATATTAATTCCACAATGACATGTTTTTAATTAAATGAACTATACTGGTGTATATGCATGTGTGTGAATGTCCACATCAATGTGATACTTAGGGAAACATCCCTGCGCTCCATTGAAAGCTTGAGGGGACTAATGTATTAGTAATGATATTTACTTTTCCACTTGTGCCAGGGCCTTTATTGGTACAGTGTTTTACTATCACTACAAGAGGGCTTGGCTGAGGGACATGGAAAGAGATGCATCACAGCCTCTGCTCTGAGGTCAATGTTTAAATGACAAGATCCTTATCCAGCAGCAGAAAGATCAAAATGGTTTCTTCAATGACAATGGCATATGTAGCATTTTTTAAAAGCAATATAAAAAAAAAACACCAACGTGTTCACATTTATCTTTCTACTTTCCCCTTTCAGGTGGTCCTGTGTAAATTTCATTCTGTGTTCCTGTCTCAGAAAGGCCAGGTATTCACTTGTGGCCATGGACAAGGAGGACGACTTGGCCACGGGGATGAACAGACTTATCTGGTGAGGCTCTTTACTGAGCAGCATTTTGGTACATCCATGAAGTGCGGTATTGACACTACAGGAAAGGTGTGCATTAAGACCAGTTTGAAAGTGATGAGTTTTAAATTGTGATTAATTCATTACCCTAAATTTCAGAAATAAATATGATCTCAGCAGATGAAGTATATCTGTGTTTTAATGAACTGATACTTTTGTTTATTGTGTCAGTGTATGGGATGCCTTACTCATGATAATGTGCGTCAAAATGTATTGACTCCAATCCTTTGAGTTAAATTTAGGCTGTGTTTGCTTACATGTCACAGTTTAAAGGGCCTGACATTGAATATTAATTAATCAATTCAGCCAGTCATGCTGTGTACAACTGATAAAGGTGCAGGATCCTCCCTAGCCACAGCCACATGGGAACAGACTTCAGAATGACTGTTTCTGTTCCCTCTCTGGTACAATTGCCTCACATTACATACTCTAAAAAGACATTGAAAGGTGTTTCTGATGGCTAGGATAGTTAATGTGGAGATAATGAACGTCTCTTAAATAGTGAAGCAGACTGTGGGTTCCTCTCGGCACACACTGTTGAATTTTTGTCAGCAAGATATATGAAGCGTACACAAGGACCTACTTAGGAACCAATGTTAAGCCATTCTCACTTTTGTATTTTCGTAAATCAACATTCTGCATCCATTGTAACTCATCCTAATGATATAGAATTTACAGACAAAATGTATTTATTGCCAAAGCTGATCTCAACATGCCTGACGTTGACATTACAATTCTATTAACAGCTCTGTGCATAAAGTTTTTTTTATTTTTATTTTTCTCTAATCTTCATTACTGTCATCACTCGCCTCAGATTCCTCGGATGGTAGAGGGACTGATGTCCCACCACTGCTCGAAAGTGGCAGCAGCTAAAGACCACACTGTGGTTCTGACAGAAGAAGGATATGTTTACACTTTTGGCCTCAACACCTTCCACCAGCTTGGCCTTGCTCCTCCTCCCACCTCAGCACATGTCCCTAAACAGGTAAGAGTCAACAGGGCTGATAACATCATACACTGCATGTAACAAGCAGTGTTTGTGCTGAATGTATTCTTATTTTTTTTGATATGTAAAATAACTATTTAATTAACTCTTTCAGCTTAATACAGGTTAAGTGTCTTTTTAAAAATATTGAATATTAAACACAGTTATTAAATAAATAGTTTTTCAGCATATATTACAATATTGAAGTGCCTTTCAATTACTTGTTTAGGTGTTTTCCAAGATGCTGAAAGGGAGGACAATTATTGGAATTGCAGCAGGAAGGTTCCATACTGTTCTGTGGACCAGGGAGGCTGTCTATACGATGGGACTAAATGGAGGCCAGCTGGGTAAGTGTCACTATTAAAAAGTCAGCACAGCCAGTGTTATGGATGCAAAATTTAGCTGAATCTTTGACTGTAACTGAAAAGTTGTTGTTAAATGTGAGCTTATGGATATGCAATCTTTACTATGTAATGTGCTTTTAATTTTTGAGGAAAATGTCATTATTTTAAGTATTTAAATATGCTAACTGAGAGCATCTTTGTCTTTTACTACACACTATATTTAATACTACATTATGATGTGATCTCCAGGTTACCTCTTTGATCCTAATGGGGAGAAGTGTGTGACTGCCCCACGACAAGTATCAGCCCTGCACCATAAAGATGTTACCATTGCTGTGGCAGCAGCTAGTGATGGAGCAACAGTAGTGGTGACGGAGAGGGGGGATGTCTACTTGTTGGCTGACTACCATTGCAAGAAAATTGCCTCAAGGTGAATAAAATGTTGGAACTTCAACTATGTTGACTTTGTCTTTAGTCTCAATAAATTAACACACTGTTACTATGCTGTCAAAATGCTACACACTGATCTCTGTTAAGTTTTTGCTTACAAGTCTCAAATTTGGTCCATATTACCACACATTCAAATAAAACACAAAAACTGTTTTGAAAATTACACAGATTTTGAGCAAGTTGTCTCTGAACTCTGCTCAACTCAGTTTGAGTTCATAAATAACAAAATGCTGCATCTTGTGAGTAAGCAGAGCCACTGTCTACTCTGTATCCCCTCTATTATTCTAATCAGAAAATTTGAATGACAACTGAAAGTAAATCAGCCAGGAAATTGCGTTTCCTTTGCATAGTGTAGATCTGTGTTGTCTTGTTGCTAATGAAATCTAGATCTACCTGCATTCTCATGGTCTAGCAATCAGCACTAATGATAAAATCCACCTAGTTCTGTTTTATAATACACAGTCATTAGTGTAACACATTATGATTGCAAGTTAAAATTCAGGCTAACATTTTTTTTTTTCACCTGTTCAGGCAGCTCAACATTAAGAAGGTTGTGGTCAGTGGAGGCAGTCTGGACCACCGTGTGGATCCACAAATCCTGAATGAGGGAGGAGGGGAAAAGGCAGCCATCATGGCATTAGATGAAGCTGGGAGAGTAAGTGCATTTTACTTTGTTTCTATGGGTAATTTAATTTCACCTAAATGTGACTGTAAAGCACAAAGTGTTGTTTTTAAAAGTGCTTTATAAATAAAATTGGTGTAGATTGGATTGGATAAATCCACCTTGAAATATACAACAAATTTTAACTTTTGCTTCTGCTTGTACCTCAGTTGTTAAATTTTGGCACAATAAGATAATGTATCTTTGAGTTTGCTTTTGTAAAGCTCCTTTACTGTCTGTGTCATTTAATGGATGTTATACAAAGCAAAGTTGGATCAATATGGAGTCTTGGAAAATTATGACTAAGACTTAAATTTCCTCCCTCCTGTACTATTCCCCTTTGTGTCAGGTGTTTTGCTGGCGCTCCTCTGGCACCTCGGTGAGACAGTGCCGGTGGGCGTATGGACGTCAGGTTTTCATGTCGGACATAGCTCTTAGCAAAAACGGCATGATGTTTGTGACTCAGGAAGGGGAGGGCTTCAGTGGTGTGTGGGCTGGCGAGTATAAGAAATCTGGTGAAAAGAAAGGTGAGGACA
Source organism: Brachirus orientalis (assembly GCA_016785285.1). Lineage (NCBI taxonomy): Eukaryota > Metazoa > Chordata > Actinopteri > Pleuronectiformes > Soleidae > Brachirus > Brachirus orientalis. The sequence continues at coordinate 4,946,682 of JAFBJR010000425.1, forward strand.
AACTAAGTATATCTTCAATCATTAAGTTTGCTATTGTTTTGCAAAAGTAAGCTGATGTTCCAAACGATTTGAATCAACCCTTTTATTAAAATTGAAATAATACTCTTTATTATTGAAATAATACTCTTTATTACAAGTTAATAAAAAGTAAATGGCAGCATAATTCAACAAAGCTAGTAATAATTAAAGCAAACAATATAAATATGTCTCATTAAAGCAGGTTTGTAAAATAAAAGGGTTTAAATTTTATTATTAGTTAATCTGATTTATATGCTTTTTATTGTATTCTTACAGAGGCCAGTTTAGAGGTTTGTGGTCATTTAGATGCCGGGGCAACATATGAGCGAATACGCTTAGAGAGACTCCCGTATGTCCACAGAGCTGTCAGTGTCACCATGGACTCAAAAGGCCGAAATTTTGGAGTACTTCAGGCTGACCCCAAAACAAGGTGGGCGATGTTTCTTTGACAAGAAAATAAATTGCTTCCCCTCATGCACTTATGTTCATTTGTCTGCAGAATTATACCTAAAATGATACTATGGGACCAATTAGAACTGTGAAGTGCAGACTTAAAATATTTTACCTTATCCAGTTTATGTGAAATAAAAACAACAAGAACAATACCTTAATACAGCTCTGTGACCTTTGAGCGATAATTGAAGTGGCAGTAATAAATCCTGAGGTGAGTTTTAATAAGCAGACAGATATCTAACTTCACCAGGCTACATAATCCCTAATGGAAGATGATGAAACAACCGTTGTTTCTATATTTTACTAATTTAGCTGTATCCTTATTATATTTTTATTTATCAAATATCACAATGTCAAATAAGGGTAAAAAAATATAGACTTTTACATTGTGCAAGTGGTCTATTTGGAAAAAATATATACATTAAAACACAATTCTTATATATGATTACCCACACTAATGGGTTTTTAATTTTTAATCTGAAGTTGGACTGACTGGAACATTTTACCTAACTGTGCTGTATTTTGTAAACAACATTTGTTTTGTAAACAACATTTGTTTTGTAAACAAATGTTAAAGGCTAACTAGGAATTAACCAGTAGATAAAGAACATACAATTTTTTATTGAACAAGTAACTCTGCCATCTAGTGGTGGTAACCTGGATTTTTCCAAGAGAAAAATTTTAATTGGCTTTTTAAAGGTAGATTGATCTCTCTTAATTACTGCTTTTCAATATTTGAATGATTATCGTGCATTGATGTCCATTGTCCATCCTGTGTCGTTTTTCCAGCTTGTATGAGATTCCCAGCATTTCACCATCGTCCTTTTCCCAAAACTTCCGAAGCCTTCTGGATGAGGCAGATGAAATGGACAGCATCCATGATGTGACACTTCAGGCTGCTGATCACACCTTCCCAGCTCACAAGTACATCCTATCCATGAGGTCGGAGTTTTTCCGGAAGCAGTTCATGTCCGTGCACTGTGGGGTTGATGAGGAACTGGATACAGATGTAAAGAAGAGTGAAGATGCTGTTGGCTGCAACCTATTAATTTTTGAAAAAATCCCACCGGACATGCTTGAATATGCCCTCAACTTCATCTACACAGACTCCTGTGAGCTTCTGGTGCATGGGACATGTCCAAGATTTTCAGGGGGCTTGATAGGACAGAACCAGGTGAGGCGAAATAATACTGAAGTTTTGTTCACTAATTTATATTATGTGTCTATTGTTTCTTCACTCTACACAAGATTAGCTGTGATGAACTGTTATACTCAGCTGTGGTTATTTTATGAAGACAACCCTATTGCCTCTTTTACCTTGGCTAGGTTTCTGAGCAGGAGAAGCTTGTCAGTAGCCTGCAGGACTTGGGCCTGAGAGGTTGTTCAGCTCTTGAGGTGTATCGCTCCCTTCCTCTTGCAACTAAAGGAGATGGTGACAAGGCTAAGAGCAAGGGATCCAAGCCTGGCAAAAAGAGTAAAGGAGGCAAAGGTGATAAGGCTGGAGCCAACGAAGGAGGAGCCAATCCTGTGAAAACCTTGCAGGGTGTTGCGAAGAAGCTTGGCCTTGGGAGCCTGGCTGCACGGTAATAGACCCACGTATGCTTTAAACCTTGAGGCAAAATCTTGTGTCATTTGTCATTTATCATATTATATTTTGTCCTTAACAGACTTGATGGAGTAAAATATGAAAATGGAAAAATCAATGTCACCCACAAGAAAACTGGCAACAAATTCAAATTCTGCCAGAGGAAATGGTGGGTGTTTGAGTTTACATCAGCAGTTGTAGATTTAAATGATTTTGTAAATAACACATTTGGTTTAACAGTGTATATTTTCTGATATATTTCTTTCACTCTGTGTTTCCACAGCTCTTACCTGTGTGATGTTACTTTGAAATCTGAAGATGGCAAAGAGTTTCCTTGTCACAAAAGTGTCCTCTGTGCAAGGCTAGGTAAGAAAAACTGACATCTCATCATCATGAAGAAATGTAAAGATGTTAAAAATAAATATTAATACAAAAGTGGAACTACAGTACCATTTTAGTTTCTAGAATTTTGTGTTGAGCACTTGCTTATAACCTCACCTTATCAACTATTTTTCTATTTCCTGTTAATAGTGGGTGATTTTGTTTCTATTTTATTGTTGACTAGTAGGATTTGTCCAGATTATGCATTGATTTAACTATAAATTCTTAAAATTAAATTGATATTTTATGCATTTTATGCACAATTAAATGAAAATCACAATTATTCTGACAAAGATTGAGTGACAAAAATCATTTAAATCACATGTTTTTCACATCCACTGTTTTCCCCTGCAAAATGAAATGAATTTTTTGAAGTGCGTGGTCAGAAATACTTAAAGCTCTCCTGTCACTTGAAGCTATTTCTATTAAAAACAAAAAATAATATCCTTTTTAATAACTGCAGACAGTTTATACATTTTTATAAATTTAACAAACGCATTCATTGGATGAACCCAAATTGAATGCAATGCTTTTAAGCAAGGAAAACAAGAAGCTTTATATTTATTTATGCCTTTTTATTCTGCGCAGAATATTTCAACAGTATGCTAGGAAACCCCTGGATTGAGGTATGGCACTTTTTTTTTTTTTTTTTTTTTAATTGATGTTGCCTTTTTCTTTAAACAGAACTTTACTTATATAAACCTGTATGATTTCAATCCAGAACCATTCTACTGTAGTTAATACAGATGTTTGGCATCCCCCCCCTTTAGGCCACATCTTGTAATGCACTGGAGATGCCTATCAGCTCAGAGATTCTGCAGGTCATTCTCGAGTATATCTACACAGATGAGTCTCCTTCAATTAAAGGTAGCTTCCCAAGGAGTTTTTTTTAATTAGATGTGATTAGTAAAAGGTGACAGTTACCACTACTTGTTTCTTCCTTTGCCCTACAGAGTCTTTGAATGTAGAGTTTGTCTGCAACGCACTGGTTGTGGCTGACCAGCTGCTTATCACACGACTGAAGGAAATGTGTGAGGTTGTCATCACTGAGAATTGTAGGTTTATTTGTTTTTGTCCTTTACTGACTCACTCACTCAATATGGAAAAATATCAGTTGTCCTGAGTTGTTAACCTCTGGCCTTTCTTTCATAGTGACTCTGAAGAATGCTGCAGAACTGTTGGAGTTTGCCACCATGTACAATGCAGAGCAACTTAAACTCTCATGTCATCAGTTTATTGTGCTCAACATGGCTGCCCTACTGGAGTCAAAGTGAGAATCGTGTGAAATGTCCTTTTTAGCAGTTGTTTCATTACTTTCGTAATGGTTTATTAAACAACGTAACGGTCACACATACAATTGTTAGAAAAATAAATCAAAATGAATCCAAATATGGCCCCCATACCATAGTGTTGATTTTCATGAAATTTATTATGAGTTTTGGGAAACTAAGAACAAAACAGATACGGTATGATGATGGTTTAATGGCACTAAGCAATTAGCAAAGAAATAGCTGACTTAGCGTCACCAAGTATCTGGGCATAGGGACAGAAAATGGTCTGCTGATTATATTCATGTAATCATTTTAGTTTTGAGTAAGTCGAGAAGTAAATAAATTGAGAGGCAGGAGGGACTAAGTCAGGGTGGTGTCATTATACAGAATTTTAGTCAAGCTACACCACATTTGTGGGATCTGAAAAATGTTATGCTGTAATTTATACAATACAATTTCTGTCCAGTAAGTCATCAAAAAATACATGCATCAGTAAGAGAGAACTAAAATTGTTTCTCATCTCTCTTATACTGTGTCTTTCTGTTTGTCTTCTGATACTGTCAGAGCGCTGGATATTCTTGGTGATGAGGTGCTTGAGGATCTGTCGGCAGAATACAGGCGGATGGTGAGTCACTTCCCCCGAAACCAAATCTTCATGATTACTCCCATAACTCTAGAATTTGCATGCTTTTCTCTTGGCTTTGATTTATTTTTATTTGAGCAGCTTGTTTAGAGGCCCATGAATAGATTAACACAGGAATCATAGTCGACTGTAGTGAGGGACAAATGCTACTGTTACTTTTTACTCCTATGTCTTGTTGAATGAAGTAACGTCTGACTCACTGCTGGGCTTCTGGGATATTTACAGAAAGTTTCTATTCACTGCAAATCAAAAGCTTATTATGAAATGTGTCAGTTGTTACAGGTTTTTAGCAATGTTTAGCAATGTTTTTTTAGTACTACAACATGTCAAAGTAATATCAATGGTTGCAAATGCGTAATGTGGATTGGGACTCAAGAGTCCAACATAGTAGGAATTTTCCCTATGTACAGTTAAATACAGTAATTGTGGTCCTTGTTAAATCCCAATTGTCTGTCAATAGAAATGCATCACTTATCAGGGTAGTAGGATTGTTAACTTTTTTCTTTTTTCAGATTCCAGCCATGCAAAAGAGAATTATCACTCCGTATCAAGGAAGTCCAGATCTTAGTGTGTATGGGGATGAAGATTTGGACTTAGCTTTTACACCAAAACAAGTCATCCAGGTGGATCAGTCATCCAGGTACAGTTTATTATCTCCATATTGATTCTTCATTTATTAGAGTTGACTGCTTTCCAGAGTATTTTATATAAGCACAAGTGACCTTGTCATTTAGTAGCATCTTAAGAAACAGTATGATTTAACTCTCCAAGTCCTTGCAACCCTATTTTACCACTTAAAGTGCTTCCCTCCTAAAGTATTGACTCTTCATCAGAGAACATTGTCTCTCCTCAGAGATGTCTTGTTAAAGAAAGCCAAGATGAAGGCTAAAAAGAAGCCAAGACGTCGATCAGACAGCTCAGGGGGCTACACTCTCTCTGATATCATCCAGAGCCCCCCTGCTACAGGTATACTCAAAAACAAATGTCGTAACACACCATCTCAGATCCATCAGCTCAACTTAAGTAAAGCACCAGACTTTATTAGGATGTCATGATTTTACTATTGTGCGCTCTTTTCTCTCAGCAGTGTCCCAGTGCCTGATGAAGGCAGGCAAGGCTAACTCGACAGAGTCTCTGCAGGAGCTTCTCACATCAGACTCAGAGGGCAGCTGCATGGGGCTTGGCAGTCCTCGAGACATTCAGTCACCTATCTTCAGTGACAGAGCTGAGGTTGATATCTAACTGCTACCCTGTCTTCTGTGTACTCTAACCAATGCCACATATCTTTGAATTATTATATTGGATACACAGTATGTGCTTAAAAACCAAACTGTCACAAGCACATCTCAAGTGCATTCTATTTTTTATACTGTTAGATTGATCAAGAAGTGACTGCATTAGCGTGTAATTTGGATATAGATACAAAACTCTAATACAATATCTCATTAGTAAGATTTCCATTGTTCATCATCTGCAGGATGAGAAGGCTTTCAGTCAGATGCTAAAGACTCCACCTAGCATCCCAAATTCTCAGAGAAATGGTCTCCCAACTCCCCCCGACTCTGCTTCTCAAATCATCCCCAAGGTCTTGTCCTGGTAAGATAAACTTAATCAGGGATCCTTTTATTTTTTTTTTTCATTACAGTCTCAGTTTTGTATTATTCTCCTCCATAAAAAAAATCTGGAGGACAGAATGTCTATAAGGCAGAGATTAGTTATTTTGCATGCTTTGAAAAGTGGCTTTGAGGTTTGAATGAAACAGATTTTTAATAACAGACCTTATTTCTTCCCAATTTTGAGTTTTGCGGAAAGAAGCAATAGCTTTCCTGGGTTAACAAAAAAAATTATTGAAAAATGGGCTGAATGTCCTACTTTCTTAATATGAGTGACTACATTATTATGACCCGCAGTCCCACTCATCCAGCCCCTGTCTTGGATCTAAGAATGATCATGGACATGGAAGCCAACTCTCTGCTGACTCTCGGAGCAACTCCTAAAAGCCCTGGAAGGTACAAGAGTTCTGCTTCATTAACAAGCCATTATTTACAGTAACCAGTCAGGTTTGTTGAGAGGGACTCAGCCATGTCAAAAGAAGAAGGAAGGCTGTGCTGCTATTTGATATTGATGGACATTTTTCTTTTTATTAGGATTATTTCTTTGTTTACTTTGGCTCTCTGAACATATTTTCCCTCTTGTTTGTGGTGTCAGCACAAGCATCAAGCACTCCCCTGTTGCCACTAAACTGTCCCAGAAGCAGAGGAAGATGCTGGCCATGGCCAACAAGGAAGCCAGTGTGGAGTCCACAACATCCAAACCATCCCCCACAGTTACCCCATCCAAAAGCAGTGGAAAGGCTTGGTGAGTTAGTCCAAAATAGAAGTGTCATCCACAGCTGTCATGAAATAACCTCCTGGGTTGGTCATATGAAATGTACATATAGAAAATCATATGGTTTTGTGGACGTATGATGTGTGCCATTAAGTCAATTTTTATTTATTTATTTATTTTTTTTTTTGTGGCATCACCCTGAAAGTAGAAGTTCCATTGTGCTAATACAGGCAATGTAGATGTGCTCAGGCTTTGACAGGGGTCTCTTTCAACCTATTTAAAGCTGATGTTCCATCAAAATTATCTTTGAGACCTTATTTGGACGATGCCAGCTGCCTATCACATTAGCATCCTCTCATGTGCTGTTGTGTATCTCCTTTTTCCCTCTAAATGGGAACATAATTAACAAAGTTTACATGTTCTGTTGAAGAAGACCTGCAACTAGAAATTGAGTACACTGACTCATGTTTAATGACATTGCAAATCAAATTAATTTAAGGCTCGGTTCTTTTATGCAACAAAAGGAATTGCCCTCTGCTGGCTATTCAGTATATTTTACTTCCCCAGTTAGCTACAACTGGCAAAGAGGAAATATATGCCCACTTTTTATATACAGCCCACCTCCCACCCCCCATTTCTGTACTTAGAATTGAAATGTGGATGTTGGTAATGTTTTATACACCTTAATCATTAGACAACTGGTATGAATAGTCAGATGTCAAATTAAAGTTCTATTGTATAAGAATTAGTGACATCTTATGTTGAGACAGCTGATTGTTTAAAAAAAAAAAAAAATGTGACTCCTGTCAGGGGCACAGCATTGTATTTTAAAAAGTCTTAGTTGTCCAATTAAAACTCTCGTTACTCAAGTGAGTGGTGTTTCAATAGAGAGCAATAAAAATGTTTATGCAACAAAGGCATAACCGTCATCATGGGTGTTTAACATGAATTAATGCATCTTGTTTGTAGGGCAACAGCAGCTCAGTCTCCTCCATCCTCGTGCTCATTTCGGGCACTGCTAGAGGAGGAGAACCGACTGTTCAGATTGGGACAAACAGGAACGCAGAAGGGCCAAGATGATCCAAGTTCACCTGTCACTCCCACCACTGCTGCTAGAAGGGTCACGTTCAAATGTGAAAGCACCGAGCCAGAGAAGCATGCTGGGTGAATATATCACTTATGTGCATAGTTGTACACTCTGAGGCAAACACATGATATTGCTGCTTAAACAAGACATACTACTTGTGTACTGTACTTCTCTCCTTCCACTTGGTGGCACAGTTGAGCTGTTTTTGTAACTGCAGTAATTGTTTAAAAATTGCACCTATCCATCCTATTTCATTTTTTATTTCTTATCTGATTTAAAAATAAAATTAACTTTGAAATTGAAAAACAGATTATAAAAATGCAATTACCAATGACTGTTTAGCTCAGACTGTTAACCCCTGTGAACATACAAATCTAATAATAATTCAGCTCATACAGTACGTCGTGACTGGATGATTTGTTGAGGATTTCCTCAGTTGCACAGATTTAGAAAGTCATTACACTTTCAGGTGAACAGCTTAAAATGACCCAGTACAGCTGCTCTGACGTGCTTGTCAACATAGAGGTCACTCTGACCTTTACAATGTCCCCAGCTGGACAAAACACAGTGCACATACACATGAACACATACAGTTCAACTCGTGCACAGAAAAAGGTCTGTTCCCAGCTGTAGTAATAACGGCTTTCATGTTTATTTTATGGCTATTTTTGATGGGGAAAAAAAATCATCTACTTGAATTATTAGAGCATCTCTGCAGTTCTACACTTGTCTTGGGTCTTTTTGTAAGGACACCTTATTCTGCAATATGTAGAGTGGACTTCTACATCATAAACTGAATGAGTCACTCTAGTGAAACAAGTGATGATAATCAGAATTGATAAGGGCAGACCTTATGTCAAAGCAGATCATACATAACAGGGAGCGGGTTTCAGGTTCCTCTCTGTATTTGGATAAGATGGAGATGTTCAAAGCACAGTAAGCAGCAGTCTTGCTTTCCTCATGTTTGACTTCTGGGACATTTTTTTCAGATTTATAAGGCAGGTTTAATAGAGATTCTTTTGGTTGTGTATCAGATTTTTTTTTTATCCTTTCCTTGTCTTTCACAGTGGATTCTCTTGGCCAAATTAACTCTCTCACACACACACAGGTTTGTGCAACTATTCTTTTTAGGACACTTTATCAACGTCCATTCATTTGGACAGTCTAAACATAAACATCTTATCCCAAACCTTTGCCATAACCAATTAATGGCATCTCTAACATTAATCTAACCACAACTCAAATCCTAGACCTAAACTCAACCAGTTCCTCAGAAATTAGGTTCTGCCTCAGTAGGAGGCATGAGGACTACTGCTCTTGACAAGATCAGTGCCAGAAAATGTCCTAAAGAAGCAATAAATACCAGCACACCCACACAACCTCACTCTCTTACCATGGCTTTTTCATGTATCATAATGAATGATAAAACTGTTTTTGGCCACATTCCTAACAATCTGTTTCTGGGAACCAAGAAATCAATGTGCACACAAAAGTAGAGCACACACAAAAGACTACATGGGCCTGTTTGACATGTTGTGTTTTGCATGCCATTTAAAATATATGCTAAGGAACCCTGTGGAAACAAAATCAATACAGGTCGTGTAGTAAGTAAATATTCAAAGACTTAATAATTTATTGTGCATTCTGGAGAAAAACAGGGTTTTAAAAGGCAGTTTCAAAAGGACAGCATCCACCCTGGATGGCCTCAGTAGCCTGTCTCTCCTACCATAAATAAAATAAAAATAAAGTAGTAAACTTTGGTTTGAAACAGAAACACTAGGTCTTTCTCTTATCGGTATCTGTTTATCATCTGTTATTTTTACTTGTTTTGCATCAGTTTATTGAAAGTTTACCCTGTATTTTTTAATTAAACAATTAAAAAAAACACTGTTTCACTAAAAGAACTATAGATTATATCAAGTGAGGTCATCAAACCCAGCTTGTTGCTAAATAACTTAATCCTATAGTCTTGTGAACTGATCAGAGATGTAACAAAAAGTTTTGGTGGGCTGCAGAAATTAAATTGGGCAACAAGTTTTAAGTTTGGAAATGGCTGCCATAGAGGAAAAACAGAGACAACTTGACATAGAACAGCAGTTGTTGGTCTATGTTTGCCTCCAGCAGTTCAGTGTGTGACTTCAATGTGTAAAAGCTTTAGTAACACAAACTTCATAATGGAGTAAATGGTACACCAGCAACTCCTGTGTCCTGTGAGGTGAAATGTTTTGTTTCCTTATGGTTGAAAACATAAAACAAGTATCTTGTTACAGTGAGTACTGTGCACAGTATGTTTGTGTAGACAGTGTAAAGGAGATATATTATATCTCCAGTCAAGTTATACAGTCATATGACACATATGACAAATGGTGACCTGTTCGCTTACCAAACCTTGTCAGTTGTAGTTGATTGAACGTTTGTTCAAGCACATAGACTTGTTGCCTTCAAAATCACAGAACATTCACTGACAGCTATCCTCACTCTCTCTATTTTGCGTGTGTGTGTATGTGTCACCTGTCTCTCCCCTCAGGCCCTGGGTGCTGGGTGCAGCAGGCAGCCCTCCCTTCTCCTCTCGTATGACCTTTGCCTCCATCGTGGAGGAAGAGAAGAAGCAGGAAGCTGCATTGATCCGCAGCCGAGAGAAGCCGCTGGCACTTATCCAAGTAAAGCATCTTGTCTGTGTGCATTAGCGTTCACACACTTGCCCGCACACACACACACACACTCACATGCTCTTGAAAATGAATAAATGTATAGCTTGTACATTCAGCCTCCAAATGGAAATGTTTGGCTCCTTTCCGTCCTATCTGGTTGACATTAAGCTCATGTACATCACATTCTGTGTGGTGCTGCTTAGAAATGAGGTAAGTAAAATGTTAGAAATGATTCCAGTATTTTCTGAGCCCTTTCTGTGCCTTAGCTGTTGCCAATCTTCTGTCATCACCTTCACACACATTTTTTCTTGTGGCTTCTTTTTTGCCTTTATGTAAAATGCTCTTATTATCATTACAATCTTGATGTCAGCATTTTCTTTTATTTTTCTGACAAATAAAATTGTGGTTTTGAAAACCACAACATCCCTGACTCTGCCCTATGCATTTTTCCTGTCGTTTTTGTGTCTGTGTAGATTGAAGAGCGGGCCATCCAAGACCTTCTGTTCCATTATAAGGCATATGACAACCCTGATGAGCTGATAATGGTGGAGAGGTCTTCCAAAGGTCCCATGGCAGCTCCGACCTGGAACAAACACTGATATTTAACTGCCCTGCCACTACATATCATTAAAGTGAGAACGTCCCCTGGACATGTCATTGTCTTGTTTGGCAGCGTTCCTGCGGCAGCTTCCCCTGAAATATCATCCCATCCATCAGAGACGAGGCATATCTCAGGCAAATATACGCTTTCCTCTATGTTGTTACTTAAATTTTTCTGTTATTGCTGCTCAACATTTTGTTTGTGTTTGCACAACAGAGTGAGTAATGTTTTAAATTAATGTGGTCCCAGACAGATGCTTTAAATCTGGGATTAATTATGCATGTTTTTTTTTGTTTGTTTTTGTTTTGTTTTCTGGTACCTCCATGGCTATGTACAAGTTATTAATCTTCCTAAATAAACATTGTTAATTATATAAAGATAAAAGTTGCCAAAGAAGTGGAGATGTTTAAATCCAGATTTGGTCCAAACCCGACCTTAAGTGTTTTTCAATTAATAAAAGCTCTCAATGTGATTAAGCGACTAACAGTGCCAATATCGATCCCAGCTGTGTATTCTCTTAGGCAGTACCTCCAATTTATTTTTATGGTCCTGTTTAAACATTTTTTGCTTCAGCTGATTCGAAGTGATGTTGGAATATGTAAATATGCACAGTTATCATATTTAAAAAACACATTAGCCGTTGCAGTGTATGGGAAAGGCTCAGCTGGGGTTGGATTGTGTGGAAATGGATTTCAAGCCTTTGAAACTAATAAAAGTATATTTTCACTTTTGTTTTATCCTCCATTTAGGTTTTGTATAGAGCCCGCAGAAACTTAGCAGGTACCTCAGATCTAGACTTTTTGCTGTCCACAGATGCCATTTATAGGTGTGTGTGTAGTTGATTCATGAAAGAATAAGAAATGGAAATGGCATGCAATAAAATATCTCACCTGTGCAATGATCCTGTCTTCTGTCTGTTTCAGTTTAGATCATAGTGAATGGAATGAAACCTTTCATTTTCTAGATTATTTCTGTTTTTTCCCCATTTATTCTCCAACAAATGTGGCCCTTAACTGAAAAATGTGACTTAATTAGGAAAACATTTCATCTCCACATCTCCTAACATTTTATCTGCCCAGCATGAGCTATGGTAGATTATCGAGTCTCAGCCTGTGATTAACAGTGATGACCCTGATCTGAATAGAGAGTGTGGTGATTTAGAGATTTTATTGCCTGTAATTGCAGGTAGAGCAGTCAGAAGAGACATCTTGTGGGGGAAATATTAATTGCATATTAAGCTCTATTAGCAGGTGCAGACATGACATACGAGTCGAGCCATGTTAAGTCAGACTGACACGGACAATCTGGAAACCAGTGTGTAATACTTCAGTGAGACTGCTCACCCTGAGTTTCTGTGCCCGGAATCATAATGCAGTGGTTTTGTGGGTAGTGGTGGAGGGCCACATGACGTGTGGAATTAAGAGTTTAATATAAACAGTATGGGGGGGAAAAAAGCAGCCTTTTAATGTTATTGAGAATGGCCTCTCAGTCAGCCATAATGTCTTCTAATGTTGAGCCTGATCAGTATACATCTTTATCATAATTTCTTTTCCAATTGAAACGTAATTGTTCTAGGAAGTTTTTGTCTCTATTTACACTTTAGTTAATCATTTTTACACTGTTTTGTATATTTGTTTATTCCTGTATAGAACTTTAAAACCATTTCAATCCTTGTTTCCCCCATCTAACAAAACCAAATGAAGGAGATTTTGCTGATTTTGGTGCTAGTAGTGTGTGATAATTTACCAGAGAAGTACATTAAGGATCTGGGCATTTTATTTTAATCTAAGGTGCTTTGTTCATACACATTGTTGCATATGTATGTATTTATACAGCTAAAACATAATTTTTTAGGTTATGGCTGATCAGTAAATTCAGTGCATCTCCAGTATTTACGTGCTGACCTGTTCCAAAGGTTTCTTCTAAAAATTAAGTTTTTTGATGTTTCCATACTTTTAAGACAACACATTGAACCGAGCTAAGGTTTTTGATAAGGTTATAGATTTGGTGATCAGGTGTGACTGAACACAACTGTCCCCATTCTCTGCATATCTCTTCAGGAATAAAATCTGATTCTTCTTAACTATTTTGGCCTATTTTTGTTATGATCCGTTGTATTTCAGTGAACTCATAATATTTGTCTTTAATTATTTCCACAATTTTTCCCTGTCCCCTCTGGCAGAAGCAGAAATTCCCCTCGGCTACAAATATCTCTGGTTGGAACTGACTGCTGTAGATCACATGGTTTAGCAGAGAAGGCCATGACACAGCAACAGAGCATACTCTTCCTGTGGAGAGATGGTGGTGGATAGGACCTGGCCATCAAGGCTTCCTGTCAGGCAGATGGTAAAGTCATAGGACGTTCCTACAGACAATGAGGATGACTTTAGTAATTTGTTTATGGAGAAAAAGTCTATGTCACTCTATGGAAATCCTCCTTTGTCTCCAAACTGCAGAGAGGAGAGTGCCATGGAAAAATGGACAAAATCAAACACATTTATAAATTATTTCATCATTGAACTGGCAGTGTGTCTGTGTCACCTGTTAGGATTTTGTGACTAAGTGATTCTTTATTTCCAGCACATGAACATAGTACAGTTTTCATAAATACTTTTTATAAAAAAAAAAAAATCCTCAGATTGTTTATGTGATTTGGTAAGTATCAAGTTGAAACCTGCTGATTTAAGGTTTAATCTGTATTTTTTTTTAAATGAAAGTGTAGCATCACCTTTTCCCTCCTGAATATATTTAACTGAAATGACAGTGACAGCAAAACAAAAAAATTTGTGAATGCAACAAAGAAACTGAAAATAACCTAAACATTTATATTTTCATTTTCATGTAGTGTCATGTACCAGTTTTTTAAGCTTCATGGTGTGAAATACCTAAGCTATTTATTATACAGCAGACAAACGAAAATATTTTATATGTCCTGTGTAATGTTTTAGACTCTAGATAGACTTTAGATATTTGGTATCTCTGCATTAAACTTGATTCTACATTTGATTCAAATTAAATGTGGTTTGGACAAGAGGCCTCTGCTTTGTAAGGACTGGAGTATTATTTGCAGCTGCTACAGAAAGAACTGTAGTTTGTTTTGGAACATGTATTCAGATTTTTCACAACATCTCCAAGTAATCTGGATCTCTTTCAGTGATAGTATCCAATTAAAATATTGTCATAGATATTTAATCTGTGTTTAGCTCACATTTAAAAGCAGAAGTTGTTGATGTTGCTCTGCAGAAAATGCACAGCATTTAACATTTAACAGCAGTAAATGCAGGACCAGTCATCCATAATACCTTAAGATTTACTTAAGCACACTGCTCAAACTGTGGTTCAAATGGTGACCTCTTGCTTAAAGAGTCATCCGGCTGTTTAGTTTCCCTTCAGAGCCTCAGTCAGAGAGGGTCTGCCAGTCCTTTCAGTCCTACTTAATGGACATGGAGCCGGTTAGCTTTGGATTATCTGACCTCTCTATGACCGTCACTCTACTTTCAGCTTTACAAAGATCATTAGGGCCTCGGGAAGTGTCTTGTTTTTGGAGTAGCAAGAACGTGAGAAGCTTTCCTATTGGTTGTTGTTCATGTGACGTCTTCTTGGATTTTGCTCGCTGTCGTGGCTACGTGTCTCCTGGCACAGAGTAGGATCCTGTGATGTTGATCCTGTGAGCTTTGAATTGCGAGGTTTTCTGTCACGTTCAAAATCACAATTATATTTTCACCTGTCTACATTTGTCCATTTAAAGCTCCAGTGTGTAAAATTAATTTGGCAGAAGATGAAGTGCAAATTATTTTTTATAATCACCTGATTGTATGAAATGTCAATGACAAACGATCTTTTAAGTTTGACTGAAAGCGTCATCGGTTATCAAACAGTGTGAAGTGAGCGAATACTGAACTGCCACATGCAGCTTCACCAATAAATGATGCTAAATTTTCCACACTGTTTACACACTTTTAAACCTGTCCAAAGCTTTAACAATTAACCCGAATGCTCATTCTTCTTTCTCAGTCTTACATCTTTACTAATAGTCACCCTTTAAAGCACCCTTAAAAACGTTGTTTTATAAAAAGTGTAATTCCATTTTCATGGCTTTGAAAACCAGCTAACAACAATGCACACTTTTCCATCTAGCAGTCTTTATGTGAGGTCAAACTAACTGGATGCTAACTACCTAGGACAGTAAACCAGCATGCACCTTGACACTGAGGAAGCTAAATGGAACTCAACCAACATTAATTTGATTATTTACACCTATGATTTTTCCTACTTTGACCTGTTAAAATATCTGTTGTGCAAAGGGTCTATCACACATATAAAGATATTAATCTTTTTTCGTCCCTGAGCAGAAAATTAGTGTAAATCACTGTAATTCCCCAAAATGGCAAACCATTTGTTTGTGCCGCAAAGGCTCCACTGATCCCCCTGTCTTTTGTTTCATTTTCAATTTAATGCTAAGGCGTGTGGTTACCATACAAAAAAGATGCATTGGTCCAATTAAATAATTAAGGGTGCAATTATATTAGTTCAGATGTGAAATACATGCTTTGAAGCACTGAAGTCCAAGGTGTGGCTGTTTGATGTGGATGTAATCCAGGATTCTGTATCTTCAGCATAGTTTAGACAGGAGAGGGGAGAGGCTTTACTGTTAAGGTGGAGGCGAGTGTGCCAGAAACATCACGTACAGTACAGAGATCACAGCAGGTCTGCAGCATCTATTAGTCTCTCAAGTGCTTTAGCAGCAGCATCGAGCTGCTGCTTTACTGTCTCTGGATCTGCAGGCTGTGAGACGACAAAGACCCTATAATAAGGAAGATTATCTGACATGAGCCTCCCTACCTGCCTGTGAAACAGGACTCTCTCTGTAACCTTTAACTCACACACATTCGCACACACATTTTTAAGATCAAAAAAGGTGCAGAAATAAAGGGATCTTGTGTGCTGATGTGAGTTCTACTGCTTCTTCTCTCCACAGACCTCGTTTAGCCCCACACTAGGCTTCCATGTTGGCGGAGCGAATCTTTTTTTTTTTTGGTCACTGGGAGTCAGAGGCAGTTGGACTGAAAAAGGTATGGAAATCCCATTTCTGTCTGTTTGCCCCTTGATGCACAACCAAAACTAACTCACCACCATCAGCAGTGGGAATATCCCTCCTGACAGCCATGACAAAATAATGTGGCCATCCTGGAAAACCAGTTATCTCTGTGAGGAGAGGGTGAGCATGAAGGAAGAGAGAGGAGGCCGTAAGTAGGTCTTTGTTTTCAAGTAATGTTATCGCTCGCTTTTCTTTTCAGGTGGTGCTGCCTCAAAAACCACTCCACCATATGTGAGACCATCATGGCGCATCAAGTGGCTTCGATTGAACCTGACACCCAGTTATTCCAGCGTTTTCACTAGGTCACATGAGCAGCAAAATGAAAGGGATTTCCAAAATAAAACATCAGCATCAAAAGGCCTCAGTGTCATCACAACAGACTCATTATATTATATTATATTATCCAGTACTGTTCATTGGCTCCTTAAATAATTTTGTTCCTCAATCAATTATTGCAAATGAAAGAGGAATACTAATAATCACAATGAAGCAGGTCTTTCTGCCTGATGTTGTCATTCCTTGACAAATGTTGTCATTCCTTGACAACATGACAACAGTGCATCAGAGTTGATTTTTTTTTTTCTTCCCTGTTTGGCATTCTGACGGCATTAGCATGTTTTCCTGTTAAGCATTCCACCAAGGCTGATGGACGTTGGGTGCCTACAGTCATCCCATCATCATATTATTATTGGCCGGGGTAAGTGAGAAAAGAGAGCTTACAATTACATTTAATTTGTGTTCAGGAATTTAGCATCTCTGCGAAAACGTTCTAAACCTTCCTATCAGTCCTTAAACAGCAAAGACACCTCGTTGGATCGCTGAGGCCCAAAGTTGAGCCTCCAAGAAGTCACCAGAAGTAAAGTGGGAGCCAGAGCCTTCAACTGACAAGATCCTGTCCTGTGGAGTCAGCTTCCAGTTTCAGCTCAGGAGGCAAAAACCCTCTCTGTGGTTAAGCGTGTGCTTAAAACTTCACGTAGTGATAAAGCTGATAGTTGGGAGGCTTTGGAGTGTCTTGGACCAGCTCTTAGTGCCCAATCACAACATATATGATCTCAAGACACTATCCTAAGTAACACTTACATAATAACTAATTTGTAGAGAAGAAGATAAATCAACAGTTCATACTCTGAGGAAATGGTAGATTTCAGTGGAGAGACAAAGTTCGCTTTCAACAGAAAGAAATCTGCAAAGCTGCAATAATGTGCAGAGAGTTTCATTTCATTTTCATGAGGTAGCTCTCTGTATATCATTATGATTTGTTCATCCTGTTGTTTGCACATTATGACACATTGTTAACATCAGTAATAGCTGCTTTTTCATCATTTCAAGTTTTCATTACAATAAGTAATGTTTTTACTTTTGTTTTACTGTTTTACTTTTATGCTCATTATGAATGACCAACATGATAAAAGCATCAATATGAATTTGATATTGGGTTTATAAAGGACCAAATCTGGCCATCAGTTTGAACAGCTCATAATCCTGTTTAAAGCTGCTCAGTATTATATACCATGCATAAAAACAATGTGACTGTAGTTTTGAATTGAGTGAGATGCTCCTCGTACAGTCCAGATTTTCTCAATTTAGTCTGGTGTTTAATTAGACATTTAATATTAATCAGTATAGTTTAGATTAATCTGAAACTTTCGTGTCAGTGAAAACATTTTTGGAGACATTATGTCACTCAGAATAAAAGTTGAAACGAAAGCTGTGCTGCTGATATTGGTTACTGGCTCATGATCAGCGATTAAAGGTTTGATGATGCATATTCCTTACCAGATGAATAAAAAGCTTTAGGCGGTGGGACATTACCCTTCATGGTAGATAAATCCAAATCATGCAGTCAGATAAATGCACTGGAAACAGGCATCTCTTCTTCTTTTTATCCTGCTGTACTGTCTAGAAAATGCTCTGCAGGAGAATCAAGCACAATGTGACTGTAAACGACTTCATAAGGGGATGTGAGTGTGTGTGTTTTTGGTGTAGTTTGTGCATGATTATGTTTCGTGTGTGTGAGAATGGTTATTCTGAGGAATGTCCCTAATGGCTCCTCATGGGCAAAGGTGTACATTTTTTCAGAATTTCTGTGTCCATTTAATTTCTACGCCTCTCTTTGTTTCTTTCAGTATCAAAGGTGAATCATCCACCGCACAGTGTGTAACGAGGTGTCAAGTAATATTTAGACCAAACAGCTCATCAGCTGCACTTTTTGTCACAGCGTGTGCTGCCAACTGTTGGCCTCTGTCAATGGCTTTGATTTAGCTTTGCAAAGATTAGTTGCGCTGTTAATGGCACCATCTCTCCACACCTGGGAAACACATACTGTATCTCGGCCCACTGGATACTGACTGACAGTCCCACGAAGATTTCCAGATGTGGGACTCAATTTCAGAGAGCGGCAATCAAAAATGTCTGCAGTAAAGAATGAAAAACAAAACACTGGATCACCACCACAGTCTTAACTGTTTCTGCCTTGGGCCATAGCCTATATTCCCCCAATAATTCATCCAAATCTGTCCTTTACTTTTAGAGTTAGAATGCTCACAGACAGACCTGACAAACAAACAAAAACAGCTGAAAACAATTTCTTTTGAGAAGGTAAAAATGGTGCCAACAGGACATAAGTTAGCATTGGTTTTCTCCACTCTAATTTGACTATAGGTCTCTATATGCTGGCCCTGCTACAACTGCCAACCAGTCAAATATACCCAGTCTTTCACCTTATGTCAGCTGGGATTGTCACCTGCAGCTCTGCAACCCTCATGTGGAGGATAAAGAGGTAGACAATGGATGGGTGGACAAGCTATTCAGGCAATTTCTGACCAAATTGTTCCAAATGAAATATAAACTTGAGGATATCCCGAAATATTTGTTCTTCTTTGGCTAAGAAGAAATCTAGAACCTCAGCTATTGGAGCTCATTATCCATGTAAAAACCTACAGTGTGTTATTGTAATTGTAAATGTCAGCGAAAATGACTGTGTCTCGTCCCTGCAGAGAGAAATTTGACATGCAGGAATGATTTTCCTGTGCTGGTCCTGAGGATTGAGCCTGTACAATTGAGTAAATGGGATAATCAGGGTTTACAGATCTGGGTGGCTGTAGTGACGCACAGACTTTATGCTGCCTTGCTGGACTATCAGTGACAACAGTGGCCTTTGCAGGTCCGCAACCTATTCAGGGCAGGACAGTTTACTAATGAGTGTTAATAATCTGATCTCTGTGTTACATTTTGTGTCACAGGAATTTTTTTTTTTACAGTTGAGGGCAGAAGACAAGGCTGCAAACCCTGACCTCTATAGTTGATGTGCCTAACAGGTTTATGAAATTACAGAGGAAAGACTTCCTGTTTGTTTTAAACACTGCTCCAACGTGACAGTGCAGGAACAGGTGTAATCTGCAGTATAATGTATAATGTATCATGTATCATGTGGCACTTTAAAGGTAAAATTATTTCAAGAACCTGAACCGGCCCACAGAGGGCGACATGCCAACGTCGAGTGAGCTGCCCCACACGGTTCATTACAACTTCAGAGATTTAAAAAAAACAATACTTGAATGTATTTAATTTTCCCATGGTCTCTACCTAAGTGTTACTCTTGATTATAGAAGGGTAATCCAAACTGTGCGTAAATGTGGGCGCAATTCATAAAATAATGAGCAGGATTTTTTTTTTCATGTACTAATATTGTTTGACATTTATTTGTATATAAACACTTAAGTTCAAAATCACTGTCTTACAGCTAAAATGGAAGAGATGGTCGATAAAGTAGAGTCCTGTGGTACTGTATATTTAGAGAGTCGCAGACTGTGTGTGGGGGAGGAGCGGGATGGAGCACAGCTGACGTCTCTAGCAGACTTAGACTGGTGCAGGTCAAGTGGGCAGGTGACTTCCACGCAGAGTCAGAGGGAAAGAGAGAGTTGGACTCACTGAGTGTTTTTTTTTAAACGTGGATTGTTGTGTGGCAGCCAGTTGGGGCGGGAAGAAGTAAAAAAAATACGTGGTTGCTGCGCGTATAGATCAGCAGGACTCCTCTGAGAGGGTCGGGCGTCAGAGGGAGGACTGCATCGAAGGAGCTTCTTATTCACGCGAATTCATAAAAATCGTAGGCGTGCCTTTTGGCGATGGTAGTCACGGGCGGAAAAGCAAACCCCCTCGTGGATGGCTCGCTCCCTTCACAGACTGTGACGCGCAGCGCTCGGACGCACTGACAGCGGCACCGGAGCAAATGTTTGAAAAGCTCAGAGACAGAGAAGAGAAAGTTAGGGCTCGTCTTTCTCCACGCTTCTTCTGACAAACTGCACTTCGTCTTCAACTCAACCCCCAGCGCGACTTCTGGCTTGATCACACCTCCGCTACTACCACTAACTGTGCTGGCTATTTGATATTTTTTTGTTTGTTTTAATCATATATTTATATTTGACCACAGTTTCATACGTACTCAAATTCTGCAAACACTGTTGCGGATGAAGTTACAGTCGCTCTACTTTACAGAATCTGTGCGTAAAGACGCCACCGCCGCTGTCTTGTTCCTTTCTTTTTGAGAAAACCGTTTGATTTTAATTTGTGGACTTTTCCCTCAACGCCATGTCCGAGGACGACAGCAGCTCCAAAACCAGCTCCATGTCTGACACAGATGGAAACACCGTCAGCGTCCTCACCTGGGAGCAAGTGCAGCGGCTGGACACGATCCTAACCGAGACCATACCGATTCACGGACGCGGGAACTTCCCCACTCTGGAGATGCAGCCGCGGCAGATCGTCAAAGTGGTGCGCAGTCGAATGGAGCAGAAACAGATCCACGTCCGAGACGTGCGGTTAAACGGCTCCGCGGCCAGTCACATACTGCACGGGGACAGCGGACTCGGTTATAAGGACCTCGACCTCATATTTTGCGCAGACATGAAAGGAGAAAGTGAATTCCAGACTGTGAAGGACATAGTTTTGGACTGTCTCCTGGATTTTTTACCCGACTGTGTGAATAAAGACAAAATAACACCGTTAACGTTAAAGGTACGTGTATTCAAAGCTTTGCTTCTGTTGTTTACTTTTAGACTGTGTATGTGATAAGATTCCATTTGTGCCAATTCGGCTTAGCGGCCATTATACAAAGCTTAATGTGCAATTAGATCAGTTTAATGATAGTGAAATATTTAAGAGGATTGAATTAATCCAATTTGGAAAGGATCCTGAGCTCAGCCATGTTCATCCTATATCCAAGTACATTCTTTAGTCCTACACATCAGGGTCAGTAACAATGATAACACAATATTATAACAGAGATGTGTAGATGTTACTCATGTGGCAAAATTGTCAATAGATCCTAGGCATATGATACCAAATTAGGCCCAAATGTACACACGTGGCTCTGAAAAAAAACACTGTTGTACCTCTTCAAGCTCAAACTAAATGTTTATTCTTTCTTCCCCTTCTGTTTTATATCCACACCACACACACACACACAGGAAGCCTATGTGCAGAAGATGGTGAAGGTGTGTAATGACTCGGACAGATGGAGTCTCATCTCCCTCTCCAACAACCGGGGGAAGAACGTGGAGCTGAAGTTTGTGGACTCTCTTCGACGGCAGTTTGAGTTCAGTGTGGACTCCTTTCAGATCAAACTGGACTCCCTGCTGCTCTTCTACGAATGCTCAGAGAACCCCATGTCCGAGACTTTCCACCCCACCATCATGGGAGAGAGCGTGTACGGGGACTTCAGCGAGGCCCTGGACCACCTACGTCACAAGATCATCTGCACCCGCAACCCGGAAGAGATACGAGGTGGGGGTCTGCTGAAGTATTGTCATCTGCTGGTGAGGGGATTCCGGGCTGCTTCTGAGTCCGAGATGAAGTCCCTGCAGCGCTACATGTGCTCACGGTTCTTCATTGACTTCCCTGACATTGGTGAGCAGCAGCGTAAGCTGGAGTCATACCTGCAAAACCACTTTGTAGGCCTGGAGGACCGCAAGTACGACTACCTGATGACCCTCCATGGAGTGGTCAACGAGAGTACAGTGTGTCTGATGGGACATGAGAGGCGGCAGACCTTAGGGCTGATCGCCATGCTGGCAGTGCGAGTGCTTGCCGAGCAAAACGTCATTCCCAACGTGGCTAATGTCACATGTTACTATCAACCTGCTCCCTATGTGGCAGATGGCAACTTTAGTAACTACTACATTGCACAGGTACAGCCAGTGTTTGCTTGCCAACAGCCCGCGTACTCCACCTGGCTGCCCTGTAACTGAGATAGCCCCAAGGGAAGGAGGAGGGAGAGAGTGTGATTTGTTTGAACAGGATAAAGCAGCATAGTTGCCACCCCAAACCTGCCCAGTGTTTGTCAGCTGAAAGAAAAAGGAGTCTTCTTTTAATGTTGTTTTGCATCAAAGCTTGTGATTTTGTTCATACATTCAGTATGGATGCTTAACATATTACAGCTGGCTTTTAACCCAAGTATGTACCGTATTCCAGTGTGAATATTTCTCATTTCCTGAAACACCCATTTTTGGAGACACCAGGTTTGGAAAAGACTTATTTGGTGTAGCTCAGAGGCTGACGGCTAAATGCAAATACTGTATGTGACAGGCTTTTGAATGCAAGCAGCAGAACTATCAGAGAGACTGATTGTACCTGTCAAGAACTCATTAGCCAGCATGTTCCATGAGCAGGGCGAATGCCCACATCGGTGTCCCAAAGTTGAGAGCTACTACAGCCCAGCTTCCAAGAGTGTGTTTCTGAGTGCAACACACACCCTGGGTGCAATTGTAGGTACGTGCAGGGCTTTAACATGCACCCTAGACTGCTTTACTTCAGATGAACTGAGGTGAAATGCTGTTAAAACGGTTTGGATCACAAACTGGCAGCTCACCTTACAGTTGAACATAACTATGGTTTACAGACCAAAGATTATTATTTTCTGAAACCGAATTTAAGAAAATGAATTATAAAAATGAATCATACTGTATGTCTATTTGTATATGTGAACTTTCATGTGTTTTTATAAGTGCCTATTGCCTCTCAGTGGGCAGAAAAACAATGAGCAGGCCATGTGACGTTTTGCAAATTAGCTCCAGTCGGTTTGGAGTCAGACACACAAGGCAACGGCACGCAGAGGTTTGTGAATGTATATGTAATATCAAATGCAGAGAGTGTTTGCATTTGGATGCAAATTAGCGCCGAGAGTCGGTGTCGTCTCTGAGGTAAAGTAGCAGTCAAAAGTGAAAGTGTTCACATTTTCCATATTGATATGAGGAAACTCCAGCTTTTATTTACACCAGATGTTCAAATGATCCACGTGAACACTGACATACATCATTGGTTGCATTTTCGAATCATCAGCAACTAAGAGAACACTCATTTACGCTCATAAAGTTTCCTGTATATTTTGTACAGTGGTGCTTCTCTTCTTCTTGTTAGAGAAAGAAAAAAAAAAAACTTCAGTTCACACGGTGGAAGATAAGAGGAAAGACTGCATTCAGAGTCTGACAGAGAGCTGCTGTGTGTGTTGCTCTGCTTCCTCCTGGTCGAAGTATATTTGTCGGGACACCGCAGATGACGATGAGACACTATTTGCTGTAGCACCTTGGCAGGGAATTCCTCGGCTGCTGCTGAAGAGCTTAAACTTAGCTGAAGTTTGATCTGCAGACACTCTGTTCAGGGTTCGGAAATTGTTGTGCCAAACATTTTGGTGGCTCCACTGGTAGCCCTAAAGTTTGATGAACCACTTGTTGATGTACTGCAAACAAAGGTGATGACAAGGAAAGAGAGACCAGAGATACAAGGGAGTAAGGGAGTTAAAAAGGAGAGGAAATGGGAAATGTGGCAGGAGGCAGAGTGAGTCAGTCTGGAGAGATGGGTGCAGCTGGTGATGGGGTTTATCACTTCAGGGCTACAATGCTGTACTGTATAAACTGTCTCTGATGCACAGTGCTGCAGCTCATCCCTTTACCGGGGGGGGAGACAAAAATATCCTGTCATCAGCATTTGGTCTCTTTCCTTCATCTTAATATTGTTTAAAAAGAATGAAAAGTAAACTAAATGATAGTCACACCAGCTTACAACTTATTCTTTCCTTGGTGATGTTGCTTTAATGATGCCTCATAATAACGTATGCTTCAATCCACACTAATTTTAAAGAACTCTCTGTGTGTGTGTATATACTGTACATATTTAATGACATGCCATAGCTTTGCAAAGTATACCGCGCCTTGCTTAATGGCACAAAGGTTAGACTCTATGTCCAGCATCAATGCATTTCAGCATCATGAAGAGGGAAAAAAAATGCTTTTATTTTCACATAACTCTGGTAATCCATATCTGCTCTGTCCAGTTGTTTCCTCCTATCAGTGACTGTCCACGTCGATGGTATCCTTTGGATTGTGCAGGCAATGTGTTGTATTCGATACTTTGTGAAGCCTATAACACCTGACTAGCTAGTTAGCTCCAGTCTGCCTGTCAGTTAGTGATTGTGCCTCTCAGTTAGAGATTGTGGGTAAATGCATTGTCTTGTGTGAGTCGTCTCAAATATCTTTTTCTGTTCATGCAGTCTTTCACAGGCGACACTTTGAAAAAGAAAGGAAAAAGATCCTCGTCTTGTATGTATATTTTATAATGATTGTTATTTTTATAAATGTAACAGACACTGCAGATTTGGCGGTGCTTTTGAATCTGTGACTGGGCGTCAAAGGATATGTTCTCAATAGCTTTTTCTGCTATGTCATGTGTCCAATGGGTCAAAAGGTTAATGATCAATAAAATTTCTGAAAACCAGATTTGCAATGTTGCTCGTCATTCACCTGAATCTGAATCAAGTTTACTGCACCTCGTCGTCTTAGGGAGAACAATGGGAAAAACTGCTCATTTGTTTATTTTTCAGACTTTTATTTTCTTTCTTACTTATTCATTTTCAAATGAGAATCTCTTTTTAGTCCGTCATGTGGAGGATAAAGTGGTAGAAAATAAGTGAGTGAATCTCTTTGCACGGATACAAGTGGATTTCACTCCATTTGTAGAAAATCCTGGCTATGGCCTGCTGGGCCCCACAGGCCAAGTCAGAAACCTGTCCAGATCTGTCCCACTGCTGCCAGAAAGAGCTGTCAATGAATGTGGGGGGGGGGATTTACATCCACCAAAACAAAACAAAATAGACTGGTGTACAATAAATATCTTTGCCTGATCATCAAATTCTCTCTCTGCTAACAGAACCGTTTCTCACTCTAAATGCAGAGCCCAGGGTCTGTCAGGCAGCAACAGAGTCAACAGAGCTGACTGCCACACAGGTCATTTGACAAACTTGTCCTACATACAGAGGGATATACAGAAGAAAACACAGAGTGAGTAAGAGATTGACTGAACGACACAGTTCTATATATGGCAAACACGATAAGGACTTTATCGCCCTCACTTAAGCCCATTTACAGCTCATTAATCTGAGCCATTAAGGGAATTATTATCAGCTTGAGGCCAAACAGTAATGCACAAACAGACATTTAAGGGACATTTGTTGTTTATGTTATAGTCGCATATTTAATGTTTTATTGGCCTTTTTTATTCATCCGGTTATCAAACTGCCCTTAACATTAAGGATAGATTGACTCTCTTTTGCTTTTAAGTCTGCTTTAAAACAATACAACCGCCCCCTGTGGATTTTCAATTTTACACCGAAAACAGACACTTAGGAAGATAGCCACTTGATTTCATTAATTCAGCTCTCCACCCTTGGGCTCCTCTTTAAAGGGAGTTATCCCCCCACTGTTGCCAAACCTTGCTCAAGTTTCAACTTTCCCTTTTTTATTGTAAGGTCCCAACCTCACTCTGTGAAGTGCCTTAAGACAGTGTATGTTGTGGTTTGGCACTATTAATAAAGCAAGACTGAATCGAATTAAGAGTGATTTTCAGATGACCTTCACGTATTGTTTTTGCACAGGAGCAGAACAGTGGCTTTGACCCATGACTTACACTGAAATCACTTATGGAAGGGATTGATTGGTGGCTCATATATGA
The DNA here is from genome assembly GCA_016785285.1 of Brachirus orientalis. Lineage (NCBI taxonomy): Eukaryota > Metazoa > Chordata > Actinopteri > Pleuronectiformes > Soleidae > Brachirus > Brachirus orientalis. The sequence goes on from JAFBJR010000425.1 coordinate 4,972,797, forward strand.
CCAGGGGGGACAGCTGCTGCAACCAGAAATGCTTTGAGAAGAATCTATCCTGTAAAAAAAAATAAAAAGAATCTAAACTTTGTTACTTCATCACAGCCAAACCTAGGAGTAAAGTTTAAAATAAGAAAATATTCCCTTCTTTGTACTGAATTTGCCATCTGCATGCTGTGATTCAGAAGCAGGTTGGTAGTTCGATCCTCTCTAATCGACATGCCAATGTGTCCCTCGTCAAAACCCTCACCCCATATTACTTTTGGAAACTGTGCCAACAGCTTGTGATTGGGTATGATGATATATGATAGGAGATGCAATTTATTTATGTTTATGAATGGGTGTGAATTTATGTGAATGGGTGAAAACTGTAGTGTAGTACACTATGAATGGGCATCAAGACTACAAAAGTCCCATATAAATCCCACAGTGGTAGAAATACATGTATCATTTATTAATTATATATATTTAATTATATATATTTATGCATCTCATTGACTTTCGTGCGCTCTTATGGAAGTCATCTGTACTTTGACACAAAACAACAGTTTGTAATTGTACTAATGACTATTTTTAATTAACTACATTTTATTAACTATTTATCTTTAGGGCTGTTACTAAAATAAGAACCCAAGGGATTATTATCACCTGATGCGGTTCCCACTCAGGTGCAGAGCAAATTTAGCTTCTTCCTTTAATCTAATTTTGTCTTATTGCTTTTAGTCACTGTCAAATGCTTTCAAGCATTCGTTTCCTGTGTAATTTGTGTTTGCAGGTACACCGAAAAATTAAAAACTGGGTTTTAATTCCTTCGATATGCACTCACGCTTGGCCAGTAAAGCTTATTCTGACTATGATGTTGATGATTTATGAGTCAGTGTTATGTTTAGAGCTTGTTGCACTGACCCTGGTGAGCCTAAATGCTGGACAGTTTAGTTTCCACACATTTGCATTTGTCTCAGTGAATGACAGGCTGCCTTTCTCACACTTAATTTCAAGCATGGCTTTACTTAATCCCTTCTTGAGAACTTCTTCTCATTTGAGTGTTGGTTTAAAGAAGTCAGATTGATGTAACAACATCATCAAGGGGCCTAAATCTCTGCTCCTTAATTTGAGATTCAGAATTAAAATGAAATGGTGCTTTTAATTTGAGGGAGCTTTCACTCTAACACTTAAAGAGTAGGTTGTGAAAAGGTGAAAGCTGAGGCGTACCACAGAATGAATTTGCACAGTACATGCCAGTGAATGTATTTATAATTACCTGTTTACCTTTAAATAAAAGCGGATATTTGTTATTCATCATGCTTTTCTCATCCCTGCTGCTTGTCTGAGTGCTCAGATGCTCTCTGATGGCTTTTCCACTGCAGGGAATTCTGTCTCTCTATTTTCCCTTCCCCATTGCTTTCAAGAAATTTTTTCCAGATGAAGGTTTTTATGGAATAAGCAAGAACCATTTGGAGGGTGGCTTGACCACACTGGCTGCTGGGGTCGGTCCGGTTAAGACACCAATCCTGACTGGTGGGAAAGAGTGACCACAGCTAATGTGCTATTTCAATTCACAACGATATGTGGCTTAGTCTCTGAAATCTCTGAAATAAGAACATTTAAACATCAGCTTTTTTTTTTTCCACTAATTTTAGGAGTGTGGGATAACACTGAACAGACAGCAAGAGAGCAGAACCCCGGGGCTTGTAAACAAATTCCAGAGGGGTGAGTTTGTAGAAGCAGTAAGGAACCATTCATCATGCAAGTTAACAACTGTGGGGGACTTTCACTTTGTCAGGAGACAAGACATTTTCAAGAGAGGTAAAGGTCAGCTGCAGTCACAGTCAGATTAACATCACTACTACTGTTTTTTTTTTTTTAAAAAAAATAAAACAACTTCATCTGAATAGATGCAGGTCTCTATTCACACCGTGCATCTTAAACTGCCACCTGTCTCACACACACAGGAGGCCTGTTGGTTCACTGCTGATCACTCTAGGTTTCTGTCTATTCTGACAGCATTTCGTAGTGATAGTGGCCTTTTGGCCTTATTTAACAAGAATAACTAATGACGAAATACTATTGAATTTATTCATTTAGGGACCATCTGCCTTTCCGTCCGTCCACTGACTGTTAATCACATAACTGTCCAACGGTTCACTTCACAGGCTTCAAACTTGGCTGGTGACTTACTAAAGGCACTGGTGTGTGCAGTACTGGCTTAAAAACATGTTTGGACAAAAAATGAGAGACTTTAAACAAAGAAAATGAAACAGTACAAAACAGAAGAAGAAGACACCTTTACCAGACCATTTGTAGCCGTGACCTTCTCGACCATTCAGTGTCCATTGTCCTTCCGGATATGAAATTAGGCTGTCAAAATGGTCAATGATAACAAAATCCTTTCATTATTTTATATGATTAACGGGTGAAATCTCAATATGGAATGTGACGGGTGCCATTCATAATGTTAACTGTGTAGTTTCCCCTCTGCAGAGCATTTTTACATTTTGCGATGTAAAAAATGCTCTGTAAAGGGAAAACTGTCCAGCAGCAAAGCTGGTCACTAAAATAGAGCATTTGGGAATAAAAACAGCAGATTTGTTTTTCAGATTTTGGATATCAAAAAAAAATCAAAAGTTTAGGATTCTTCACTTAAAGGCTGCTCTGCATATGTTAGCACTCTGTTCTGTTGTGCACTGGCAGTACAACAAAAGGTATATACTGTATGTCACTAAAAGAAAAAGGGTCACTATTGTCTTGTTTGAGTGCAAAACACATTATGTTAAACAAACCCGTTGACAAAAGTTTACAGTTCCTGTGTATTTGAGCTCTTCTTTGGTCAACTGACATTTTTCACTTTGCATTTGCATGAATAAATTAGAAAACAGTGTTCCAAAAAGAAATTGCACAAACAGAATTAAATGAGTTGACTCTTGTCATAAAACCCCTGAGTTGACAGTGTTTATAAAGAATAATGATAAAATAAATGTATAATTAGTGCAGAATCATTAATTCCTTTGAATTATTCAAGATTAGACTTTAAAAGAAGAATCATAATTAGAGCTTAATTACAGTTTCATGAGAAAATGTAAAGTTGCTTCTTGAGTAAAGTGCTTAGCAACTGTCAGGTAAAATATCAGCTTTCACATTTGTTGTGGCAACAGCTTGTGACAACTTCACTTGGAAATGTGGAGCAAGCATGACCTGAGCTGGGAAAATATCTGTGTCAAAAGGTGTGTCAAACAAAAGCTAATGCAATATAATTGTGCTGCTGGAATTTCACCCTTTCACCCATTCTTAACCTGTGGTCAAATATGTGCTGAGACCGAAATCAAACCCTGGAACATACACAGACGCAGAAGTCGGCGGCAGATGTCAGAGGCTGATGCCTGTTGTTGCTAATGTTTGAGGATTTATGGGCTCCAGTAAAAGTGAACCTCAGCTGACAGTATCAGTGTGGAGGAAACACAGAAGTGAGATGACCAAATGGAGCAGAGTGATTCATGGAAGCTTGCTGAGGTTATAGGTTCGGAGGGAGTAATGGAAGAGGAAAAAGATTGGACTACGTAAAGGCAAAGAGACGGTTTCTGTGTGCGTTTACGCTTGTACTTTTTTATTGCATATACACTGAACTTGTCAGGACCTGTAGTCCTTATGGAAACCAAAACCTGGTCCTAATGAGGCAGAACTTTGTTTCCGAGGAACTCACTAAGTTTGGATCTAAGATTTGACCTGTGGTTAGATTAAGGTAAATGTTAGTTTTAACTGGTAATGGTTGTTAGGCATAAGGCTTTGGTCAGGCTGTGAAAATGACTGGAAGAAAATGTGAGTCCTTTAAAGGAGAGTTGTGTGAACCTGTATGTGTGTGTGTGTGTGTGTGTGTGAGAGAGAGACAGTGAAGGTGAGGGAGTGCAGGAGGAAGGTGATCCTCTCATCTCAGAGATTAGTGTCATTGAGGTTAGCAGATTTATCTTATCTAAGTCTTTGGACCTGCAGAGGGGATGAACGTCCTCTTTACCACAGCAACTGGGACAGAGACAGTGATAGAGACAGATAGATCTTAACCATTAGTTTGTGAACCTAGAGTTTGTGAACCTTACGCTTTCACTTACGCATTTTACACAAGTTTTTTTTGGCAAAGGTGGGTAAGCTGCTATCAATGTTTTGAATAAAGGGTCATACAACCATCATATACAGTAAGTATTCAGAATAAAAGTGTGGTCAGATTAAACTTGGGTCATGTAAACATGCCAATTCCAATACTCTAGTTCAATATGATCCATTCAGAAAGAAATATAATTCTGTGTTTCCACTTTTTGATATTACTGGAAATAAAAGGAGTAAAAAAAAAAGCTTTTCTGAAGTCGGCACAGATTAGAGCTTGTTGCAGAATAGAGATTTAAAAAAAAACCTTTTTACCATCTGCAGCTTTAGTTTTTTCATTTGGTTCTGATAAACCAAAGCTGAGTATTAAAATCCCCCAGAAATATCATAGAAAGCATCCTCTCTTCTACAGCAAGAGGGACGGAGACAATTAGAGCAAGAGAGTCCAGTGTAATTTGTTGTATTTGATAAATAGCATTTTGCACACCAACAGTTTTCATATTTACACAGAAAAAATCCATGAGCATGTCACATATTTGGGAATTGGGAGAAAATGGGATATGAATCTATTATTGATATGAATATACTATATTAACACAGTACTGTTTTACATTAACTGTATAAGGGTTAGTGTTAAACATTAACATTTACAGATTTTTTTATTACATTTTCAGTACAGCTAAAAGGTATACACTGGGTATTCACAAGAATTTCAAACAATGTGTCATGACATCCATCGTGTTATTTTAAATTTGTGCAAAGTAAAAATTGTCAAATTATTAAAACAAAGAAAGATTATACAAATACATTCTGGGGCATTTTGATTAAATCATACTGCTATAGACTTCAACTACTGCAGCTAAGCTTGGATGGATGGATGAATATTACTTGGAGGATAAAGCTGTAGAAGATGAGTGATTGAATATTCTCCATAGAAAACCACGTCAGTAATTTGAACAATCTTGTAAGCTTTGGAAAAAAAAAAAAAATTTTTTTTAATTGCATTCAGGTTTGGTTCACTCTGTTACCAGACTCTCCATGGTTTACTGTACAGCATACAATGCTGTCATTTGATCATCATTTCTGGTTTCCACATCCCTCTCAAAAAAGCTGTACATTTACAACAGGGGTCAAAAATAATTGGACTGGCTCCATGCAATTTGGTTGTGTTTAAGCTGGCCTCATATAACAAACATAACACTTAAACAAACAACTGGGAAACGACAATATTCCTCTCTCAGAGACAAATCAAACTATTTTACTGACTCATCAGCTGCTGAGGTAATAGGACCCAGATGGTAGAGCTGATATAAAAGCCAGGTAATTTCATACAACATCACTGTGAAAGGAGTAGACACTTCTCAATTGAATTGGAGCAGACTGTTGCAGAGGTTACTCCTCCGTAAAAACCAAACTGAGATAAAGCTATCCTGTGTCTCCCCTGTGAGATGATCCTCATATACTTGTATGATTTTCTTAAAAAGAAATGTCATTACTTTCCAATTAAATCTAATTGCCTTATGATGTGAGGAGAAATGCCAAGAACGGCTGCCAGCAAAGAGTGATTTTATTTTGAAAGCAGCATTTTTAAATTATTTTTTAAAATTCTGTGGCAGACACACACACACGCACGCACTCTGGTTTCCAGGACTTCAGAGGACACTAGATTGACTTACATTCATTTCCTGGAGAGTTATTCTTACCTTAACCAAAATTACTAGTGCCCTAGTTCTAACCCTGACCCTAACCTTAACCTAACCCTAACCTCACTCTAACTTTAAAATGTGTCTTCACCTTAAAATATAGTAATATATATTATAGGACTAGATTTTTGTCCCATAAGGAAGACAAGTCCCCATAATATGACTGTATAAACAGATTTAGGTCCCCACAACATGAGAAATACTAAGCACACACACACACACACACACATATATATATATATATATATACACAAATGTATTAATTATTCCATTTTCTTGAATCTTGATGTCATGTTAGCATCACAAGTCATTTTCCTTAACATCCTGCAAAGATTTCCATGACATATAAGAACAAGTACTATATAGTACACTGCATCATAGTACTTATATTGGTGCTGTCTGAATATACATATATCGCTGATTTTAAGTACGGATGAGCCAATATGATACTTAATATTGGTATCGGTCCGATACTGGTCAAAATAACTGGATCGAATATGTTATTAAAATGTAAAATATGATACAATCGAAAAGTCCTATATATCTCATGCTTCACAATGTAAAAATCATTGTGAAGCATCACTTTCAACATCACTTTAGCTGGGTCATGTTGAGTCATGCTCTTTATTTCTGCTTTATGGGCGAAACCTTTCTGTTACACAGTTGGAGTACTGTGTCTTTGAAATAGCTAGAAATGGCACAAATGTCTTGTAAGCAGCTCCATGATTCAAAAGGCCTAAAATGACTTCATTCGTACCGACTGATATCGGTACGAATGGCAGATAGTTGCTTGAATTTAAGATACTGATATCTTGCCATCCCTAATTCAAATTTTTTTAATTGTAATTGATTTTCTGTCATCTCTTTGGCTTTTCTCTGTTTATTTTTGCTTTGTTTCAGGGTTCTGCTATTGAGCACGACAGCTCACTGTCGCGCTGCTCACGTGATAAGAATGGCGCAATTGTTAATGTAATCGGCAACAACGCGCGTGATTTTCCAAATCAAGTCATGTCTGCAGCAAAACGCACGATGTCCATCTTCTCATCTCACAAGAAAGCAATCAGATATACTGTATTTCTAAGGGTAAAAAAATAACAATGGCAAGAATTCAGTGTTTTTTAATGTCCTCCACAAGATTAAAACATTTATCAGACATGGCCATTACTGAAAAAGGCATGACATATATTTTTATTAATTTATATTATATTACAAAAATAACATTTGCTGCTCATAGGGCCTCGACTATGACAATTCATAGTCTCACGCACGCACCTGAAAGTGCTGAGCCCTTCAAATGAGCTCATCTGAGAGCCTGTTCTATGCTTCAACACCACTGAGCCTCACTTGCTCACAGTCATGTGTGAGACTGAGGCAGCATTGAGGTCCACGGGCTCTGTGAAGCCGCCTGCTCGGTTCATGGGGGTCAGCCTGAGGATGTGCACTGTTTGCTTTGCAAAGCCACGCTGCTGCCAAAGTGAGCCGTACAGACCTTTTAGAGCCCTCACCAGGAAAAAAAAAAACTGCATTTTTGTGAAGTCTGAGATTTCTCCCCCTCCTCTTGCTGCAGGATCTAAGTGTAGCACTGAACATGTGGATGTTTATATACAGAGAGGGAAGTCTGTTGAGTTTAAGCTGTGTTTGCTTAGCAGTGAATGAACTATTTGACACACGTGAAGGATAAAATATTATAGGTTTGGTCAGTCAACAAAATGTGGCAAAACCTGTAGTCCATTTTCCTTCTTTAAATGTGACCTCATGAGCTACTGGAAATGAGCAGCTGTGCATTCAGGATGTTTTATACTGTAGGCACAGATGAGAGACCGTGCGTATGGCTGCGTGTGATTTCTGACACGCTTCAAGCTTCCTCATCCTTTCCTCAGAAAAGCACTTGTCTGGTGACAGAACAGTAATTCATTGTCTGACAGCTGTTTTCTTTTCTGCGAGCCTGCCCTGCTTGGATCCTGGGGTGTAATTCCACACATGGGGCCAGCTGGAGGTTTTCCTACAGCTGTCTCCATGTGCTTCAGTGCTGACACATCTGCCAGCAAAAAAAAAAAAAAAAAAAAAAGGCAACAGAGCATCTCTGGACCTGAAATTATGAAATCAACACATATCTTCTCCAGTTAAACAGTGAATCCACCAGTCTTATGTCCAAAATGCATAAAATCAATCTCCACTGGACCTTCAGACACACCTGCTTTAGTCAGTCAGCTCAAAACACTGTTTATGCAGCATTATGTATTGTTTTGTATAAACAGAACAATATCTCAGGCTAACTAGGGTTCTTTAGGCCCTTACTGATAAATATTGATCTCACACTCAGCTGCACTAACACAATGACACACCCTGATTAAGATGTTTCACTTGAAAGCCCAACTGTCAGAAGACTGCACAACTGGGAAAAGTGTTGGATCAAAAACATCCTTCCAAAGATTTACACATTTGCACTGTGCACAACATGGCCACTGAGCATATCATCATCTAGTGTACTGAGACAAAGAAAATTATATAAAACAATTAGGGCTGTAACTTACGATTCTTTTTTTGCAACTGATTAACCTGTCAATTATTTTCGAGTAATCATTTGATCCATAAAATGTTGAAAAATGTTGATCAGTGTTTTTCAGACCAGGGAATGTCTTTTTTGTCCACAAACTAAAATTATTTCGTTTTGATGATTTCTTTGTTATGTGAAGCAAAGAAACCAGAAAATTTACATTTATATTTAGGAAAAATCTGAAAACTCCATTATCAAAATAGCTGACTCTTCCTTAAGTACTGGATTAATAATTGATTAATTGAGTAATTGTTTCAGCCCTAAAAACCATGTGGGCAGTGACAAATTATTTAGGTATGGGGAGATTTTTTTGCTTGTTCATGATCTTCCCAAGAATTAAAGGCAGTTACCGAGTTGCTATCAGCCTCACCCTACAATCATTTAATTGACTGGTTCCAAATACAGTACCTTACATTAACAGGGACATAGTTTCAAGGGAGATTATCTTCTAATCACAACATACATTATCTCAAGGAGGACAGAGAGAAAAGACACCCAGCAGTTCGCATAATGAGCAAACACTAGGCAAACACTAGGCATGAGTGGCAACTAGGCAACCTGCATCGACCGGTTGGGGTGTTAGAAAAAATGGGGGACAGAGGAGAGGTGGAGGACAGAAAGATGCTGATACGTCATATTGAGTTGACCTACAGTATAGGTCAGCTGAGGCTGACCTATACTGTAGCTGCTGGATTTCAGTGAATCCCACCAAATGGAACAAATCCCAGTTGTAGACGCTTCTGCTTTATTTGAAGCTGGAATAGACAGATTTTGGCTTAAACGTCTATTAGCAATATTAGTGATAGGAACACCCCCATCCAAGATTATATTGGTCCCTACAAGCCTCATTGAATCACCAGCTGGGGATTTTATGGAAGAATGGAAGGAACTGTATTTATCCTCATCCAACATGTTGAAAAGAGTAGTATTCACCCAATATAAATTCAATTTGAACTCACCTTGTTTTTATGAGGAACGCATATTATGACACAAAACTGGCTCTGAGGAAAGGTAAGGACTGACATCTTGCGACAACTGCGTCTTTACGACAGTGAGCAAACAGGAACCATGAATGACATGAAAGTTTTTTTTTTCTCCCTTTTTTGAAGGTTCCACTGATGAACGGGAGGTAAATAATGTGATATCACGTGCTTTTGATTGCTTACTGGTTAATGACTTTTCTCTCAATAAGTGAGAACAATCTCAATAACCGACACTCACTCGTGTTAATATCTGAGCAGACCTGCAGAAAAATTTATGTGTCCTCAGAGAAACATAATTCCAGCCTTAAACTGTTAAATGTAAGCGGACACCAATAACACAGTTTGGCACAGATAAAGTGTACAGCATGTAGGGGTTTCCATGGAAGACAAATAATAACATAATGTAATTTATGATGGTTATATTTCGGGTTTCTGCTGTTGAGCATGGTTGCTCAGTGTCACTTGATAAGAACACTAACACTTGGATACTCCAATAAATATATTTGTAAAATAAAAATAACAGATAATAGAAAGATGGCAGGGTTCTTATTTTCGCAAACTTTGAAAGTTTGTCAGACAGCACTTCAATTTAAAACGGGATAACAAACACTAATATATGGAGACAATGTTGCTAGTTTTAGAAATACGCGATGGCTCAGGTCTGAACATGCTGCGGAACGAGCTACAGGCTGCTCAGCCCTGAGTGCCAGAGCCTCTTGATGAGTCATGAGCAAAGTCCATTTTACAACCGTGTTCCCTTTCATTTCCTGTCTGGATGACCCCAACCTCTCTGGGGGATCACTTGTAATGTAGCCCCATCTTAGTTTGGACACCAGTTCCACTTGTCATTTGTCGACAGGATGTTTTACTGCACCGCCTGGAGAGGTTAAACGGGGGGAAGCCCCGGGGTGACTTTCCCCAGATGGTGCAGCAACAACAATGCATTTGCCTTGGTGTGTTTGATGAAATCCTCTCACCATTACAGCATACTGTAACTCTCATCACTGAGTGTAAAATCCTCACAAAACCATCATTGTGGTGGATGTTCTGCAGATGAAGATTCTCTGGCCTCTTAACCTCATGACACATTGATCTGATCCACTGAGGAAAACAAAAACGATTAAACTGATGTTTATCTCAGCTGTTAAGAAGCTAATATTTTGGAGATGCCAGTTGAAGCCAACTGTCTTGTTGTGCAGCTTTCTTTCCATTTCTGTGCTCTGATACACTTTTATTCCTTTAGTCCTTAAATGCACAGTATGTAATTTAAGCTGCTAAAAGTCTCTAAGCCAAAACAATAACAAAGGACATTTTTAATGAGCTCAGATAGCAGCGTGGATCATGGGTGTTTATGTAATGTATAATAATAATGTTTAATAATGTTTAATAATGTTTAATTTTGTTCCCTTACAGGATGAGCTACTGGAAGGGAGGCAGGGATGGGTTAAGTTGATGACATCATTCTAAGGTGACCACAATGAACCGAAGATGTCTATGGATTTAAAGAATGTCGGAAACATTTTGGCAAATATAAGTACACTTTTCTTTTTTTTTAAATATTTTAATGCTGGAATGTTACAAATTACATCTTTAATTCAATCAATCAACACTAATACTAATTTTAAATGAGGTAAATTCATTTGCAGAAGCAAGCGAATAAAGGAAATGACACTGAATCTAAGACAGTGACAGTCAAACAAAAACGGATCTATCTCAAATCATGACATTTAAATCCATGACATTTAATTCCTCTTCTGTCATTTCTGGCTGTCAAAATACACTGATCCGTCACAAGTTTGAAACAAGTTAGTGGTTCTAATGTTGTGGCGGAACAGCGAAAGTGTTGGTCTTCTGAATGAACAAAATTGCCTTTTTTCTTCCATCTTAGTGTGAGGCTTTCTAGGTGCTAAATGTTAAGCATGTTTAGGGATCTAAATGCTCAATTAGAGGACCATGAGGGGCGACACCCCAAAATATTGCAGACACCACAGAGAAGAAAAAGCCTACATGTGGAGCAAAGACTGAGACTTTGAAAAATGAGGGCATGCCAAGAGCTTGGTTTTAATGTTTTATTGGCACAGACCACCAATTTTCAACATACCTCTCTCCTCAAGTGCTCATTAAAGCTAAAATTATACCAGTTAAGGGCTTATAAACCACCATATCGCAGCAGCTTAACGGCAAAAGCACAGCTTCTGAAAGCCAGTCCTGTTCCCCTGGACCAGTCTCGGTGCACCAGCGATGGAGCAACACTCTGAAGCAGAACCACTGATCCACAGCTATACTTACCTGGGATAAAGATGACAGTAATTATCAGGTTTTCCACAGTCATACCTGTGCTAGCAGAATCCCTACCACACTGTACACACCTGCTCAAGCACAGGTAAGTACAACCTTCCTGCAGAGCAGCCATTCTTCAGCTTAAATGACAGATGCTTCCTCGCCACGATGAAACCTGCTGGACACTGGAAAAAGATGGGCAAAACTAAAAAGAATTGTTATATGGAATAGATCTAGGGTTGAGTAACATTATTAATGAAAAATTGGTGAAAAAAATGAGAGTAGAATAGCTCCACATTTTGAGAAATAATTGTATTGGCATGAACTTCAAGCCATCTTACTAAATTTGACCGGTCTCTCTAATTTGTCTGTATTACAAATTCATACTAGCCATGTTTAACAATTTTTAAATAACTTTATCTCCCAAAAAATGTTTGGGAAGGGCAACTCTGCTGGTTGCAAAAATAAGTTTTTTTCGCTCCTGATTTATAACATCAGTAAACATTTTCCTGGCGAGATAATGTCTCAGTCTCTAATTTCTGTCAACAGCACGTGACTTTGATTTTGTAAATTATGTTTAGAGGAAAATAGATTATAAAGTACACATATATGAGAGGACACCAGTGTGACAGGCAGCTGCTATCATCTAATTGGTGCCTGTTTGTGTGTGACTTTTGTGAATTTGCAGTTTCTAATGTCTGTCATGGTGCCAGTCAAATTATGAATCTCGAGGCTTTAGAAGGTTTCAGGAGTTTGTTTTGAAACTGTAGGACTATGTCCATCTTTTACAGTCTGCGCCCAGTCCCTTCTAATGTCATTTTACCTACAATTCCTGGGGTCCAAGTCTACAGCATTTGGCCCATGCATGCTCAGTTTTTATTTACTACTAACCTCTGCTAAACCACTCCATCTCCTCCTCTCTACTTGGTGCATGTCTGCGATTTTTGGTCTCAGCACAAGATTTCTCCTCTGTGCTTCATGAGGTCATTGTATCTGAGTTACAGTCCCGTCCAGGGTCATGAATCGGTCCAGTTCATGCTGAGGCCCTCATGTGACTGTTGCTGTTGTTGTGGGATCCAGCAGTGCTCATCCCCAAGTGCTCACATATTGAAAAAGGTCTTGAAAGTGATGAGAAGTGAGAGGTCTGGATAGAGTGAGATTATAGAGGACTACATAAAAAAAGAGGGAAAGAACAAAGAGAGAGAGAGTCTGTGGTATGCGAACATGGCCATGGCTGCCACACCAATTGCAGTTAAGGATGATGCACACATTTTCGTAAATCAGAGCATGATTCACTGGAGGGTGACGGTGGATGGAGCATCGGCTGGGTAATAGACCCACTGATTCAAGCAGATCCAAAACAAAAGCTATGATTCTGGAAAAGACTTGAAAATGAACCGATGAGAGTGCACTTCCAAATCCTGAGACTGTCTGAAGAACAAACATGAGCTGAACAAAAAAAAAAAAAAAAAAAAAAAACCGATGGAAAAAGACTTTAGCCTTTGAAATCATTAGTCTGTGCCTTTCCCTTGGAAAACGGTTTCTCCATTTTGGCTAAACCATGTTCTAAGTTCACTGACTCATCATCTCATCCGTGTGTTGAAATTATGCTGCTGGACAACGGTCCCTCCACTCTAACCACAGTGGAGCGAGAACAGGCGTCAACTGACTGCCTCGTAGTGCAGTGATAATACCTGCAATAACCGCAGAGACATAAAACTGACAGACGATAGATGCTACACTGTATTCACCTCTTTTGACATGTGTAACCGTGCATGCAGTTCTCGCCTCTTTTATGATATGGTGCTATAATTGTAGACACTTAACCCCACCACAGAGCTTTTGTCTACAGCTTTCCTGGCTGCAGACACTCCTCAGCTGAAACAATAAAGGGATCAATGCCTTGCGTTTCTCCTCTTCCTCATGCCAAAATTTGTACTGACCTGTTTTACCCTCCCCCCACCCACCTCCTTCTCCCTCTGTTCTATGACTCCATCATGTGCTTGGTTTCCAGACATGTGAGGAACCAAATTCTGCTTCTTATTAAGTGTGACCACAATGACCCTGCACTGTCATCAGGCCATCATGTCCCTTTCTCAAAACAGGAAACCCCATCACCTACAATTAGCCAACTATTACAGAATCACTGGCTCCAACAGCAAACCTTAAACCCTCCATATTAAATTATGTGCAACATGACAGCAGCTTTGTGGATGGGCCTTTGGAGACTTAACCCAAAACACTGTGAGTTTTAATGCAATGGGGAGTCTCAGTTTGTATGTTTATAACACTGTGTACCAAAAATGGCCAGATGGATGTGACAGTGAAAGCCAGCCAACAAGATGCTAAGGAACATTGTTGTCCAAACCAAAGAACATTAGTGCTCTCATGATCAGTTAAACACAACTGCGTCTTGGTTCTCCATGCAGTACCTCCAGAGACTGTAAGGTTATGTAATGCAAATTCTGCCACCAAAAACAGACTCTTTGAAATGGAGCTTAAAATATCCGTTCTCTGCTGCTGCAAGAAGATCTGTGGGAAAAGCAGCCATTTCTGTGTTCTAGAACGGCCTGATGGATTCACAATGACAGGGTCATGAAAGCAATTCAGAATTTATTCTCCATGTGATCCATCTAATTTGTTTTTTACATATTACAATTTTTGCATCCAAATTATTTCCCAACCTGCGTCATCCAGGCAATCATATTCCATTAATACATTAAATGATGTTCTATTCCTGTTCATGCTGTGTTTTTGGAGCGCATAATGCATTAGCAATGAAGTTAGATGAGAATATATAATATGAATGATGCCAGTGTAGTGACTAATCCATGAAATTTATCACTTAACAATGTGGCTTTAAAGAAACTTTTCAGAGTGATGGAACACATTAAACACATCTTGTGTTAAATCTGTTTTTGCTGAGAATTTTACTGTTTTGGTCACACAACTCTCTGCAGCAAACTAGGTCTTTAAAAATATATAATTAAATAAAAAAGCCTGGCAACATATGTTGTTTAACAGCGGGCAAATCATTTTATGGCCGTGGTTAACTTTTTTCCCTACAAGAAGAAAAAGAAATGATTCTCAGACATGAAAATAACAAAAACTTAGCTAAATCTCAATTAATCAACAACAAAACGCTATCTGCAATAAAGATATTTGACATGAATCTGTCCATTGTCCAAGATAATTGATTGTAGCCCAGATGTCCCTCAGTACAAGTAAGTAGGAAAGTTCAGTAGCTTGTTGAAGAGGTCTTTATTTTTTCAAGGGATAATTCAGTCTTTTGTAATGTAGTTATATGAGACATTGAAACTCAGTCAGCACGCACAATAATAAACCCCTACACCAGGAACCAGCTTGGGACACTGATGCTCTCACTGATGCTCTCAGTAGCTATGTCAACAAATTGCAAAAGTCCTTCACTGAAAAAAAAAAAATCCTCCTGATTGGAAGCACTTTACAATTCCATCGCTTACATGGATGCAAAATGAAATGATCCACTTGTGCTGTGCGTGCACATGCATCAAGCGTTCTCGCGGAATGGACTATTTTGACATGCGGCAGAAGCTTCCATATTAAACAAACTCTGCACATGTCTGCTCGTCCCCACGCTGTCCACTATCCCTCTCACTTTTGTGTCCATTTCATCAAATGGAAATACAGAAGTAACAAAACAAGAATCCATCATGTTTACATGGATCAGACACGTGATAGCACCAAACCAGGAAGAGATTATTGGATCCACTGTTTATATCCATGGCTCTCAAACCATGAGTGCATTGAAAATTGAAAAACTGAAATTGAAAAGTGTGTAGCTGACTATTTACAACACTGTATTTTAATGTTGGTGATAATGGTGTTATAAATGGTCTGTATTTGGACTAAATACAGTCTCTAGTCCTGATGATCACTCAAAGCTGCTCGACACTACTAGTTTTTGCCATTCATCCATTCACACACAATTTACTCCCACTTTCGTACAGCGCATTTATATGCAGTGCTTTTTTCTATCATGCATCTTTCATACCCAGTCACACGCTGCCCTCAGGAGCAACTAGCTCGACCACTGAACTACCGTCGCCCCCTCTTTAAGCTCAATGTTTTCTTAGGTGGTACTTAATATATAAAATTTGGGAACCACTTCTTTATATGAACACTGTTCCTAATAATGATTGACATGTACCAGCCCTCTTGTTTGGAATGAAATTTGTCTCTGAATGGGTTACTAACTTGACATATTTTTATTCTGATCAGGCATTTACTCCAGGCACTTGTGTAAACATACAGTAGCCTCTGCTTAAGTCTATGATATTTTAAGAATAGGTTTTCTTGCCATGATTCACCCTTTTCTAAGTGCAAACTAATGTTTTTGTCACAGTTTTGTCAGCCCACTCCCCAGCACCAAAGTCCAAAAAGAAAATCAATCATTTTACCTCTCTAAGTTTAAATGATGTTATTCAGTGACTTTGCTGTTTGAAATGCTTCTTTTTGATTTACCTACATGACACAAACCTACTAAAAAGAGGCAGCACATTATTTGTATATTTGTTATATGCAATATATTGTACAGTATAGGTCTGACAATGTCAGTGAACCTAAAATCATAAATCATTTGTCCAGCTTTACAGACCTGTACATGGACCGTATATCAATGAATGCACTTCAACTCACCCTCAGAATCCCCCATACAGTTTAAACATCATACAATACATTCTTGTTCAAGTGAATACCTGCACACTGTAATTCAAACATTTGTAAAAAATGACCAATGGATTGGAAACACCTACTATATCTACTAAGATACCTAAAAAGATACAAAAAAAATCCCTTTAATACTATATTCAGTCTGTTGATGTGTGTGGAGTTTTAGGAGAAATTCCACAAGGATATCTTCTGTCAAAGGAAATATGAGAGGGTGATAAGATGTAGAAAAGTTTTTTTTTTTTTAAATAATAATAATAATTAAAAAAAAAAGATTCAGAGATGAGTGTGCTATTGCTCTGGAAACATTTCTCAAATATTGAAGTTTGAGTTGCTCTCTTTGTTCACACCCCTTTCTGAGAATATTTAATTTGTAATTAATCAATTTCAGGGGAATATTCTGGCTCATCCTTTTGGATGGTGACCATGCAAAGCACATGGAGAATGTGGTGGCTACACTTCCCCTTGTACCTTGTGTGAACTTAAATTCACATCTCTCAGTAGCACAGGCAGAACTAAATACATTTTGATGGATGAAATAATATGTAGCCTCCTTTCTTTCCTGAGTGTAATCACACCTGACCCTCAGACTATTTTCCTGGGATAATATTGTAGAATAGGTGCCGTATGAACCCAGAGAAGTCCCTCCCTAAGATTAGAGAGAACTATGGAACAGGCACGGATACACATTTCCAAGTATCTGCTGCCAGAAAGAAAGATGAATGAGGGAGGTTCTTCTGGCCAAAGGTGTACAAATCCAAGCTGGATTGAGACTCTGAAGGAAAAGCTTTAGTACTGTTGGTGCACCATGAAACACTGTCTCCTCCAAAACATCCCTTTAGACACAAAGACGCTCATTTCCACCTCATGAATCTCTGTGAAAGCAGCACCAGATAGTGTTTGGGTTCATATGAGTCAGTTCAGTTTGCCTGAACCTTCTTTGGAAACCTCTTGAAGTCCAGCTCCGCTGACACTTTAACAAACCTGTGTTCAAGGTTAGAATAAAGGCTCCTCCACAGAGGAAAAGAGAAAGGGATGAGAGAGAGATAAAGAGATAGAGAAGGATGCTGATGTCATTCACTTAAGGGGGTTAAAAGACCATACTTAGACTAAAGTTTAGGCCCCCAAGGTGACAGAGTGCAGCTGTCTGTAAGTATACTTAAAGAAGCAAAAAAAGGGGGGGTGGGACTCTTTTCTAAGACAATGTTTTATGATATTTATGAAATAGACTTGTTTTTAGAATATAGAGACAGAAAGAGACAGAAAGACAGAAACTACAACTGTGATCAAGCAGTGGTTAAGTTGTACAAAAACAAAGTTTTTCCACCAGGTTCTGTGCATGCTTGGTGTGGTGTGTAACACAACATAATAATAATAATAGTAATAATATTAACCAATGTGCAGTAGATTTCTAAATTATTTACACAATTAAAAATTGAATTTCTTCAATTTGCACACACACACACACACTGATCAGTGAGAGTACATCTTACTTCTGCATTTAAATCATTATTACACACCAGCAGTGAACACACAAACTGGGTGCAAACATCTGCGCCTGGGAGCAATGGCATTGGCTACCTTGCTCAGAGGCACTTCAGCCACTGATCCAAACCAGCAACCCTTTGTTACGACCCAGCTTGTAAAGGAGGAGGCAAGCAACATAGAAACCAGGTGTTTTTGAAAAGTAAGGTTATTTATTCAATAAGGTAAAGCAAGATTAACAAAAGGTCCTGGATCACAAAATAAACAAATGGCAACAAAGTAGACTCTAACCTTGAGTTAAGGAGGTTTAGATCAATTACAACAATGTGAAATAAAACATAAGAACAGAAACATTATTTGCGCTAAAAATGGCATACCACGAGGAGTGAACAATTTGAACATAAGTAACGTAAATAACGGAGATCCAAGGTAGATTAGGTGAAACAACACAAGTTTAGAACAAGCACAGCCGCCACCATCTAAATCCAGCACGAACTGAAGTCTCCCAGGCATCTTGATAGTACAGGGCTGGCAGGCATCAGGCGTGGGTATGTTGATTGCTTTCCACGCATTGATAGAAGACCTGGGCTGCAGCGATCCGCTTGGCCATGGCCTGCCCACTGCTGATGAAGCCTATTAGTGCTATATGAGTGTCAGTGTAGCGATGTCTTTAATCTTGAATTGCCCTGCAATAGTCCTGCACTGCACAAAGGAAGTGATTGTTTCACGTCAGAACAGTGGAGACAAGGAAGAGGCACAACAGCAACATTGCTCAAGCAAAAATAAAAAAGCTGCAACAGGTTCAAGTATGGATGAAAAAAGTTAATAAGTGTGGGACTAACAAGCAGAGGCATTGGTAGTGTTTTGGTAATTTATCAGAATTCCTCAGGGGGGTGGCAGAAGTTTTCAGAAGAGTTCCTGTGTTCATTTGTTTGCACACAACAGCAAATTAATGGCCTCTTTGCACAGCAGCTATTTTGTTTCAGCAGGAAAAGCACAGGTGGTACTGATCACACTAGCTCTAGTTCTGTTCTGTTCTGTTCTGTTCTGTCAGGACAGTGCCATAGAAAAAGAGCATACACCCTGAAACTGATGGAGCTAAATGGAAAGTAGCCATGATTCATTTGATTATTTCTATCCGAGTCCTTTTAAAATGGCTGCTATGCAAAGACCCAATCCCAGGTTGAAAGTGAGTGAAAATGCTTCTTTTGTTTAGGAATACCATTCTTCATAGGTATGTTCAACATTTCACATAATAAAACAGTTTTTCACCAACAACTAAAACTGTGGTGAACAAGCTTCTACTAAAAGCATATGTGAATGTGCCACTGACCATAATGAAACAGTTATATCATCAGTAAATAAATCTCAGACTGAATATGTTCCATTATCAAAAGAGAAAAGCAGATGATGCTATTAAAGATTTTCTCAAGAGGAGAGATTATTCACTGTTAGATAAATGGCTTTCACACAATACACACACACACACACACACACACACACACACACACACACACACTTACAGTAGAGCTGCTACGGAAAAAGTGTGGGAATGTTCGAGGCTGTCCAAAAAAAAAAAAAAAAAAAAAAGGTGGATGCTCATCAGTCTGAATGATTGTTAACTGTGTGGGACAATACAACCTTAAAGATGAACTGTGAGATACTTGGGTCAGGACAGAATCAAATAGTAAAACACACGGTCGATACATCGTACTGTAAATGGTTGGACTGTGAAAATCTGAGGACGCGTATAGAAACAGCCGTGGAACGGCAATACACCAACTTGCGACGTGACTGAAACCTGGCCAGTTAAGAATACATGTTACCGTCGGTCACTTCCTTCCAAGTCATATTCATGCTGCTGCTCTGCGCTGATAAAATCCTGGTTTTGAAACTACGTCATTTGACAAATTCCTCACAGAGGCTGTGCTTTGACTTCAACTATATTTTACATTCATCGTTTAAAGAGAAGGTTGGAAGAGACAGAGCATCGTTCTTACACACGCACATCACAGCCCTTCGTTCGGCACCTCCCTGGATTTGTTGCTTCACCCTTGTCCCCCTAAAAATTTGGTTCCCACACTATTAAACCACATTCTCACTTACAGTTCTTAAGGATTACATTTCCTGAAACAAAATTCCAATACTTATTTGCATGTCTACAAATGTGCATATCAGTGTAATAGTGTTTTTAACTGCTCATGGTGCTTTTGGCAGAAATTAGGGTGACTACTATTTCTTGGTTTGACTGTGGTTAGTTTTAGGCATAGTATGTGACCTGTGGTTAGGTTTAGGCACAAAAACGAAACACCTGGTTAGGAAAAGATCTTTCCACATAACATCATCATTCATTCCATTGCAACAAGTAAAAACACACACAAGGATGTCCTCCTAAGATCATGACAATCCACAAAAATCGTTCAACATTTGGCACTGAACTGGTCTCAATCTGCGGTTTCCTGCTTACCAGATGTTTGTCACACCAGCCCAATCCGCTCCACCTCTGCAGTGAAAATAAAATTTTGCCTCAAATACATTTGAACTACATCACCAATAAATCTTGTAGGAAGAAAATGTTGCTTGTAGGATGTAATTCAATAAGGAAGTAATGCTACGATAGCAACAACAACTATTAACACCTTAAAAAAAATGTAGCACGACCTCTTTCAGGCTGGCCGATCAATTTATTAACTTCATAATTTACTCAAGCATATCACATTCTAACATGAAGCACTCATGTGTGACTTGTCCAGCCAAAAGGAATAGTCACAAAATCCAAAACATCTTTGATACAAACTGCACTGATTACATAACACCTACATTACATATAACAAAAACTGAATGAATTTAAATAAAAGCAACTTAATGGCACATTAACTATACATGCAATATGGACGTGATGAGCCAGCACATACAAGTTCAGAGAAAATGTGCATATAAAGTACACTGGCAGCAGACGTGTGTGTGTGTGTGTGTGTTGGCATGGGACCAGTACCGTAATGCCAGTTGGGGTTAGTTCACTGCTTTGGCACCGACTGAGGCATTTTGACAAATATGAATTACTGTGAGATTTTCTATAAACATTCTTGCTGCAAATAAGCAAAATAATTTGACGAGCCACTGACTTTTCTTCTAGCACCATTGAGGTTTTGAGGGATTTATTGTTGGGTGAGTTTTCTTTTATATTCCCCTCTAGCCATTCTCCATTTTATTGTTTTATGAAGAGCCACTGTCACAACAATGTCCAATGAATCTAGCATTTGTACCTTACCAAATACCAGCAATGCAATGCAAACTGATGGTATTTCCATTGGCTGTAGTTACACCACTTGTGTTAAAACTGTGAACTTACTAATAAACATTATGGCAAGTTTATTGTAAAAGTTAATATTAGCATTTAGTTCAAAACACTGCTGTCTCTGCAGGGCTGTAAACTCATATTTAACTATAAATTTGAATGATCCATGGGGATTCAGGTGAAGTTACAGGATCAACTGAACTAATGCACCTAAAATGATATTGATCAGAAAAAAACAGATGGAACATAATGAATCTTATATGTATCCAGACCAGTATGATCCAATTTCCGCAGAAACACAGTAGTCAGTAGTCTTCATGAGTCTGGGCATACTTCGTGATGCAAACATATGCAAAGTTTTGAAACAATGAAAAGAGATGCATTTTTTTAAGTGGTTACCTGCTGCATTGGTCGCACAACACGCAGGAGCTGAATGAATATGAAAGTGTGCATTAACTAGAGAAAAACCTTAGCAAGGATTTCACAAGCATTTTTTGAAACCATCATTTACCAGAAGGTGAGCAATGAGGTGATGGTAAGAGTGTAGATCCATTAGTGGCAGAGGACTAACTCTCTGGATCCAGCATTACTCAAAGCCATGCAGTATATTTTACTAAAACACCAAACGACCAGAGCTGACCCAGAGTGCTTTACAAGTAAAAAATATGAACGAACAAAACAAATCAAAATAGAAAAAAATTAATGAAATTAATGGATGATGGAGAGTAACAGAATCAGAAAAGGTCAAAAAGTCAAAGTAAGGCATTTCGCCAATGGTGGGATACAAACTAACGTGGAATATAAATGATCACAGATATTTGGAGCACCAACATAAAACAACAGAACAAAACAGGCCGACTGGATTTAAGGCGAGAGTTGAAGACAAAAAGAAGTTGTTGTGATGATGATCTCATTGACCCGTGAGCAGAAAATGGAAATCAGGATGTCCGTAATATATTGTGTATAGCCAATCTATTATGAGTTTAAGAAAGAGTGGAATTTTAAAATAAATCCTGTATTTTTTCAATATGAGTGAGGCAGGACGGAAAGGTGGACTTTTTTGCACCAAATCTGGCAGCTTTGTTTTGGCTTCACAGAGAAGCTGAGGGCTGACAGACACATCTGCCTCCATGGAGCTATAGCCTCGCCATAATTTAGACCAAATAGCCAAAACCTTAGCAACAAACCTGGAAAACAGACCCTAGGCCAGACAAATCACGGTCATTTAAAAGCCAATTGCTCAATAGATGTGTATGATTTATTCCCCACTTCTTCTGCAGCTTTTTTTTATAAGCTTGAATCCCAAAATCCCTGGATAAATGATTCACTCAGTTTTATTCTGTATTTGATTTAGTTCATATCAACCCAGGAACACTAATGCTTTCAAATGTGTATTGCACAGTAAGTCAGTGATTATGCATTCTTTTAATACCAAGGCTTCCTTCAGCTCACTCAGTGCAAGTGAGACCTTTATTCAAATATTTTTTTCAATGTTGGATTGCTATTTTTCTCCATCAGTGTCACAAAAACTGTGGAATTTTAATGTTTCATTGAATGTAGATTATACAATGCAGGAAAAATCCAGGTGCGGACCATGATGTCTGACTGTGAGGCTGCATACAGTCGCTCTCCAGCCATGAGGGCAACACAGAAATCCCCTCTATGCACGTCAGTCGACAGGAAGAGAGAGTTTCCTATGATTCTTGAAACTCTCCAAACTCTCTGTCTGTGTGCTTCTGTGTGTTTAGTCTGCGGAATGTGTGGAGCATGAAGTAGAAATCACTTATGACTCACTGGCAGAGTTTAGCTTATACCTACGCCTGGTTTGTGACAATTTATCCAATCCGAGAGTGTGACTCATCAGTCGCTGGAGATCACACGAGCCCTAACTCTTAAATTCCTAATGAATGATTAATGGTAAAGACGTATAGATACTGTATGCCTTGCTGTGGACAGACCAAGCAGGCAGTTAGAAGTTCACAGAAGTGAGACTAAAAAAATGAAGACAGAGGGAAGGAAAGAGCCTGAAGGCGACTGTGGATAAGAAGGAAAGTTGGGAAACAGGATTCATAAAACTCAAAGTAAACACAAAATAAAAAAAAAAAAAAAAAAACCAAACAGATTTTTTATAAACATATAATAAATGTCTCACGTACAAATCAGTGCTTTTCTTTGAAGTTATTTAGAGTCAAAAGCAAAACTTTTACATAGTTATAGACTCTAGAAAGTGAATAATGAACCATAAAGAGTTATAGTAACACAAAAGCCTGGAAGACTGGAGCCGTGAATTACTGTGTTTCTCACATCAAGAAGCTTTTGCCAGTGATGCATTCACTGCATGCAGGCAGAAAAATGTATAAAATTAGCAGGGCCGTTGAGTTCAGAATCTCCAGAATGTCAGCTCTACACGGATTCAGCAAAACCACTTTCAAATGACCAAAAACTGCCACAGCAAACCCCAAACCTCCTTTTAAGAGACTCCAGAGTTTCCTCTGAACCGGCTGGAGTGTGGGAACCTTTCTCAGCCTGTAGTTACTGAGTTTTTGTGATGAGAATTTCTATGATAGTGCAGATATAACTCTTAAGGCCGTTGCACACCAGGCACATTTTTTGTGCATTTTATTCACAAGTTAATAATATGTTTTTCAAACAGGCATCCAGTCAGTGTGAGCTTTTGCACAAATTATGGAATTTTCACTGATTTTCACTTGGTCCAAGTTTTTTATTTATTTATTTATTTTATTTTTTTTCAGGTCTTGTTTCCTAACTGGAACACATCAAACCAATCAGGATGTGTGTTGTTGACAGTGTGACTTACAAAATATTGAAATGGGTAAATGCAACAAGCTAAGACGGTTTCCTGACTCACTCTAGAATGTTGGAACGCTTCAGGGCCTGTAGTTACTGAGTGTTTGGAAGTTAGTGTGGTTTATTATGACAATTTGGATTAGCTTCAAATGCTGTTTTTAGTTTGAATCAAAGTTTAAAATGCTCTGCTATTGGTTAAAGCCCCACCAGCTCCTTATTTTCTAAAAAAAAAAAAAAAAAAAAATATTTAACCTATTGGATTTCTGTAAAACTTGCTCAAGATAAAAAAAAAGATTTTTTCTTCATGAATGCTTCACAGTTTGGAGATGCATGGATTTCACTAAATATGAATTTAACTTACTACTCATGGTACAGTGCTTTCTAAAGTGCTTTTGATACTTTTGATACGTGCATTGACATTAATGTTCTACAGAAAAGAACATGAGTTAGACTGTTTCTACCGTTTTCCTTTTCCAGTTCCCGTCTTCCAGCTAGCAGGGAACGTTCCCACAACTTTGGCTAATGTTCCCTTCAACTTACGATTATGTTTTGGAAAAAAGATATTTTCATCTAATGTTTGGACGTTTTAACGTTTTAAAAAGGTTTATTATTTCAAATGTTCTTCTAAGTTCCTGCAAGGCTATTCGTTAACTACAAAATAAAGTTTTAGTTGCAAAGGACGTTTTTAGGCTGTTATTAGGCCTCCCATTACGGTACGGTTTTTTTTACAAAAAGGGTCTTGTACTATGATATGTTCATTAAGATAGAACATTTTGTCCGCAACATTCTGGGGATGTTGGAGGGATGTTGTTTGGATAACCGATCGTACAATGTTCTTAAATAAAACATTCCCACAACATTTGAAAAAATGTTTTGAGGATGTTTGTGAGACCTGAGGTGTTGTGACATTTCGTATAAAACGCTCCTTTAACGTGATGCAATAACCGGATAAGACCGGACGACATACTGTTATGAGTGTCCTGCTTCCCTTGGCAGTTTACTCGTAGTTCAATGTTCTGAACATTTTAAGAATGTTTTTTTGAGAATGTTATTCTACCTTTAAGAAAAACATTCTCACCTTCTGTTTTTGAAGGTTATCACCAAACACTTTTAGAATATTTTGGAGGATGTTACCCTATCTTTAAGAAGAACATTCTGGGAGCTAAACAAAAACTTCCTAAAAACATTGCTTGAACATTGCATTGTAACATTCTCAGAATGTTCCCTGAACCAAACTTTTCTAGCTGGGTTGTTATGGCTGTCGGTTTGTTTCCCTGTCTGTGTGAGTGGGTGTGTTTGTGGGTGTGAATGGTTGGTGTCCCTGCAGGCTGGCTGGAGAAACCCCCTCTTCTTGGTTCCCGCTCACGTACCTGCTGCTTTTTCCCTGTTTGCCATCATCCACTCCCTCCTCTTTAAAAGCCTGGATCTTCTCACCACTAGTTGCCAGATTGTTTTGTCACCAGACTGGTAGAGTCTCGTTTTGCTCACATTGCCTTATTGCCTGTAACATGGAATTATGTCGCTTTTCTTTTTTTTTTTCTTTGCCTTTTTTCCAAGGATCACCAGTTTGCCTGCTCCAGCCAGCCTGCAGCCTTCTGTTAATTGAAGTTACCAGATTTTTTCCCAGATCTGTCATCTTTTTGTTACATTTGGAATCAATTCTTTTTTTCTTTTTACCTTTTGACTCACTCGTGTCTGCATTTGGGGTTCAACTAGCATTCGGCATTGAGCTTAACAGTTAACAGATGGCTTATGAATACAACTCAAATTTTATTTGCACGATTCAAGACTCAAAGTCACAGGATTCTTGGCTAACACAGGAAAACCCCAGTGAATGATAGGTGCACTGGCCACACATAGTAAACCCGGTATCTCCCTCTCAGTGCAACTTGCAGCCTCATAACTATCAATCAAACATCTGTGGATGTCTTTAAGCTCTGAATATTTCAAGCCTCACCCAATGACAGTTTCTTTTTTGTTGCATTATACTCTGAAGTATTTCTGCTCCGCTGTTTACCATCTGTAGATCAATTTGACAACTGATGCACTTCGCACGCTCTCCAGTTATGTCACCTGAGTGAAGTAAACAGAAGTGAGGGAGCAGGAGATGTGATCTACAGTCAAACACGACAGCATGAGAAAATATTAATAAAATAAAGTTACAAAAGCCCCCACTGGCTCATTCACAGGGAAGCAAGGCATCAATAATGCAACACTCTACAGAGTTCCAGCGGAACACCTTCTCCTAGTACTTGGGGAGATAAACAAAGCCGTGGTGGTAATTGGATGTTTGTGACTGTGTGCCTAAGGTTCGACCTGAGAGTGTGAACACACACTTTACTTGGTGGTAAACACACCAAGGCCCAAGGTCGGATGCTTGACGTCAGCATCCACTTTGCTTCTCTGCTGCTTGGAATCACAAGGTTACGCACATTCATACATATAAATCCCTTGTGCACATACTGTACGTATATATATACCCATTATATCCTGCAAAGATGCTCCCTAATCCTTTCTTTCTCCATGTGCTTTTCTCCCTCTTATACAAAAACACATTATCTTAATCCATACACATGTGATGAACGGTATTGTTCTGTCTGTTGTCATAGTACAACAGACAGAACATAGTGTCATAGTACATTCCATATAAAAAACAATTTTTAAAACAATATGCAAACATTTACTTTATTGAGTAAGGAATGTTTTGGATGTGCTGTGACCTATTCATGACTGTGAAAAAAAAGCATGGTGGGGTGATGATGCAGGACACACACAAACACACAAACAAGTTTCATATTAATTATACAGCTATTAAAAGTAATGGTTCACAAGTTTAGGATTTGACCAGTTTTACCACAAGGTGTCTGCTTGTGCTGGCTTAAGTGCCGTGTTGTATGATGGGAACAGCATCCCTGAGTAACCATATAGCTGTAGCCTCAGACTGTAATTAAGTGGCAAGCAGTTGTGATGTCACCCATAAGCATCTGAACTCACACTTTGAAGCTCAATTTTATAGTGAGTGAATGATCATTTAAATTGAAGTGAACACATTAAATGAACTCAGATTTAATCCAACTTGAAAACTTAAGTTTGAGTTAAATTAGGTGACTTGTTTGCTATCATTTAAAGTATTTGGATCCAGTGCACCATGGGGTACCATCAAAATATTAAATATTTGTTCTTTTAATGCAAGGACAAGAGCTTAAATATATGAATTAGCATTACTGAAACCTTAACAGTACCCTAACACTACCTTTAACACGTACCCCAAATTGTAAAGCACCTAGCAATCCTGGTTAAGATCAAAGTATAACTCAGCTTATTATCATCAATATTAGGGTTAGGTTAGGGTTAGGGTTTAGGACCTTGTCTGACAAGCACTGACAGGACCAGTAGTTCTAGTGGAGACCAAAACCTGGTCCTAAGACAGAATCTAATTTCTGGGCTAAATTTAGGGCTAAGATTTAGGTATTAAATGATTTTTATGCTGTCCAAATGAATTCAAGTCAATGCAATGTCGTAGTGCGTGTGTCACAGAGCAGCCACTCAAGGTATAGATACGTTTGCTGCCTGATAATGGTTAAAACAATGTTTTAGTCAGAACATGTGGCTTGAATATTAATAATCACGGTATATTTATGTAAAATCTTTACCAAAGTGCTGAACAAGCTTAAAGGGATAGTTCATGTTTTTTGAATTGTTGTTGTATGAAGTGCTGGCACATTATTACCACTGACTTTGCAGAGTACGCTGCTGTCTCCATGAATCAGCCAGGGACAAGGACAGTGGCTCTTACTGATATCATGGCAGCCAGCAGGGACAGAAAGAAAAACTGATTTTAGCCTCTTACGTAAATAAAACCTACACATGTTCAACAGACACTCTAGTGAGTGATGTGAACGGCTCATGCACAGCTGCTCCTGATAGCGCTGGCTGTGCAAACCATTTTAAAGTTATGGATACAATATGTAATGTGTGCAAAATATATGGCATTCTCTTAACAAGACAAAACCTGACCCAAATGTCTATCTGTATTGCACAAATGTTTTTGTGAATTTTTATAAATTGATGACATAATTTCAAACTTGTAAAGGAGATACTGTAAACCATCCACAGGTTTATACATGCATACATTTTATATGTTTGTTTGCGGCAACATAGATTTATATCTAGAGATTCCTGGCCACCAGTCTGCCATCACTTAAGCTGTTTTGGATTGTGCAGAGAGCGACGCTTCAAATCATTTTTCATGGTGCACAAACACATCATCTCTAGTAAGAGTCTTGTCAAAGACAGAAATCTTGCAGCTGCCTGGGAACAGCCTCCATAAAGCTATAGCAATAATGAACGGTGGTGAAAGATTTAATTGTTTCCTATCATCGGGCTTTCCCTCCCTCACCAGTATCTTGTTGAATTCTAATCAGCTATTTACATTTCTCAGCCCTGTAAATGGATAAAACATTCTATATAAAGTGTTCTGAAACTGACAGAATTAGACCAGCTAGTGACATTAGCTTGGTAAATAAACACAAAATAAAAGACTGCAGTTTTGCCGAGCATCTTAATCATTTTCAGACTTCATCAGTTGGAATGTAAGAGATCTAAGCAGCAGGATTGTTGAGTGAGAAACTGTTTCTTTCCTGAGATCTGTTGCTTTCTGCTCTTGATATGCTGTGGAAAAATTCAAAGTAATATTAAGCATGAATTTATGCAGTGGCAAAGAACATCTTCCAAGTGGTGGAGACAGTTTGAAGTCATTGTGCTTGCTGACAAATGTGCCCTTGTTACTTCCATGGCTCTCTAAGAGACATGGGAACCAGATGAGATTTCACACTGGTTCAATTTAATCCCATCTGTGTGGCATGCTTGCCCACTGATTCACCCCTGCTCACTGCTCTCTATTGAAAAACACATTTAGGCAATAAATCAGAATTTAGTCTCATGTTGTAGAGACTCTGGGGCACTTCCTTTATTTAGGATTGATCCACGTCTCGGTATCAGATCTGCTTATTATGATTTCTCCTCTAATCAGAGTGCGGTTCTATTTACTCCCACAATCCAATATACTTAGGTAACACATTTCTTTGTTGACTGAGATCACAATACGTGCCACTAATTAGTGTTACTTTTATGTTTTGTTAAACGTATTGATGAGATCTGGCTGCATCTGACCCACCAAAACACAAACCTTTCCTCTGTTGGGCTTTACCAAATTAAAACAGTTCTAAACAAGACCTCAGCTTTTCTACCATTCCAGCAATCAAAAGCAAAACAAGATGCTGAAGCTGCAGAAACACTTCCCAGATGTTGGTCATTAAGTGTAAGAGACTGGCTGTATGGTCTGATCATTCTGTTGCTGCTTGTGCTGAGCACATGAATCATAAAATCCAGTATAATGCTCATCAGCTTCTTATGACTATGCGACAAATGTACCGAGTATGAAACCAAAACAATATACATACTTTTAATGGCATCTGTTGGGTTCGAGTAGAGACAAGCGGACTGTACCCAAACACATGTTAAATGGCTTAGTCTTTTCAAATGATTTCCATGTGAATTTCCACTTTGGCAATACTTTCTTGTATGCCAGTGTTTGTGTTTTGAACATTTTTGGGGTCAATAGTGCATGTACTGGATTATTTTACAGCCTGCGCAGATTTTTGCTGGGCTGCAATATTTTTCTTTTCTTTTTTATGTCATGTGGAAGAACATCCAGGAACCTGGCATGAGAAGTGAGAGTCTTACTGGTTTCCAGTCTAAGTCCCCTGCATGTACCTGTCATCATGTCTTTCAGGTGGAGAAAATGACACGATGTACTGGACATCATGTAACGCAGTCCCTGGAAGGGAATGTCCAATCTACTGTTGTCATGGCCATTTGCAGAGGCTCAACAGGGTCTTGGACGTCAGTAGGCATCTACGAGAAAACCTTGAGGGGTTATTTGAGTGTGGCTTCTCATTGCTGCATGTTGGCTGTGAGGAAAGAAACCAAATCGTGAGATAAATTCATACTGAGGCACACAGAGCCGCGAGGACAGCTGCCTTAACCCTCCGCCCTGCCAGAGAAAACAAAACAACACAATGCTACATCCCACGTGCATAAAGAGGACAGAGGAGTCACATGCTGCTGTGATGTGATGTTGCAGAGATTTGATGAAATATGATGGCCATCATCTTGTTTAAATTTTCATTGTGTATTGGACCATCTCATGCCTTTTAGATAAACTATTTTTAACTGTAAAAGTAGAAAATATTACAATACTATTGTTTCATATGTTTACTGTACACTGGCCATGTTATGATGATTAACCTTAGCTGACACTTTTTCTTTTACTTTTACCATCTTAATATTTCAAGATGTTTTTTTTCTTAGAATTTTAGATAACTATTGCAAATAAAACACACATGGCTAATGGAGCTTTACCCATGTTTAACCCATGTTGGTGGGAGATCTACATCAACTATTTTGAATGGTTTTCTCATTTGATTATTATTTATTTTTCCAAAAATTACAATTTTTGTTTTCTTTTAGTTGAGCAACTCTTTGACCGCTCATTTAAATCTTGTTCTACTCTACCATCAGTAGTGCATTACACACCCATGGTTGGGATTCAGTGGTTTAGAGAGAGAAAATGTTCGCTACAGTGTAAAGAATTGATTAACTGGGATCAATAGCACAAATGTGTCCATAAATGAAAGCATATTTTACTCAGTTTAGAACCAGCACAGCATGTCATCCTTTGAAGCACAGCTGTGTACCATGTTTTTTTTTTTTTTTTTTAAGACAGAGGAGGGAGATTTACCCTGAGCCAAGAGGTCCATCTTGGGGTTCTACATTTACTGTACACGAATGTCCAGTGCTGAGTACTACAGTATGTTTACCTTATGGTCGCTTGAACATACTGAGTGAATATATCATCTGCTTTGTGCGAAGATGTGTGGAAAGTTCTTCTCACAATGTACACATACACACAGAGGAGCAGGTGTGCGTAGACTCACACAGGCTCATGTACACACATGGTTGCCGATAAACTAACATGTTAGTCTAGCAGGAACATTTGGGCCTCTGTATTTAGGTGTGGGGTTAACAAATCACTCTTTGTGGACCTGCACATCAAACATTCCCATGAAGGCAGAGTCTGGGTGAACGCTCCATGGAACACTGGCAGTCCATTTCCACGTCTGCTTGAGCCCTGCCTGCCTGTCTGTCTGCCTGTGTGTCTGCCTGTCTGCCTGTGAATGGGAGAGAATGCAGGGCTGGCCTCTAGGCTGAGCTCTACTGTAACGTTTATGTGAGCATGTGTGTGAATGTTGCAAGGTGTGGGACGCTAATACGCACCTTTGCAGAGTATGACTAGAGGTTTAGAGGCATTCTGTGAAGCAGGCTGAAAGAATCCTTGACATAATTACACAGTCAGTCAGGGCTAAAGAGAAGGTTCCCAATGAGAGGAGGACAGGCAGGTCAGTGTGAAGAGAGGAAACCAGACTGCCAAAAAATGAGACGTTGTTGACTAAACATCTGTGGGGTGTGTGTGTGTGTGAACGTGTACTTTTATTTGTTTCCTCTTCAGGGCCTTTTCTGGCATAAATACTGACCTTGTCAGGACCAGGAGTCCCAATGCAGAGCAAAACCTGGTCCTAATGTGGCAGAACCTCATTTCTGAAGAAATGGAGTGAACGGAGGTCAGTGCAGGGTCCTTAGAAGGATACCTGTGCAAACCTATGTTTGTGTTAATTTGTTGCAAATAAAAATGCAAAGTTTGATGCTTATTGCTTTTTGCACTTACTCCCCCTCTCTCTTGAGTCATTTTTATTTTCTCTCTGAGAAACAGATATTAAAAAAGAAAGAGGAGAAGATATTTCATTATGAAAACATGCATTTCTAATGGTCAATAAGGGATGTGGAGAATTTATTATAAATTCTTAGTCTTTAAACTCTAAATATTCATAAAGTATCAAATTCAGATAACATCATAAGTGATGAAACAGAATACCCAGAAAGAGTATGATATTCCTTATAACAAGTCCAATAGTCTTTGATTTAGCTCCACAAGTTCCTTTAACAGTAATGCAGTTTTCAGCAGGAATAACTGAGGATAACTTTATATCTGTAAGACACACAGGCCTTTGTTTCAGTACTGCATATATGTATATTTGCTTAAGTGATAGAGTATTAATGCAATTACTTTCCCTGCCTTTGCTGCCATGATAATATTTACCTCTGCCTGCATATCCTCATAATTTCTGTTAATCCAAAGCTAATACATTTACCACTGAACTGCTTGTATGTTTGTTGCTGCTATTTCTTCTTGAAAATGTTGTTTTTATTGTACAACCTTTTGTTACTTTTAGCCATGTTATGATAGGGTTGAAAAAGTCATTCTGTCATGTGAGCACTGGACTTCAACACCAGAACTCAGGTCACCAGGTTAAACAAGCTGATCAGTCAAACATCATTTAATTTGATTGATAATGCATTTAGTACAGACATGTCCAGCACAAGACAAGTAATTTGAATCCCTAAGTTTTCATTTTTCCTTGCAGACATCAAGTTGAGTTTAAACCTGTGCAAAACTGATTTTTATGACATAATATTGGCAAGTGTTTAGTGCTAATTAGCAAATGTTTGTATCCTTACAGACTATACCATAAATAACATGGTACCTGCATGAGTCTGTTTTCATTAGAGGGTTTAATGACATCAAGTCATGCTTATAATTAGTATCCATCAGATCAATTAATCTGTTGGTCTACAGTTTGGTAAGTTTTTTTTTTAGATTGCCATTACATAAATGTCAAATTAGATAATCACATTTCCTCGGGCTATTACTTCAGAGATGATAAGAAAACTGAGCCCAGCTAATAAAGTGCTGGTGCCTTCATGAAGTCTGACAAACTACACTGTCAGCTTTGATGACAGTTGAGAGGTTCTGCCCTGAGGCGATGTTAAATGAAATTTCTGAGTGCAAACTGATGAACACTAACTGCATGGTGAAGACAAATATAGAAACGAATGACATGAAAAGACATGTACATGTTGGACCTCTGCCTCCACCATCACTGCTCCACATCAGCGGCTCATCAGTGAAATGCTGACTGGATGAACAGTGATGCATTTCTTGTGGCATTTCATGAGCAATTGAATCAGAGCCATTTCATGCAGGACTGAGCTGTCGTGATCCTATTTTGTATACATTTTTTTCATGTACTGTACATGAGACCAAACAGTGCAAAAGTTGGTTTTGTTTGTGTAGAAAAATGAAAAACACTGCTTAAAAAGCTTCCAAGACCAACTTTTAAACCCTCCATCTAGTATGACTGGTGTACTTTATCTGCTTTGATATTAACACAAAGACCATAAATCATCCTAACATTTTGTTTATAGCCTTTTAAACTATTAAATAATGTAGCGTGCCGCCAAATGGTTAATATGTGTAACTGCAAAGGACAAAGGAAATCTTATATAAGGGCTCTGTAAGAAGATATGATACATTGTTTAATGTAGATGGTTCACAGGAGGAGTATTGTGAGTGTGTGGAAGAGTATATGTGGGCATGGTTAAGTTTTCCATCCGTTGAATGAACTTAAAATATCACCCATTCATTTTCCCTATGGCAGTCATTTTTGACCTCAAAATTCAATGCAAGAGGTGATCGGCTTAGTGTAGAGGATATCAGGAGGTATCAAGGCAAAACATTAAAAAACACAGCATTAATGCTCTAGGAAAGTTTTAAAATAAGTCAGATTAGACCGAACACTGGAGAAATGTTAAAAAAGATATTCCCATGCTACAGACAATAATAGTGGTAGAATTAAGGCAATCTCTAATCCATGGCTGTTGTTAAAACTTAACTGGCTTACAACACATTGCTCTAAACGCAATTGACAGTTATTTTACAGTCGCCTTGATGTTCAGAGTTGTCCTCCACAGTGTTAATAATCTTGCCTCCACTCAAAGCCTTAACACAATGGATTAATTTCTCTTCAGAGAATAGATCAGAGTGTTGCCAAATAAACATGGGCCAGCAAACTGTAGAGGGAGAACTATTCTCTCTGAGCCCATGAAAAAGGGAAGATTTATGAGATGGTTACATGTGCCAAAGGGAAGCCACTCACTCTCACACTCTTCTCCACAGTCCGTCAACCGACATGACTACAAGGATTTTATACATCACCCTGTCCGTTGACTCTCCTCTACGTTAGATCACACTAACAGACATGCAGGACTCCGTCATGCAGCAGGTATCCTTAACTTTGGCGTCCCACAAAGACTTTTAGAGACAAACTTGTCTCCACCGAGCTAAGAATGTTTAAATGGGGAGTGGGGCTGGACGCACTTCCTCCATTTTAGAGTCAAACTGGCAAGATGAGAACATCTATAATACGTGGCTTTAATGATGGATGAATCATCTCTATCCCAATGGGACTGGTCTCCTAACGGATGACATTCCGTCCATTCTCTTCCCAAAGCATGAGGTGTCAGTGACAGTGCTGGGAGGTAGCCACACAACACCTTTTAGAGATTTTGGACTGATGTGTTAGGAACTGTGCTAAAATAAGCAAATGACTACCCTGATCAGGGTGTGTTGCTTTGGATCCCAGTGAGATAATGAAGGAGTACATCCATGACAACTAAGACAGAA
This sequence comes from Brachirus orientalis, assembly GCA_016785285.1. Lineage (NCBI taxonomy): Eukaryota > Metazoa > Chordata > Actinopteri > Pleuronectiformes > Soleidae > Brachirus > Brachirus orientalis. The sequence continues at coordinate 5,007,343 of JAFBJR010000425.1, forward strand.
TTATACAGTATATCTTAATTTATCACAGTGGCAATCCTGTTATCATCTGTCATGGCAGTTTCTGTTTTAGTTAGAGTAGAGCTGAGACTCTTCTTTAACAAAATGATATGACAGGAATCTTAGGGTAGCACATGTTTGACTTACAGTTTGAAGATAAGATGTGGCTGCTGCTTGTTTCCTTATGAGGTTATTTTTTCACTTGCTTTGCTCGCAGGATCACAGAAAAACTACTTAAAGGTTTACTGTGTAATGGTGAGACCTTATTTTGCATGTCACACATAGAAAAGATGTGGTTTTCATTTGTTTGCATGATAAACATCCCCTTCTAAACGTGAAAGGACAGTTCTGAACGCACCAACACTGTTGTTGGCTGTGGTAATGTAAAATTAGAATTTTATATCTGCCAGATTCCATGATTCATGGTTTTTTTTTTTAATGTAATGGAATGATGCATTGAACAATTACAGTGAGCTAAATGATGATCATTTTTACATCAAATACCTACACCAATTATAGGATCACTACTGGCATTAATTAGGGTTCTGTTCAAGGTTTAAGAGAGCCAGGGTTGTGCTATTGTTCAAATGTAAGGGAACTACCTGACACTTTCACCTGTAGAGGCATCTTTAATTTCTGAAAAATATTTGAATTATTTTAATACTGACTACATATTTCCTGTATTTTCTGGTTATAAGAGATTGAGAAATAATTATTTACGGTAATTTCGGCATAGCTTAAACAATCAGCCTAATTGTGGTTTTGCACAATACTTTTTAGAGAAATATTGACAATATAAGCTTCTCTTACACCAGTTTTCCAGTTCTCCAGCCCAACAGATATCCCATCGAACCTACAAACTCCTTGATGTCATCTGTTTGGATGTTTCTGCTTCACTCTGGTGTTTACGTAAGAGTGGTTACAAAAGGAGGGTTTTATGTTCTGTCTGTGGAATCTGGAACTTCATCAGGGAATTTTTAACAAACAATGCAAAGCACTTTGAAGTGCACTAATTTGCACGTTTTGGAGGAAACGCCATATGCGTGCTGGTTTTGGAATGACGAATGTCTTGAACCTATTAACACAGTTGGTGAGAATGAAGATCTGCATCTCATATCAAAACAGCATTTCATTGTGGTTTTAAGCAGTATGAAATCCATATGGTGAAAGGTCTGGTCTGATTTTCGTAAACAAATGTGACTGAACTGTTGGGTTCAAGCTCCTCATAAAAGCATGCTGGGCCTATCTCTGTCAGCTGCTGTCAATGATCGGCTGTCCGTGTCATCTGCCAACAAAGTGCACTTAAGCGCCACTGTGTTTTTCACCATCCAGTACTTTGTCCATGTGCATGAATTTCGACTCTCTCTTGCTGCTTACAGTGCAATGGTCATATTTCATTGAGCAGCTACCTGTCCACATTCCTATACTGCAAAGAGTAATCAAAATATTCAGCTTTCTCTGTTGAGTAAAAGTGTAATGTTCAGTGATCAGGCTGAGGAGAAGTTCACGGTGAATACAAAATTTTAACTGATGGACAGAGGCTGACTGAGAATAAGACTGAGATCTTGTGTGGTACAGGTGAAGTGGTTTTGAATATTGGTTTGCAAATGTTTTGTGCAACATAGAGGATCCATGTGGACAAAACGAAACATGGCTCACGCTGTCCCCTCACGAAGGACACTGCATTGGAAAATGTTATGTCTCCTCAATCAAACATTGTGCAAATGTCAGGTTTTCATCAAAGAACATTTTCAGAAAGTTTCATATTTATCATTAATCATAAAAATAAATGACAGAAAAAAAAGATGGAACAGCTAAAGAAAAGACAACGTAGATTTAAAAAAAGAAATTTCAGCATAAAGCTGAAATAAATTAATGAACAAAGGGTTGAAGGATCACTTTTGCCAGGCATATGTTTTAATTGCAAAATGTCTTAATCTTATTCACTGTGTAAATTAAGGTCTGTGATGGACTGTGACCTGTCCATTGCGTACCCCACCTTTCACCCTGTGTCAGCTGGGACTTGCTCCAATGGCCTCGGACCCTCAAGTGGAGGATAAAGCAGTAGATAATGAATGAACGAATAGATTAAGAATGATCCTCATTCTGTCTTTATCACTACAGCATGTCACCAGAGGCTAAATGCCTCTCACTCCTCTGACTCACATCCTCACAAATTCATGACAATGACAACATCAGCCATTACAGAGGAACTGACGACGACACCAAACGTCACTCGGGGAGACAAAGGTGAAGCAGCAGATATTAATAACTACCAGATTGTATGAGAGACATGTGGCCCATGACTCGACACCATTGACCCTAATGACGTGTGTCAAGGGGCATAAATCACAGCACAGACGCTTATCAGAGTCTATGGAGAATGTGAAATCCTAGTGAGTGCTGGAAATACGAGTAAAGCTGATGAGAGGATGAGACGGCCAAAAGATTTAACACTGACATAACCAACATGCATCTCAAGGCTGTGCACTGAGCAAAACCATTTCAACCAATTAAATACTCTCTGGGGTAGATTAAAGTAACCATGGCGCTATTTTATTTATCATGTGATGCACACATTCCTGCCAATGGTTTCATACTGTTGAACTCATGAGATGGTGTCATCAGGTGGCAATAATGTATCAACAATCACTGCCATGTGCCACTGAAGGCAGGAAAGTGGACTACAGGCTAATGTAGATGACTGTAAAAAAGTAAACAATAAATTCTATGAATTGAAGGAAAATAACATGAACACATTTGCGAGAGGATGGCTATGCAGAATGCATTTCAGTGACTAACACCACATACAAAAGGACATTGGACACCTTAAGCTTTCTATAGCATTTTGCTTAGTTGTTGTATTGTCATTATTTGATATGTTACATTATATGTTATTATTATAACATTTAACAATTCAATTATCATTGTTTATTTACATATATTTAAATGTGTCTTTAAATTTAAATATTGATTATGTTGAAAACCATCAAACCAAACCAGTGAGCTGAAAGACATAAAAACTGAGGCTGGACATAAAAACAGCTGAGGAAGTGTTGCATCATAGTTCTCTGACAGTTGTTCATTATCACCCTGTTCATATTAGACAAACTCAGTAAATCCATTTATTATATATATGTATATGTTTATTACATTTAAAAAAAGGTAAAAAAAAGGCTGTTAAGAAATCAGGAAAAAAAAACACAACAGCCCTTCATAGACAATCACACTTATGTCCTATCCTGGGCTTGTTTTTGTCATGAAAATCCCATTAGAAGATTGGAATCCATTTGTGCCGATAAAAACCCTCCACATACAGTTTGTCTGTAAAATCTGCAGTGCAACATTTTGGTCAAATTCCATGGAAAAACATCAATTGTAATTAGGGGTTACATCAGCATGGGGCGGATGGTTTCCTCCTCCACATGGGGACCCAATTTATGGTCGAATACTGAGGTTAAAATCACAGAAAAAGTGAAGGCACAGCTGTCAGACTGGCTCAGACAGGACAACATGGATAGAATGGAGAACACACAGGGTGGTACGGCAGCGGAGGTTTTGCTATAGCATTGTCTTGGACTGCTGCCTGCATATTTGATCGTTCCTAGAGGGCCATACCGAACAGTGTGTGTGTGTGAGAATCGCTTCTATAGGCTGGTCCATTCAGAGTAGATCACTGCTATGAAATGAAAGCTTGCTTCTTGTTTGGACCTGCATGCCCCATAACACAGGTATAACATACAGAGGATGTGGCACATAACTATTGCGTACAGTGCGACACAAAACAAGAAAAAGAGAGCTATATACAGTTTCATATGATACGTATAATCTTGGGGATTTTGGTGACAGAATTAAATGACAGGGTGCACATCCGTACGAAAAAAAAAAGATTACGCCAAAACCTCTCATATAACGCTGAGCAGTTTTTACTCATCCAGACATCATGAAACACTGATGAGCCAAAGACGGCACAGGAATGTATCTTTACTCCATCTGTGGAGGTAAGTACAATATGTAGAGTCTTGGGGCGTGGCAGGCTGTGTGTAGGTCAGTGTCCGCACCAGCAACACTGTAATTATAACTAACCTGAGTAAATATTTGAAATTGCCCAAAATGGGAATTAAAGATGAAAGGAGGATTTAAAACCAGCGAAAGTGTAATTACATCAGTGCCGTGCCCTTTGAAGCCATATTGCACGGTACTGCTGAGGTCACATAAGGATATGTTCTGTGGCAATAAGTACCAGCAAAGCACGGCGCTATTCAAGGTCTCATAACAGGAAACATGCAAAAATTGGACTGGGGTTAGCAGTCTACAGAGTCTGCATGCACACATCTGTGAATTAACAACCAGGGGCTACAGCGAGACATTCACAAAAAAATAATAAAATAAAATACGCCTGAAATGAAATACTGTCCTCATAGCTTGCTTTAACTGATCTCAGGGTAAAACACTTCCTGTAGGATGTAAAAGTAGAGGGCGATGGCGTGTCTCACAGGCCACCAGGAGTGAAATAGAAATAAATATATGTGACATGTTATTCTGTGATAATTCTTATGTATACAAAGATTTTGTTTTAAAATATACTGCTGAAATAACAGGGACTGGGGAAATGTTTTAACATAAAGGATAGCAATTTCAGAACAACACAGTGATGAATTGACCATAATGAATTATGTCCTGTTAGAGGGTTGAAGAGTTTTAGACTTTAAACTGTATGTCACAGATTTGGCATCTGCGGTCTCACATTTCCTCCGTCTTTCTGTCTTTAATTAGTGACCTCACAGGTCAACCATCCTGCCAAGACTTGTTGAACTGTAGGTTCCTCCAAGGGATTTGTTCTTCATCCAATACTTGCCTACAGGTCTGTATTTTACCTGTGCACTAAATCATGTATGCTGCTTGACATTTAGTTCAATGCTTTGGGGAACCTTGGAGCATTTTTAACATGTTACATAAATCTATAAGGAGGTCCAGGGTAAAAATTAAATAATACAGTATGTCCCCATATCCCCTCAAACAGTTTTCTGTGAACAAGTATATATTTGTACAGGGAGGGTCAATGAACAGTCAACCTCTAAATCGGTGCATTCATCTTATGGTGTGTGGCCCCTGCTTATATACAGTACACTGCATGAATGTGTATTAGTTTGAGTGACAAAGAATGGAAGAAAAAAAAGTTTGTCTTCAAAAAGCTGGAATCGAAAACAGCAGCACATTCTTTGCTGTATGATAAGATATTCACTCAGAGGAAGTTTGAAGACAAGCAAATGACAAATGAGAGGAACTGGTTTGAAAACTTGGAGAGGTTCAGCTGTATTTTACCACGTTTCAAACAGGGTGTGCAGAGATGAGAAACAGCCTTCAGTTAGAGTAATGCCGATGAGCCAGTGGATCGAACACAAAGGGAAAGAGGAAAACACTGAGCGTCAAACAGAAGAGATGGACAGGAGTTATAAAAACAAAGTAGGAATTATGATTGTAAGAAGCAAGGAAAAGTAAATGGAAATCAAAAGACTAATACACATGCTTGTGAACAATAATAAATGATGAAATACTTAAATGGAAAGAAAAGACATTTATTGACTTGCAGATCGAATTGATGACGAACAAAGGTAAAATAAAGTGATGCAGAGAATGAGGTAGAGCAGCACTAAAAGCTTTTTAAAATGACAGAAAGAAAGATGAAATAATGAACAGGAAGTTGTGCGACAGGTTACTGGCACATGCGCGGTTCCAGAACTATTTACTGAACTAAATCATAAATTATTACAAGACACTAAAAGAAACCATTGTCTCATAAAACATAATGCTTGTTATACAAGCTATGAACTTTAAAAAAAAAAAACAAGGTCCAGTAGGAGACATGTGCAATCATGGCGACAATGTCTCTGTATTTTCAATGAGATTCATCTTCACTATGAAGACCCAAAAGTCACTACAGTACAATACTCAGTTACTTTAAAGTAAACTGTGAGTTGCCCATAGGAAGTAGTGAACCTGAGACAAAACAAAAATATACTGTATATGCAAAAGATGTAAATAATTTGAAGTTTTCAGTCTTTCAACACTTCTGCGAGCTCAGTTTCGCTTTGTCCGACCAATTTCTCATCTTTCATGGATGATCACAAACAAGCTGTTCTCATTCAAGTGGTATTAATATCAATAAGTCCAACTGGCAGGCATCTTCACAGAGATGCCAAGTTTTTGTTGAGGAAATGTCACAAAGCAGAAATTCTTCTGTCCGAGGCATTTTAAGGGACTTAAGGACTCCCTTTCTGTTTTCATGTGAGATTTGTATTTTCATATATTTGGGGTGATTAAAATTTGTTCTACACTGCATGATTTTTCTAACGGATTGTAAATTGCTTTTATATTATGTGAGTTTTTTATTTGCAAGATTTTAAGGGTGCATTTTATGTGCATGTGTGCTACATTTTCATAACTAATTACCTTCATCAGGTTGAGCTAAGGAGGATAACACAGTCCTGAGGGCCAAACGATAGGGTACTGCAGTACTTTTGCAGTATTACTGAGTGTTACTGAACACTACAGGTGATTCCCTGCAGCAAGGAGTTGGTTACATGGATCTGCATTTATGTACACTGTATGTATTACTTCTGGGATGTTCTATTTCTAAAAATAAAGAGAAAAGTGACAACAGTGAAGATGGAAATGAAGAATATTGCATTCAAATCTGGTGGCACCACAGCAGGTTAGTAAGTACATGCTGCAGAATTATGCTATGCTATTGTCAGACATCATGGCTTACTATAAAATACAGGTAAAAAGTAAACTTCCACAAAAATCTGACTGATTTGAGTTTGATTTATTTATTTATTTTTTTACTTCAGACCAAGTATTTGGCCCACAGGCACCTACATATACCTTCATCTGCTGTATGACGGGGATCATGAAGGAGTGTTGTATGAGTGGGTCATAAATGAAAACACATGTAGACTCAGGTTAAAGATACCTGTATCTACAAAAATGTTCTCTTTATATATATATAAAGAGAACATTTTTATACATTTATATTTATAATACCTGCTGAGGAAATACAATGATTTCATGTAAGAGAGAATTTTACGGCAGAAGATCCCTGTTCAAGGACTCTTCAAGTAAAGAAAATCCTAAACCCTTCTTTCATCCTGCCATCAACAATATTTTTTTGATCTTTAATGATTATGAAGTGTGTCATACCTGTCAGTTAGTGACAGGTATGCCTTGGAATTAATCTGTTTGGTTCATGTGAAATGATTGATCCAGTTTGTTACAGTGTTGTGAAGGCTACAAACAATGTTCACTTCAACTCCCCACTTCACACTCTCATGTCACTCCATGTATAACACCTTAAGCTTTAAATCTGTTTAATTAGACTGGATTGTTATTTGGATGACTTCCCATGACAATTTGTTTCTCACATTTGTGTCCTGATTGGGACAAATTGTGTAACTTTAGTGATCTCTTAACTTAAATTACCACCAGACTCAACTGAGAGAACATTACACCTGCAAAGCATCAAAGTGTTTTTATTTTCATTGTGAGCAGGCTACCATGCTTGTCTTGGTATTCAGGTCAAAACTCTGATTTGCGTCAGTCTCAAAGAGCCTGAGATAGTTTTGAAAATTAATGCACATCTGGTTTGGCTAATCTTTCCGAAACGTCAATTAAAGTGAAAACTCTGCCACCAACTAACTAATACTACCAGTTACTCATAAAGTAGAATAAAGCAATGATTTCAAACCTTCTTCCATCCACGCACAGCATTAAATTTGTGGCAGCCTTATAAAAGTCCATTGTTGCAATATAAAAGAACAGCATGGAGAATAGTTTCTCATCCTGATTATGTGGTGTGCTCACATGCATATCAACATTTTCCTTTGTGATAAAGGAAGAACACTCACACTTTTAACATCTTCATAGAAAAAGTATGTTTTCTTTATGGTGTAGTTTCCAACCAACTCCTGATGGAAAACTATAAAAATGCATGAGTAATGAATGATATGTGGTAATTATCTTTCTGTCTGGTGAGCCAAGGCTGGTGGAAACTCATGTAAAACTCCCAAATGAAGAATTATGAAGTCATGCATTAACCAACACAATGCAATACTTTTTGGCACCCCTTTAATTTCAAGATGAATGTGTCATTTACTGCCACTTAGTTTTCACAAAATTAAAATTGATTGATTGAATTATTTGGTCAATTTCGTTAATTATGGTGCAGACAAAGGGTAGTCAGTCACTGCTTACTTATTTATGAACTGAAATCACTTTTAAGGTAGGTCTCAACAGGGGAGCTGAGGGTAATGTTAAAGCTGTGCCCCCACATCTGCCTCCATAAAGGGGACAAACCCAAAACAGCTATCACTATTAAGGAACATCTTCTATTTATGAACACTGCTGCACGGAGAATGAAAAAATCTGTTCCCAAAATGTCTTTAACTGGGTCTTAAATCCCCCTCGTCATCCGTGATTAGGATGAACAACACTTGTCTTTATTATAATCAGCCACGATTATTATTTATGCGACCAAATGTGCCAAAAACATTTGCTTAAACTAAATCCTTACCAGACATGGTGCCACAGTTATTCATGAGTGTAAAACCCTGCAACTCAACAATCAACTCATCAGTGAAGAAAATAAATTAGCTTTTAGCTTCTGCAATAAGTGGGTTGTTTTATGGTATCTCAATTTGAACTGGACTGTCACACTGAAACGATCTGCAGTGAGTCAGTGCTGTAAAGAGCCCGCTTGCTGCACGCAGCCATTGTTTCCTCCATTGTTCTCCCTGGTGATTTAAATAAAGAGAGTTTCCAAAGCCACACAGCTCTAAATACGTATTTCTGCTGTGCTAATTAGAGACTGTCTGTCAAACGGGCATGGAGCCCAGGACAAGGGATGGCTAAATATACCAAAACAAAAACAAAGCTTCCAAACTGAAAATTATAAACATTTAGACAGAAAGTCATGGACAAAATTGCAAATGTAACTGAAAAGGTGACTTTTTGTGTGTTTGTTTTACCAAAGGAGAAGCACAGCCGTGACAAGGGTCACTGGTGTTGGTCATAGGCGTTGAGACAGAGGCTGCTTTCACATGTGAAAGGGCAACTCCCTTTGTCGGAGTTGCCCTTTCATACGTACTGCACGCAGCAGGGGTTGTACTTCTCTGGTGGTGTCTTGGAGTGCAGCAGTACACTGTCGCAAAATATAAACTGCAGATATCACACTGTTCCAGCACATCTAAGATGCAGCAATCTCACATTTGAGGTGGCATCAGCATATCCGACCTCACCTGAAAGCACTGGGAGCACTAAAGGATAAAGTCTGATTACTCTGACATCTTAGTTTTATTTCGGATGCTTCCATTATTTGACTTTGCACACAGAAATTAAATTACTCCACAAAAAACCCAAAACTGCCAGGATCAAAATTATTAGCGTCCCTGTTGCTAATAGTCAATTTGTAGTCATTTGTTGTAGTTTTCAACAAGTTTCTGACACGTCTTCTGAGGAATCCCAGCCCATTCTTCTTTGGCAAATCTCTCAAGCTCCTCCAGATTTAATCATTAGCATTGTGGGTCATATACCTTAAGAGGAAAATGTCAATATTCAGTCTGGTTTTGGTTGGTTTTTTTGTTCACGCCAAGCCCTCAAGGCAACATCTGACCCTTTAATGATTGAATGCTCTTTGCACTTTCTAGACAAACATTCTGTTTTATCAAGTACATTGATAGTTGTATAAAGTATACATACTGTAAGTTTCACTAAAGACTTCTGCTGCAGTGAGAAGAGATTTTACCCGTCACATTTCCTGAAGAAGGAAATAATTCTTATGCTACCATGTTATATATTTCCCAAGGAAATTGAGAGTGAAAGTAGGTCTGAAATTCCCTTATGAGGGATTTATCACCACAAACTAGCGCCAGATTCAAATTCATATGGCATGCCTCTAAGGAAAGTTGGCGCTACATGTAAAGACATTCTCAGCAGCAGCATACCAAAGTATGTCTGGGGTCTAAAATTTTGATTAAATAAACTAACATATTCCAAACTCCAAGTATTGGAATTTTATTGAAATTTGCATTTGTCTGCTCACCCAAATGTCTCTACTAAAACTAATAGTCAACAATTGTGGCATCTCAGAAGTTGGTATACTTTGTTTTTCCACTAAGGGAAAAGAGTTTTGATCTTAGAAGAAGCAGAAGGGTTAAAGTCTAATTTGTTCCACCAGTGCAGTTGGGTGTCACAGGTCAGTCCTCTGCCATAACTTTATCTGTCATGTCACCAGATCCTTTCACTCCTGCCCCACTCCCAGTTTGGAGAGAAATGCTCTGACTCAGCCTCCAGGAAGGTGAAATGCTTTACTGTTCACACATTTCCCCTCCCTGACCTCAAATAACTCCGTTCTTCCCTCCCTACAAAATAAGTGTTCCTTGAGATCCTTCAGCACCACTGCTCACCGGCACATCTGACACATGTGGGAACCAAGAGTGGATGAAATGCGTTGTGTCTATGGTGTTTTTGTCACCATGAGTGCATCAAAAGCAGAAGAAAAGGAACAACGAGCCACAGCTGCCATGTTCACACTGTTGAAATTAGTGGCCAACAAAAATTTCAAGGCATAACAGTATATTTGAGTTTGACTTGGAGGGCCTAAGGTCATGTTGATATCAACCCTCATTAACAGTTTTGCATGGCTGTCACTGCAAGTTACATAGTGGCTAACATCATAAAAAAAAATTAAAATTGTTCTAATTTTCTCATAATGAGGACATTGTGAAACTATAGCTGTATAACTATAACTAAAAATAAGAAGGCTGGTTTGAATTATAATAGCAAGTCAACTTTTCCTCTCCTTTTTTTGTCAGTCCAAGTGGACTAATGACAAACTCCAAATGGCAAACTTGTATGTTTTCCAAAGGCGTTCTTTATCTTCTGTAATGTAGAAAGATGCAGCCCTGTTCATGTGCAAAAATGAATATCTGATAGTCAGTTGAAATCAAAGCAACATTCTATGAAGAGGGATATGAGAAGTTTACACTTGTCCCTCTCTGCATAGTACCACAGATGGACATCAAAGCCTTGGATGGTGATAAAATGCAGCGCATGTAGATCAAGATCAAGCACATTCATCCATCCAGCTCGTTTCTACCTATGAGTTACTTACAACCAGCTGCCGAGCAGAGCTGGCACCAGATGACTGCACACAGCTGATGATTTTACACGATTCAAGAAACATAACACATAGCATATGTAAAAAGACCCTATCATACTTGTAAATACTTGCTTTAATATTTACAGTATACTGTCACAATATTGATGTTACAATGTTACAATGAGCTGTGTAACACAAACACAAAGGTGTCAGACTGCAAATGATGTTAGTGCTCTACACTCATATTCATGTGGCCATTTTCACTCAGTTATCTACTGTTTTAGTTAGCATTAGTTTTATAGCTTCCCATCAGATCATCCACACCAGCAAGCCGATAGGGTCACAGAAAGGAACACCCCCACTTTAACATTTCACAGACCTCAGTCAGATCAGTCTGCACTAGAACATCATCATATGCCCTTTAGAAATCACCATGACTCAAAAGAAACACGTGTCAAAGTGACAGTGGCCACATTTAAAGCTACCATAAAAAAAACTCAGAGTGAAACCCATATAAAAAAGAAGAAGATAGATTTAAACCCTTGCCAGTGGTAGTTCTTTTCTGTGGCGTCTTGTCCTGCATTGTGACAACTGATCGTTTAATTGATCCAAATGATGAAATAAAATATATTGAGCGATATCCCAAACTGTAAAAAGTAAGGTTTGCCACAAATATTCTTAGCTAATGGGTAGACTAATTTGATCTGGGAGTTCTGGTCAATTAACACATTTCCACAGTTTAATGGGATTAAATGGGTTATTTGACCCGTGGCAATGGCCTGTAACATGCACACAGCATTGTCTGCAAGTTTTTTGCACTAAATGTTTTTGTTACAATCTAAAATTTTGAATGCAGCAAGTACACTGCAAGTCATGTGACACCAATGAACCAATCTTTTTCAGCGGAACTTTGATTCAGGATGAACACAGTGAGGCTGAGAGATTTGGTTATGATGTGCAGATACAGTTTTCTAAGATACTACATCTGACTGCTCCCATATTCTAACACCACGTGGACCTGTTAAAAGTGGATGAAATTTTAAATTTGAATCTAGTCAACATGTATTGAATAAGAAACCTTACATGTTTCTTATTAAATCTAAGCTTAAAAATATTCATTTGACAATAAAATATTTACTGGTAGACCACTCTTAACACATGTATTACACCATTAACAATATTAGTCTGAATCCCATTACTCTGAGTCTTGTTGAACAGTAAAACCGCACGATGCTCTTCAATATAAATTGATGTTCGGGCAGGGGTTGGCAATTCCACCCTCCAGAGGTTTTCTCTGTGTAAAAAGAAAATAAACCGGTGGACTTACAGGGTGGTCTATTCTGCCTGTCAGTTCAATGTAAGGGCGATAAAAACCCACATGCAGTTGTCACGTGTCATAACCAATAAGCATCATGGCGAAATGCGTTTTCCATCAGAAAATTAAAAGAAAAGCCAGTGTGTCTAGTTTGTGGGGATGAGCTTGCAGGACGAAAAAGGCCAATCAAAACAGCTGGAAATACTCAGCTAAGCTGGATGAGTTGCAAGGACAAATGCTTTTGGACAAAGTTAATTCACTTCAGCGGTATTTGAGGGCCCAACAAACAACTTTCACAGGATCACATTCTTTGATGGAGATGATGCTCCGCAGGCGATTTTAGTGGCGTGCAGGCAGAAGCCTCAGAAGTAGAATTTGTGAGGAGTGCGCGGTTTGTGTCCATTGACAGTTTGAATCAGAGTGGATTATTGATATGGTACCAGATTACTGGAAGAGATAAGTACCATAAAGAAACTTGGGGAAAAGCATTACTAACTCGCCTCTGATGAAACAACAAAATATCATACAGCCAACAAGACATAATTGTGTGCGGGATGTTTGCAGAGTCTGATACGACGAAGGAGTTTCTGCTTTTGCAAGACATGCATGCTCCAACCAAAAGTGAACATTTGCTTAAGCAAAATGTTTTAGCTAAAATCATCCTTTCACAAACAATACCAAGCTCAGTACAAACACTAGCTTTCTGAGTGTGCATCATAAAGCCAAGTTTTTCATTTTAGCCTTTGGTCAAATGCACTTGTTATTTATATTTTAATTATCTACAACAGATACAATGTATACAATCTGTGGGTCAGTGATAGGCTGGGAAACTGTCCAGGGCTTTCACTGCTTCTTACCAAATGTCCCCAGGGACTTGCTCCAGATCGCCCTGCAACCTTGAAAGGATAAGCCATAGAGAACGAATGAATGATAGATATAATCTCTCATTGCTAGTCAATCCATTTATTGTATTAAAGGGCCCTTTCACTGAAAAATTTAATTCCTTTTTGGTGTATCCCTGTGTCCTTCCCGCATCACTCAAGTGTCACAATAAACACTTTTGAAAAATATTTTGAAATGAAAAGATTCTGTGGAAAAATGTCTGTCATTCTTTCATTAATTATTTAGTCCATAAGGTATGATATTAAAAGGCCTCTGACGTTCATGTTATGCTAATGTGCATGTGTAATGTTCTGCCCCTCAAAAGCTCTTCGTCTGCATGGAAGATGTGGTAAGTGTTTTGCATCATAAATAGAATGGTCTTATTTTTGTTAAAATTTTGTAATTACATTTTTTTTCCTCAACACACTTTAGTTACTACTACTGGGCAAAATGTTACTTTTTCAGTACTTGTTTGCAGCAGTTTACCATCTCTCTGTGCATTGATATGCATTTACCTCAGAAGAGACACAGGGACCATGGTGTGTAGAAAGTACAGTTACACAGTCATTTCCTTATAAAGAAAAACAAAATTACAGTCTCCAGCTAACAGCTACCGCTTAGCATGAAGCTAACCTGGCCAGTCACAAGCGCCTCGGTGTTCTGGAGAGGGAAGGGGGCTCTGAAACTGTGTGGCTGAAAAGAGGAAGAAAGAGAGAGGAGCAGCAGACTGGCTCACTCTGCAGAGTCTGTGAGGTTTTTGACCATAAATACAAGATAAAGTTTCTCAATAGCCCCTCAATTACTTTTTTACCCTTAAGTTGTAAAAAAATACCATGTTGTGTCATATGAGATCAAGAAAAATTTTAAACTAAAATCCTGGCTTAGCTAATAAAAGCTAACAGCAGAATATTCACAATATAATTTTTAATTTACAGCATGCAAATTCTGTTTATGTTTGGAGTTATAACTTGTTGCGCCAACCACAGAATAATGCAGCTGTTAGCACTTCACACAGCTGTGAGAAACAAAGTAAGTAATTAATTTGGAAAAGTTTTATTATAAATAATAAGGAATAATTTTCTCCTGGACAGGTAAGCAATAGAGCTTTTGCCAAGGTTAGCAATGAAATGCTAGTGACCACAGAGTGGAGGAAGACAACAAACCAGCTCTACTCTGACAAGGATCCTGGAGGGTGGCTGGGAGTACAGTTTTCCTGTGCGCATGTGTTTTGTGGATTTGGAGAAGGCCAATGACTGTGTCCCCAGGGATGTTGTGTGGGAGGTGCTGCAGGAGCATTGGGTGAGGGGTCACTTCTTAGGACCATCCAATATCCACATTGTATAGCTCTATCCCCAAAGATAGAGCTATATGTCTGGATATATGTCTGGATATTTTGCAGTAAGTTGGACTTGTTTCCGGTGGGTGTTGGCCTCCGCTAGAGCTGTGCCTTGTCCCAAATCCTGTTTGTGATATTCATGGACAGGATTTTGAGGTGCAGCTGTGGTGAGGAGGGGTTGCAGTTCAGTGGCCAGAGGATTGCATTGTTGTTGTTTTTGCTGATGATGTGATCATGATGGCATTGTCAGTCTGTGATCTACAACACTCACTGGATTGGTTCACAGCTGAATGTGAGGCAATGGGGATGAGAATCAGCATCTCTAAATGGGAGGCCATGGTCCTGGGTAGGAATCCCATGGATTGCCTAATCCAGGAGGGGAATGAGTCTTTACCCCAACTGAAGGAGTTTAAGTATTGTATCTCGGGGTCTTGTTCACAATTGAGGGAACAATGGAACATGAGATTGGCTGGAGAATTGGAGCAGTGGGAGCAGCACTGCATTCGCTACCAGTCGATCTTCACTCCTACCCTCACCTTTGATCATGAGAGATGGGTCATGACCAAAGGGGTCATATCTCCAGATAAGGGGCTTGGAGTACAGCCACTGCTCTTTTGTGCTGAAAGAGCCAGTGGTTGGGGCACCTGTTAAGGATGCCACTGGGGCCACCTAGGGAGATGTTCCTGGCATGTCTAACTGGGAGGAGACCTAGGGCCAGACCAAGGACGAGGTGGAGAGATTATATCTCCTCACTGGCTTTAGAGAGCCTTGCAATCCCTCAGTCAGAGTTGGACAATGTGACCTAGAAACAAGAAGGCTTGGGATGGATGGATGGATGGAAGATATGCAATATGCACATATTGCAGACAGACATACGGTCATGTGCATAAAACCCATTGCTGCATTGTTTGTCAGATTATTATTCTCAAATGTTATGAAAATTGCAGCCTCCTGAAATCTGGAAGGTATGGGTTGGTTTTCAGTGCCTTGGCATACTGACCCCATCAGCCATCCATTAGTAAACATGTGGACCAATTAGCTAGCTCAGCCTTATTGTGACAGGTCTTGTCACAGTAAGGTAACACTGGTCAAACCTCAGCTGTTTTTGGTCAAAATGAAGCCTGTGACAATTGAGGATGAAGTTGATGTTGAATTTGACTTCAAGACGCTTTGCTTGACAAAGTTAATGTTGTTTTTGTGAGGACTGCCAACCAATACTTTACTGGCATCTGCTTAATCAGGCTTTTAATTATGGGCTTCAAATAACAATAACAACAATAGAGCTGAATCAGTTTCCATAACAATTAAAACTATGATGACATAATCTCAATAACTGTGATGTTTTCCTTGACCACAAATGTTTTGGGTTGACAGGAGTCAACTCCAAGAGGGAAATTCACAAACATCACATTGCCTTCAAAGTCTGACTTGGACAGATGTTATGCATTTGTGTCATATCAAGTTCCACACACACTGATGTGTTGCTCCCACAGAGCTGGGGAACAGAAATGCGGTACTTGTTTATTGGGGAATAAAGAATCATCCCCTGACTTAGTGACAGACTGCCTGTTTGCTGCGTGTGAATCTGACATGCAACACTACTCCAATTTGGGGCAGGAAATTATTTCATTGCTACACAAATTAGCACCATTTGTGTCAGATGAGACTGAACTAACCTTTTTGTCTATCAGGATGTCATTTGTGTACAAACACATTGTTGAGCCAACAGCTAGGCAAAATTACCTCCATGTTTTTTGGCCCACCCCAAGTACCATCAAAAGGCAGAGTTAAGACTTCTCATCTGATTTTTTTTTCTTTTTTCGAGAAATGATTTCATACGAAGGAAGAGAAATGAATAATGTCCAGCTCACTTCACTGTGAGCGCAAGGTCTGAACCTTGATCCTGAACTTTAGCTGTCTATTGGCATCAGTGGACTAATGTAAAGTCCATGATTTTAGTGTGTGTTACTGGCAGGTAAATGTTTGATTGGGTAATGAGGCTTTGGTTGAATGGAACAAAAACAGCTGGTGGTCTATCTTCCTCCCTTGGTTCCAGTCAGTCTTTGTTTTTAAGAGCAAATATACAAATCCTTTGTGAGTAGAAGATCATAGAAAGTAAATATATGCCTGATTGTTCACCATAATATGTTTGGAGTGGCTCAGATGTTTCAGACTTATTTTTACGGGTAGGTTTTATATCACTAACCCATCGTAATCTTGTTTTCTATAAAACACAATGTAAGGAATTGACCACAATATAAAGAACCAAGCTCAAAGCAGCATATCTCCAGATTGGAATAAAATATGTGCCCTAGTTTAAATTAGGATGCATGTTCTCAATGAACATTTGAATTAAATTCAGATGTGGACTGCAGTGAAGCTGCTGAAATCTCCCTGGCATGGTGGATAATACTGTCCTCTGCCTATTGCATCAATATGGCTATAAAAAGAAGTTGCTCCCTTTAACTTAAGAACAGAGAAATGTAATATTCTAGGTATTTGCTGTAGAGCTGCATCAAGTACTCCATTATATAGTTGCCTGTAAAATACCTAAATCCTCACTAACTCCACACAGACTGAATCATACTAATTAAAAACTTAAATCAATGGTCTTTAATTTGTTTGAGAAATATTTTATATCCTTGCAATCAATGAATTCAGCTTTTGAATAAAAGAAAAAAAAACATTGTCTTTAGTTCTTGCAACACTGTGATCATTTTTATGTGGACTGCATGGAATGATTGCTGTAACTTAACTTTACAGAAGAAACACTCACTGCCAGTGTATTGTCTTTTGTCAGTATATTGTAACACTTTGTAGTTTGCCAGATGTCGATGCATCTTTGTGGACATGTTTCGACATTTCACTTTTCTTTCTCTCCTCAGGTTGGGTCATGTATAGCTTTACAAGATAAATATTAGAAGAGGTTTAAGACATTGTTAGTCCTTATCATTTAAAATGAATGACAGAGGCAGTACCAGCTGTCACTAATGCATCTATGAGAAAAAGCACATACAATATTTGTTAGTGCAA
Source organism: Brachirus orientalis (assembly GCA_016785285.1). NCBI lineage: Eukaryota > Metazoa > Chordata > Actinopteri > Pleuronectiformes > Soleidae > Brachirus > Brachirus orientalis. The sequence goes on from JAFBJR010000425.1 coordinate 5,025,064, forward strand.
ATCTAAATTGTCAAAAGCAGTTGTGTGATTGGGTGCACAGCTCATTTGCTGTTTTCAATTAAACTAGTAGTATTTTTCTTATCAGTGAAAAAACAAACATGCTTCTCAGGAATGAATTCCTTCTACAATTATTGTAACAATGTAGGAAAAGGCAAAACATCCCTTGGTGACTCTGAACTGAAATGAACCGATTTGGTATCCAACAACATTTTTTTTCTGTCCACCACACATCATTTATTTTACATCATCATCTCTTTCCACTCAAACCACAGGACAGACTATCCCAGGCTGCACCTATTATAATTAACTATCAAAATAAAATATCCAAAGGATGATTGGTAAATACAGTTAAAGCGATCCCATAAATGTGTAATGATGTTGTAAAACATACCCCAGCAACCATTAAAATGCACAGCAGGCCACATTATAGCCTTAACGGTTCTATAATCTCTGTTAATCTCTAGTTGTAGGGTTGAACATGCACCAGAGCGTCTTCACCCCTCTGTAGCTTCACGTCATGACCTACCACCCCTGGTTTTTGCTTTTCATGTAAATATAGTGTGTAATGACACAGTGTCAGCGCACAGATGCTATTATGGCCTTCCTGCCAGGCAGAGGTCATCTTTGCCACCCCGCCCAAAGGAGGGGCCGCCTCACCACCGTGGTTTAAGGCCCTGCTTTCACCCAGACCAAAATGACAGACATGATTTTATCATTTTGACCAGTGTTTGCGGTGCAGATTGCTGAGAATCTGAATCTTCATGAGGATTTAGCAGATACTTGCTGATTTGTGGAATTGTTTTTCTTTTAAGATTTGGTAAAACATTTTAATTTGTGCTCTCTTTTGCCAGGCACTGATTCCAGATAACACAATGTCAAGTGAATTTAAAAAAATAGGAAGAGATCATTCAGCAAAAAACAAACAAAAAAACAAGCTAGAATCTGTCAAGTTTCAGCTGTGTTAATCCAATCTGATGAGACATTTACAAATAAGGCCCTTTGATGGTCCACATGGTTAAATAGGCAGTTTGTACTGGGAATAGGGGTCTGGTCAATGTTACTTTAATTCTACAGTTTCGTTCAATCACAATCATTCCAAATGTGTTTATTTTTACAGGCCACAATCCAAAATACATGCTGCCAACTGCCTTTATTTAGCAGCAAAGTGAAACTACTTGGAAAATAACTTTATTGACTGCATGTAAAACTGTTACCATTTCCCCTTAATTGTTTACAAAGTGATATGTAGGAAGTCTGAAGCAAATCAAGCGCAGAGCAGCACACATCTTGACCACTACACTGGTTATGAAAATATTTCCAAACATTAGAAAGAAATTTCCAAATGTATGAACCGAGTAATGCACATGATTTTATCATAAGATTTTCCAGATGGCTGTGTTGTATTAAAACCACTGGACTCTCTGGTGTTCAGGTCTAATCTGAAACTATTTTGTCAAGACACTGACCCTATATTCTCTGCAAAAGCCCCTTCTAGGACAAAGGCAAAAGAAGGCTGTGGTAACTTATTAATCACACCTTATAAAGCTCTTTCACCTTTCTTCAGTGATGGACTGGGTTCTGCAGGAATCAAAAGCAAACACCTTAAGGCATGGAACCATCTGGTTAAGCTGCTTTCTCTTATGTGCTTCTCCACTGTAAACGTTTCATTAGCTGGGTGATTATTCTGTCCCCACAGGCTTAAACTGCATCAGGCGTAAATGACCATAAGGCAGCAATATGTAACTTACACATTGAGGGCACGGAAGAGTCCAAATGTCTGTCAACAACTGGCATGCTTGTTTATAGTATGCAAATTAAAAAAAAAAAAAAGAAGTGGTAATAAATGTTAGGTTAACATATCACAAAATAGTGTTTTCTTTAATGCAGTCAGCATATGGGTGCAAATGTGCAACAAACCAGTGAGTGAAAAGGTGCAGGATTTTCAGGCAGTCATGGCAATCTGTCCTAACATGCTGCTAAGATGGGATAAACGTTGTGACTCCAGGAAAAAAAAAAAAAAAAAAAAGGAAATGCCTGGGAGCGGACTCAAAGGCTCACTGCCTGACTGACGAGGACAAAAGAAAGTAATGACATTCATTTATAACACCAAATACTTATAACACTAATTTACTCAATGATCTTTGGCAACGAAGGGCTAGTTGAAAGGGAAAATCCAAAGGAAATCCACCTGGAAATATCATTAAAGTGGTTTCAACTTTGTACAGCCTAATCCCATTTTTCAATTCGTAGCCTTAAAATTAGGACAGACTGTGGCCATGATGCAATCCAGACAGAAACTTAGCTGTTTTCAGCCAATGGATTACTGAATTACTGAATGACACATGGGATACAATGACAGCTGATTTTCCTCACTGCTTTAACTTGAAGAATGTGGTTGTCAATTGATGCCACTACAGACTGTTGAATGTGAATAGTGTCTCTCATAGTGACAACGCCACAAACAATTATCCCCATGTCCAGTCTAATGCTTATAGCATCAATTGTTTCCAGTCACACAACTATTTTGCACTGCCTATCCAGGACGAGTATGACACAAAAAACTGGAGGATTTTGCCAATGGTGAAGAGCAAAACAGAGCAGGATACATTTACAATCTGGCACAGGAACACAAATACTACTGTTGCTACCCATATATGCCAAATGTATTGTCGACAAGAAACTAATGGCCTTTAACAGCTGCCAAATCTCAACATTTCCTATAAATGACCATAGTACAAAAAGGACGAATTGATTTTTCACATCAACTATAACAATATGCTAAGTAAAAATTGTCACTGCAGTATATAATCACTGCATTTAATTCTGCTTCTAGAGTTTAACAGATTTTATAATGTTACTGTTAATTTTCCAACAAGTTCCCTGCACACACATGCTTAAAGAGTGGCAAAGTGGTTTTAAACAATGGCTGTTACATTTAATGAAAGTGTGGGCAGAAGTGCAATTTCTGATGGGCACAATTCATAGTTGCTGAAGTAATTGTTTAACTAAGACTGTAGATTTGTCAGAGACAAATAACACAAGCATAGAGCTTTACAAAAATTTGCCCTGATTGATTCCATGTCCCTCACATTAAAACTGAAAAAGGGCAGATTTCGTCATGGAGGCACTGATAGAACTTTACAGCAGGAGAAAAGTTCATACAGTGGCCATGATGTAAAACTAAATGGCTTTCCGTCAGGTTTACAATTTTACATCTTGAAAATCAAAGAATTACAGCAAATGAAAAATAGTGGGTTTGTTTAAAGTAGTTGGCTGAACAATAATGCAATAAAAGTTATAAAAGTTACACACAAGCATTGTAAAATTCACAATTTTCCTCAAAAGGCTGATTAAATTCAGACTTTCTCTAGTAAGTACGGTATTTCTCTTAATTGTGTGTGCTAAGGTTTTTTTTTTTTTTAACTAAAATGAATGAGTGAATTAAATGCAAACAAATTCAAGGCAATGCAAATTACCATCACAAATTATTTATTTGTCTTAAAAATCACAGATCTATGCTATTAGTACAGTATGGTTCAATTCATGTCAAAGTAAACATTCTGGGGCATAGCTGGGCACAATTAATCAAATATAACAGGGCAAAAAAAGTCACAAATACCACCAAAATTTAGTTTTACCCAGAGTATCCAACTTTGATTTAGCCAATGTAGAGTTTCATTGATTGGATCAAGTCATTTTCCACTGCAACAGAATAGGGTTTCATACTCCAAAGGTACTGTAACAGTCTTTTAGCAGGATGACACAGAGGGACATCTGGATAGTGGTTCCTCATTTGATGGTCAAAAAATGTCTTTTCCTGGCTGCTCTCCACTGATTGGATAAATGAGCACGGAGTTCAGGCCTACCAGACATTGACTCTGGAAAAGGAGAGAGAGCTTCCTTGAGTTAAAGTGAATTCCTTGGCAAGCCACAGCATATGGCAGGTGAGGAGGAAAAGTGGAGCTGGATGGAGATGGTGAGCAGGAAGGGTATGTTGGGCTCAATTAAGTATTTTATTAGTGGCTATTTCCCATTTATGTATTGAGGCCAACATTTTAATTGCTATGACTCAATGTAATACTCATAATAAAAGTGGTTTATGAAATAATCTGGCACCCTGAGTGTCCAAGGGTCTCAAAGCAGCACTACTGCAACCATTGAAAAATAGTCCAACCAACAATGAGGGAACTGCATGCGTTTACAAAACCCAATGGGCATATCCATGACTTGTAGAACCTGAACCTAAAATCAGGTTTTTGTGGTCTGATGACAAGTCAGCACCTTTAAATGCAGATGTGAATACACCCAAAACGGCTGCTTCAGAATCCTCAACATGCTTGAGCTTCACATCGAGGGGCTTCAGAATCAGCTAGACATGGCTCTGAAAGTAAACATAACTGAATATGTTGGAGGTTTGTGAGTGATATGTCAAAGTTTTGCTACTGAGCCCTGTGACCCTGTGTCATCTATTACTACTGCACTAACACAACACTGGCCAAAAACTCTGACAAGTCAGTGCAACAAACCTGTGAGGAATGTGGCTTCAGTGCTTACTGGAACTTCTACAAACTGATATATATTATATAATATGAAAAGTTTTTCCTGAATATGGACATTTCAATGCTCCTTTTTTTCCATTTATGACTTCAGAAAGGACACATGTCTGCTAAACTATCACTTGGTTGCTGAATATACTACTAGATGCGAGCTACCAAGTTGTCAAATATGCTGCTTGTCATGCGAAAGTATCAGTGGAAGCGGTTTTTACACACAAAAATTGTAGCTTTCACCTCCATTATGAGTGAAGTCTGGCCACTGGCAAGTACATGGTGTCAGAATCTCAATGCTGATTGGCCATCGCATCAGCGCAGGTTTTCATCAACTTTGACATTTGAATGTGAAATTGTCACGTGAAAAATTTGTGACAAGCTTGCTAAACAAAGCAAAGCAAATCATGCTGAGAAGATGAGCAATGAAGAGTTGTACAACTGAAATAAAATTGAAAATTGCTTACAACGACAAGGCCTTCACAAAAAAACTGAAAATCTAGCTTAATCAGCACCTATAGCCGCCAACATTAAAAGATAAGCCTGTTGCAGTGTTTAATGTTTTGATCATGCCTTATTCCTTCTTAATTGTATAGTAAGTGTAGATGCTTTTTACTGCCTTTTTACATCATGGCCAGGGGACTACAGATGAAAACTAGCCTTTTGGCTAATTCTGGCTTTTTTAACCATGTATAATCATGTGTTTTATAAAATTGCGTTGTCCCCTTTCAAATAAACTAAACTAAACAGTAGGTGATAAAGGGGCAGTCCACAAATCCTATGAAAATGGTGCACTTAGTGGGAGTCACATTTATACACAAGATAAACACCCAGCATAAAAAGGTATTTGCATAATCAGGGCTGTAGAGTCAGCATGTGAACATTTCACAGTAATGACAGACATTATTGAGTTATTATAGTAAATGAGGGCTTTTGAATTGTTCGAGGTTGGTCCACAATTGGGACTTTAAGTCTCAACATTTATTGCCTCTTTTTTTTCAAAACAATTTTATCAAATTTATCTCTCTCTCCATCTCTCTCAATGACAAGCACTTCATACCATTTTTTTTTAAACTGTACTTTTTTCCATGTTGAATAAATTTGTTAATGATATTCTTCGGCTCTTGCATTTGGAAAATGTTACATGACTCTGAAAAATCAGAACCATTACGATATTATGGTCAGTGGACTGTCAGTGTCAATAATTATAACATCACCACAAATTTGTGTTTAAATGCTCCAACACTGTTTTTGTGTAGTTTTATGCTTCATAAAACTTCACACTGTCTTATGCAAGTATATGGACACATCTTAGAAAGAAACCAATGTAAGACGGGAAAACAAATGAACTCCCTCTTACTTTTTGACTGGAGTTTGATTTCATACGTACAGTGCTGTGCAAAAGTTTAAGGCAAGTGTGGAAAAATGATGTAGAGTACAGGAGGACTAACAGGAAAAAAATCAAAATCAAATCAGTATTTGTTGTGCTCACCCTTTGACTAAGTTGCCATCATAGCTCACTTTTGCACTACTGTACATGATACAATATCAGATGTAGTGCTAAAGAATTATTATTTTATTTTAATTATTATTTAAGTATGGTAGGAGAAAACAAAAGAGCATCAAGTCAAAGTAAAGGCCTGGGATGAAATGAAGAAGAGGACTAATCCTCTCTGTTCCGAGTTTCAGATATTGCCTCTTGGCTGAGGCCTGTGCTCGAGCAGGAGCTCAATCAATCAGTGCAGGGCATCTTTCATACCAGAAACCATCCACCTGGTAAAAGGCAATTCTCTGCTCCATCTAGAGCTTAGCACGTTAACTGGGCTATTGTCAAGTGAAGTCCCCTTCAAGTTGTACTGAATTTAATGGAACTGGATTAATATAATTAAATGGAATTATTTTTTTCTCCCCGATGCCAGGTCTTTTTCACTTAGAGGAGGTGAATTCTGCTGATTTCAGGCCTGTTGATGACATATTTTAATATGCACAAAGCAAAAAAAAAAAATAGTATTACAAGCCTTGATAAATCAGCTCCAACTGGAAGCTGTCAGATCCTCCTACCTCATGAGGGTTCAGTAGTTGATCATCCTTTTGATAGCATCAAAACATTTCCACTTGTCTGGGATGTAGAAAGGTTCAAAGATGTGGGGGAATGGTGTGTCATAACCACAGACTCTGCTGATAGGAGCCTCCAGGTTAAGGAAGCACTCCTCCTGTAAGAAAAAAAAAAAAAAAACAGCACCACAATTTAAGGAAAATCCTGTGATTATTGGCGTAACAGTCCAATGAGCTAACATAACTCATTTAGGCAAGGAAGTCAAAGAAGCGTATGGACTGAAGCATACAGCAACTGTAAATTGTTTCTAAGTTTGTGAAGGAGCCGGGTACAACTTGACATGAGAAAGACTCTGTTAAATACCATTGGAAAACGCCAGTAACATGTTTTGTCACATTGGATTTCAAATATCAAAACTGACCTTTCACACAGCCTTCTAACAAACGATTAATACAACTGAGAGAGGTAGATTTGTTTCTTTGCCTGTTTCCAAAATGATTTGTGTATCTAAAAATAAAAGGCCTGCACATTCCTTTTAGATAAGTTTAGTTTGACAATCTTCCCCAAATTTAAACGAGCTCACACGGATACTTGCTTGGCTCAGTAGTTCATTCTTGATGAATTTGTCCTAAAACTAAAATTGGGCTTGTTCTTAGCTACCTAGAACCAATCCTCTCTCTCACAGAATGCACTATTTTACCTTTTCTCAGAGGAAAACCCAAATATTTTTCAACAACAACAACAACAACTGGATATATGATATTGACTGGAACATCAAGTGTAAAAAAAGTTTTGTAAGTTTTGTAAGTGGTCAAACTACTTGAAAACTTACTTTTATTTTACTGCAATACAGGATTTACACCCTACAAACAAAGATGGCTCATCAAAGGTGGCCAGTGACAGGCAATTTTGGCCTGAAAGCAAAACAAGCAATGACTCGTGTCTCTAATTTGTCTTTTGACCACCTCCCACAGGGACAAAGCAGGATGAAGTTGCTCAAAACACTCCAAATGGGACAAACCCCCTGATGAGTTACATAAATGAACTTGGATGCAAGCACACAGATTTGAAGAAACAAACCTTTAGTACCCCTTTTTGAGATCATACTGACTTAAAAAACATGAAACCTCAAGCAATGACATTTGCATAGCAACATCTGTGCATGTCTGTTTTATGCAATACATCTGGCACAGCATGACACACTCTTTGACCTGTTTCTTTTGAAACTGACAGCATCACAATGTCAGCCATCAATTTATTCACACATTATGAACCAAGGAGTTGTTAAGCACTTTGGTGCTTGTGTAGGTTTGGTATGTTTCAGACACTATTTTTTTTTAAATAAAAATAAAAAAAGTGGCAGAGTCCAGGGAATGTCAGACTTAATAAGTAGGCCTTTTGTGCTTTGGTGTTTATAAAACATACAACACAACAAAGAGAGCACAGCAAAAATTCTGGACACCAGGTCCAGGATGTACTAGAATACTGCTATGAAGATAACTGGGACACATAAAGTGCCCCCACTTGAAAAAAAAAAAAAAAGAAATAAATAACCAACCATCAATAACAACAACAAATGCAACATACAAAAAGGTGAAAGATAGTTCAATCCCAGTTAATAGGAAACATTTCCAAATACTATTCCTGTGTCCACACATACTTTGTCCTAATATTGCTTGTACAGAATCTAGAACACAAATTTTTGCACTTTTTTGGTAGTGTATAAATTGATAAATTATAAGAGCTGTCAAGTAGAATAAGATGTTTAATGAGAAGGAAAAACAAACCAAAAATCTATCAAATAAAAAAAGTTTCTGAAAACTGTGCCAGTACACAGTCATCTTATGTGTTATAATCACTTAAGTCGCTCAGCAAAGCTAACGAGTGAGGGCCAGTCCAACAGCCATAGTGAATCTCTTTTTAGTGCCAGTAAGAATGAAACCCAAAACTCGGGAAGTCCCACCTGATTTGTTGTGTAGAGCTTAACAGTGCTGGCTCTGTTATCTGGCCAGCAACTGGACACGCTGGCAGTCTGCTCCAGTGGGCAAATGAACTGTGATCAGCTTTAATAAAAGCACTCACTGAAGACATCTAGTTCAACAACAGTGACTGAACCTTTCATTTCCTTGTTTCTTCCTTCCTCAAAGACTTCAGAACAACCAAAGTCTCTCAGGTGGTTTTCTCCCAGCAGGCTGGAGCAGATAATAACAGCTAACTGTACCTCTAGTTAAAGAAGTGGGAGCCTGATCTTTTTTTCTCTTTTCCCGTGTCCTTTGTGTTTGCTTTAGCACATCTACATCATTTACCTTTACTTTGTTGTGTATGAATAAAAAAACTTGAATTCTTGACTCTCAAAAGCTGAGTGTTTGATGTGAGACTTTCAATTAACAGTATATTGCAGGTATAATCTGAGTATCTTCTACCTATGTAGGTTACACAAGGAGGTGATATTAAGATTATGTTACTCTATACGCATGAGCTCACTAAAACAGTTCAGTCTCGTTTTAAAGATAATTTGAACATCATTAAAGCTTGCCATAACTGGCACCTGGCTAAAAAAGTGGTCCTTTATTGGGAAAGGTTCACCAATAATTCACTACTTGAAAAGAATAAGCCTGGAGCATTTTTGGATGTGTGTTTTTCTCTTGTCACATCTAATAATAATTAAAAAAAAAATCACATAATTTTCATACATTTTCTATGAAAACTAGAATGAAAACCTTTTCCCCTCAGTACTTATTGACATGTGCAGTGAATAAGCTTCTGTGCAAGGTATTTATGAAATGGTGCATTTCTGCAGCCAGTGAACAAGACCTTTCCCTACAAATCATCCAAAGTAATAACACATGGTATCTTGCTTTCTTTTTACTCCACTGTAAATGTGATTATCCATGTCAACTTATATTACAACCTAGAAATCTATTCTCTGCCCAACTACTGACAACGAGTCAGACAGTACCAGTGCACATCTGTAATCTCCTCTAAATACATTTACTGGAAGGGGGAGACAAGTACAGTAGTCTGACTGCCTGCCGGCCACCACAGCTGGACCGAGAATGGCCACATAACTCGGATGTCATTCAAATCAATGTTTATTTTTTGGGAAGTGCATCATTATATGCAATGTGCTTGGATACCAGAACAAAAATATGTGGCATACAAGTGAAACAAGGCTTGCATCCTGCAGAATTTTAAAACAACAGATGGTTAGACATGCAGTGGTGGGATTGCATCTCATGTCAGGTAAAAATATGAGATTGCCAGAAACATAGCCAGAGCATCAATAATACATACTCTATCATCTAACACAGCAAATGTGCTGCATTTTAACTGAGAACAGACTGAAACTAGTTTTAAGTCTACAAGATATTTCCAACTCTCTCAAAGATATTCAGGTTAGAGATATTTTATTTATAGCCAATATATTGCTTTAAATTCATAAAACCTACAGTAGATACTTTGAAAACACTACATTGGTCCGATGCAAATTAAAGCTTTTTAAATTGATTAGTGCCCACATTTACTATTAGCACAGCTGTTGTTGACAAGGGGCAGGTTATAAAGGCCATGTACAGGACACGGTGGAATCTGTGGTGGAGAGGAGGATGCTTAAACAACTGATGTCCATCAAGGATAACCCTGATCATCCTCTCCACTACACCCTCCAGGCTCAACAGAGCGTGTTCTCTGATAGACTCAGACAGCTTCGCTGTCACAAGGACAGATTCAGAAAGTCATTCCTGCCAGCAGCCATACGGACATACAACACCTCTTTGTAAAACGGACTCTTTCGTTAATTTACATATGCCTTGTCTCATCTGCACATGCCTTGGCTCAGTTCTTATTCTTCTTATTCTTTTCTTTTTTCTTCAAGATAGGCTTTGCTGCTGTTTAAATGTATGGTACATATGCTTCAGTTGCTCATGCTCTTTTGCACAGTGTCTCTTCATGGGACTTATATTAACTTGACTACATTAGTCTCTACATAACTGGGTTTGTTGTTTTTTGCACAAGCGTCATAACATTCATCTTTACTCGGACCCAGTGTGCTCTTGTTTATATGGGGAAAAAAAAAAAAAAAAAAAAATTGTATTGGATGTTCTTCTTGTCTTCCTTACCTGATGTGTATGCTGCTGTATCAAAAGAATTTCCCCTCGGGGATGAATAAAAGTACTTCGTATTCGTATTCGTATTCGTATTCGTATACAGACAAATTTGACAATCTGATGATGCCGAATAGGTTACTGTACAATGTACAGTGAATTCTATGGTGGTATGCTGCCCATACAAACACAAACCATGCAAAACAAACTAAAAATAAAATATATAATGCTTCAAATAGTATTTTAAATTAAATTACATTTCCACTGCCTTATACTGCATACAATAATATGTCCTCTCTGAAAGTGTATTGGTGGCTCATGTAAGCAACAGGCTTTTGTTTTTTAAAATGCAGGAATTCAAGTGACTGCAAACTAACAGCTTTGTTCATGTTTACCGTTTGTGTGAATAAATGTAGTAAAATGCCATAGCATTTATTACACCAGTGCACAAAGCATGCTGTCTGACGTTCTGAACGAAACTTCTTTAAATTTTCCTAGCAAATAACGAATAAATCTTCATCCCTGTGTTTTAATAAAAATACTATGTATCACAAAGGAGGAATTCTGTTTTCAAAAATGTCCCACTTACAGAGGAAAAGTTGAGACATCTTGCAAAGATGTAAACAAAATAAATTAATTGCAGACTACTTTCAGTTAAATATTATGAAGACAATGGTTTTCATATGTAGATTGTTACCGTTGAATGAAACTTAGTATTGTACTTTTTTTTAGTGCATGTGTGGTTTTTCTGGTTAATTTCTTCATGCTGCCTCCTCAAGTATTCAACTATCTCTGATTTGTGCCACTACACATATACATACAGTACACAAAAACACTGTCTTCAGAATTCTGATACTGAATTTTTTAAAAAGGGGGTCATATGGGCATAAAAGGGCCCTGCAAAAAACTGGAATAGCACATTTGTGTAAACCACTGACCTTTTTATCAATACAGGGTGTGAGTTTTAGGGGAAAACTTATGGTTCTCTTGAAGACAAATCACTTACTTTCTTAATTTAGTTTCCTGTGAATTATATTTTATAATTTCTTTTGTGTTGACACTCATGAAGCTACTAATGAATTAAACATTAGTCACAACAGATTAAATAGATAATGTGACACTGACTTTAACAGTAAAGGGGATTGAGCTCAGAAAGACAGAAATGACTCTGCTTATCAATACAGGGTGTGAGTTTTAGGGGAAAACTTATGGTTCTCTTGAAGACAAATGACTTACTTTCTTAATTTAGTTTCCTGTGAATTATATTTTATAATTTCTTTTGTGTTGAACACTCATGAAGCTACTAGTGAATTAAACATTAGTCACAACATATTAAATAGATAATGTGACACTGACTTTAACAGTAAAGGGGATTTAGCTCAGAAAGACAGAAATGACTCTGCTTAACACTCTGCAGGTATAAGAAGGAAAGAAATGACTAATGAGGGACTCAGGCTTCAGGCTATAAAGCTACTGTTAGGATCAAGCAGCAGCAGTTCAACATTATACAACCTCCATAATCTTCCTCCCTAACATGGTAGTACCTGCATCCAATTCAGAAGTGTTTTAAAAAGGAGCCTTTCTGTATAAACACTGTCCTTTGAAGACAATTTAGTGTATGATCAGCTGGTGAGAGACATAGGAGCAAGGCTTTTACAGTGGAGATTGATTCCTAGAAACAGAATGAAATGTAGAAGTTATTTTTCTTTGTCATTTTGAAAAAGTGCTGTAAACACAGCACTGTTTAATGTCTTCATCCACACAAAATGACTGTATGTGGTGCTACAGCACTACTACAGATATACACCAAAAAAGATGTTAAGCATGCACATACAGCATGTGTACAAACTACTTTTTAATAAAGCTTTATTTGATTAAGTATAGATTACAATAAATACAACTGTAGAAACAGAGAAAGGATGAAGAAAGCAAGTGGGAAAACTTATGGTTCTCTTGAAGACAAATCACTTACTTTCTTAATTTAGTTTCCTGTGAATTATATTTTATAATTTCTTTTGTGTTGAACACTCATGAAGCTACTAATGAATTAAACATTAGTCACAACAGATTAAATAGATAATGTGACACTGACTTTAACAGTAAAGGGGATTGAGCTCAGAAAGACAGAAATGACTCTGCTTATCAATATGTAGAAACAGAGAAAGGATGAAGAAAGCAAGTGGGATTACGGGAAGAAAATAAAAGCTATCATAACACGAACAGAGCAAACAAAAGAAGAAGACGACAAAGATGATGAACATAAGTGAACATTAAGTAACCTTTGAAGGCAACATCGATCATATAATAGATAGCCAAGATTTATTTTTCTTGAGGAAGTTCATGACTTTTGAGTCTCTTCTAAAAGTTATTGTATGTTGGCTTGATATCCTTGGTGTTAAAAACAAAATCTTACGGTGTAATGGAAAGTGTCAACTTGTGATTCCAAACATCTCTGTATCAGATTTAAAATCACAAGCTGTATTGGAATTCCAGCACCCTTTACACAGAGTTTAATTTACTTCCTGCTGGCCACAGGTTTTACTTCCAAGAGGTGAAACATACAGAAAAATTAGGTATTTTACTCCATGAACTACTGCCTTTTTAAAAAGGTGACATTATGCTTTGTAACTTTTTTTTTCTGTTCATATTTAAAATGGGCAATTTTTCAAATAATGAGGTTAACATATGTACAAGTATCCCCGTGAGACAAAAGATAAAATTTAAGAATGCTTCGGGGTTCCAGTGGCTTTTTCCACTTTCATGTTGAGCTAAAGGCTTGTCACAAATTTCCATTTTTCATATGGTCAAACACTCAACAGAACAGCACCAACAAGCACAGACTATGGTCTTGGTAAATATACATTTTCCCAGAACAGTGAACTTGAGTATTATTATAGGCCTTTTATTTACTATATTTCCTTTCTGATAATTATTCTGTGATACTTCATTGACTTGTAATAGAGAGAATGGAGCTTCCTTCATGATATACATTATCTATACCTGAACCTCTGTCTTTGCACAATGTTGGGTGAGTGGGTATGAACACTGTGTGAAGTGCATTACTTGATGATAAACACTTCCCTTTAACTGCCAGAATCAGGCACATGAAATCACGACATGTTTGCTTTAACAATAGCATGTCCAGCAAGAGTTGCATGGTACTTCTCTCATAATCAGTATGCATGTTTTTGACATGTATAAATCACATATATACTGTATATATTTCACTTAAGTCACAACACCTGTCAACTCACTCTGCTGTTAGGAAAGGATTAAAGTTCTCGAATCTGTATTTTCAAATCCACTGTGTACACGAAAGTGTGCTGAAAATAACTTGTTTTTTTTGCCGGCTATGGTGGCTGCAGTCAGTTTAAATTCACAGTGGTTGTAATGAAATCCAATGGTGACCCAGATTCAAGCTGAAGGAAAAATAATCAAAACAACCACAAACCCCCTCAAACCACTCAAATGGCAAAATCCTCTTCTCTGTTGTCTATTCATTTGCTTGATAAATACCAAACATTTGTATTATTTCGCCAAAAATATGGCTAAGCACACAATTGACATGAAAGTGCTCAATTGTTTCAAGTGCCGTTTTCTTGTTCACAAAACATCTTATGATGAGAACCACAAAAGGATATTGAGATCAAGAATTGTTAATTTGCATCAAATTGTAAATAATTATAAAGATGTTAGTTCAGTGTCAGACACTCTAAATTGCCATGATTGATTACTGTAGCTACTCTCTCCCTAGAGGGGGCGTCCCGCTGAGATGATTTATCAGTGAGGTCATGAATGTCAGCATAACAGCTACAGGCTTAAAGTAACCATTGGAGCCTGTATTCTCTCACATTCTCTCTCTCTCACATTCTCTCTCTCACATTCTCCACACACTAAAGATGCTGACTGGTGGCTGGGTCTGGAGGTGAATATTTAAGTAAAAAAGGAAAAATTTATAAATAATATTGTGTATAACTGTGTGACACTAGGTCTAGTGTCACTAGGTTTAGTGTCACACAGTCAAGAGCATCCAACCTGCTCATCTCACGTGGTTTAACTCATCATGTGAAAACTATGAGCAATTATTGAGCAAATCAAATACTTACCTCACCCTTACACAATTGCAGTGCAACATATTACAAATAATTGTTGGATAATAGTCTGAGCTGTTGACTAGGAGGAGCACAATATCTGACCACAAGAAAATAAGGAGAGGACTGATTGATTTTACTGCTTCAACTCTCACTTCAACCATGATAAGGAGGAAACTACAAAACATATGCACACAGTCCTGGGCTGCATACAATTAATCCAATGACTCTTGAGGAGGTGGGTATAAAAGGGGAGAGATGTCATTGTTGACACAAATTGCTCTATTAGACCAGGAGAAAACACCCCATTAAAGATAATTATATCACCACGCAAAAAAAGATGTTATCAGGGTGAAAGAAGGGGAGTTTTTATTTAGTGACTGATTTGTGTAATCAGAATGTGTCCTCCATTATCACTGACATGCCATGACTATCATGTGTAGATCTTTTCAACTGCCATCATCAAGCAGTATTTCATAAACCTTATAATGGACGTAGACCCACTGGATTATTAAGTGTCTGCTGATACTCTGGGTTGTATGTTGATGGTATTATACATGTCCTAAGTCCATGTTTATGAAGAAACAAATTGTTTTTTATGCAATATGAAGTGATTTTTTTCCCTACTTGTATGACTTTGGTTTTGGACACATGGTATATGTACAGTTAAAAAAAACTTTTTGGAACTACAGAATGTTTTGGGAAATGTAACAAAGAATTATAATGTTACGGTGCAGTCAGTGTATTAGCTGTTGGCTCCATGATGGGGTCTGTTTTAAGCATACATTTGTTTAAACCTTGACAAATTTAGACCATGGAAAGTCATGCTGAATTTGAAGTTTGTGTCATTAAAACACGGATGCACAATCCATAGAAACAATTTTGATTTTGATTTTAAAGAAAACATCCAAAGAAAATAATAATGAGGCAATATCATCTGGAAATCATAACAAGTCAAGCAATATTTGTATTATATCTGTATTATATCTGACAGTGGAGTGGGATTTTAGAGTGAAATTTCATCAGTCTTTTGTACTAGGTATTGTCAGCATTTAAAAATCACAGTCCCTCCTAAAGCAGACTAAATGTGGTAAGTATTAATCTATAGGAAGTATAAAAAACTGTTGGTGTAGAACTTGTGAATTGCTAATGCCTTACAAAGGAATGAATGGCAATCCAGGAATATGTCATGAACAAGTAGTATCTATTATACCTTACTGTGACTGAGAAATGATAATGCACATGAGTTTAATCAGTGATTGATTTGTTGCTATTCTTTTCTTGGAAATCATCACTTCAACATCTTCAAAATCTAAGCCCCAATGTCCTAACCCTGACAAAGATGACAATCTGAGAGCAGCATAAAGCATCTATTGCTCTTGAACATTTAATGAAAGGCTATTGTGGCTTTATTACGAAGTGGAGTTTTTATTGACTAGACCACTGCAACCTATTAAGACTAGTACCTTTGAAGGCCACCTTGTACCCTCTGGGAGCTACAGGGCCCAATAAAATAGAATATGTTCTCAGACACAGATGGCACACACTCACCTGCACTGTGGAGCTGATTTCAGCAGCAAAGCCTCCGGTCACTGGAGCCTCATGACTAATGAGCAGACGCCCAGTTTTTACCACTGACTGCAAAAAGAAAACATACAGATGATGAGACAAGGCTTTACCGTTTGACTCTTTGAAGTTTCAAACAAGGACTGAGGTTGATTTTATGTAGAAGCTAATGCAACCTTATAATGTAAACCTTATTTACTTAAATACCTGTAAATTTGCGACATTAAAACAGAAGGAGGTACCATTTCCAATTTGTTTTCCATATTTGTCAATGGAAAGTTGCAGATTAGAAGTGGCACTAGCGAGTGTGTATGAGGCCAGAAGATGGGTGTTACCAACCAAGACTGGGTCAAAAACTACCTGCTGTGGAATGCTATATCTACTTACTACTTGGCTGCATGGGTGTCTAACAGTGTTGCCCTCTTGGACATGTGTGTGTGTGCGTAAAAAGGATATGGACAACACTACAAGCTGAAGGGTTGATTTAGGCTGGTACCCAAGGCCAACTGGACAATCATGGACATTAGAGGTCCCACGCTCCTAGGCATTTGCAATTTGGTTTTTTGTAACCTGACATTATTGCAGAAGGATGACTCCACCCGTTATCTACCACAGCGTAAAACCAATACTATACTATAATCTCATTCACTTGCCACTGGTCCAGACCAAAGCTATGTCTGTTCTCTGCTTCCTCAGCAAACCTTCTTCACTTCTCAACCACATTATTTTATATCTATTCCCCTCCACTAAAAAAAATTATCTTAATAATGAAACTTAACTCCTATCATTTTCAATTATGGCCCCCATACGAGTTATTCCTGTCCCTGTTATTTTGAGATTTAAAAACATTTGCACAGTTTTTAAATACATGCATGGAGACTTAAAAGTATGTTTAAAATCACTTATATGCCATTTTTTCACCTATAGAGTGATGCTGCAAATGCAGTTCATTTATACATCACGTGACTCTCTCCCTGACAGGCACAAACCAAACAGCCATGTTAACTTGATAAATGAGCCTCACATGTCCATATGGCACTGTAAACTACACCTGAAATGTTTTCCCTTTAATGGTACCACATGGCATCAAACACAGGAGAATTCTGGGGCTTCATCCTGATGCTTAACAGGCAAATATTTACATTGCTGAAGTCAAGGGTTTGGCTGTGAAGCACTAAATAGCTGTGGATAACTATACCACTATTCCCTACTTGTGCCAGATCAAACTTTCATAAATTTCAAAAAGTGGACAAAGTTTTGCATTTTTCCCCGACAAAGCAATGATTCAGGCACTAGTTTCGCCACACTAGAGAGTATCTACAGATAAGAGCAAGAAAAGTACTATAGTAGAACTGTAGTTCAGAAACTTTTTCCCCCACAGTACTCACAGATCTTTCACCAGTTGGGGTGACTGAGTTTAGTGTGCAAAATTCACTGATTATATGACACTATCTTCAGGAATGTGGAAGTTAATAACACTGAAAGACAGTAACAACAGTTGGCAATCTGCACAGTGAGGAAGAATCAAGCGAGGGGTTGAGAGAAGGGCCATGTCTTGATATGACATGTTGCTGTTAAGTTCGCCTTTGAGCTATGACTCATCCAGGTCCTGTGAATAAACAGAGCTGCTGAGCCATCTTCTGCTCCGCCCTGATAGTGAACCCTTTTCTCACTTTACATGCACACTCCACACACAAACGCACCATTAAGAGTGTGTTAACGTGCAATTTACACTGTGACACCAGTATTGGCCTGATCTCCATGTTGGTCATCTCCCTGAGGGAAGATGTGACATTTACAGATCAGGAGAGCATTCTTTAGATGCTTTTGTCATGGAAAAGGAGCCCCAACTCTGTTTTAACAATATTATGGGATACAATTTCAGATTTTTGTGGCCTGGGGAAAACACATGGCCCACTTAGTAGACTTAATAGTCCCAAATCCATGCTGTGTAAACACAGGTGACAGTAATTTGCAAAGTGTCCACAAACTGGCATAAGCTAGAAGAGCAAGCTTAAAAGCTTAATGCCAACACATAATATGAGAATATGGTCAAAATATGACAAAATGCAGTGTCAGTAAGGCCATGCATTTGATATGACATAGTTACAAGGACATCGTGAATACCTACCTGACCTATTGCCAAGTAGATTTTTTTGTCCCATAGTTCATGTGAGTTAAAAAGTAACTGTCCCCCATTTCCATTGATCCTTTCACCCCAACCAGCCAAGGCAGATGACTACACATCTGAGTCTGGTTCTGCCAGGTTGATCCTCCTCTTAAAAGGGAGTTTTTTTTTCTCTCCACTGACGCCTAGTGCTTGCCTATCGTGAGAACTTTCTCTTCTCTCTATATAATATTGTAGATTTCCGCCTTACCATGTGAAGTGGCTTGAGATAAGGTATGCTGTGATTTGGCACTACACAAATAAAAGTAAAGCATGATAAAATAATCACTTGTGCCAGGAAAGGAGTAGGGGACTATTCATAATTTCAGTTACAGGCATTGATTATGCAATAAGCTGCAGGCTTGGTATATCCAACATAAAATGAGGAGGCAAAGTGTGTTGTATCCGCAGCCTGACAGAGATGCTATTTATGCTATGCTCACAAACTTCTATATATGAGCCCCAAAGTTTCAAAAGACATAAGGCACTCATATGTTGTTTTTACATCTCTAACAGAAGAATGCAACAGCACTGTAACTTATACATAGTAATTGTGGTTGAAGCCTTTAACCCAGTTGCTTCCGGTTGCTGGATAGGATTTCATGAGACAGAAACATACACTCTGATCATGTGGTTTGACCCTTTTTGCTAAAGTCACTCGTCCTCTTATTTACCCATGACAGCCACCTCTCATGTTGGTAAAACTACGGTCTTGAGACAAGGGTAAAGAAGTTACTTTTAAGGGTGTGGTAGAGCAACAGGAAGTGCACTGGACAATACACAAAGATGATCATTTAGATGCATCCAAGACGATAATTCTCATGCCTTGATTAATCACAAGAGAGTTAATCATGTCATGAATCTTCCCATGCAAATTAAGGAAGTGATAATGGCAGGGGGATAGCGTTTCCTTTGAATCGAGGAGCATCCCCTCCTTAAAACAAGAGCTATAAAAAAAAGCTACACATGAACACCGATTAGATTTTGACAATGGAAAATTAGAGTTTATCTTAAGACATTAGTGGCAAAAATGTTAGGGTTGAAGACAGAGGCTGGGTCTGAGTGTGAGACAGAAGGTCCTAAATGTGGGTTGTTAAAAAGATCTTGTTTTGATGTTTAGTCTGAGCTGTTCTTAAGACTAACCAAAGTAAAAGATATTTTTACTTGAAAACAATGGAGGTATGGTAATGAGAGATGAAAAGTGAACAAAAAAGGGTGAGGAGAAAGTGATGTAGTTGTGTTGTGGCAAAAAATTCCAGTGAATGACACTGAATTTACAATGGGTGCTGTAAAAATCTAAAAATTGTACTGTGTTTGAATTATATTTAGTGATCTTTCAACATCAATTTTCCATGTTTCCAAAACATTGTCTCGCATCGGAGAGAGACAGGCAATCTCCAAGGAAGTCGCACTATAAATTAGTCAGCTTGTCCATTGCTACTTAAAAATTCCCAGACAGAAACTACATGACAAAAGAACAACGCACCCTCAGCTGTGCTTCATTTAAGTGCCAGTTACACTGTTACATATCCTTAATAGTAGCAGTTTTGTTTTAGCAGACAGTTGCCAACACGTCTCTGGGTAGAGGTCATGTGATCACGTAGGCAAACATCTGAGGTGTGACTTGTCTGACTTTATGAATACGAATACTTGCCACCATATTTTACTTGGCTAGAGTCCACACTAATATTAGATTATGCCCTTTCCTATTTTGTGGAACATTTTATGGTCAATTACTGTACTGTATTTATATGGCCAGCGTCTCAGTTCTGTTAGATGGTAGCTTGATACATCCTGCTCCCTACCACAGCCTTGGCTTGGAGTCAAAAAAAAAAAAAAAAAAAAAAAAAAAAAAAAAAAAAAAAAAAAGATCCCGCCTGGTGGCAGTTGGGCTTGGCAACAGCTCTGGTGGCTGCAGCTTTACTACTCATTGTGCTGCCGGACTGTCATTAGATACTGGAGTCATTCCGCTAGTTGCGGGGGAAATGTCATGTTTACGGCCTTTCCCATACACACCCAAACCTAATGAGGAGCACTGAGCCTGTCCTCCTTCCTTTCTTCCTTCCTGTGCTCCCTAGGTCCATTTTTCTTCAACACTTTGGTCAATGTTGTCCCTGCTCTCAGTTCTAGCACTCACTACCTCAAAACAAAATGGCTGTCAGCCAATGACCTGGTGAGGCCTCAAGAGGCTAAGGTCAGAGCTGTCACTCTCCCTTGTCATATATAGTCACTCACACACAAAGCCAGAGGAGGCCCCATAATAGGCATATGCACATGCACCACAGCCACATATGCACATGTATATAGTTGTGTCTGCATGTGTGGGTGTGTACTTGCACAGATCTCTTCATACACTGCCAATTCAGCATTGATTGATTTGCATTTAATTAATTAAGGGGAGATAATCTTAGGCCATCATTAGATTTGCTGTTTTTGGCAATGCTATAATGACATACCGTAGAGATGGGAAAGATATATTGTCTACGATAATATCGCGATTGTTGTTTGAAAGATGTGCAAATTGACAATGAGTATTTAAATAACTTTATAATAACTAATGAAACATGCACTGAAAGCAGTCAGCAGTCAACAGAAACCCTCCTTGCAGCAGCCATGAGAAGGATTCAGTGTCACATGACCACTAGTGGGCCTTCGTAATCACACGACCTCTTACTAGCATCTTCCAGCCACCCAGGTTAGCCGCTTGTAGTTATGCAACTGGGGAGACAACATGGAGACTCAAGTCTCTGCAACTTGGTCTTTGACATGCATACATTACTGTGCACAAGTCTGAAATGATATGCTCTTGTTTGTATGTAGTGGTTAGCACTCTTGCCTTTGCAACAAGAGGTCCTGGGTTCGCAAGCCGGTTGGAAAACAAGGGGCCTTCTGCATGGAGAGTTTGCATGTTCTCCCCGTGTGTGTGGGTTCTCACCGGGTATTCCCACAATCCGATTTGGGGATTAGGCCAATTGGACACTCTAAAATGCCCATAGGTGTGAATGTGAGAGTGGATGGTTGTCTGTCTCTATGTGGCCCTGTGATGGACAGTCCAGCTGGAGTTAGACACCAGCTCCAGTGGATAAAGTGGTAGAAAATGAGTAAGAGTGAGTGAGAGTGTAGCACAGAGAGTTCAGTGTTTCTGTACAGTTCATTATGTCATGTCAAGACATAAAATGAGAGCTGTTTCATATAATCTGTAAGCAACAATTAATGAATTACACAATAAAATCAACATTTATAAAAGGATATCAACTAGATTTTTTTACCATATCGCCCACCTTTACCATACAGTATAATTATTTCTCAGTGACTATGTGTAACAATCTGGAAAATAAAGAAATGTGCATGCGATTTTAAAATAATGAGAAAAAAAAAGCTTCTACTGGTTAAAATGTTGTGTTATGTGTGACCCTCCCTTACACTTGAACAACAGCAAGACCTTGGCTCTCTTAAACCTGGAGTGGAACTCTAATTGACTGGTAAAACCTGTGTCTACCCTACTATTTGATGTCAAAAAAAACATCTGCTGTGAAAGAAAGGTCCATTAATTTTGGTTTATTCAAGACATGCTTATAAAAGTTAAATTCATTGTTATCTTGCTAATATACTAGATCAACTTTCAGTCACATCATTCTAATCCAAATGCCAATAAGCACACAATTTGGCACACACAAAACAACAAAGCTGGTGGTGCCCTGAGACTTCTGCACAGTAATGTATGTGTATTAAAATGAGACCCATAAAATAAGCTAGAAATATATACAAATATCACATATGTGGTTATGATAGAGCACTGACTTATTTTTAAAAGGACAGTGTACAATGGGGATCAAAAGGGAATAAAAACAGAATAAAAAAAGGTCATACTTGGAGCTAGACTGGGATGTGGGACTTGTGCAGGATCATATAATGTCCTTTTTTTAACGTTTTCAAAAACACATGAGAGAGTTTTTCCAGAAGAAGCTGCCAACATTTATTTGTTGGATCTGTATTATTATGCCACTAAAATGAGAGAGAATTATTTAAAAATAGTGGTGATGACAAAAACAAAATGTGCTGTGCTTGTCCTGTATGAATACACACACATACACTGAGTCTGTGAGGGACTTCATGTCTTCTCATATAATATGCCTCTCCTTTCCTAGGGCCGTCCATCAAAATGTGACAGGAAGAGAAAGTTTAGTTCTGTGCCGCCACTGAGGAGACGTTCTTGCCACTGGACCCATTGGCTATGCTCCCTTCCTCTGACCCTGTAATTGCCTGGATACCACAGGGTCTTAACTCATGCAACACCATGTGATCTCCATGACAAATGAGAGTCAGGATGAGGCTTGACTACTCACTCGGGCCTTTAAAGTGGCACTCTGCGATTAGCGGGGAGTGCTTGGTGAACTGAAGAAAGAAATGGGGTGGGAGGAAACACAAACACTCACTCTTTTGGTGCCATGGAATCATTCATTCTCTCTCTCTCTGTCTCTTTCTCTCTCTCTCACACACACAACAGAGAGAGTGCAAGTGAGAAGTGGAGAGGGAGAGAGGAAGATAAAAGAGCAGAGGAGAAAGTGTAGAGCAGCCTCGGTACAGCGCAGAGGGCTAAACCAACCAAGAGCCAGGGCGCCACAGGAGACCTCACGCAGAAATAACTCCAAACACCCAATAAAGACCCATTACAACCAGTTCAACTCAATTGTATCCTGACAAACACACACACACACACACACACACACACACACACACACACACACACACACACACACACACACACACACACACACACACACACACACACACACACACACACACACACACACACACACACACAAACTCTTTTCTCTATCCCTCCAGCTTGAATCCACACAGTTATTACCGACAATGTGTACACACAAGTGGCTACTACTGTATACACAATCTAATGACAGCTCTTAGCTGTATATGAAAGCAGAAAAAAATAAATCAATGATTTTGTAGGCTGAATAAAGTGATTATATACTATAATAAAAAGATATCTGTGGATATAACATTACAACTATTTGTCAGGAGGATTTCTACTCAGTGGGGTAACCAGTCCAAACTCAAATTAAATCGACTGCAATTATTGAGAGGGAATGTAAAATCAACGCACAGTCAGTCACTTCTTATCTGGGCAGCCCATGTAACTTTATCACTACCACTGAGCATTACATTATATGGAGTGGGCAGAAAAATATACAGTGGCAAAATAAATTCAAATCCCCACAATAAAACAATTACAAGGAGCTGTCTTGGCTCTACTAAAAGTGTAAAGATTAGCCAATTAAGCAATGGGCAAATTTCTTAAATGCAATGTATGTATAAATTAACTGTTATACTGTAATGTTAACTGAAAATTTGACTTACTTTTTAACTGTTGGTCAAACAAAATTAGTAAATTGAAAAAAGAAAGAAAAAAAAGAAAACTGATAATACTGATCAAAGATCTAAAGCTTATGATCAACAAATTGATGAATCATGAAATTTAGCTGCTGGGGCTAGGCAATAATTCAGTAACAACATCATCATATATTGTTATTCTTAATAACATTATAACAATATATCATCTATGTTTATGATTTATTCAAACTTTAGGGTAAAAAACAAAAAAAAAAAATTGCTTTCAATGTTATACAATAGATGTGTGAAAAATGTGTTTCACAAATACCTCATTTTCTGCCCAACTGCAAAGTGAAAATATTTATCTTCTAATGATGTTTACATTGATAATTATTTCGGGACCATTTTGACATTTTTTTGTGTGTGATAAACTTTTCAACCATATTGCCCAGCCTCATTATCTATGAAACATGGCCATATGTAAAAATGAGACAGTTAACATGTGGGTGCGATGATAGGTCCACTGTTTCAGCCAGAAACTGTTTGGGAAGAAGTTAGATGACCTAAAGCCAGAACCAAGGCAGTAATAACAAGCATTTTGAGAACTTTTGAGGGCTTCAAAAACAGAAAGTAGAATAAGTTCTAAAATTTTAACTTTATATTAGCAATGTGACTAACCACAGTGTTTGGAAAGGTTGTTGTAATGCTCTCAATTTTCACTCAAAACGTGATTCTGTGTAAAACACTGAAAACCTATTACTGTAGTCGATTTGCTTTTTACTTTAAAAACAACAACAGCTGAAGCAAAGTGCTGTACAGGCAAGATTGATAACGACCTGCTGCTGCACTTAGAAGAAAGCATATTTAATATTTCCCAGTACTAATAATATTCTGACATTAGCAGGAGACTGTCACAGAGGCAACTATAATACTAGTAAATGAAGAGAAATAATCTATAACCCATATCTTCTGTCTTGTTCAAGCTGTGGGACTAACTTTTTTTGTTTGAAATAAGTCGATGTGAGAATCATACACCAGTCAATATCAGTTACTAAACTACATTTAGGCCCTGTGATGGACTAGCGACCTGTCCAGGGTGTACCCTGCCTCTCGCCCTATGTTAGCTGGAGATAGGCACCAGCACCCCCCGCGACCCCTAGTGGATAAAGCGGTAGAAAATGAGTGAGAGAGTGAGTAAACTACATTTAGGATACAATTTTTATTTGCCTATAGCATACACAAATTAATTAAAGATGATACACACTTTACTAAAGGAAGAAATTAAGTATTTTGCTACATTCATTATTTAGGGCCCAACAAATGTCTCTTAATATCACAGAGTTCTAACAATGTCAGTGACAAGTAAACAGTGCAAATGCTCTTGGCTGTTTTATTTGATACAGTGCACTAAACAAACAAAAAAATTAAAAAATAAAGAAAAATTCAATTGAAATTTTAGCAGACTTTCACTTTGGCATCTGCAATAAAAGCACAAGAGTTAAAGCTACTTCTTTGCAGTCAAAAGGTGGTCAAAAACCCCAAATCTGGTCCAGCCAATAATAATGATCAAGTTAAGGAAAGTCAGATAAGGTTGCTGGACAGTCAAAGAAAAACATGACAAACCCGAGACAACCTGGGGTGAGTGACCATCCTTCATAAAAGTGTATTTTATGCCGCTTTTTTTTCTTTTTCTTTTTTTTCTAAACATAACTGCAAGCCTTTTATACGCCCGGAAGAGTATGAGAAAGTGCCTAGTTGTGCAATGTTTGCAGGAGACTGCATGGGGATTGGAGCAGACACAGGATAAATTTATATGTCTTACTGGTAAACCACAATTATTGCGATACACATTTCTTATCTATATAAATCAACCATGCTGTAAACTGAAGTGCTGCTCAAGGATTTATTCGTTTACAATGTTGTATTAGGCCAACTTCACCAGCAACACTAGAAGAGAGAGAAAGAGGAGCTGGATCAATCACTGACAAAAGAACTATGAGTAATTTCCATAACCCCCTGATTCTAGTCTTTGTCTGGCTTTCTCCAGCCCCACGTGTTTTCTTTCTTTCTTTTTTTTCACAGTGTCCCACTGGTTCAATCTACACAGCTCTGTGTTAACACTGTAATTACACATGTGGGCTACCAATAATAAGAATGAGAGTAGTGGGGCCCAAACCTCTGTCCACTTTCTTCCTGTGCCATTTTTTTTTATACTTTGATTGTTTCCAGTATGTGTGACAGCAGGCCAAAGACATTAGAAGTGCTTTGCCAGTATGTGCAAGGGACGTCATACTGACTGAGACCTGTAGGCTGAAAGGAAAACCATCCCGGCCTCACTCCAGCCCACATATTCAGATAAAAGTCGGATTGTCAAATTTGGACACATGTCATCAAACCAAGACACTCAACAGATCCAGATTTGAATAAAAACAATATAACAAAAAAATAAAAACATCACTACATAAAATTTTAAGTCTAAAATGGTAACCGACACTACCAGGGCCTGTGTACCTGAAGAATAGTCAATCATTTCTAAGTTCATCAGTTACGTTTCATAGAAACACATCTCACACAGTATGTGCTCAGACAAGTGCAGGGGAATCTTCTACTATTTAAAAATGATAGTGCCTGCTTCAAATTATATTTTGAGGTGTTACCAAGATAGACATTGTAGATCTGGTGGCAAGGTAAGATGAACAACACACAGTGAATAATTTTAAGGGTGGGTTTAAGCATCATCACAGTAGTGACAACTTAAACAAAAACTTTGGTGTTTTGCTGACATGGAACAGGCACATGATGATCAAATAAGTGTGCTCTAAACCAGCTCTTGCCAACAGACTTGCTTCAACAAATTTCCAAAAGACCTGCTCAAAAACTTGGCTTTGTTGGACAGACTCCACAGTTGTAGATGAGGCACAGGGATGGATAATGAGGCTGCAGATTTCTTTAGAGGTGGAACAGGGAACGTGTCCAGCCATTGCAAAATATACATTTGTCAAGTTTCTTTGGCTTCTTATTTATATCATGAAAATAAGACTATATTTTCCACTGACCAGCAGAAGGAACGGTTAAACAGCTGGCATCATCATGATAATCAACATGATCATCTACTGTGTAACTGATAATAATGTTACTGATAATCTACATTTATAACCCTAACCCTGCTGCTGTTAAATGTGGCAGAACAAGCCTGTGACGAAATTGGGGAGGTGAAAATTCCCCAGGCAAATTCTTGCCATAAGGAAAAACTGATCAAACTGAAAACTCATGTGGGCACAGTATTTCTGAAACTGAAACAGTTGATATTGAACCAACCTTGATGTTGTTAAGAAGATGAGGAGTTAGGGGTAATAGTCAGAGCAATGATATGGCTTGTTTAGCCAAACATCCTGAGCAGACATAAAAATATTAAAGTTACAGTTTAAACTGCTTCACGGTCCATTTGGTTGAAATCCAAATGGAATATTAAATCCATATCAAATTCCATTTGAGAAGGCCAGGATTTCTTTTGCAAAAACACAGACCAAGAAATATTTTGCTACGAATCATCTCTTTAATGTTCCAAATTTAAGGGTATTGGTAATGTTGGAAGACTTTCCATCAGTCCATGTTGCACTACACTGCTCAAGTGTCTTTTTGGCAACTTTAAATGATGGATTATTCAACCCATATAACAATGGTAGGTGGTAATAAAATCAACAGCACCAACAACAGCAAAAACATTGTTTTAGGAGGAGAACCATATGCTCAATACTAAGCATAAAACACTGGTGGCTTTCTCCGTCTATTTGCTTTCATGCCCTTTTTCACTTCAGGGAATGACAAACATATCTCAGTGTACTGTGTGTTCTGCCTGACTACTTCATATTTACCTGCCATCTTTGACTCAGGACACACATTACACACACTTTACAGCTTGAAACCATTAAGGGAGAGTGAGGGGAGAGTGAGCAGAGCCTTGATAAGGAGGCCTTATCTTTACACCGAGTCAACAGACTTTTGAGCATTCAGAACACACAGACATCACAACCTGCAATCGCTTCCAAAAATAACATATGCTGCTCCACATTCCTCCTTAAGCAACATGAATGCCCTCACCGTATCCCAACCACCCCTTACACAGACACATACAAACACCTTCCTCTATAATCCAGCCATGAAATTTTGTCTTTGTTTTGCAACTGACAAATTTTATTTATATGCCGTGAGACCTGTGATGTTTGTGCACTTGTGTGTCCTGAAGTGACTGCTCCTGCATGTGTTTTTGAGAGTTGAACAGGTTCAGCCAAATCGGTTGCATCACTACAAGGGCTAAGATCCAGACAGTGCTGCAGTCACATAGACTTCAGAAGGGAACACAGGCCAAAAGACACATCTATTGAGAGGGAGCATTTAAACACATTTAAGAAAGGACAATAAAGTAGGGAAAACTGTTATCAGGCAAACCAGGGACCTACAAGTGATCTCAAGTCCCGACAGTAAAGCTTAACCATTGGCACGGCTCCCAAATATACATTTACTGAAGGTGGTTTTCAGTTAATCAAAATGTCCTCATAATCATAATATGACAAGCATTTTGGCATTATTAATACAACTTGTCCAATGGGGAAAAAAGGACCTTAAAAACTGCTTTCTGTGTCATAATACCAACAGGTTTCAACAATAACTGCAACTTACTCTCAATGCCCTAGCAATTTAAGTTAAACCCAGTTCTAGTTATAACTAATCTATCATAAATACAGTCTAAATCACATAATTGTCCTGCATTTGAAACAGCAAACTTAAAGACATGATGGTCGCAAACATAAATGGCCTATATTTACACAGTGCTTTTCTAATCTTGATGACCACTCACAGCGTTTTACACTTCTTTACATCCAATCACATCCATTCATACAAATCATCTATATTTAGTGCTTTTATACACCTGCTATACCTATTCACATGCTGCCAGCACAGCCCCCCGAGCAATGTGGGGTTAAGTCTTGCCCAAGGACACTTTGGCATGTGGACTACAGGAATCAAATCCCAACAGTACTGTGGTGGAAGTCACTCAACCACCATTGTCCTCACTCAGACCTGAGTTGCCCAATAACCCTGCTCACAGAGATACTTATTGGGGTCACTGATATTTACAAACAAGAATTATTAAAAAACATAAATTCAGACTTGAGTGCATATTATTAGGATGGACAATGTTTCACAAGTGTCAAAAAGAGGAAGCTTGGTAAACAAGACCACACAATAAGCAAGTGGACAGCAGAGAAATAAATTGTGCTGGAGGAAGGGTTTGAGAAGTTTTTATGGATTTTTTGATATTCTTCTCAGCTGTGAAAAATTGCTGCTATTAGAGTGTTCGACACCCAAAGGACAGAATTTGGATGGTCTATCTGTTAACATCTTTTATACGAGCATATGGGACTCATGGGCTAGCACTAACTTGCTAAGACGACATGCCTTGACTAATTTAATATCTGGGACTGAAAATAGAAAAAACTACAGGATGAATCAAATAACAGAGTAAGTAACTCAAAGGGGAAAAATAAGAGAAAAATTATTTTTGTGGGCAAAAAGTAACAGAAGAGGCTATAAAGGGCGTTTTAACTGAGAAGTTTCTAAGTCCACTGCATCGTGTGGCCTTACCCTTCAGTAAAACAATGCGTAATTGATGAAAACTGACTTAATCAGTCGTCAGAAAATGAAAGAACAACAAACAAAGTACATGGACAAACATATTGCTTAATGATGCCTTTTGCTGCTGTACTTTAATCTAAAGCTAAAGGGGAACAAATCAATTTTGTCCATGAGCCTATGGTGAAATAGAAACTCTGTAATTTTATGACTGTAGACTATTAATTAGTGATGGCCCAGACTATATTCTGGCCACATCAGATATATGATGTCAACAGGTTGCTAAAGTTTCAATTACAGACAACACAAGGAAAAAACTGTAAATTTGGAGGTACTTGGGGGATCAAGGTACAACTACACCTGCTCAACAAGACCTGTCTGTGGTGCCACGGCAACGGTTGTCTCCAATATTGGTTGAAGAACCAGTGAATGTAGGCCAGTGCTGAGCAAGACAATGAGTTTGTTCACTAGCTGGATCTGGATTCTGGAAAACCTGAGAATAAGGCTGAGTCACCATGAGAGACAGTCTAATAAAATAAGATTTTTTTTCCATACTGCTGACTGGCCAAAATTAAGTCAACTCCAACAAATGTGGATGCATGTAAAAACAGATGAAAATGTTGGGTTAACTGCCCTCTATGAGACAATAAAAGCCATTAACCAAAAGGAAGTGAAGCAGCCCCTTGCAGCTGATGGAAAAGCTTCTGGAGCATGTGCTTCGAACATGATCATATTTACGCAACTAAATTTCCAACAATTCTGACCAAACACAACAGAAAGATTTTCCACAGTAAGTCATCTTTATTGACCTTTTAAAGAACAGAACAACTTCTACTGGAATGCTTTAAACAATAAAACAAAAATACACACTGTTTTGCTGTAGAGAATTCTATCCATGATGCCCTTTGTCAACAAGAGGATTTACGATATTTAGAATATATCAAATTTCATGACTCATAATATTGGATTTTCTTTACACTGAATATCACATTGCCAATTATAGACTCCCCAGTGTAAATGAATGGCCAATGTGATATTAGAATGCCAGTGTAAACAGGAATTTTGGAACTAACAAACTGCAGTTGTGTTAGTAATGATCTCCAACAGTTTTAGTTTTTGACCATCCAGACTGCTAATCCATCTCATAGTTTCCTAAGATTAGTGTCCAGCCAAAGTTTTCCTTAAAGTTTCAAGTTTCAAGGGGTTTGAAATGTATACCTGAACACTATGCATTTCAGTGAGGATTTTGGTGCGGATGTAACTGAACAGTATGATTTCATATTTTTCCACATTTACTTTTATCGTATTATCAGTGCAGGCTAATATTGGATCAGATGTAGTTGGTTTCTTGAGATCAAGCATAATACATGTCCTCTCACTCAGTTAAAAATTGAGGTTACTAATGGGGATTTTTGATCCTCAGCTTTATTTTTACAATCACTGATGATTTCAATCTTTACTGTTTTAAATAATGTAAATTATCATTAAAAAACTATTTTCAAAATGTTTCCACAATTTTGGGTTCTTCATTTTAACAATTCATTAAAAAAATTATAGATTAATAAAATCCTTTTTCTTATTATTATATCCCAGTAATGGTGATTAATATACTGTATAATTTAAACTGCTGCGTGTGATGAAACATTCATGTCTGGACACCAGGAGAGCCGCAGCCACAGAACCATCTAAAGGTCTGTACAGGGTTACTGAGGAAGTATCCCTCTTGTTCTGTGCATTTTTTTCTATTCTCTTTTTGTTGCTAAAAAGTCTGGATTAACACCCAGGTGTATTTTTTGTATTATACAGACTTCTTTCTTATTTGTAAGAAGAGTGGACTGGAAAATCTCCAGTTATGAGTCAAGTCTAATTTGTGAAAAAAATTATAAAGAAACCTATAGTTTAGAGCTTGGTCTTTACTCTCAGATCTTTAAATTCTGGCTTTAGTATAACATTTTCACAAACATAGCATATGCCTTTTTTTTTTTTAATTATTATTGAAAAAGAAAACTATACTTCATAAATGAATAATTAAGTGACTAGTGAGTAATTGTGGCCAACTGTCCAATTAAGAAAGTTTTTATAAAAGAAAAAAATAAAATAAAATGAAAATAAAAAAGATAAGTGTATTTCTATGCATTGATCTAGGTGATGATCTTTATTTAGCGTGAAAAGCCCTCAGTGAGATTAAATAAAAGCACTATTACAAGGCTCTTTCTGTGCTCAGCAAGGAGAAGGCAACAAAAATAATATCCTCAATGAAGACTGAAGAAAATTTCTTTATGAATACCAGTGTATCAGTGTAATGCAACAGTGGCCCTTCTGCCAATTATAGTGTGTGTGTGTGTGGGTTGTGATGAAATGGGTTTATTGGTTTCCACAGATGTTTAGGGGGCATTTGGTCAGAGGAAATGACAAGGAGAGATGTTGTTGACAAGCATGAGGTGGCAACCCTGGCATTTGGCCCACAAAAACAGCACATAAACACACAATTCATTTTCATGGTAGTTATTTTAATGGAGCACTACCTTAAAAAAAATACTCCAGCAGCCACCCTCTTTGAACAATCTGTAACTGACTATGGCTCATTTTGATGCATGAGTTCAGAGGCAGAACAATACTAAAGTCTACCATAATTTCCAGCAGACTCCCTCTTAAATGACTACTCTGCTACCACAATTTCTTCCTGTGCTTAACTGGTGGTTATAAGATTTGCCTGGCGGCAGGCTCAGCATGGTGTTCCCTAACAAAGTCCTATGTCAACCAGAGGAGGATGAAAATTGGTAAATAAATATGCTAATTAAAATGTGTCTGGTTGGAAAATCAGCATGTGACAGGGTCCATTTAAAAAGCAATGTTCTGCAATTGGAGAGGATGCATATGATTTACGTTGTGCTGTAAAAACTCCTTGAGATCTTTGATGATTGGAAAAACTCTTTAAAAAAGAAAACCAACTTAATCTTTGGTTTGATTTAGTCTATTGATTCTCTCCTATTATGACCAGGAAGGAATCTTTCTTTGCCACCTTTCATCACACTGTATTTGCTCCCACTGTCATCTCAAAACAGAGATGGAGTACCCACTGGAAAGCAACACTCTTGTCAAAAACCTCTTCCAAATAAAATATTTTTGTTTTAGTGTGCTCCACAGTCCGGGTAATACTGGGACAACATACACAAGTAGAGTAAAGTCTGACTAGTCGTGGAAGGAATGCTGTTTATCAGGCACCAAAGACAACCACACTGACCAGAGGAATATTGTCTCATATTGCAGTATAACATCCATCCACATTAGGAAGATTCTTCCATTGAACAGCAGCTCTTCATGGAGTATTAATGCCCAATGATTATGTTTGTGTCAAAGTAGTCACTGTCTAAAAATAAATGCAACCAAATTCAGCATTTGAAATATTTGGAGTAGCACCAAAGAGAGCTTCACTGTCTTGTTAACAGGCTACTGTACTTGCCTTATTATTTGCACAAGGGCTCATATTGTTGAAGTGGATATCTAATAAACCTCAAACGGCAAAATATGCCACAAGAGGGTCAGTTAAGAAATATGCAAGGGTCTTGAAGCCTTTTCATTTACACTTTGAACATAAATTTTCACCCAAGCAGCAGAACTGGGTTTATCTGCTTTATGACTTTTTGAGTGCGTGACAGTGTTACCTTGCAAACAGTTTCAGTATCCCAAGGCAGGATGGTCTGTAAATCAATGACCTCGCACGACACTCCCAATTTCTCTTGGGCCAGGTTGGCAACCTCCCTCATCACATGGATCTAAGTGGAAAAAGAAAGGTTTTAAAAAAAATATTGTGCCTTTACATTGTATCAGGCACTTACACAAAAATGTACACTGGTTCACAGCACAACTATCGATGAACTAAACTGAACACTCACCAAGCACTCCATTGTGAACATTACTGCATCTGCTCATTTATGCAAATATCACAATATGCCTGCCATGTGGTTAGTGGTACAATTCACAAAACCTAACAGATACCAGGAGCTTTGGCCGATTTTCACATTAAACATAAAAAAATATATATTTGATTGTGACATGATTACTGGTACAAGTAAGATTCGGTTATGTGTTAAAAGACCAGGTTGCTAGTGCTTCTAGTGTGGAGAATTCTTGGCACATGTTACACCAGGAAATCATAGTTTCCTGTGACACTAATGGGTGCTGACCATTTTCATCCCTTTTTGAAAATGGCCACAGTTTGAAGTTCCAGTTTGAAACTTCTGTCACCAAAACACTGCTAGAGTCACTGACCCCATACCTCAGATGAGCCAACAGAGCTTTCTGAAAGGATGACTCTAAATCCATATTCTAACATTTATTTTGGTATCTAACTGCATCATTCATGTTTTAGAGAACCAGGGATAATTACTTAACCTTTAGTTTGCTTTCATATTGCTTTACTAGCT
This sequence comes from Brachirus orientalis, assembly GCA_016785285.1. NCBI lineage: Eukaryota > Metazoa > Chordata > Actinopteri > Pleuronectiformes > Soleidae > Brachirus > Brachirus orientalis. The sequence goes on from JAFBJR010000425.1 coordinate 5,059,007, forward strand.
TAGCTGTTATACTTCTGCCTTCCTTCCGTCACTTATGATGTCTCTGTATTACCACACACACAAACAAAACAGTGCTATATTGAGGTACACAGAGAAAGCTGTGTGAAGTGGATAGGCTTAATCACCATTGTGTGAACAAATTCACAATGGTTTGAATGCAACAGACATTTGTTTATATTTATAAGTTACACACTACAATTTTAGGATATCATTTCATGAAGACAAGGGTGAGTTCAGTGTACTTCAGTGTCTTCCACAGTCACCAGATGTGAATCCAGCAAATATCTTTGGGATGTGATAGAACTGAGAGCATGAATGTGCAGCAGACAAAATCTACAGAAATGATATGATGCCACCACAGTAAACATGGAGCAGAATCTCAAAAGATTGTTTCACACATCTTGGATCAATTTCACAAAGAATTGAGAAAAATTCTTTGTGTTTCTAATTTACATTATTTATTCTAAAACAAAGGGAGGAAACTATTTAGTGTTAAAGTGGGATCATTTATAAAGTGCTTGGTGAGAGTATGCATAGATATAATAAAAATTAATCAAAACTCACAGTTCAGCCATACATTGTTAACATGAACATTTACACTGTATCATCTTAGGATTCATGTATAAGAAACTGGGTCTGAAATGAGCTTCATTGTTTCAGCAACCACCACTGCTGCAGATACACTGAACATAAAAAAATGGGGGGGGGGGAATCCTCTGTTTTGATTGATCAGAAATGTTCTCTGTGAGGTTGAGTATTGGCTCCTTTCAGTCTTCTTTCTGAGAAAGTTGTTTTCTTTACTCTCATCTGCACTGGCCTTGCAAGCGAGAGGAGGAATGAGGTGGGAAAGAAGAGTGACACTTAAAAAGGATCCTCTTTCATTTTAGTCTGCCCTTTAACAATAATACCGGCTTGATTAAGACATTTTCCACCTAATGCCCTCCAACAACCCTCCTACACACAAGGTACATTTCAGGCTGGATAAGCCTGTTAGAGTGTCTGTGTACAATCAAAGTTGAGGATGAATCCTGGAGAGTAAAAGGCACTTTCATATGGAGCTGCAAAAAAAATCTCTTGGATAAAAAGAAAGGCAATAATGGAACATGTGCCGCAGACATGTAGTGTTAACGTGTGGAGAGCCAAGAATAGCCTTCATGTTGTGGAGATGTCTGGGCTGATATAGCCACAGACTGCTGACCGAGAGACCCTGCTGGGAAAGAGAGGGCTTTGGATTGAGTTAAAGTTAATCCACTGTTTGCCTCCGTGGCTTTAGACGTATTTTACTGGACATGAAGGCATGAATCTCCCCCCTCCACCCAGGCCATGGAAAATGACACAATGTAGAGAACAACATAAAACTACTCCGGTCACCACAAAGACTCCATTAGTGATGCATGTGATCGCCTACCTGTGTCCCCCAGGCAACCAGGGTGACGTCACTCCCTTCCTGTAGAACCTCAGCCTGTGATAGTGGGATGGTGTAGGACTCCACAGGAACTTGTTCCACTGAAGAATTGTGCAGAGATTTAAAAACAGAGATAATTTATTTTTAAAAAAAATGTGTGAGCGAAAATGTGAAAATATGTGACTTTGCATGCAAAACAAATCCTCACAGGTCTATTCTGAAAATATTAATTCATAAGTTTTACTATGTACCCTGTTGGCTTTCATGTTAAACCCTGAGCGCACTCCTAAATACTAACCTAAATGACACCTATGTAACAACGATGATGACAGGCAGTGAAAGAATACCAATTCTAACTCTAGAACATTTTTACTGGCTTATTTTCAAATGTTTCTCCCAAAACCTCAACTATCACCAGAGGCTGAGTGCACTTTTATCAGCACAAATTAGTACATGATCCAATGACAAAATTCTGCCAGTAACAAGCTCATAACCCCAAATAATCTCGACAGTAAAATATTGGTGGGATTATAAGAAGGGCCACAAAGGTACATCAGTCCAAAAACAGAGGATTTGGGGAAGTAGTCACACGTGGCCTCACTTCGACCTCTTTGCAGTCCAAGACAAACTGCATGTAAGTATGTGGTTTGAATAATAGTTAAATTTGTCCTGGAAAACTCAAGCACAGAAATGGAAATCATTACAAAGAAAAAAAACTGTAAATTCTAACTGTTATCACTGTGAAACATGCATATTATTAGCAACATTACTTCCACTCAAAAATAACATATAATCACAAAATGTAGCATTTTGATGGTGCATTTACTGACTATAGCCATAATGTCTATGGCTGCAAAACAAGCAGAGCACAGTTCAATAAATTTTGAGAGAATTGAAAAGAAAAAGCATTCCTACATAGCAAAGCATTAAGTCAAAATCATAATTAGGTAAAGAAATTATACTCTAGAGATTTCTGGAAACCTTGACTTCCATGATCCATTTGAAATTTTGCGAAGCCATAGGGGAAAATAAAAGTGCCCCTTGTCTTGATGACTTACCACATTAAAACAACATAAAGGGTGAATCATATGCAACTCCCACTTTACGCTTCCAAAACCAAAAGAAAATGAGCCATGTGAGTGGAATTAGAGCATTGTGTGAAATATTAAAACTGAATTATAAAAACTAGGTTATGTTTTTTTAATATGTGGAACCTCAGTCCATAGAAAACAGTTTGACCTTGATGAGACAAATGTGTGGAAAAGAGAGGAGCTTCAATTAAATACATTACTTCATGATCATGAGAGGCATGTGGACCTGGAGAGTAAGCTAACTGCAGCTTCAGGAAATCAGAATAACTTGTGAAACACTGCCATGACAAACCCCATGTGTGCCCTGAGTAAGTAATTTTTCATAAATCTGTCAAAACACAGCACATTAAAAACAAGACAACCTGAAATAAAGATGACACCCTGAGTAAATGAAGGTGGAAATATAATGTAATGTGTTCATTTTATACTGAAAATAAACAGTGAATTTGGTTGACTAACTTATATGTTGTCACAATATATTATAAATGGTTTTCATATATTTTAAACTATTCCATCCGGAAAAGTTGCATGAAATGACAGTAATCAAGTCTTTTCTTACACAAAATCTCATGGCTCCCCAAAGGGCTAATAAACAAATACAAATGTTAGGAGACATAGCAAGGAACAGAAAATACCTATCTGTGTCCTCCCCATTTAAAAATATAGCAACAAATTCAATTCAGTTTTATTTGTATAGTGCCAGTTGATAACATTCAATAGCTCAAGGCCCTTTAGATAGTAAGGTCAAGACCTAACAATTATTAAATGACACCTGTCTTATATTATAAAGTTTAGAATGATAATGAGAGAGCTTCGGGTTCGGTCAGTCGTTAACAATTACAGAAACGTTTTTCTTAGTTTAAATCCAAGACCTAATGTTGTTACATTAGGCTACAGAGAAAGTCTTTGTGAAACAGATTCACTGTGATACACAGCTATTATACGACTAACCTGGAGAAATATAGTGCACATACTTTCCACCAGTCAACAGGTTTTTTTGTTTTATATTTTTTTAAACCTCTGTTTCAGTGCTGATAGATGAATTTGAAAAGTAGTGCTCCACAAGTGGTAGCATGACTGCAGCGACACTGTCTTCTGCCTGAGTCATTGTGCTATGTCTGGCAAAGGTGCCCTCAGCTGCTTCATCTAGCTTCACTTTCATGCACTCTAACCTCTTCTGTTAATTACATTTGTACTTTGGGTGTGTGTCTCTCTGCTAGTATAAGACGTAACTATACATGCATGAGGTCCAGAAAAATGACACTCAAGATGAAAAGAAAAAGACATTGTCAGTTAATTAATAAATACATTATTAAACTTAACTGTAAAATTCAGTTTGGACAGGTCATCAATCTGTTATTCCATTGAAAACAATAAAATAAGAGTCAGGTGTAAAATGTCACAATTTCATCTGGCTCTTAACATGGGAAACCAATCATACCTGGGAAAGGCTTCATTTTGAGGCTGGTAACACCAATCTCTTTTGGTTCTTTTATTTCTAAAATGCCCATCTTCAACAGGGCAATCTGGTCGCTAAAAGAAGGGCCATTTCCTCTGTTAAAGTAAGCGTGTGTTTTGGTTTTATATTTGACCATATTTACATTTTCATTTACTCTCTCATTCATTTTCTACCGCTTTATCCTTCACATGAGGGTTGCGGGGGGGCACTGGTGCCTAACTCCAGCTGACATAGGGCGAGAGGTGGAGTACACCCTGGACAGGTCGCCAGTCCATCGCAGGGCACATTTTCATTTATTTCATTTGCAAATGCAACTCAAAAGCTTGTTACAAAAGCTTCTAAATAACATGAGAAAAATAATGAAATATAAGGAATGACCACCTACAATGTGACACATTGTGTGTGTTTTTTTTAATTTACAGATACATCCTGATATGTGGTTTTATCTGCATAAAAATAGTCCTAATCTTAACATGAGATTTCAAACATATTGCAAATCCCTTGTGGGAAACAATGAAGCCACAGCTTCGGACTTCTATTCATTTGTCATCAAATTTTACCTGCTGCTCTGTACAAGATCTTGGGCTCAAAGAATATGCATGGATTCTTGTCAGCAATGCAGGAGAGAAGCAGCCCCTTGGCCTGCACTGGTCCACGAGGTATTACAACCTGAGGAACACAATACATACTTGGTTTAGCCAACATGACCACACTGCAAAAGAAAAGTCATGTGATGAGTTTTATAAATGTTTCTTATTAACACAGAACTGAAGATGTACACCTTCAAGACGGCTGAAACCACAAGTGTGACAAAAAACTCATTTTGCAACAATATTTGTCATCTCTTTTTCCTACCAGCAATGTGAACGTGAACAACTAGATAGGAATCCACTGAATACTATTTACTTTCAAACTGGGGTATTATGACAACACTGCCCCTCAGGTGGAGCCAAAAGTGCTAATAGTGGATGTACCAAGATCAACATGTGAGACAGCATGTTTATTGCTCTCAGCTGAGATTACTCACAGGGAATGAAATATGACTGAACCATACAGACATTAGTGAGTTTTCACACATTTTCCTCAATCATGTTCTGAGAGTTTGAAAACATTTTATCATCAGATGGGGGGGAAAAAAATCATTAATCGCCACGGCCAGTTTCTTGCCGTTTGTTAAAAGTGCTCTTACTTTGTTGTGTTCGGGCAGAAAACTCTATATCTTGAAGGAATCAACATGTGATTGTCAACGGGTTACTGATCCTGCTTGCTAGCAGAAATGAAGTTTATACTCTCTCAACTAGTCCAAGTTGCACCATTTGTTGGCTTTTGTGTTTTATATTGTGTTGAGTGGTACCTGCATGTAATTTGAAGATTGCATCCAGTTAATGGCCTGCGGCACTTCTGTGTTTAACAATGTGCAATCATCTAACATGACATTTTATAATAGTGATTGAGAAGTCAGTGGTAAGTAGAGACATCGCATTATAAGTTTTACATATTGGATAAAAGGTCATGAGTCAAACATAAAGTCATGAGTCATTTTAAATATCTTTATAAAATGAACGATCTATACTGCAGTGTGCAAAGCCAAACTTTAATTATCACTGTATATGAGCATTAAGAAACACGTTGCACTATTGAGTTTATTTGGTTCTTCACAACAGATGGAAAAATTACCACCTAAACAGCTGTTGCCATAGGTTAGTTTTAAGCTTTCAGCGAGGGTGTGCAAGGGTCTGAATGACGTACATTTTGTCATTAGAGGCTTCATGTGTGGTTTTGTGCATACCAATTTGTGGATGCACAACGCTACTTCAAGCAAACCAAATACTTCAAGGAGACTCCAAGCAGACTAGTAAGTTGTAAAATAAACTTGCTTTTGGTGTTCTCAGCAGTCTGTATGTATTCAAATATGCAAGAAAGTATACTTGAGGCTTTACACATAAGTGTCAACTATTCTTACACCTTGCGGAATAATATCAAATGAAGACACTGTATGTGCCAGTGTACCCGCCCACTTTTCACCTCGGTAGTCCTCAAAACAAGGCCATCACAGATAGTGAATGTAAAAATTGAATGACACAACACTAAACAACGATTCTCAAAATGCACCCCCCTTTTAAAAGATTAAAAAAAAAATATTTTACACTGTACACATTCATAATTCAAGCTGGCATTTTAAGATTTACACATTCAGAAATTAAGTTTTCATCTGGACAAAAATATAAACTGAGAAAAAAATACTATAAAAAAATAAACTGGCCTAATGGGAACATCATTGTCTTTGTGATCACTCCAGTGTTTTCTGTGTGTGTGCCAAAGAGTGTCTGCCAAAGAGTAGAGTATGATTTTAAGTTCAACTGTATAGTGGATACAATTCCACAGCCATGTGGAAAACCTTGCATTCATTTTATATGTTGATTTTGCTGATGACACAACGCAGCTGTTATCAATAACATGGATTTATGCTGATTCTATCAGACAACATCATAATCATAAAGTAATCATGTGATCATTGGTTTCTGCCCCACTTCTCCCCAGATGTATGCTGTGAATCTTGTCATGTGCCATTTGGAAAAAAAAAAAGTATAACTAAAAGGAGATGTTTCATAAAAGGAAAAGTTTCCACTTTAAAAAGTTGAACACAAAAATGTGGATGCAAATCATTTTCTCCCGACAAAAAAGGCAATAATTTAAAAAAGGAGAGACAACACAGTGTTCATGGAGTTCAAGTGAGCAAGAACAACAGAACTAGGCAAACGTCTACACGGCAGGAAGAGGAGCATGAAAGGCATGGTTGAGTTGAGAACACTAACAAGATAGTGTCACTACCTGTGTCAGAGGAGTTCTTTAAATTTCACAGCAAAAGCAAAATACTTTCTTTACTTACGCAAGATGTTGTGTGGTGTAGAGAAGAGCGAAAAATTTTCAGTCAACAAAGATAGAAGCAGGGTGGATGCAAGGAATATTAAAAAGACACTTATTTAAGATGCTTATCATTTGATGCTCATTTTCTCCACCATCATCTAAACTTCTCCAGTGATTTATATTTTCAAACACTCTGGATTTCCTATAATAGTGATATATTTAAGATGATTTGTCATATGTTCACCAAAACAGCACTTTGGTTAACCTTATGTTTCTAAGTGTGGTTAATAAATAAAATTGAGTTAAGTGCCTGGATACTCTACACTTGTTTTTCCTAGCTTACAAAATAATATATTTGTTTTATTTATTTCTCACATTTTGTACTTCCTTTTCAATTTACTTTTAGGTCCAGTGTACAAAATGGTGTTTAATGCGAGATGTATGTTGTTGTAATTATATAATTATCAAACTTATTTGGTTTTAGTAGCCTTAGAATAAGCCTTTTAATGTACTTTAGGCAAGGGCCTTACTTTTGCAGAGGCCATCTTATGTTGCCATGCTTCTATAGCAGCCCAAATGATCAAACCAGCTAGAGCATGTGTTGTATGTTGTGAAGTGAAAGCTCAAACTCAAAACTTTTGAGTAGTGGATGGCTGACCTTGAGGCCAGGGCAGTGTGCAAAGAAGGCCTCTGGACTCTGAGAGTGGTAAAGTGATCCGTGGCCAACACACCCCCAAGGAGCCCGGATGGTGAGGTTGCCACAGTCAAACAGGTTGCCAGAACGGTAGCGGTACTTTGCTGCTTCATTAACTATCTGGAAAAAACAAAATGATTTAGGTTAATACAACGTCAATGCAAGAGGATCAACCTCTACTGAACCTGAATGTTGCAGCAACAGCAGTATTTCAGGATGCCAAAAAAACCAAAATTGTTAAATAACAAAATTGGGTTTAACAAATGTGTACTGGTTCAACCAATTCAAGTAGAATTATTTAGCAAAAAAAAAAAAAAAACACTGGAGATAAGACTCTTCTCCAGTTTTTATAATGAAGGAGATCGCATTAGTGGACAAAAGGATTTTAGATTTAATGTTCCTCTTTCAGTGTTAAATTCAGACTTTATTTAACAAGCTCAGTCATCTCTTCTGTCTGGTTTCTTTTTCCTACCTCTGTTCTCTCTGATGCTGGGCTTTACACTCTGAAAACACAGGTGGGCTATTAATTCAGTTTTAATGTCTCTCTAAGGTCAGTTTGGACTGCATCATATTAAGCGAGAGCACAGAAGGCAAGAGTGGAAGCCCACTCAAGGCCTGACAGAAGGATAAATCTACTACGAAAAGGATTGCTACAGGACCTTATTAGAAAACAGCTGCATGATTACATATGTGGGTTGATGTTACCTTGATATAACAGTTCACATTCATCTTATGCTCACATTTATTTTATGGAACACTCATATCAACACGTATGCATAATTTAACAACAGTGCTGCACATCACACTGCCCTGCTCAGCCTGACTTTTCATTGTACCTGGGAATAATGACATAAAAGCTCATTCTATTAATGCCATGCAATCATCTGCTGGGGGATAAAGGCAAACGGAACAAAAACATCTTTCTTTTTTTCAAGTGAAACATCAGAAGTAGACCGACTATGGCACAATATTTATTAAACACCTGTGTACCACAGATAGTAATAGTAACACATCCCAGACAGAAGATAAGGGACAGCAATTGAAGGACATAATCAGAGTGGCTGTCAGGAACAGCAATTGGCATTTAGTCTTTTAATCCATTTTTCCTTTCTTCACTAAATGTTTGCAAATATACACATACGTAGATACACACACAAACACACACATTGCATATACCCTTTTCTTACACTTCTTTTTTAAACATTAACATGCAGGTGAAGTCTGTCAGGTTAGCCAGGAGAACTTGGGCCTTATCCTGTTTATTCAGGATAAAAAAAAGTTCAAATGTAATGACTTTGCGGCATGAAGTGAAGTTATTAGGTGTTCCTTTAAAAGGCACTTCTTCAGTGCATATATCAGAGAGAGAAAAGAACAGCTGACCGAGGTTTCAACGGGTTTCAACAAGTAGGTTTTTGGATCATTATGAATGCAGCTCAAGACTTATTTCATCCTTCATGCTGCCAAATAAAAGAATAAAAAAAGGTATCCGAGTACAAGATTTACTAAATGAACATGATGGCACAGAATTGTGTGTATCCAAACCTTTTTACAGTGGCTTGGCTTTTAGTAGTAATGTTTTTACACACACTTTTGTTTTGCTTTATTTAAATCAACGGAGTGACATGTTTAAACTTGAAATTATTTAAAAAAAATTATGCTATTTTTGGACCTTAAATGCCATAGTTTTTTAATGTACAGTGGAAAAAACTGAGTTTGGGGGGGGGGGGGGGTGGAAAGTGGAATGCAGTCATTTTTTACTGTTATCAGCTGCATCTGTGCTTTTGCTGCTATGACAAGCCAAGGCATCTGGTGTGGAAAAAGGTCTACTCTCAGCAGGGCAGTATGCCTTACCTGGTCGAAAGCAGGATAGATGTAATCAGCAAACTGGATCTCGGCAATGGCTGTGGCTCCAGCAACGGCTACACCAATACCAAAACCTACAATCCCCTGCTCACAAAGTGGAGTGTTAAAGACTCTGTCCTTGCCTGTAGAGAAAGTATAGGGAGGCAAAAAGATTAAGAAGCAGTGGCAGCATTAATGTAAGGAAACCAGCAACCATCTTATTCTTTTACAGATAAAAAAGTTCACACAAATGTTTAAAGATGTGGCCCACCAAATCTAATTATTTATTTGAGACCACTGACCACTAATTGCAGAGGGTCTCTAAAGAGCAGGGTTTTTGATAACAGAGCAAGGTTTCATGCTATATGACTGAGGGATGAGACTGCAAACATACTCTCACTTAAAATGCCATGCATCCAAAATAAATGAAGTGACAAGCGGATGATTCCATCTCTGCTGTAGACAACAAAGCCTGTGTACACACAAAAATTGTTTCCCAACATCTACCCTGTAATACAGCAAAGAGCCACAAGAGAGTGTGTTTAAATTTGGAGTCGAGTGTGTTATTTTTGCTTTCATCTCTAAGTGTTTCCTACTTTTGTCTTTTTGAGTTTTGCCTTTTGGTTTGCTCCTTCTAAGCAGTGCAACTGTGCCCTTGAGTGCCCTGTTATATGCTCACAAAGTTCAATTAGCAACCACAGCACCACAAACCCTTGAAGGAATGAACAATTAAGTAATCAAAATTTCAGTGCCTTGCTACTCGGACTGACCCAACCTCAAACATGCAGTTTCATGTGAAAGTGACAGTAAAAAAACGTGTTCGTACGTGTGCGCACGTGTGTGTGGATGCACAAATGTCATCAAAGCAACCACCAGTAATTCAACTTGTGAAAGCCATATTACAAATGAATGTAATAAACTATCTTTGTTTAGCTGATGTCCGTGTTTTAGTTGTTCACATAAGGCTGAGATACAATTGTAAATTGAAAACATGTTTTGGGAAAACTTTTGTAGTTGGTGCCATCTGACAAACTTTGTTCTCAGTGGAGAAGGCTTACACACAGTAAAGAGAGCTAGTCGGATCACGTCAACAATCAGTCTTTTTTTGTTTTGTTTTGTTGTTCAGGGAAATGGCCCTCAAAAGTAGCCAGTAACTTGCAACATAAAGAGCTGAATCAGTAAGGTGAATGAATTCAAACAGTTATGAAAAAGCCACTCATACCTTGTTCACCTTGCATTACCCTATGATGTGCATGACAGTTTTGGGTGGCAAAGGTGTGAACCACTCTTTGCAATACCAACAGATAAAAGCTTTGCATTCGCAAGGATGAAATGGAAAATAATGATCCCTCTCTAAAAAGGTCAACCCCTCTGATGTCAGTGAAAACAAAACGCAAAGCTGACTTGATGACTCCTCACTACTGAACACAAAGAAAATGACATATATTTTATGCTACTTATAAACCATGATTTCTGTCATGTTCGAATGATTTCACTTTTTTTCAGATAAATTATAACCACCAGGGTATTTGGCATAGTGGACAGCTTTAACTCATATCCATGATCTGGCTGCTGTTGCTATGGAAAAAAAACTAGCCAGAGGTATGTGTAGAAGCAAAAATGAATTAAAAAAATTCATTGTTGAATTTGTGAACAAAATAAAGCAGCTTCATTGCTGAAATTGTAAAATAAATAAATATCAATCTGTGCTTCAATAATGACTTAAAAGTTACATGTCTTTGGACAAAATAGGGATTCACCCTTGAAATTTTCTAAAAATCTAAAAATGGTGCAAAAACAATACAGTGAAATTCTATTTTAATCCAAATATTACTCATGACACAAGGTAAATATTTTTTTTGTATGTATTAACTGTATATATTTTAATCACTACTCAACAATATTTGGAAAAAATGATTCCATAATGAATGTTTGTTCACACTAGAGTGTCTTACTATATTAACTTTGTAAGGCAATGCTGCAACAGTGGACAAATAAATGCAAACAGATCCTTCTGGTCCTTAAGGTGAACAGTGAACAAAAATATGGCCTTGCAAGAGAAAAGGAGATGATATTGTTTAAAGTCTGATGCTGCCATCTAGTGGAAAAAGACTGGAGAACAGACTGACTATTAGCACAATCAGGAATGGCTTGACAGCTCGGGTTGTGGCGGGTGTTTAAGAGGAATAGATAACTTACCATATTTGTCTCTAAGACCAACTGTGCATCGGAATACTCCTCCAAAGGCAACATCTTCTCCAAAGATGACTGTAGATAAGCAGACAACACAGTCAGTGACCAATTGTGTATGTTCCTTAACAAATAAACAAAAGAAAAGCAAAAAAACACATGCCAATGATTAGAAAAAGAAAAGCACAACCCGAGATGAAAAAAAAAATACTGCATATAAATAAGTCACTCTGCCTGTAATTCTCCAACTGGGGAAGTGACTGATGGCATCTTCTTTCTACAGAGTTGTTACATAGGAGTTGTACCAAAAAAAAAAAAAAAACAAACAAAACAATCCTGTTCTCAGTGTTGCTCAACTGAGAAACATGAGAGGTGAGCTTGCATGGTCACACAGAACAAGGGAGGCACACAGAATAAAGACACTTTCAGGAAGCAACATTTTTTGGGACAGTCAAATACTGAAATTAAGAAATAGCATACACTACCAGTCAAAAGTTTGGACACACAAAGTTTTTGAAATTTTCCAGACTAACTGACCTTGAGTTCTTAAAGTAATGATGGACTGTCGTTTCTCTTTACTTAGCTGATTGGTTCTTGCCATAATATGAATTCTAACAGTTGTCAAATAGTGCTGTCAGCTGTGTACCAACCTGACTTTTGCACAACTGAGGGTCCCAACCCCATTAATAAATTCCAAAAATGAACCCTGACAAGGCACAGCTGAAGTGTAACCATTTCAGGTGACTACATCATGAAGCTCATTCAGAGAAGGCCAATGGTTTGCAGCACTGTCAACAAAACACTCTGAGGAATCTAAAATATAAAACATATTTAGAGTAATTTCACACTTTTTTATTTACTAGATAATTCCATATGTGTTCATTCATAGTTTTGATGCCTTCAGTGAGAATGTACAATGTAAATAGTCATGAACTAAGTCTATTGACAGAGACTGCAGTGAGGGAATTATGTATTTGTGTATTGCTTAGTCAATGAAGACAAGCAATCTACAGTATATAGTTACACCAACATTATGAAAGTCAATGTGTTGACACTGCCCCTAAGCAGTGGTGCAGGAGAGAGGATTTTCACATCTCAATTCTATAATATCACTCATGAGATCATCAGAATGAGATGCAAATAGAGAGTCTCGCCTCTTGCTCCTGACGTACATCCTTTATTCTGAGATGACAGTGACTTGTTTCAAAGCAAAGCTAGAATGCTGAATGCAAATAGCTAAGCATATGATTCACCAGGGAGAAGAGAGTAGGCCTACATCATCAACCATGTTTGACAGAGAGGAAAAAAATGGGGACAGCAGTCAAGAGATTAGTGATGACAGCATTATGTGTGAAGCCCTGTCAGTTATGACCACCAGTGGATTTCACCTTTTTTCCAGATAAACCATAACCACCAGGGTATATGGCATAGTGGATAGCTATAACTCGTATCCATATTGTTCACCATATTCCGTCTGATGATAGGTGTCACGTAAATGTAGTGTTAGCCTGGTTTGTTTATAATAATGTATTCAATTTCTTGCCAACCTTTTCTTTTGCTTTAAATTCAATTTGCCACCAAACTGAAAGTACTATGTATCTGCAAAAATACTGACATGTAGAACAAACATAATTATTTACTTTACACAGAGCAAATCATGGATAGAAATGTTCCTAATTTCTATTATTAATCATTTCTTCAACAGATTTCAAATAATAATTTCTATAAAATTATTTTTCTTGTAGGATCCTACCTGCTGTAGGATCACTGGCAAGGGTATTGTCCAAGGCACTTGTAACTGATTGGAACAAGTTCATCTTCTGTGTGGGACCTAGAAAGTGAATTAGTTAAAAAATAAATAAAAACATTTTAGGGATTTGATACAACCAACATCTCAATTTAATGCACACTCTGCCAAATCATACAAGTGAGTGCTCACATCTGTTACCGCAGGAAAAAAAGCCACATTCTTGGAAATGCTTCAATTTCTATCTTCTTATTTAAAAATAAAATAAGGTGAGTCTCTCTACAACGTTGTCATTCAGCATTCTTTAAGCAAATATACACTATATATACAGGTAGGTTCATATGTATTTGGACAAAGACACACATTTCATCATTTTGCCTCTGTACACCACCACAATGAATTTGAAATTAAATAAGCAAGATGTGATGAAAGGGTGGACTCAGTTTTAATTTGAGTGATTGAACAAAAAAAAGCATTATCCATAATTATAAGAATTATTTATACATTATTATCCATTATCAGGGGGTCAGAATAATTGTAGAATCTACTAAAAAGTGGTTTCATGAGCAGGTATGGCCTGTTACTTCACTATTCCCTGTCAGACTAAGTACATAAATATCTGCAGCCCACTACAAGTATTGAATTTGCATTTTTACTTTAATTTTCGACATGAGGTCCAAAGAGTTGTCAATGCAAGTGAAGAAGCCCATCATTTGACCACTGATAACACTCAAGAACAGGAAGGATGGATTAGAATTTGCAAGAAAATGACAAAAAAAAACCTGCAGGATTCTGGAAAAAGATTCTCTGGAACAGCTCATGACCCAAAAGCAAACTACACCATCAGTCAAACATGGAGGAGGCCATGTTATAGCATGGGCATGTGTTGCTGCAAGTGGCTCACTCTCACATGTGTTTATTGATGATGTGACTGCTGACAGAAGTAGCAAGTGTACAGGGTTATAATCCTCTCTGCTCACATTCAGCAAAACAAATGGATTTGGTGATGTCCATGGGTTCCAGACTTCAGGCAGTCGTTGACGGCAAAGGATTTTTAACCAAGTATTACAACAAACCTTTGAATTATCATGATTTGAATTTCTACTATTTCTGAGCCCCTGAGAATGCACAATAATGTATAAAAATGCTTCTAACTCCTCAACGGTTAATGCGATTCTTTTGTTCAGTCCCTCAAATGAAAACTGAGAGTCCATAATTAAGTCACATTTGAACAATTTCATTTCAAATTCATTGTGCTGGTGTACAGGCAAAATGACAAAATGTATATCTTTGTCCAAATATAGATGTAACCAACGCTATATGATTGCCCTTGTAAAACTAATTATTAGCTCATCATGGACCATTGCACATCAGCATTATTATCATGCCTTCAAAAACTAAGGCTAAAGCTCCCTTGACCTGTAAGGCTGTATACACTGATGCCTGAGAAGGTTTTCAGCCATCATGTCATCTCGGCCAAAGGTTCTCAAACTGTGGTACATGGTACGGGAGCTTCCTACAGTGGTACTTGAAGGAAAATAAGAAATACCGTTCTAACATATATCAGGGTATGTGATGGGAGTGGAGGTCAGGAATTTTGACCAGAGTGTGTCGAAAATAAAACAAATAATAATAAATTCAATAATAATAATAATAATAATAATAATTAGAGTCACATTATCTCTGGGTTAATCTTAAACTAATTTCACTATACTAGTGTGAAATATATGTGAGGAAGAGGAGGATGATGGGAGAGCAAATTATCCAACTGGGAATAAATCTGCCTCCTATGAAAAGTCTGTTACTGACTTTTCTCGGCCCATTTACACCACAGTGTTTTGACATTGGCGATAATGGTGTTACTTGAGAGCTCAATATTTTCTCAGGTGGTACTTGGTATAAAATGTTTGAAAACAACTGATCTAGGCAACTGGACTCGTGTGCGTATCTTAAAGCCAGGTCATCGTAAATCTTCCAGTCAGGTCTGGTACAATACCGTACGAATATTTGCTTTTCCATTAGGGACTAAATACAATACACCCCTGCTCACTTTTACAAGGTAGAAGAAGTTCGGCGTTGACAGTAATGTTTACATGAAGGATCGCTAATATTACTTCATCCTGTCACCCGATCATAGTATCTTCACCGTGGCTTGGAGTGACTTGCTAACCCCTTAGTACGACGAAATTCGCTCATGTTACCGTAGCTAACTTTAGCCGGTCAGCTAGCCACTCACCATACTGAGTCGGGACGGGGTCAGGTTGGAAGGTAAAGTGTGCCGCATGTCTTCGCTGCGTCTTTGAATGGGGGTTGCAGCTCGGTGACACTTTCAGCAGTGTGGCTCCGAAAGACCTGTGAGCCCCGCCACCAAAACCGACGATGGAGAGTTTCGAGTTTGCACCTCGGACGAAGAACCGTGCAGCAGCCGCCATCACTGTTGTTGTCACCAACCAGGAAGGGCACGATGAATTAAAGTGTACAGATCGTCTAGCAAAGTAAGACAATCACTCGGTGTTGAAAACAAATTGACACCAAGATTTACTTCCGGATTATCTGGCTATTTCTCAAAACATTCGAATGGGGTTTTATGTCATGTGTTTCCTTTTAATAACAATAATATTCATGGTATTTAAATTATATAGTAATTAACAATACATTTGTGTAAAATATTTAGTGCTACAGCAGTATTCGATACAAAATTGTCTGAGAGAAAATGATCGTGCGTCGGAAAAAAATAAAAGTAGTTGAGAAAGTGACTAGCACAGGTGAGACCCTGGAATAATGAAAGAGTAAGAGCTCTTGTTTCTCTCTTTTATGCCAAACCTTTACGGGCAAATAAAGGTTGCGATTGGCTGAAAAGGAGGGCGGTGAGTGTATTATTATTTTTGATACACATGGAGCTCGCTTACATTTTAGTCAAATTTCGTCATTTTTATATTTTGTCTACGCCATTCTCACAGCAAAAAAATCTAACAATCGCAGCCGTATGTGTGACACAATTAACTTATGTGACGTGTATTCCATGGAACTCAAAAATTATTTGTTTTTAAACGTGTTATGTCTGCACTCAGGGGGGGCTATCATTTCTTTGACTCTCCATACTCTTCGTCTTTTAATCTGCCTTTCCCTTTATCTTTTTGTCATTTAAATGAGAAGCTGGCACTGCCTTATATTGATACTACATGATAATAAACTTGAAAAAAAATTCTGCGGCAGAAACAAGTTAAATCTCTTTGTTGTATAAAGCTTCCATGTGTCCTGAGAAACTCTGATTTGATAACATTCCTCATTACATAAATATGCAATCCTCAGTAGCTCTGAAAATAGTTTAATTATCAAAAAGAACCCACTGTAGGTAATAAAGAGGGAAATCCATTATTCTTAGTGTTAGTATTCATTTTCAACACAGGTAAAACTAAATCAATCCTTTGGGTTAAAATACAATTTATGTTTCTCTCTCATGAAGCACCTAATGTCTTAGTGACACAGGTTGTAGAAACACCAATTGGCCACTCACACATGTTCATGTGAAAATCATAAAATATACTATGCCAGGTTTTTCAAAATTAATTCCACCTATGACTTTGCTAAAATTTATCTCCCCAAATACTGTTCAAAATATTTCAACTCCTTAGATGTAAGACACATAAAACTTTATTTCAACTTCCAATTTCACAAATGAACATTGTCTTATCATCCACAATTGTTAATATGAAAGATAAAAAGCAAGAATTCAGTGACGCAATCAAATCAATCTTCTCTATTGTTTGTGGAGGAAATTTGTCATGCTCCCTGCACCTGTAGAGTCAGTAAAAATTACTACATTCTATATGTATTCTTATTTTTGTTTAGTGAATATTTTGCTAAAATTAACAAAGCGTAATTTGTTAACATGGCATCTTATCACATACCCACCACGCAAAAGATGAAAAAAAAAAAAAACAACAACTTGTAAGTGTACAGTATGTTTTATGTAACTACACGGTATGCTTACATTTATTATCAGGACATGAGTACAATGAATAAAAGTTAAGTGATGTTTTGTTTCAAGGAAACAAAAGTAGACATGTAGTTGATTTAGATCCTACAACAGAAAACAGTGTTTCTGTACAGGGTATATACGTATATACAGTGGTCAGGGATAAACAAAGGGGGGGGGGGAGGGCTATTTATTGACATCACACATCATTCGGTCATTCATCTTTTACTGCTTAATCCCAGTTGACAGGACAAAAGGTGAGGTACATTCTGGACAGGTCACCAGTCCATTACAACCATCCACTCTCTCACACCTACGGGCAATTTAGATTATCCAACTGGCCTACTCTGCAAATCTGCATGTTTCTGGACTGTGGAAGGAAGCTGGAGAACCTGGAGAAAACCCATACACACGCTGTGTGGCCCATCGCACATCACATTTTGTAAAATAGTTAGGTCGAAGACTTTGCACATTCTGCAACATCCAGCCTCCTGCCAGTGTTGCACATTTTGGCCAGGTTCTGTAAAAAGCACACAAAAAAGATATTAGTGAAGAATCCAACACACAGTAAAATATAGAAATTTTCTTGAGTCAAAAACATACATTTGCAGCTCGAATTATGCTATTCGGCGACTGGAGGGCAGCCAGGTCAGTTAAAATTTTCTTTAGGTCACCATTACATGGATCTGCTGAGATAGATTAATAACAAGAGTATGGAGTCATACGCTGACCAACAAATTTTGGGTCCAAACAACCTTTATTCGTGCATACATGAGTTGTACCTGGTTCAGGGGATATTTTTGACTTCAGCTGCAGATATGGATGATCCAATAACTCTGCAATAGAAATCCTCTCCTTGGGGTTTCGCACCAAGCATCTCTGGAAAAAAGTGGAGAGAAAAAAAAGGTTTCTTGACCATTTCTTCTTTTCAGCAATGCTTGACACCATTCCTCCCCAACAGAAGTGAATAAATGCTCGACGTGCAGCTAAACCCCCTTCCCCAACAACCCATTCACTCAACAATATTCTATCCAGACTTGGTTATCTTTTCTCTCACCTTCAACACATCCAGCAAATCCTTCTCTGAGATTTCAGGAAATTCTATCCTATGGGAAGGATCAATGATGGCGTGCAGCTTGGTTATCTGATTAGTGATGCTTTGAAATGGAGTCTTTCCATAGGTCATACAGTACAGGATACATCCAAGAGACCACACATCACCTTTGGGGCTGATCTGAAGTTCAAATATGTTTATATAAATGATTAAAGCACTATTAGGATTTTTTTCCCCTAGATATTGTTTAATTGACTTGAATAAGAAAGTACCTTTGAGCGAGCTTTTCCTGTCTGGGATGATGTGTCTCTAATGGCTTCAGGAGGCATATAGTTCAGAGTGCCTACCTGTGTTTGATAAAAATGTCACACACACACACACACACAGGACAAACATGTGGGCTGTATGGTAGTTTTACATGAAAGAAACTCACTGTGCATTTCTTATCCAAATTTATTTGTAAAGCACTTTAAAACACTGGGCTAAAAGTTCAATATACAATGGACCATGAAACAAATCATACCTGTGAATCCTTCATGATGCTTGTTACATCTGGCTGGATTCTGTTAGCGATGCCAAAGTCAATCAACTTTAGTGACGCATTCACTATGACAAAGTTGGCTGGTTTTAAGTCACTGTGGACTATTCCTGCATAGAATATACAGAGGTTAAGGATAATTAAGAATGATGTCTATGAAGGTGTCATAAAATAGGTGCTCCAAACCTGGAGGGGAGCGCCATAGAGGAAAAGGACAAAAACGCGACCGAACTTGCACTATGAGCTGTAACAAAAACATTACCATGTTTATGAATGGTGTGGACAGCCTCCAGCATGTTCTTCCAGTAGAACTTCCTCTCCAGAGGATTCACATTCTTGCGGTTTCGTAACCAAGTGTTCAGGTCCAAGTTACCACATTCCATCAGCATGTAAATGTAGCTTTTGGTCATTTCACTGCAAGTATATACAATATTTAGAACTTCAGTCACAGTCAGGTGGCAGTGCACCGTCATTCAACTTAATATTAATGGGAACCAGGAAAAATATTTCACACTTTTGATTATCCTATAAATGGACCTCCATATTTATCAAATAATTTTAATTGGGCATAAGATGCTGTTCACCCTTTTATATATTGCTATACACAATTATTTTCTATATTCATCATTTTATCGTGCAATACATTAATTTTACATTCTACAGATGGTCAATTCCAATGAACAACATTTTGCCCATTTGGTATATTTTTAAAGCAGCATTTTACTGCTGCAGCAGTGTAACTTTAGTAAAACACTTAACATAAAGCTACATAAATCTAATTAATTGATAAGCTGATCAACAGGAAATATTATTTTGACAGTCAATTACTGACTTTCATTTGGACCAAATAAACAAACTTTTAGTGGACCCAGCTACTTAAAGATTGAAATTTTATGCTTGTTACATGCTAGTTCTAAATATAGGAATTTTGACAGGCCAAAAATAGCATGATACTCTAGAGTGATAATGAAAACAAGTACTCACTAGTCATAGAGCTTTATAATTTGATCACTGTACTGCTGTAGATGGTTCAGATGTTCAATCTCATTTTTATAACTTTCTATTGTCTGAGCATCAGCCTCCTCTAGGTCGACATATTTAACAGCAAACAGCTGCTTTTTGTGATCGAGGACCTGGTAAACCTATTGGGGGAAAAAAAAAACCTTTTAGTCAGCCAATTATGGAAAACAAAACGGTTGTCATGAGATAATAATAGCAATACATATTTTCCCCAAACATCATATAATTTCACCTTGCTTGATCCGCCACGTCCAATCATCTTGAGGATGAAGAACTGCTTGCCCTTAATTGTAATGGTTTCATTTGACAATGCTGTAAATGATGCCTAAAATCAGATTTAAAAAGAAGACAAATCATCTCATTACAGTTAATACTTAAAATGTTTATTTAAAACATGTATGACATGAACCATGTTAAAGGGTTCAGTACATTTAAGGTTAACATAATAAGGCAGAGCATGCTTGTGTAAGAGCATGTACCTGTGGTGTTTGAAAACAGGTTGCTTGATTTAGTGGTGTGCATGGAAGCTGAGCAGCTCCAGCTCTGTGTGCTGATACTGCAGAGGAACACACCTCAGGACCCCTCTTTACAACAGGAGTAATGAAGCTGATGGGGGAGGTAAATCAAGTAAGAGTGACTGGATATATCACTGATGGTATTGTGAAACAATTATTTCTAGGACCTCTATGGAAAATTAAGGGTGAATTAAAATATTCAAGACTAGTGAAATCCATGTCAAAATATTACCTGCTGGAACAGGGATTTTTGTAGTTGTTTGGTGTCCGACAGACTGTTTGTGGGTTCAGTCTGGTTGGAAGCTGGACAGATGGAGTAGGAAGAGAGTCCAGCATGCGAGGAACAGGTGTGGGCTCAGGTGGGGTTGTATGTTTATTCTATGAATAAAATCATTTGAAATGGTTTAAGGTGGTGGATAACACTTTGAGACTAAAACAGAAAATGATAAACAAAAAGATTAAGTCAGAAGTGTTTGAATTGGATCAGTAACAAAATGTTTTAATTTTAATAGATTCCCCCTCGTTATGGTGACAAAAGGGGTAAATTTATGAATATCAAAATATGACAGCAAGGACTAAGCAAAGAAAAATTAAATAAACTAACAAGCTAGCTCTCAAATACAGCTAAATGCGTGATGAGAAAGTGTGACACATACACCAGGTAAATAAGTTCAATGTAGATAGATAATGCCAACAGACCTCTGGAGAAACATGCCGGTTTGCAAGACTTGGCACCTTCCACTCTGATAAGGAGTCTTTGCTGCCAGGTTTAGTTCGGTCAACTGAGGGGTTCATAGGGACTCGAGCAGGAAGCTGAAGTTCCTGGTTTCCACCATGTGTAGAAATGCTTACTGGAAATACCGTGAGCAAATTTCCATGAAGAGGTAAAAAACATTCTTACAACTTTTATTCACCCCAGTCCTTTGCTGTCCGAATATTGAGAAACTACACAAAGCATATTTACCTATGGGAAATTCTTCCTCCTGTTTGGGTACTAGCTGTTTCTCCCCAGCTTTAAGGTTGCGTAGAGCCACCTCCAGGAGCTCAGTTGGCCTGGCATTTAGCGCTTGGGCTTTATGCAGAATTGAGCTTGCTTTGATCACATTACCTTAAGAGGAAAAGCAGAAAGGCATTTTAGAGGAATCTTAAAATCCCCAGTGACTGATCTGAGGTTGAGCTGTTGCAAAAACTTCCATACATCTATTTCAAATGTTCATTTTTTTTACTTCATGTTTCTGAAAAATGAATTTATTAATTCACCTTGAGAAACTTCAAACTGAGCATGTGCTATATGGACAAGGGCAAAGCCTTTGCAGTTGGATCTTGCAACTATGAAGTGGTCCTGTGCTTCATCTGGATCTTCAATCCTGCAGAGGAAATGGTGTTAAATCTTAAACAGACCAACAAAGAAATGTGCAGCAATAAAAGTCACAAAATCTCA